>CM075810.1:23625499-24240219 GCA_037975025.1 Excoecaria agallocha | reverse complement strand
ACCTGATGAATGCCTAATTGATGAGCTTAATTGAATGTGTTTGTGAGCATGATGTGACTAAAATAGAATAATAAGGGAAAAATAATAATGCAAAAATGTGATAAGAAATAAAATTTAATATACGCTTAGTGTTAGTAGGAAATCTAGTCTTTGGATAGTATGGCTAGCCATGAGAATTTATTTTGTGGGATGCCATAATTATATGAGATATTTGTTATCAGAAATGACCATGAGATATGAGACAGGATAGCTGACATACTATATGCATTAGTACTGGGGTTTGGTTTCGCACCTAGTGGTGGGATCCCCCCTAGTACACCGTCTTTACATCTCGTTTATCCAGTTTGTGGTTGTCCATGGCTAGGGGAAAAATGGTAATTTTGTATAAAATCGGGATAAAAGATTAATTATGATAACTTAGATGCCATAAATATAAATAAAAAATAAATAATGTGAAAAATAAGATCAATGTGATAAGTAAGGGCAAAATCATAATTACGTGATAGAATAAGGGTAAGTTGGTCAATTAAAGCAAAAAGGGTGAATAATGAAGTTAAAATAGTTAAATACGATAAAAGGGATAAAATTGTAATTAGTCCAAAGTTTGGGAACTAAATTGTAAATTTGCCATTTTTGAGAAATTCAAAGGACTTAAATTTAACTTATACATTGAAAATTAAATAAAAGTCAAATAAAGTCAAACAAGTCAAAATGTAAGTTAAATTGCAAAACAAGTCAACTCAGGGATTTAATTAAAATTTTTACATGAAGTTTGGTAACCAAATGAAATTCAGTAAGAAAATAAATAAAGAAAATCGTAAATGTGATTAAGAAAATATTAAAGTGAAAAAAGCATAATTAATAGGCTTAAAAAGTATAAAAAGGTAAATATGTAATTAAGCAGGCGTGAAATCGTGAATTTGAATATTAATATAGCAATTAAAGAAATTAAATTGATTAAACAAGTTAAGAAGGACCAAAATATAATTTGTTACCATAAGAAAAATTTCAGGATCAAAATTGCAATTTATGTACTTGATTTAAATTAAAGACCAAAAGAAGTCAACAAGTTAAAATTATAGTTAAAATTGGTCAAATTTAGGAAAAGTCAACTTTAGGGACTAAACTGAAAATTTCACTTGAGCATAGGAAAATTTTGAAATTAATTCGAAAGGATGAGTGATAAAGAGATTTAAAGTAAATTATAAGTATGATAAAAAAATTAAATCGTGGATTTATATAATAGAAGAAAATTATAAGGATTTAATTGTGATTTTTCTATTTGATAAGGAGAGAAATGAAATTTAATAAAAAAAAACTATATAATCAGGATAGAGAAAAGTAAAGAAGGTCAAATGAATTAAAATGAAGATAAATAGAATTAACGACAATGGATAGTGAGCTCATGGGTCTAACCGAAATGTTACATCCGACTAAAGATTATATATATATATCATTAAGTGCTAAAGAATTAAGTATAAGAAAAAGTAAAAAGAGAATTTGAATAAATTGTTATAAATAATGGATGCAACTGTAGCATGGTCAAAGAAAGAAAAATAAAATATGAAATGGTAGAATGGATCAAAGAATGGAATTAAGGATCAAATCAATAGAAAATAAAAGTTTCATGACGAGAAATATTTAAAGAGAAACGAATGGTAAATAAGCAGTTTTGAGAAAATAATTAATGAAATATTGATTTAGCTAGACAGAAAAATTTAAGCTGTAATTCGAACAAAAATAAGAACCAAACCGAAAATATAAAAGGAAAAAAGAAAATAACAAGAGAATGAGGTATGACAAAGTATGAATTAACAAATGAAAGAAGAAGATTGGAAAGAAAATAGAAATGGAATTTCACAACTAATGAACTTTGACTAGGGAAAACTTGCTTTATATATTATAATGAATCAACATAGAATTCCAAGTAAAGTAACAAAGAAAGGATAATGGGAAATAAGAGATAGGCAAGGACTAGTAAATATTAATAATGCAAATTGCAGGGGCAGGAGTATAATCTAAATTATAACTGTGATAACAAATCAGTAAAACATTAGAAGATAACATCAGTCAACCAAATAGAATTGTTTAAAATAATAATAATAATAATAATAATAATAATAATAATAATAATTTAAAATAAAATTTTAGTTGAATGAAATTTTGCATAGTTGTATCTACCACTAAGCAATAACGTTGCTTAGCTCGCGATTTATTGACTGTGCGCAAGAACAGATACTCAAGGACATAATGGAAGACTGACATGGCATGTACATCAAGGATGAGTAAGAGGATAACTGTTAAGTTAGGCTATTTATAATCAGTGACTGGTATGTAATCTATGGAATCATTAGTGTAAACGCAATGATATTACAAATATTGGTTTATATATATACATATATTGAATATATATATATGTGAATGTTGTGCTGATATCAGTGTTAGATTTATGTGGAGTATAGGGACATAGGACTGAGCTTAGGGTGTCACACTTATAGTTTATTAACTCACCAAACTAAAACTTATAGTTTATTAGCTCACCAAAGTTAAGCTAACTCATTTCCTTTACGTTTTAATTGAATGCTTAACCATTCATTGAGTACTCTTAATTAATTTTTCCTTGTTTCACCTTTAGATTACACAAGATATTTTAAAATTCTAAATATTTATATACTTTTATAATTAATTATCTCCACAATTATAGGTTCAATTTCATAATTAATTTTCCCATGCATAACAGGTCATTAAATGGTTTTACTTACTTTTCCATGTTCAACAGAATAGCAAGATTAAAACAATAACACTAAATATTCATTTGTCTTTCAATCTAAAATTCTATAATTAGCTCAATTTAAGCATATGAAAAATTCCACCTTTATACATCTAATTGGTCCATTCCT
Source organism: Excoecaria agallocha (assembly GCA_037975025.1). Taxonomy (NCBI): domain Eukaryota; kingdom Viridiplantae; phylum Streptophyta; class Magnoliopsida; order Malpighiales; family Euphorbiaceae; genus Excoecaria; species Excoecaria agallocha. The sequence continues at coordinate 24,237,319 of CM075810.1, read as the reverse complement.
TAACCTTTTTTACTATAACTAAATTACTACCTAAAGTATAGTCATAGTCTCCGTTACCATAAGTTATGGTGCATCTAACATCTTTATCTCTATGCTTATCCCCCTAATTTCTAGATAATATTACTAATTAAATAGGCAATTTAACCCATTTTTTCTATAAACTAGTTAACAAATTAATAGAACTTAGTAAAGATAAACTGAACCATAAAAAGAACAAATGAATCAATTTAGCTATCAAATTATTCAACGATAACTGATAAGTGTGAATTATATATAGTTTTTAATGTGTTTTTAGTTGTGTTATTTAGTTATTTTGGTTTTATTTAGGTTAAATTAGAGTTATTTTGTTAATATTTATGTTTTTAGGGTTAATTCTGTGTTTTGTATGATTTTTAGGGTCAAATTGATAAAAAAGGGTTTAAAGTGTAAAAAAGTGCAAAGTTTTGGGCCAAAAGTGTAAATTTGAAGAAATTGATCAAGAAAACAAGCTTCCAGTCCAGAGCATTGAGCTGTGGCCATGTGAAAAGAGAATGAAGGAATTTGAGTGAAAGGGCGTGACCACGTGAAGGAGCAAAGAAGAGAAGGAAGCAAGGGACGTGACCATGTGTGATCCAAGGCAAATTCCACACGTGGCCACGTGTGGAGGAGAAGAAAATGAAGCCGTGCCCATGTGTAGGAGAACCAGATTGGAGCCGTGGTCACGTGATTCAAGAATTCCTATTTGCGCAGTTTTTCTCAGTTTCTTGTTTAGACAAATTCTCCTGTTTTGAGCAGCCAGATTACTTCCAATTCAATTTTGAGAGTTTGGGAAGTAATTCACATCTACTTTGGCCTATAAATAGCCAGCTAAAACACAGAAGGGGGGATCGAATTAGAGAATTAGGGATTAATCTTAGAATTTAGCTTTACTTTTTCTTTAGTTTGTTTTTACGTTATTTTGCTTTCATTATTTTTTTCTTCAACTTTGTCTTTAGTTTTTAATTATGTTTAAGAAGTAATTTTTCTTCTTTTGCTAATGGATTCTTGAGATCTTAAATTTTTCATTGTTATGACTTTGTTTTGAGCTTAATTTCAATATTGGTTGATTATTTCTTGGTTTTAAGCATATTCTTATCCTTGATTGTGTTGAGATTGGTTGTTGGTTTATTGAATAAATAACTAAGAATTGGTTTTGACATAGTTAATGATTTGCATGTTCTTGGGTTGGCTCTTTAAAGTTTGTGCATGATTATTATCCGAAATATGAAATGATTATGTATGAATTTTATTGGTTAATACTAAGAGAGGAAGAACTAAGAATGGGTGAAAGCTAAATCTCTTGAGAAAGGCTTTAATAGACATCTAGGAGGATTAATTCAGACTTTTATGCTAAGTGTTGAATTGTTCTGAATAAGGGAGTTTAATGCTTAGAATGATAATCTTGAATAAAGTTATCTGGTCTTATTTATCTGAATTCTTCATAATCACTGGTGTTATTCTTTGAATTTAAGTCATTACAATGAAAGTTAAGGTGGATAGTTTCCTTAGCAAGAGAATTCCAGTTATTGTTTTATTTTTAATTCATGTTTTAGCTTTTGTTTTGTTTAATTGTTTCTTTTATTTAATTTTTGCTTTTAAAACAAAAACATTTGGGAAACAATCTCGGATTAATTTAATTCATACATAGGTATTATTCTTAGCAATCCATGTTCCCTTGGGTATGATATTTGGGGTCTTAATCTATATTTCCCTATATTACTAGCCGATCTAGTACACTTGCTAGACAACCGGTCAATAACCCACCAGCAATATCACTATCACCACTGCCAACCAAGATTTCATCTAATCTAAATCACACATAAATGTATCCTTCATTAAAAATACTAGTTACCATTATCATTATATTTAAGCTTCCCAAATATACAAGAAAGAACCCCCTTACAACCCTGTAACCATCAATTTACAACCTTCAGCAATAATTAAATTCCAAGTTTAAAAAAATAAAAGAAATTCAAACAATAAACCAAATATTCATTCTTGGAATTAAAACTTTATAACTATCTCAATTTATATAAAAAAATAGTAACCGTTCATCTTGTTGACATCCTTCTTTTACGTATTAAATTTAAGGTATCAACAAAATATTAAATTCAAAATTGGATCTTAAATTGGAAAAACTCAATTAAAAAATATATTATTTCTAATAAATCACATAATAATAAACACTTAATTCAAAGAAATAAAACAAATCTTTAATCAAATTCCAAAATTGATTTAATAAATTTTTAGGGATGCAATTTTGGTAGTTACATATCGACTAGAGTCGATTTCTTACATTTTTCCTCATTTCGATCCGTTACTAAGCTTGTTGGAGCCTTATTGGTAAGAATCTATGAACACCTAAAGGTAGCCAACATTGGTATAAGCCCAGTGTCGGTAGTCACATGCTCAAACTCCTTGTCGTTTTATTAGAATTTGCATCGAAAAATTCATCATCCTTACTTCGATCTCCCATTTACCAACAAGTGGAGAGAAACAAAACACCATGAGGAACTTGTCTCGCTCTAAGGATCTCATTGGTGTCATTCATCTCACCAGTTGTCACTGTATGTCAACAAAGAAGAAGAAACAACTTTGATTATGGGAGAGAATCAGGGCAAAGAAGGTGACAAGCATGATGCCATGGGAGCGAAAGTGATGTCGATGTGGTCGGTGATTGGAGAGATAGCGGTAGTGGAAGGCATCATCGGCGATGGTCCAGCTGTTACAACACTCCCCTGTTCTTTTCTTTCTTTTTCTTTTTTTCAGGACTTTCCCTATTCTCTTCCCTTTTCTTCTTTTTTTCTTTGCCTTTTCTTTCTTTGATGAATTTGTGGCCATAGTTTTTTTCTAGATTTTTCTAGGGACTTCTCCTAAAATATCCTTATTATTATTATTATTATTATTATTATTATTATTATTATTATTATTATTATTATTATTATTATTATTATTATTATTGTCTACTTAAATTAATTTCCTACTTATTGGTAAAATGTGTTTTAATTTAAATTATTTGTTACCATATTCCACTTCATTGCTTATTTATTACCATATTTTATTTAAATATAAAATATAAATTTCAAACCAAAAATTGATTCTTTTATTTCATTACAAGCAAAAATCTCTATTTTTCGATTAAATTATTATCTTCAAAATTTTTAAGGCTTTACATTTCTTGCCTCCTTAAGAAAATGTCACCTTTAAAATTTATTTAGCTAAAGGGATAAAGCATAAATATATCCCTTTAGACCATCATGATATGTCTGTTGCTCCCGGTTAGATTATTACACGAACTTCCTTCAACAATGTGATCAAATTCGCCAAAGGAATCCATTAGTTATTCTAATATGTTAGCATTTAGTTATTACACATCTGCAATGTCAATAAAATTCCCTATCTGGTTGGTTTATTTCCACCAAAACCTCAAAATGGTTCTATTTACTTCTGAGATCTCAATCGATACTATATTCTTTAAATGGATCCCAAGCCACCAATTCTAGAGAAAAAAGAGAAAATTAATACCTTTAAGAAATGAGTATTTTAAAACTGATAGATGTTAGGCAACAATGCCAACCAGGAATAACTTACCAAGTGATTTGTATATATCGATTCTACTTGTTCCACTTTCTCTTATGTTTTCTTGAAGAACCCAAAAGCATTTTTACTTCAATTAGTTCAAATGGCATAACTTTAATCTTACCAAACCACACTAGGTCTTTGTTCAACCAATATATTTGAAAAGAGTAACATCTTACCATCTTCAAATGGCAGCTTCTTATCTAATCTTATATGCCCTTTCCTTTTTTTTCCACATATTATATTCATAGAAACTCCTCTATCTATGTTTAGAGTAGTCATTTGTTAGTTTGGAGACAATTTCTAATAGGACCTTAAAGTATTTGCATACTTATTATCCCATAGCTCTTCCATAGGCATAACCTTGTATGAATTGTTATCAATTACTAGCCACGATTATCAACATAATGCCATATTAGTATTAGGTCCATCCCTATAGCAAAAAGGTTTTACTTTCGAATCACATCCCTTTTAGTGCTTATCTTGGCATGTACACTTGCATCACTCCACTTACTTTCTTTAATGTTTACTCACCCTAACTTGTTCTAATCCACATCATCCTTTTATGAACACATCACATCTTTCCTATTTTAAGGCACTTATTTATTAACACATCAGTTTCTTTTTAATTGGGGCATATGCATAAAAATTTTACGTTATCATGAATGGTCAAATAATGCTCGATGCTATGTATGTAAAATGTTTAATGCATGTAATGTCATGTAATGCCTTTTAGCTTTGAAATTTTTAGGGTGTTACAGGAACTCTGCCAAGTAGAGCCTTTCTGCTTAATGGGTCTTTTTCCCATATCGACCCATTTACTAAGAAATATTGAGCATTATCATTTATCCCCTTTTTGATGCTTTGATCGGTAAACTGGGCTGTGTTGAGAGAGGTTTCAATTTGATATGTGATCTCTTAAGAGATTTTTGTATTAAAGCCTGCAATGTTTTATAAATTAGTGAAAAAATGTTTTAGGCAGTCGATACCTAGAGGAATAATCTTTTAACCTTTTGAGGGCTTTGTTGTCTTTTTTTTATCGGTGTTTATTTTTTAACATATCAGTTATAGGCTAGTTCCCTTGCTATCGATGTTCTATTATTATCGTTTCTTCGAATTGGATATCCTGCATCTTTGCTTTGCGATCCTATTGATGGATCAGTAGCTAAAATGTTACCTTTTAACGATATGCCCTATCAAAAATTACTTTTAAGTTTCTTTCCTTCGAGTTTTTCGACTCGTGCTTTCATTAAGCCTTCTTTTGATCTTGTATTTTTCTTGCTTTTACTCTGCAAATGTTTGTTCCCTTTTTTGGGGTTTCATTAATTTTTTGAGCTTTAATAGTGTCCTATTAAGTGCATTCTTTTGATGTCTCACTTTGCATCCAGTTTTATGATTTCATGTTTTTTCCTTGTTAATATCTTGTTATATCAAGCTTTTCTATGCCTGAAAGGCATCATTTCATCAGTCTCCTTGGAGAAGTGTTACATTATTATCATGCTTGGATTACTTATAAATTCTATAAAAAGGCGATATATATAATAGAATTTTACCTGTCATTTTTGGAGAATTCATTTTTTGATGTCTTTGCATATTTCCTAGTCTTGAATTTTAGTATTTTCCTTGATCTCACTTTTATTACCTTGTGTTCTTATTTTCTAGCGGTGAGGCCATTCTACCTTGACGGTAGTTCTTACGGTGGTTCATGTGGTTACCATTTCGGTGCCTTTAGTTCCTACAAAGAGGCATATTAGTGTAAATGCCGAGTGAGGGGGTAGAATTACCTAGGGGTGTGCTTATTTTTGTTTATTTTATTTTTCACATGTGAAGCAATCAGTAAAATTTACTTGAGGTCTAATTTTCTCTCTGTGTTTATCCGATTAGAATATGACCTTTCAGCTTTAGTCAGCTAGTTGGCTTAGTAATGCTCCTTTGAGTTGTTACATTTTATATTTCTTAACCTTTAATTGTCATTAAGGCCTTTTTCATGAGGAGTTAAGGTTGACTTATGGATATTCGACCTGTTTGAGTAAGGTTAACTTATAGATATTCGACCTATTTGAGTAAGGTTGACTTATGGATATTATGCTCTTGTCCTTGTTGAATGCTCAAATGAAGTTGGCTGGATGTAGGTCCTTTCACCTTTTTTCATTGCAAGTTGGTCTGCTATGATTTTCTTTTTATATGCCAATCAGATTATTCAGCAAATGGCTCTTTATTTGTGATCGAAGCTGTCCTTCAAGGTTTTATCAACTTTGATGGCATGAGATCCCTTGAAAAGTCAATATTAGTTTTGGCTGAAAGCTTAAATTTTATCATTTAGAGTGTTTGACTCTTTTTGCTTGGTATTCTTTTGCCTTTTTAACTTTTATTGGCCTTTTCCATAGTAAAAAAAGGGAATGAGACCTACCTTCGAGGATTGTAGCTTTACGAATTACTCAAAAAAGTTCGATGAGGTAATCTTGTATTGAAATTCCTTGTGGGATTATTGTAGTGGATTTCCTTATGATTTTGACATTTTTGCAGAATTCGAGTTTACTATTACACTGATGCATTTGTTTTCATTTTGAATAGCCTTTATTTTTGTGGTAGAACATTAATTAGGTGTCAAGCTTACAAGAAAAATTTTTAAGATCAATTGGACCAATTTCGGTTGTTAGTTCTTCTTAATTTAGATATGGATTTATCTCTTTTTGGTGGTTCACTAATTCTTTTAGGAAAATTGGGTTTTCCTGATGGAAGGATTACTCTGATGGAGAGGTTGTTTATTCCTCGAATCAGTCTAAGCTAAAATTAATCTCTTGATTGATCTGGGTGTAGGATTGTCTCTTTGTCTAAAACTCTTATGCTTTTCCTTCTTCATTGAAGTGCTATTATTTTGTTCGAGGCTTTGTGGGCCTTTGATCCATTTTGAAATGTTGTTTTTAACTGTGGGATTTTAGCTATTCAATCGAGATTTGTCGAGTCAGCTTATATACTTGATTCATTAAAGCTCTTCTTAGATGCCTTAGCAGTTGTGCTCCTTAATGATGCCACTTTAGGGGTATAAAAAATCAGCCACTTTTAATGACTGTCATTTTATTCTTCATATTTTTATAGTGGCGATTTTATTATCCTCTTTAATTTTGATGTTTTGATTTTGATTCCTCACTTATTAAGGGTTGCCACGTGGCTGTATTCATTAATGCTTCGGGGTGATTTTTTTTTGGATTTCTATAAATAGATATATCCCTTGTGCTTCCTTGAAATGCCTTTTCCGAGGATTCTTTATCTTTTCTTCATTCTTTTTCTTTTCTTTTATCTTTTTCCTTATTATGCCATTTGATTATTGTGGTTATTCTTTATTTTTCACTTCTCTCAATTTTATGATGATGAATAAATTGCTAGGGTTTTTTCTAGCCTTGTATCACCTACCATAGTAGGTGATATAGCCTTTACCCTTCGTTGCTTTTTCCAAGTTTCTCTCCCAAAGTCATGGCTGTACTTTCTTCATTTTCCCAATTTTGAGGTGCCACAAGTGGGGGATGTCTGCAAAGTTGCAAGGGCTAATGAGAAGTGGTCTTGTAGTAGCAAATTGTAGATGTAGGAGTGTATCTTGTAAATAATTTCATTTTGATGTATCTTTGTATCTTCGAAATAAAATTCCCAATTTTTAATTTTTTTGTGTTTTTTCTATGCTTTTGTCGTGTAAATACTTTTTCTTGTTGCTTCTCATCAAACGGTAACGACTCGTATTTTAAGCCTTTTTCTATACGATTTCCTTTTTCGATCAAATCATCCAAACAACTGAATATTTTCATTGACTAACTCATTGACTTTTTGATCATGAAATGTTTACTTCGATCAGTAGGATGAGTAATTTTAAGTAGATAACTTGATCTTTGAATTTTAACTCACAAAATTAATTAATTATAGTGACAATCACATTTCTTACTTTTCCATTTGAGCCTATAATTAATTCCATTGATTATTAACTTGTAGTTACAATAATAGTGATTATAATTCAAAATTCAACTTTTGATTGGCATATTAATAACTTGTTCATCTATCTTTTGATCGGGATTACGTTGAGGATCAGGATATACATCAATCAAATGGAAATTCATCTTTTTGTTAGTACTTTGTGCTTCATCCTCTGGTTGGGATTCTCTGGATATTCCACTATCCTTGATTAGGAATACGTCGAACAGTGAGTGTTGACTTGTCAAACTTTCTTTAGGGATTAATTATCTTTACTAGCTTTCTCGTAACTTGTCAGTATAAATCCTAAATCTTATGGGATCGAGAATGTTTTTGAGTTGTGACTCTTCATTTTTCATGTTGGAGAGGGTAACTTTGATCACCAAGGAAGGGATTTTTAAGGTATTCTTCGCATTTCTTTTAGATTCTCTCATTTCTTATCTAGTGCCTTTTTTGGGCGAATATGGCAAACTAGTTATCTACATCCATAAGAAGAGGCTTTATAGCCTTCTCATGTGCTTAAATACATTGGTAAAGGGAGAAAGAGGCATAGGGTACATCATTTTTAACCATGCTTTCCTCCCTACCTTATTTGCTATTGAAGTGGAACAGAAGGCTGCCTTATCTTTCCTCTCTATTTATTTTTTAGTAAGGAGGTTATGAAAGTTTTAGGCAGCAATTGTGCATTGTCTTAGAGGAAAGACATTTTTTTTCTTTCATACTTGGTGCATGCCATTTCATTTTTCTTTAGAATTAGGTCTTCTTTTTCTCCAATTTGACTTCCTTCGATTAGAGAGTGGAAAGTTAAAGTTTAGGATTTTTTCTATTGATTTCGGAGGGGAGTTCAGTAGAGTAGAGAGCCTTACCAAACCACATCTTTCTTCATGCCAGGCTAATTGGATCTTTCTTTTTGTATCTCTTTTCTCTATGCCTTTTAGGCTTAAAAGGTAGGTGTTACATGATGCAGAGACATCAGCACTCAAAGCTCGAGTTGATAAGCTTTCCAGCCAATTTGCTTATGCATAGGGATAAGAGGGCAAGGCCTCCATCTTTTTTGCATCTCTTTCCATAAAGGAGCTATGAAGTTTAGCGCACCTATAAGTGATGTTGTGGGAAGAGGATGTTTGATCCTCCTTTAGCCCTAATGTCAGTTATTTCATCTTTCTTCAGCCCTAGAGCTTTTCCTCTTCAATTTTTTACCACTATTTGGAGCTTTTCTATGTAGTCTCGAAGACTTTCATGGAGCTTTATGCTCTGGCTATTTTGATATAGCAATGAGCCTATGGTTACCTTAATAATGTGAGAATCAAACATCTTTAACTCAGCTATAGGATCTCAATGAAAGTATCAAATGATAAATCTTGAGATTTGTAAGAAGGGGAGTCGTGTATGGTAAGCAAGGTGATGCCATCATGGGCAGGTAATGAATATGAGGTAGGATACGATCAGGCTCAAAGTGATTGAGATCCTATAAAAAGAAAGCTTATTCAGTCGAACCAAGCGTAAGCACTCCAATGATTAAGTCGATTTTAGACCTTTAGAGAGAGATAGAGTGCTATACAGGTTATATGTATTGTAATGATTTTTGTTTATTTTGAAAATGAACTTGATATTTATAGAGATAGAAAAATCCATTTGAGACGCTTATCTTATTATCAAAGTAGGCGGACAATGATGTGATATTTGACAAGCGATGAATGGGATAGTGGCATGTGTCAGGAGTCTTTAACATGATGAGATTGTCTTGATCGATCAAATTGTCTTATTGTGTGGATTTTTGGTGTGCATCTGGCAGTGTGCATGGGGTTTTGAGGTGCTAAGTCTCTGCCAGGTCAGGCCTTTCACCTTATTAGGCCTTTTTCCTATGTTAGCCCATTTACTAAGAAATATTGAGCATTATCACATTTATTCATACTTTTTCTATTTATCTTATATGTGCCAATATTCTCAAACATACTAAGTTATTTGTGTGATAAATAAAAGTAAAATCAGAACAAAATATAGAGAAGAATAAGAAGTATGATTTCTATATTATATTATTATGAATCTGAAACAATAACAGTGTGAGTATATATAGATAAAAATTTGGTCCATATAGGAAATAAATAAATTTAGCAAGCAAATGAATCTAGGAAATTAATGAAGTAATAAAAGAAATAACCAATAAAAGAAGTTATCCAAATTGAAATATTTCACAACACTTCCCTTTGGATGACTATACATTATGAACATGTCTAGTTAAAACCTTGCTAAGAAAAATCCAGTGGGATAAATACTTAGCGAAGAAAAAAGAGTATAATATTCATATGTACTTTTTCTCAACAATAAAATGAATCACACTAATTTTTTAATTTTTGCATTCCAATATTGTGCATATGCTTCTTGACAATTGAACTTGGTAGGGCCTTTGTGAACAAATCTACTGAATTATCACTTGAGTGAACTTTGCTAACATTGATATATCCTTCTTTCATAAGTTTATGAGAATAAAATAATTTTGGTGAGATATGTTTGGTTCTATCTCCTTTGATATAGCCACCTTTAAGTTGTGAAATACGTGTTGTATTTTCTTCATACAATTTTGTTGTCTTTTTCTCCATCACTAACCCGCTTATTCCCTTAATAAGTTAAGTTATGGTTCTCAACCACACACATTCACGACTTGCTTCTTGGATGACTAATATTTCTAAATGATTTAAGGAAGTAGCAATGATTGTTTACTTAATAGATCACCAAAAAATAGCAGTGTCACCATATGTGAAGACATAACCTGTTTGTGATCGAGCTTTATGAAGATCAAATAGGTATCCAGCATCAACATGCCTTACCAATTCTGAATTTACTCTTTTTGAAAAAATTAAACTCATGTCAAAAGTGCCATGAAGATAATGTAGAATATGTTTTACACCATTATAATGCTTTTAAGTTGGTGCAGAACTAAATATTGCTAGTAAATTAACTGTATAAGCTTTGTCTGGTCTAGTGCTATTTGCAAGATATAAAAGTGCAACTATTGCACTAAGATATGGTATTTTAGGATCAAGAATATCTTTCTTATCTTCTTCTGGATGAAAAGAATCTTTCTTAACATCAAGAAAGCGAACAACCATTGGAATACTTAATGGATAAGATGTATCCTTATAAAATTATTTTAAGATTTGCTCTATATAAGCTAACTGATGCATAAGAATTCCTTTTAGCAAATATTCAACTTGAAAACCAATATTAAATTTTGTATTTCCAAGATTTTTCATTTTAAATTTAGTTTTCAAATATTATGCAGTAATAGAGATATCTTTTAGAGTCCCTACTATGTTTAAGTCATCAACATAAATTGCAACTATAGCAAATCCTAAATTTATCTTCTTGATAAAAATGCATGCACAAATTGAATTATTCTTATACATATTTTTCACTAAGTATTCATTTAGATGATTGTACCACATACATCCAGAAGTTGCTTTAATCTATACGAAGATCTTTGGAGTTTAATCTAGTACAAAGATCTATCATGCTTATGGTGGACTTTAAAATTATTAATAATATTACAAAACGTCTTGCATGGACAATAATTGTTTATCTTTTCCATTTGATAATTAGTCATTTTATCAATCTTAAAGGGTTACGGACATTCATAATCATGGAATTTATAACACAAACTTCCCCTTAAATGTCTATTAATACGTATTATTCCTCATTAAAACCCTACTGAAAAAAATTATATGGGATATAAATTAAGTAAAGGGAAAAAGAGTATACAATATCTTTAATACACATCATAAGTTAACTCATTAAAAACCTTAATAAGAAAATTCAGTGAAAAAAATATCTTAGTTAAGGAAAAAAGAGTACAATATGTATTTTTCTTCCTCTTATAATAATATCGGTACATAATTTTAAATTTGTGCATGTAAAGTTACGATACATAATATTATAAAGTTCTTTTTCTAAAATGAGCCGTATATCTTCTAGATATGCTTACCATATATTTTCTGGATATATTATACATGAATTGAAAAATAACAACTAAAACATATTTTATAAAATTACATGTTGTGCATAAGCATGTACAAATTCATCTACATATCTTTTATTTCTTTAAGATGAGAAATTTTAGAAAATCTAATAATATAATGATATGTACAACGAGTACATGAACAATGTACTTTTATACCATATCATAAATAAGTTATCCATTCTCAAATCATTTTCTTAACCATTCTTGTTCTTTCTCTCAATTATCAACCACTTTTGGTGGTAAAAATTAATCATAGAATAGTAATAATTATCATTTCTTAACCATACCATTTTCATAGCCATAATTCTATATTGCTTCATTCATTTCAAGGAATGAAACAAATGTAATAAAATAATTTCATGATATGCATACAATATAATCATATAATAGTTATAACAAATGAATTCATTTAATAACTTAATTCAAATATTTCTAAAACAATTACTTAAAGATAATAAAATTATCCAAATCAAATATATATGATTATATAGAGAACTAAAATATTTAAAATAATATGTAATTTTAAGTAACAATTTGATAATTACTGTGTAATATATTATTACATAATGCATTAATAGCAATAATCTATGATCAAGAAATATGTTGTATCTAGCAACTTTATAACTATTAGAGTACTTAATGGAAGATAATATATAAACATATGATCCCATCATAAAAAAAAATTTCTTTCAATCAAATAATATTTGATATTTAATTTGAGATAAAATTTAGTTTACAAAATTCGTTAAAACATTTTGAACTTTTTAAGAGTTTCAGTACATAAAATTATAAATAAACCATGATAATAGATAAACTAATCATATACATAAAATTAATTATCACATAGAAAAATAGTATCAATTAGTTACATATTAATATATTACCAAATTAGCAAACAATAAAAACTTATTGCATTTATTATAAAAGAATATGTATTTTTACAATCAATGCCCATCCATTGCAATAAATATCATAAAATAATCATATTTTATGACTTCATTGTTTATTGTATGAACATTAATTATACTTCTTTAGCATCATATTTTTCAATATTTTGAACTACAGGTCTAAAAATTCATATTAAATGCAATTAATATCTATATTTTTCAACATATTTAATTTTAAGATTCTCACTATATTGAAAATTTAAACATCAACATTTTTATACAAAATATTGTCGACAACTTTATCCTTTTCGATTTCTTTTAATGATATATTAAGATCTCTTATTTAATTTTAAGTACCTGAACCATTTTTGAAATTTAAAAATTAGTTATGTCATATGTCTCTTCAAGAGTGCCCGCTTCTATAATATGATCATATGGATTTATTTGCTCCTTTCCATTTGTAGATTTTATTTTTATTTGGAACCGATTAATTTACCCTATAAGGCAAATTATTTTATTGGGATATTATTCTGAATTAGAGCATTTGCAGCTAATACATCTAAGATTTAATAAATCTCTACACACTAACAAATACATTAGCATTATAATTAACTAATCTTTTGAACTTTAGGTTTATGATATGAGGATATAAAATATACATAATATATTTATTTATTTTAGCTGGTTTCTTTCCCTGATATTAGAAAAACTATTAATCAAAATGCAATTTTCAACTAAAATTGTAATTGAGAAATTTTATGATCTTTATTGGCATAATGCATATAAGTATTGCTTACATCAATATTATATATCCATATATAAAAATGACATTATTGTTCCATTCAATAAATATTTTTTTTAGACCTTGGAGTATGAACATGTACGAGGGGTTTATAACAATCTTTTAGCCATGACATATGATCACTAGTATTATCAAGAAAAATGTCTTGATTGCATAATCTAAAAGTTGTGCACTTAATTTGAATAATCTCACAAACTACAGGTTGTAAGTTGATAATAAAATACACATGTGATCATTTTATTGGTGCATCTTTCAAAAAATATAAATCATCTAAATAGTTCACATGATGGATAATGGGCCCACATATATTATCTTTATTCATTCTAGAATGAAAAAAATTCAGTCCCTTTATTAGCCAGTGATACTTTAGTAATATTTCTTAAGAACAAGTAGGTTATGAGAAGTTCTTAAATTAAACTAAAAGAAACTTTTAGTTCTTTAATAAATATGCATGTATATATGAATTCTCAATAATTTATACATTATAATTGATCTAAAATGGTCAAACTAGTCATGCCAAAAAATTAATTATTCATTAATAAACTTAGGTTTACTATTTTTATTATATTAATACACTTTAAGAAAAATGTAAAATAAGGACAAAATTTAATGAGAAAAAGAATAATCGTTGCTAAATTACTCATATAGTAACTAAATTGTAATGGAAAATGAACTTTGTCGCCAATATTGGTGGGTGTACATAGGAAAACCAATATTACAATAATTTAAAAAATAGAAATTTTGTTGCCAGTTTTATAAGCCAAAATTTTGGCGTAAAACTTAGCAAGAAAGAAAGCCAAGCAAAATGCTATATTTAGCTATAGAAATATTTTTCATAAATTTAGCGAGAGCTTAAACTCTTGCTACAAAACTAAGTAATGATTTGCGAGGGAATCAGTCCTCGCTAAATTAGCGCGAGATAACTTCCTCGCTAACATAGAGAGAGAAAGTGTTCTTGTAAAATTTGCGAGGTTTCTAACTCTCACCAATTGCACTTCATATCGGAAGGCAACACTAGCTGAACATTAGCAAGGCAAGAGATCCTCGCGAAATTAGCGAGAGTTGTATGATCACTCATTTTCTTTTTTATCACAATTATATGAATGTTTTCATATCTCGTGTGATTGTATAGAAAATAAGTAGACATATGCTCAGGTACATTTATTTTGAGATGAGAAATTACTTTTTTTTCTTGAATTATTTTACAATAAATGATTCTTGTAATAAGTAGGCATACACTTGCAATATTTATTTTTGTATATATGAACATGGATATAACTATAGCTAGGATGCTGCATGAGAAAGGAATATTTTGTAAGCTTGCAAATAGTTCTAGGAGGAATATTTTGCACATTTGTAAGCTTTACAAGACCTTATTTATCACTTTATTTTTGTTATTTGGCATCTCTTTTTTCTTAGGCAGTCATATAGGCTCAGTTTATACTTATTTGAGTTAGTGTTAATTTGAGATTTTATTTGATTAATTAATTGGTGCAAGAAGAAGAAAATAAAAAGGAGAAGGGCTAACACCTTCATCAATTGCATTTATTATAGATATATCAAAAAGGAAGTTCGTGCAAGCAGTAGTGGTTCACGGGGTTAATGCACGGCATAATCTTTTCAGTATCACACTTACAAAGAAAGTAAAAGAGAGATAAGGATTATTGTAAACACCTTTATCAATTGCACCTCCAAAACCTTTAATAGTGTAGCTATCGGTGGCAAATAGAAATGCATCTCCTTCGCCTATAACTCCAATTGGTGCATCTAATCCACCTAATACGAGTCCTAAAATAACTTCGGCAGTAGATTCTAAACAAGATAGTGGAGATTTATAAATCACCAATCCAGAAGAAATTGTCCTTGATGAACCCCCAATCCGGAAGAAATTGTCCTTGATGAATTTGGAAAGATACAAATCACTATTTGAGATGGAAAATGAGAATTAAAAATTTAATTATTTCATTATTGATGATTAAGGAAAATGAGAAATGGTCTATTTTTATAGCCAACCATTTCTTATTAGCATAAATTTCTCTTTGCTCATTACATTGATATATTTATCATTTTTTATTCTATTTAGAATTTTAGAGCCAAGCTGAAAGTGTTCTCGTAAGATGCATAGGATTTTGAGGAAAGGTTAGAAGAAAGAGGATCACATTGGCCATTTGTCAGTCAAGAGATCAAGGATGTATATTTTGAAGAGTTTAAGGTAAATCATTACCCTTTTAAATTACATCTACATTCCTTATATTTATTTTAAATACCTATATATATTAAGTACCTACATATAATTATATCTATATTCTTTGTATTTCTTTTAATTATAGAATTTACTTTTAAATATCGATATAGAAATTTTTCTCTTGGGACCCATTAAAAGATACATTGGTCAAGTTTGCTTGGAAGAAAAAGGCAACCATTAGATATGGTGATTTTATTTCTAAGATGAAAAAGGGAAAAAATATCCAACGTATATACCATAGTCTATCTCGAATTCATGGCTAGAGATGTTGGTCCAACTAGATGTTGTTAAGAGATCAAAATAGAATTCAAAAAATTGACGTTGTGGTGATGAAAATGGTATTGCATTATCATGCCATGTTAGATGGTCTGTCTCCCTAGCAGTGTATATGAAACATTTGGTAAGTGGAGCTTTTTTCTTTATAATGACCAATAAATTACTTATATGAGTTATTTTGAAGCCTAAAAGTGGCCAAAATGGTTGTTATAAGTGCATTGATTCTTACAGAAGTGTAAATGTGAATATTTTTTGGATTTGAAAATTTAGGTTTGTCTTAGTTTTAGGTAAAATACTGGAAAAACTTTTATAACACCTGAATATATTTTTCTAACTTTACTTGTTATACACTATTTAGGTTAAGAAGAAATGACAACGGCCCACTGCTTATGACGTCTTCTTGTATACCCATACAAAGAAAAATGATGGAAAATCTTTTGTTAATAATAGATGCAGCGTGAATATGTAAGTGTTGATTGATTGTAAATGTGAACATACATATTGTGATTGCATGTAATGGCTTATACATCAGATCAGTCGTGAATAGTGTTTTTTGATAGTGAATAGTACTTTCGGGCTGAAAAGTATACCTGGAGGTGAAAAATATTTTATTTAACTATCAAAAAATATTGATCACGGTTAGTTCAAAGTTAAAATTTGAAGTAAAATTGAGATCAAATAGGCCTCCGAAAGTAAAAATTACAAAAAACATAACGGTTTGATTTAAATAGTAATTAGATTGATCTATATTTGATCGAGCCGTTAAAAATAGCAAATGAAGTTTAAAAATTGCCAAAAATTTCATATGTGCCTAAAATGATGTGTAGAATATTTTGGTTACAAAAAATAAATTTTTCAGTAACACCGATAATCGTTGAATCGGATGATCTGATTGAATCGAATCAGTAACTGACTCCAATTAGGCTAAAATTTTGTGTACAGTCTATTTTTGACATGATAAGAATTATGGAATTAAATTTTAAGTGATTTGGATTTGGAAAGGGTGATAATTATAGGAAAATGATATAATGGGTTTGATTTTGGGTTATTAGGCCTAAACTAATGGATTTAGACTGGACAAAAGCCCAACCCATCAAGGCCACTATGAAAGGGAAGGGGAACATATATTTTTGAGAGATAATCTCATCTCCTTCAGCTCCTCTCTTCCCTTTCATGGCTAAACCACACACTCTCTCTCTCTCAAGATTTCTTTAAATTTCTCTCTCTTTTTCTTTAAATCCAAGCATCATAAGTGATAATTGATCTCCTTAAAAGATTATTTGATCCTCTATCCTTCGATTAGAGAAAGTTTAACAAGAGAAAAACAAGTGAAAAGCTTAGGGTGTCAAAGTGAGGTAAATGAAATCATGGATTTTAATTTAGTTTTAAGGTGTCTATAAGTGTTTTAGGGTGCCTAGACTCTATTTATGATGTTATTTTAAGCATTTGAGATCAAAAAATTATGGTTTTGATGGCTTGAAATTTCGTAGGTTCACAAGGAGAAAGATAAGTTTTCAAAGCAAAAGGAAAGGAAAAGGAAGCCTAGTTAAGCTTAAGACAAAGAGAAAGATTAGTGGTTTCTAAATCCTCCTATTTCCCTTAATTTTGCATGATTTTTCCTTTATGCAACTTAGAAAAATTTAGGAAAAATATGTATAATTGAAATTGATATTAGAATACTAAAATAGGACCTTGAATAAGCCTATTAGAAAGCTTAATTTGATTTAAAAGCATATGTAAGGTAACTTTCCTTTGGTGGCCAAATTGATACTCAAAGAAAATTAAAGTATATTTTGTGCATTTTGATGAAATGAAATAATGTATCCATGAATTTTTGTAGAATTTATGGAAATTAATTGAATATTTTTTAGAAGAAATTTGTTTACATAACAAATGAAATTATTGAATTATTGTGTAATAATTCATAATATGATGAGAAAATGGTGAATTATTATAGAAAAATTGACAAACTGTGAAAAAATATTGAAAAAGTTGATTAACAAATTTGTTGTATTGAAAAAGTAAAGGAAACTGTTAAAAATCTTAAAAATGATTTGAAATTAAGTGAATTTTTGACCTTAGAAATAGTCAGGCAGTCAAAATCTAGCTCGGGATATAATTGACTAGCCATAGGGATACCTATACAGTGATGCAAGTTATGGCACCTTCTTTTGCTATGGTAGGATCATTGATCTCCCATAGTATCTATTTTGTTCTATTTTCTGCTCAGTGAGAAATGATCATTTGGGATCATTTCTCAGTCTGTATGTGATCCTATAGGATCCATATCCCATATATCCTATCTGAAAATTTTTATAAAGATTGCACTATGGGTATAATGATAAAAATAAGTTAAAAGTATAAAAAGAAAGCTAAAAATGAAAGTTAAGATTAAAAATGACTTAATTGAAAAGAAATAAAAAGTTGAGGGTTAAAATGGTAATTTCTCCAAAAGTTGTACTTAATGAGTAAAAGTGATTAAGAAATGAATAAATGGGGGTAAAATGGTAATTTAACGAACAAACAGTCCAAAAATAAGCTTTTAAAAAGAAAAGGAATAAAATGTAATTTTTCATAAAAATTTAAAACAAGTTCAAATTGGTAGTTTTGTATGACAAAACTTAAATGTGAAGTTAAAATAAGAAAGCTAATGGCAATTTTGTAATTAAAGTGTAAAAAGGGTATTTTTGTAATAAAATAAAAATTAAGGACTAAATTGAAAAGTTTACCAAAGTATTGATATTGAATTGAAATGACTGTTAAAAATGATAGAAATTGTATTTTGATAAGAAAAATTAATAATTTTGCATAATTAATGCAATTATGCATTTTAGGATATACCTCGATTTTTAGTCACCATTGGGCATATTTAATGCTCAGCATGTATGATTTACTACGTGTAGGTAATGAAGAAGATCTAGAGCATTAGTACACAAGGAAGTGAATTTTGAAGGAAAATGAGTTAGATAGGAGTAATTTTTGTATTGGCATGTATATTATTGTAAATATTGAAGTAAAAAAAATTAGTCTGTATTGATAAAATATTTGTATATATATAATTATATGTTTGGCAGGTAGTGGATTGATTATGTATGTTGATATGAAATTGAGAATGTGTGGATGAGAAGAATATATTATTTATAACTATTGTGCCCCTGAGGGGCTGTGTACTTGTTTGATTTTTAGGGGTTAGTTAAGTTTATAGTTGTTATATTGCTGAATTTTTGTAAAATGAATAGTAAAATTAGACAGTTATAGGTTGGCAATGAGTTGGAATTATAAACTTGATTAATAAATAAGCATTAGCAATTAAGGAATTATGGGGATAAGTGTATAGTTTTTAAGATGAGAAAAGGAAAAAAATTCAACCAATTGCTTAAATCTGTAGGTCTGTAATAGTAAGCATCAACCAATTGCTTAAATCTGTAGGTCTGTAATAGTAAGCATGTTACATTTTGTGGTATCAGAGCAATTGTTTAAGTGGTTTTAAGATCGGAGTGGGAATAAGTGAGTGATTTATCTGTATATAATGCCAATTATCAGTGAAAAAGGTGTTTTGAAATCTAATGTGTACTTGCTCTTTTTTGTTTTATATTGAAAAGATGTCTTCTGATCGAGACAAACAGCTAGGGGATGATGAGAGTGAGGCTTTTATTGGTACTGGACAGCAGGAGGCCCCATAGCAGCAGGCTTCTTCGCTTGCAGTGCCACCTTTACCCCCACAGCTGGATTTTCTATATCTAATGGCCAATATTTAGCAGAGGTTGTAGGTAAGTCAGGCACAGCCTTCTCAGGCCACAGTATAGATTCAACCAACTCCATCGAGATAAAAACCTATTCTGGACCAGTTAAAAAGGTTAAAAGCTGAGGACTTTCATGGGCGTGATCGACTAACATCAGCCCAGGTAAAGGAGTGGTTATTTAAAATAAGAAATCAGGGACCAACTTTCATCTGGTGGGATTCAGTTAGGAGGCATACCTCAGTAAATCAATTGAGTTAGGGATTCTTTGTGTCCCAGTTTGAAAAGAAGTATATGGGCTCAGAGTATAAAATGGCAATGTATGATGCCTTTTGGTGGCTTAAACAAGGGAATAAATCAATGGCAAAATATGAGCACCAGTTTGAGTGCCTCAGTGCTTATTTAGATGAGAATCAGTCCAGAGAAGAAAAATTATGTCAGAAATTTGAAAGGGGATTGCATACAGAGCTCAAAAAGATCATTAAAACCCAAAAATACCCTGATTTGAGGTCCATAATCAAGGCTGCAATCAAGTTAAAGGCCATCCAGATAGAAGGGGCTAATAGAAAATCCAAGTTTCAGCAAAAGACGAAATAGGGATGTCCAGCAGTAAGAAAGGTCAGAGTAAGAAATCCACGGAATCTCCAGCCCTTCGGGACTGTTCACCAACTGTAGTAGGCCGAGAATAGGGTAGTGCACCCTGAGGTAGGGCATCAATTTCTTCATCAGCTAGCATACCTAGAGACAGAGATGGTGGGATAGTTGTAGCCTATGATCACTGTTGTAAGGTTCATCTAGGGGAGTGCAGATATTTGATTGGAGCATGCTTCAGGTGTGAGTCAATAGATAATCAAATTAGAGACAATCCTTTAATGCAGACTGCTTCAACCACATCACAAATGACAGGTACTTGATCCTCTACACCTAGAGGTCATGGTAAGGGAGCTACCACCATCACTTCAGCATCTAGACTGGCTAAGCAGTTAGCTTAAGATCAGAGGCATGCTGCAGGCCAGACCTATGCTGTCAGGTCCAGAAAGGATGAGGATACTTCAGATGTGATAGTAGGTAAATTTCTTCTATTATCTAATTCAGTACATACTTTGATAGATCCTAGTTTTACTCATTCTTACATTAACACCGATTTATCACAGGGTAAAAGGATGAGAGGTGCATGCTTAAACTAGGATATTTTGGTGAATAATCCTCTGGGACATAGTGTAATGGTGAACAAAGTATACAGACAATGTCCTATTAGTACCCAGGGTCATGTATTCCTGGAAAACTTGATTGAGTTACCCTTTCATGAGTTCGATGTGATTTTAAGGATGTATTGGTTGTCCGTCCACCAAGCAACTGTTGACTGCAAAAGGAAAAAGATCACTTTAAATCTTGAAAAAGGTCAAGAAATCACAATTGTAGGTGTGAGAACCGACTTTTTTTTATCTAATGTGATATCTGCTACTACTGCTAAAAGATTAATCAGGAAAAGGTGTATAGCTTACATATTTTATGCAGTGGAGGCAAAAAAAGAAAGTCTAAACATGTCAGAAGTGTCTACTATCAGAGAGTTCCTTGATGTATTCCTTGAGGAGTTACCAGGCTTACCACCTTACAAGGAGTGGAGTTCTCTATTGATGTTACTCCAAACACTGCTCTTATCTCTATTGCTCTTTACAAAATGGCACCTGCAGAGTTAAAAGAATTAAAAATTCAGCTACAGGAACTACTTAACAAAGGGTTTATTAGACCCAGTGTTTCTCCTTAGGGAGCACCAATCCTATTTGTGAAAAAGAAAGATGGGACACTTAGGCTGTCCATTGACTACAGATAACTTAATAAAGTGACTATAAAGAACAAATACCCCATTTCTTGCATTGAAGATTTGTTTGATCAGCTAAGGGAAGTAGAAGTATTTTCAAAGATTAACTTGAGATCAGGCTATTACCAAATGCTAGTGAAAGAGACAGATGTGCCCAAAACTGCTTTTCATACTAGATATGGTCATTATAAGTTCTTGGTCATGCCATTTGGGCTTATAAATGTACCAGTCACCTTCATAGACTTGATGAATAGGGTCTTCCATCCTTATTTAGATCAGTTTGTGGTGGTCTTTATTAATGATATTTTTGTGTATTTCAAGATATCGGAAGAATATGACAAGCATCTAAGGATTGTTCTGCAAACATTGAGGGAAAAGCAACTGTATGCCAAATTCAGTAAATGTGATTTTTGGCTGAATAAAGTATCTTTTCTAGGCCATATGGTATTTGCAGAAGTTATTAAGGTGGATCTTTCAAAGATTGATGTGACTCTTTGATGGAAGCCACCTAAAAATGTTACAGAAGTGAGAAGTTTTCTGGGTTTAGCCAGATACTATAAGAGATTTATAAAGGGCTTTTCCACCATTACGGTTCCTATGACTCGACTGCTACAGAAGCATACTAAGTTTGTACGGACTAATAAATGCCAATAATATTTTAAAAAGCTTAAAGGTATGCTGATAGAAGCTTCCATTCTTACACAACTCGAGTCAGGTAAATACTTTATGATCTATAGTGATGCCTCCAGAAATGGCTTAGGCTATGTACTGATGTAGAAAGGTAAGGTGATTTCTTATGCCTCCTGATAACTCAAGACTCATAAGAAGAACTATCCTACTCATGATCTAGAGCTAGTAGCTATTATTTTTGCATAGAAAATTTGGAAGCACTATCTATATGGAGAAAAATGTTACATTTATTCAAATCATAAGAGCTTGAAATATCTGCTTACTCAAAGGGAGCTCAACCTTAGACAGAGGCACTGGTTGGAGTTGATTAAAGATTATGATTGCTTTATCGGCTACCATCCAGAAAAAGCTAATGTAGTGGCTAATGCACTTAGCAAGATATTCATGTCAGGTAATGTGATTGCTTTTAAATGAATTTGTATAAATGATTAATAAGTGTAATTAACTAATAATAGTAATGTTTGTAGCTCTTTGGGTTGTGAATGTCAGTTTGAGTTTGGCACTGGATTGAGCTTTACTAGTTAAAATGCAAGTGAAGCCTAAATTTATGCATCGAGTGAAAATAACATAGAAAAAAGATGATCGATTGATAGCCATTGTAAACAAAATTAAGGATAGGAGTGATGGAGACTATTCCTTAAATGATGATGGAAGTTTTTGCTATAAAAAAGACTCTATATTCCAAATCAGGAAGAATTAAAGAATAACATTATTACCGAAGCTTACCATAGTAGTTATGCCATGCATCCTCAAGGTAACAAGATGTACCATGACTTGAAAGCTCATTATTAGTGGCAAGATATGAAGCAGGATGTGAGAGAGTTTGTAAACAAATATCTGATATGTCAGCAAGTAAAGGCAGAGCACTAGTTTTCTTCAAGATTGCTTCATCCCATTTTGATACCAGAGTGGAAATGGGACAAGATGATTATGAATTTTGCAATAGGATTGCCTGTCACTCAAAAGAAACACAAAGTTATATGGGTGATCATCGATAGACTCACAAAATCTTCTCATTTCTTGCCAATACGAATGGATTATCCTTTGACCAAGCTGGCAGAAGTCTACATCAATGAAGTAGTGAGATTGCATAAAGTGCCATCATCAATTATTTCTGATATGGATCTTAGATTTACCTCATGTTTCTAAGAAAGTCTGCAAGAAGGTCTGGATATGAGTCTCCACTTCAGTATAACATTTCACCCTCAGACAGATGGTTAGTTCAAGCGAGTGATTCGGGTATTAGAAGATATGTTGCGATGCTGTGTGTTAGAGTTTGGTAGAAGTTGTGAGAAGTATTTGTCTTTAGCAGAGTTTGCCTATAACAACAGCTACCAGTCCAGCATAAATATAGCTCCTTTTGAAGCTTTATATGGAAGAAAATGCAGAACTCCCTTGTGTTTGATAGAATTGAGCGAAAAAAATGGTAGGATCTGACTTGATCAGTAATTCGAAAGAAAAAGTCTAAATCATCAAAGGTAGATTGAAAAAAGCCAAGGATCATTAAAAATTCTATACAAATCTGAAGAGAAAAGATATATAGTTCTAGGTCGGAGACAGAGTTTTCTTAAAGGTATCTCTGAGAAAAAAGGTTCTGAGATTTGGTAAGAAGGGCAAGCTTAGTCCTAAATTCATTGGCCCTTATAAGATACTTCAGTGAGTAGATCTAGTAGCTTATCGGTTAAAGCTACCATCAAAGTTAGAGAAGATGTATGATATGTTCCATGTATCCATGCTCTGAACATACAGATCTGATCCTAGCGATGTCATCACACCGGAGAAGATCTAATTATAGATTGATATGACTTATGAAGAAAAGCCGATGAAGATTCTAGCTAGAAAAATTAGACAGCTCAGGAATAAATAGGTTCCACTAGTGAAAGTATTATGGAACCATCACGATGTGGAAGAGACTACGTGAAAACCCGAAACTACAATGAGACAACAATACCCTATGCTTTTCGATACATGTAAATTTTGAGGAAGAAATTTCTTTTAGTATGAAAGAATTGTAATAGCTTGAAAGCCGGATCAATCGTGAATAGTATTTTTCGATAGTGAATAATACTTTCGGGTTGAAAAATACACCAGGAGGTGAAAATTTTTTATTTAACCATCGAAAAATATTGATCACGATTAATCTAGGATTAAAATTAAAGTGAAATTGAGGTCAAATAGGCCTTCAAAAGTCAAAAATACGAAAAACGAAGCGGTTCGGTTTAAATAGTAACTAGGTTGATCTAGATTTGATCGAGCCGTTAAAAATAGCGAATAAAGTCTAAAAATTATCAGAAATTGCATATGTGCTAAAATGATGTGACGAATATTTTGGTTGCAAAAAGTAAATTTTTTTGGTAACATCGGTAATGGTTAATCGGATCGATCTGATTGAATCAAATCAGTAACTAACTCCGATTGGGTTGAAATTTTGTGTACAATCTATTTTTGACATGATAAGAATGATGAAATTAATTTTAAAGTGATTTTAATTTGGAAAGGGAGAGAATTATAGAAAAATGATATAATGTACTTCATTATATGTTATTGGGACTAAATTAATAGATTTTAGTCCAACCCACCAAGGCCACTATAAAAGGGAAGGGGAGCAAATATTTTTGAGAGATAATCTCATCTTCTTCAGCTCCTCTCTTCCCTTTTCATGGCATAACTACTCTCTCTCTCTCTCTCTCTCTCAAGATTTCTTTAAATTTCTCTCTCTTTCTCTTTAAATTCAAGCATCATAAGTGATAATTGATCTCCTTAAAATATTATTTAAGCCTCTATCATTTGATTAGAGGAAGTTAAGCAAAAGAAAAACAAGTAAAAAGCTTAGGGTGTCAAAGTGAGGTAAGTGAAATCATGGGTTTTAATTTGATTTTAAGGTGCCTACAAGTATTTTATGGTGCCTAGTGTACATTTATCGTGTTATTTTAAGCATTTGAGATAAAAAAAAAGCTTTGATGGCTTGAAAATTCGACCATGGTAGGTTCATAAGAAGAAAGACAAGCTTTCAAGGCAAAAGGAAAGAAAAGAAAGTCTAGGCAAACTTAAGACAAGGAGAAAGGTTAGTGGTTTCTAAATTCTCCTATTTCCCTTAATTTTGCCTGATTTTTCCTTTATGTAACTTAGGAAAAATTTAGGAAAAACATGTGTAATTGAAATTAACATTAGAATACTGAAATATAACCTTGAATAAGCATATTAGAAAGCTTAATTTGATTTTAAAAGCATATGTAAGGTAACTTTCCTTTGGTTGCTGAATTGATACTCAAAGAAAACTAAAGTATATTTTGTGCATTTTGATGAAATTAAGCCATAAAATAACTATAGAAATAAAATAATATATCCATGAATTTTTGTAGAATTTATGAAAATTAATTAAATATTTTTTAGAAGAAATTTGCTAATGTAACAAATGAAATTATTGAATTATTGTGTAATAATTCACAACTTGATGAGAAAATGGTGAATTATTGTAGAATAATTAACAAACTATGTAAAAATAATGAAAAAATTGCCTGACAAATTTATTGTATTGAATATGTAAAGGAACATACTAAAAATCTGAAAAATGATTTGAAATTAAGTAAATTTTTGCCCTTAGAAATAGTCAGGCAGTTAAAATCTAACTCAGCATATAATCGGCTAGCCATATGGACACCTATACTCAGTGTAAGTCATGGCAACTTGCTTTGCTATGGTAGGATCATCGATCTCGTATAGTATCTATTTTGTTCGATTATCTATTCTACGAGAAATTGTCTTTTAGGGTCATTTCTCAGTCTGTATATGGCCCTGTGTGGTTCACATCCAATATATCCGGTTTGAAAATTTTCATTGGGATTGTACTAGGAGCATAATGATAAAAATAAGCTAAAAGTGTAAAAAGAAAGCTAAAAATGAAAGTTAGGATAAAAAAGGACTTAATTGAAAAGAAATAAAAAATTTTGGTGAAAAATGGTAATTTTTTCAAAAGTTAAACTTAATGAGTAAAAGTGATTAAGAAATGAATAGGAAGGGGTGAAATGGTAATTTAATGAATAAATAATCCAAAAATAAGCTTTTAAGAAGAAAAATGACTAAAATGTAATTTTGCATAAAAGTTAAAACAATGACCAATTGGTAGTTTTGTATGCCAAAACTTAAATGTAAAGTAAAAATAAGAAAGCTAATGGCAATTTTGTAATTAAAGTGTAAAAAAGATATTTTTGTAATAAAATAAAAAAATTAAGGATTAAATTGAAAAGTTTACCAAAGTACTGATACTGAATTGATGACTGTTAAAAATGATGGAAATTATATTTTGATAAGAAAAATTAATGATTTTGCATAGTTAATATAATTATGCGTGTTTGGAAAATATCTCGATTTTTAGTCACCACTGGGCATTTTTAATGCTCAACACATAGGATTTACTGCGTGTAGGTAATAAAAAAAGATCTAGAGTATTAGTACACAGTGAAGTGAATTTTGAAGGAATAGGAGTTGGATATGAGTAATTTTTGTATTGGCATGTATATTATTGTAAATATTAAAATAAAAGAATTGGTCTGTATTGATATAGTATTTGTATATATGTAATTATGTATTTGACAGGTAGTGGATTGATTGTGTCTGTTTATATGAAATTGAGAATACGTGGATGAGAAGAATATATTATTTATAACTGATGTGCCCCTGAGGGGCTGTGTACTTGTTTGATTTTCAGGGAATTAGTTAAGTTTATAGCCGTTATATTGCCGATTTTTTGTAAAATAAATAGTAAAATTGGATAGTTATAGTTCAGCGATGAGTTGGACTTATAAACTTGATTAACGAATAAGCATTAGTGATTAAGAAATTATGGAATAAATATATGATTTTTAAGATAAGAAAAGGAAAAAAAATTCTGACCAATTATTTAAATCCATAGGTCTGTAATAGTAAGGCTGCTACATTGCATGCTAAGAATCTTACTTCTAATTTGTAATATGAACTTTCAGGAGAGAATCATGCAGCTTAGGTGGGAGAGATCTTAAAGTTAAGGTGAAAATGCTGATGAGAATCAAATATACTTGGATGCAGTAGGGGGTGCATATGGAGGATGAGTGTATGGACTTGGAGCTATAACAACTCAGTATTAAGCAGAGGCTTATTCATCTCGCTTTCGTTTTACTTTTGAAGCTTATAGTACAAGAGTAATGGAGGAAAGGTTTGAGCAGCATTTGTCTACTATGCAGATTGAGCTTCAAGCTAAGATTCGTGCTGAGCTTGAATAGAATAGTGATTAGCAAGTGGAGCAACAAATAGAGCAGTGAGTCAGATAGATCTAGCAGTAGATGGAGATGCAATAGCAACAACGAGTCAGACAGATCCAACAACGGATTGAGGAGCAAATGTGTCCACTCACATCCTGTACTGACCAAGCTAATGGCTCAAGTGCTTCACCACATGATCCATCCATCGGGTTATAGATACTACTTACATTATAGTTGTTAGTATATTAGAAAATCATGAATATCATGATTGGTCATTGCTACATGCATGTGTTATTTTTTATATGCAATTAACAATGAAATGAATTTGTAAATAACTATTTTTGACATGTAATTAACAATGATATCTATTTTTGTGATTTATTGTTAAAATGGTAAAAATTTTTTATATTAATTTAAGAAAAAATAATTTTAATTTAGTGAGAAATTATCATGTTCAGACAGGTGTAATATAGTTGTAAAATAATTCAAGCTAATTTTGCGATAATCTAATAGCGAGTATTTAGTGACTGATATTTTGTTGCCAAACAATTATAAGATAGATAAAAATGAGTAAAATAGCGACAAAATTAATCCCCTCACAAAATTTAATGATAACAATGTCAATGCAAAATTCATTCCAACCTTTAACGAGGACAATTTTCACGCTAATTTTAGTGATAATAGTACTTATTGCAGAAGTGCATGCTAAATTTTAGTGAGGAACTAGTCATTAGTGATGAAATATTTTTTCTCGTTAAAAAGTAGCATCAACCTATTTCCTCACTAAATTTTGCTAGGACAACTTTCCTCACAAAATTTTTTTCCTCACTAAACAGATTTAGCTATGAAAAAGCCATCAAAAGTCCTCGTTATTTTGCATTTTTTTTGTAGTGATATATATATATATCAATTGATAAATATCAAGTTTATTAATATTAATATCAAACAATTAGTAAACTTCATGTTTACTAATATTTGTGACAGTTAATAAACTTATTTTATACAAAATAGATCTTGAGTACTTTTCTCTCAATCTCAAAATGATATCAATTTCAGCGAATATCTTTTAAAAATAAATTTCTGCATGATATATTGAAGAAATAATATATTTCATAATAAATTGTATACGAGTAATTATATTATAATTCTTCAAAAGCCTTTAAATAATTATATTACGTATAACAAATATATATATATATATATATATATACACACACGTACATATGTATGTATGTATATATATACGTATATATGTATGTATATAAATTAATTATTTTATTAATAAATATCATTCATTTGTATCTGAGTAGTAAATTTGATAATAAAAATAATATATTATGAATGATTATTTATTAGAATACTTAAATAATACTAATAATAAACAAACTATCTTTCAGGAATAAAATATCTATTAGATATTAAGATGGCTCGATATAAAGTAATCATCCCGGATATCTTTCAGGAATTCATTTAATAATAAATTGAGTCAAATGTTAGTTGCTTATACCCTTAATTGTTATTATTTGCTAAGTCACCTAAATTTAAGTGTATTTAGTTTTTTGAGAAGTAAAAGAAGCATTAAAGATACTTTCTTATTCCGAGTATAAGGAATTAAGGATCTAACATACCTATTATGCCATCAAGTTATGTGTGCGTGTGTGTATAAATACACACACACTCTTGACAAAGAGGTGTGCTTTTATTTTATTTTATTTTATTTTATTTTTAATATAAGTTTTGATTTGGTCTTATCATAACTATCACTTATTAATATTTGTATTTTAGGAGACAGAAAAATATTCAAAGATTTTTAATTGCATGATGAGAATATAGAGATTCAGCAATGATTCAATGGCCTCAAAATCTAATAGAAAAGATTGCTTAATTTGATGCTGAAACAAACAGCTTTATGCCCATAGCTAAATGACACAGCATGAGGAATATCTGTGGGATCAATTTAATATTAGGGCCCATTTAGCCTATGTTCTTTCCTTACAACATTATCAGCAAAATCCTCCTCTCTATAACCACTAAATATGTTATATATATATTATGTATTTTCTTTATGTTGTATTAAATTGCACTAATCTCGTAACGTTGGGCTATTCGTAAATATTCAATCTTATAGACTTTACGAATTAAATTTTTAATATTTTTTTAGCTCTAAACATAAAAAAAAAAAAAAAAGTGTGTTAAATAAGTACAAATCGGCTAGTTATAAAAATACTTTTTCGTTTTGGGAAACATTTGTTGTTATTAATTTGCCACCCTGCATTGATTGTTTAAATGAGCGAAGAAGGAATATCATATGCACGAAAAACATAGTATTTCTTGGAATATTGAGAGATCTCTCAATAATTCTGGTACCAATTAAAGTTCTGTGACATTATTTTATATGTATTAAACATAAGCTCAGAATGCCACTAAAACAAATTAACAACTTATTTGTGATAATACTGAGAAGTATAGAAAATTAAATTTTCATTAATTACAAAAATCAAGAAATAAATAAATAAATAGCATATAGTAGTTTATAAAAAGACCAACCGACCACATGATTTTGATAGTGTTTGGCCCGGTAATCAAGCAAGCGTGTCAACATCCCATGTGCCTTAGCCCTTAGCCTCTCCCTCAAAATTAGCACAAGAAAACTATTTCTATATTATATTTTATGTTCATACTTTACATGTGTCATCATCTCATATGTTCTCTATTGTTTTAATTTCTACATTTTTATTCACAGCCTCTCTTCTTCTATATATATATAACATAACTAAGCTTACCTATAACACTTGCTCTTCTCCTTCACTTCTGGGCTATTTCTTGGTGATTGAAATTGCTTAGAGGCAAAGATGATCATGTTGAGGTCTAAGAGGTTTCGCAAAGGCAGCTTCAAGCTTGGTGGCGGCAGCAACAATAATAATAATAACAACAATAATGCCGTCAAAGGAAATGAAAAAGGACCTTGTGGTAGTATTAATGGTGAGATCAAGTGGGAGCTTAGGCCTGGTGGTATGCTTGTTCAGAAGAGAGAATGTGGGGATAGTATTGCTGAATTGATAACTCTTAGAGTCTCTACTCTTTCTCAATGGCATGATATTTCCATTGAAGCTACTTCCACTTTTGGTAAGTCTTTTTTTTTTACCAGAATTCTCAATTTTTTCATAATCTGCACTGCAGAGCTACTATCTGAACTATAAGTTTTTAGCTTAAACTTGGTTTATAATTTGAATTATGGACTATTCTAGCTTAAACTCGATTTATTATAGATGAAACCAAAATAAATTAGTGTGGGTAATATTTGAAATTTGCGAATGAAATTATATATCTTATGTTAATTTAATGATGAAATATTTCAGGGGAATTGAAGATGGCATTATCACTAGTAACCGGATTGGAGGCAAAAGAGCAAAGGCTACTATTCAAAGGAAAAGAAAGAGAAGATAGTGAATACCTACACATGATAGGTGTCAAGGACAAGGACAAAGTTTTCTTGTTGGAAGATCCAGCCATCAAGGAGAGAAAACTTCATGCCATGCCAGGTGGCCAACCCATGGGAACTCCTCTTCGCACCATAAGTGTATAACACAAGCTGTAATCTATGCTCCTGTGTACAATCTAATTAGCGTTTAATGTATGGTGTATGGAGTCGTGGCTCTATCATACTAATTAATTATATTTTTTTCAAGAAAAGGAAACTAATTATTTTCCTTTATTACTAACCACCAAGAAAGAAAATTCCCTAATATGGTGATGGGTATTTTCTTAAGAACATATTAGGTTGTTGAATTAGATGAGTGACTTAATTGTTGTATTATATTGTGTTTGAGTATGACCAATTTAATATGTGAAAGCTGATGCAAATCCTAGTCATTGTCTTAGCTTACTATGTCCATAAAGAAATGTGGGTTCTTATACTCGTATAATTTTTAATGTTAAATGTTTTTTTTTTTTATTTTTTCCTATAGTTAATGTGCAACTGTAAACATCCATGCGTGCGCACCGACATGATGAATTATTATTGTTATTTGCTATGATTATCATCATATATACCAAGCAAAAGCAGAGAAAAAAATAAAATGACAAGAGAGCTGGCTTTTCTATGAGCTTTTCTGTCAAATGCTTCAGACAGAAGGGAGAGACATATATATGAAGTCCCCACACTAAGAGAATCTTTGTTAAAAATATATAACCTATCTTGTAATTAATACGAATAATTAATGGAACCTACATGTATAAATTATGAAATGAATTGGATTTTATTCCATACAAAATTAGAAATTAAACACTTTTGGGTAAAAACTTTTTCTTTACCTCTCTAAATTTATTTTAGAACCAAAAATAAATAAAAAAATTGTCTCTAAATTTAATCTTTTAAGGTTATTAGTCATTAAATTTTAGTCTATAAATATTAAAAATTATTACACTTTGATTCGTTTTATATTTTAATTTTATCATATTAGCCAATTCAACCCAAATATTTAAATAATAATTTAAATTATATTTATAAATATTTAAATTTATATTATTATGTTAAAATTATTTTTTTCTATTGAAACATGACTATTATATTAATTATGAACATTATTATGATGTTAGTATTTGAACGTTTTATTATTCTAATTATTATTTGAAATGTGTCTAAATAGTAAATATTTATTTATTTATTTTTGTATAATCTCTATTGAACCTTGAAATTTTAATTTCTAATTTTCTCTGATTTTATATCCAGGTCGGATCTGAGAACTTTGCATTCACATATTTTAAGAAAATATATTTTCTGATAAGACAAGGAAGTCTTTATCTAAGAAGAGAGAGAGTTGGCTGGAGTTATTCCTGATCGAATGTGGAGTTTCTACAAGAAAGGAAACTCGATCGGACTAGGCGTAAGCACTTCAAAGCTTAAGTTAATAGCTTTCTAGAGAGGAAATTCTTAGAGAGAGACTCTTAGAGATTCAATACTTGGAGCCACGGTGCATTGAACTATTTATAGGATATAAGAGGGGTGCACTTGACTGCCTGAGATGTGATAATTGGCTGTAAGAGCAGGTGAGCGGCGAAGTGACAAGGAGTAGTTGAAGTACATGAGCTCTGCCTTGTATTAGTGGACTGATTGAGATGTGATGTCCCATCAGTCTGATCGGACATCAAGTGGCCTCTTCCTTGGCTTGTGGCTCACGCTTAGTGCTTTTTTGCTGATAGGTTTTGGGTCCTATCAGGTATAATAGGCCGAATGCTTAGGCCTTGGAGTGTGATATTTTCATAGTTATCATTTATTCCCCCCAAAAGGACCCGATCGGATGAGTTTTACTTCGAGGTGCTCCGATCGAAAAGTGACTGTTGGCAGGATTTTCAAAATTTAAAAAGCGCTTATTCGAAGAGATGCATCTGTTCAAATAGCTATCTTCTCATTTAATGTCATACACGTGTGTCAAGAATGATACCTCGCTTTTCGCATCGTAATGATGGTTTCAATGACACGTGGCGAGCATCCTGTGGCAAGACGATTGGTACATTCAAGAAATTTTTGCCTATAAAAAGGTAAATTCGGATTATTTTTGCTTTATTTTTTAGCAATCCTTAGTGAAACTCTGCCAAAATTTCTTCTCCACCTTCATTTTTCACATTTTAGCAATTTTTTCAGAGTTCTCGTGAGATTATCCATGTAAGTAGTTCCTACTCGCATATCTTTAATTTCTCTTTTATCTGCTTCATTACGCTCCTGCATTCATCTTCATTCCAATTTCTGAGAAAAGTTTCTAGCATAGATCATCAGAGCCTTCTTAAGGATTAGGAATTACTTTGCTTCACTGAAAATGGCTTCCACCAATAGTCAGTAAATAGACAGGAGCTTCATTGAAGATTATAGGAACCGATCGGTGGTTGCTCATTTTTCTAGATTGAGTCTAAAAGAAGTGGCTGAAATTCCTTTTTGATATGATTTTCCTATAGAAGTGTTTATGATGGCTTGCCCCGAATCCATGGCGATGACGAAGGGGCTTTTCGATGATGAGAAGAATGAGTGGTTCATCTACTACCTTTGGAGCTTAGATGCCGGAATAAGGCTTCTATTCGGTGCATTCGAGATAGCAGTGATGAGGGGTTATGGGATTACCCCAAACAAACTTAATCCGAATGGGTGGAGATCGGTGGCCTACTTCAAAATCCTTTGTAAATAGAGGGGGTGGCTCTAACTCTAGATCTCTTCATCCACTTCTTTTACATTTCAGGTCGTAGTGATGAAATGAAGTACTTATTTACTAGCTGATCGAAGAGGAAGCTCTTCACCATCCTATCTTCGCTGAAAGGATTTAAAAGAGAGGTATTTTTTGGTGGGGATAGTTGGTGGGTTTAGAGTTCAGCTTACTCGATCGAAGGGAGCAACCAGCCTGAAAGACCAAGCTGCTGGGTAGTCCCTATATAAGGCCGACATCAAGGGATTGATGGAAGCCATGGTAAGGCAAAGGGGACCATACGACTCCAATTATCTTTTGGGGATGTTGTTCGGGTCCTCTAGCTCTAATGTTAGCGAAGACATAGAATGTGAGCATTAAAATTAGAAGAAGGGGGAAGCATAAATTGGCAATCATTCATTACATGTGCATTCAAATCACAAATTATGTAAAAAGATGCTTATCTCATTTTATATTGGTGTTGTAGCTATAGACGAAATGGCCGGAGGAGTCGATTTGGCTAAGCAGCTCATCAATCGGGCAAAGGTGAAGAGAGAGGCCGAATGGGTTGCAAAGGAGGAAAAGATGAAGAGAAGAAGGCTCGTGCTTTCTTCATCAGTCCAACCTCTAAGAGGTCCAGTAGGTGGTCTTTCCTTCGCTGCAACTATTGCTGTTGTGTTTGCCTCCCATCCGGTATTAACCATTTTTGACCTGCAACCTCCCAATCTATTGTAGAGGGTTGGATCCCGTTGAAGCAATTGCGATTGAGGGATGAGTCCAATTTTGAGGAGACGCTGCCTACCATCAGCTCCTTCAGCATCCCGCTTCTAAAGGAGGTTGCATAAACTAAGGCAGCTGAGCAAAATAAGGTTGCCTAGAGGTAGGTCAAGTAGGCAGTGCAGAAGAAGGTGAACACCTGGTGGCTGCAGTGGACGCCCGAGCTGCAGCTAAGGGCAAGGTGCCAAGCCAAGGTGAATCTGCCCGGAGGACAGTAGGGAGTTCTAATGAGAGGCAAACCATGCTTCTAAAGGATGTACTGAGAGAGAACTTTGGCAATGACTGGTCTGTTAGGGATAAAGGAGTCTCCAGCTTCATTTGTCGAGGTCTTCTCTAGGAGGATGACTTTAAAGATATGGGAGATTCACAGCTTGCTTAATCAAAAATGCACCCTGTTCAAGTAGCAAAGCTTGGAAGTGAAGTTTTTTTCTTACCTTTTTTGTTTCAGCAAGTCTGACCTTTCTCAGTGATTTGCAAAATTTTTTTTAGCTGATAAAAAAGGAATTGCGTTTACACGGCATGGGAAACTTTTTAAAGGCAAAATTGGAGAACGTCACTTGATTAAAAAAGGAGGCAGATGCCAAGGTCGATGCAGCTAAGAAGGAGGCATCTCTCTTTCGATCGGAGGTGGACACTCTGAAGAAGGAAGCTTCCCAGAATGCATAAGACCTGAAGACTCGGCAAGGAAAAATCAACTAGCTAAGGGGAGAAGTCGCATGTCTAACTACTGATAGCATCCAATGCCAAAAGCTCGAGAAGGATGTCGCCAGACTGATCGCTAAGTACCAGGTTCTGACCTTCGAGTGTGTCAAAGCCAATGATGGCCAAGGCATAGCCCTTATAATGTGTGACCAGCTGTGTGCCGAGCAAGACTTCATAAAGACCAATTCGGAGGAGAAGAAGTTGGCATGGATCAGGAGGCATGAGGAGGAATTTGCCTCTTAGAAGGACCAACTACTTGATCAACTGGGTGAAGCCCAAGGGAGGCTATTGTATTGGTTAAGCTATGAAGCTGGGAGATATTTTTCTGAGGCTGATCTTGGCTGGATGGAGGACCAGGCATCTTGCTTGATCCTTTATCTAGCGATGATTATGAGAAGGCTCTTTAAGTGGGGACAGCTGAGGGTGCGGAGAACGACGAAATAGTAGATGAAAACCCCTTACTATTCGAAGCTCCTTCCAATATACTGGTTGAGTTTGGACTTATAGCTTCCCTACCTATGGAGCCTACTTCTGAAGCGATGGTCAAGTTTGCTTAAATTCCCATCGAGTCTTTAGAAAAGCCTACTGGTGGGCCAACTGTAGAACCTTCTGCTAAGCCGAACCCCGAGCCTACCGTCGATCTTGTATGGGAGTTGGCCATTGTTGAAATTATAGATATAGAGACTTAGATTTTCTTTTTTTTTTTGTAAAGTTTGTATTTTTTGTAACTTATACAATTTACTATCTTAATAAAATACATTTTTTTCGGATGTGCCTTCTATATGCTTTCAATGCAATCCAATAAATGCTTTTATTTTCAGTAATATCTTTAAATTTTCTACTTTAATTGTGTCGATGTTAATTGAATCAACTAATTAAGTAGTAAAGATACTTCCTGAACTTGTAAAAAAGTAAACTAGCAGCTGATTAGAAGAGCATAATCAGTCGATCATCTGATATAAGTTAAAAACTAGGCTTAGAAGCTTTGACGCATGATCAATCAGCCATATGAATGCCAAACATAGCGAATAACCTTTATGCCTCACATTCACTTGCGATTTTCAGGATAATTTCATAGATCGATTTAGTATTTTAACTTGCATTCCGATTTGTAATTGTTGTATAACACTTAACTTTGGAGAAACTAATGTTTCCATTTGATCTTTACATTTTCAGCTTGGGATTAGCATCAAAACTAGAAGATAAGCCAGATAAATTACCTTGGAAAAATTTGACCTGAAAATAAATTGACTTTAACTTTTACATTTTTGGCTTGGGATAAGCCTCGAGCCTAGCGAATAAATTGAACCAAACATTAATTTAACCTACAAATAAATGGACTCCAACTTTCTCATATTCAGCTCGAAATGATCATCGAGCCTAGTGGATAAGTTGTACCAAACATACCTTTTTTATGGAGATGGAAAGGAATTTCTCTGTTTATTGAATGCAATTCTTGATATGAGATTACATGTGATACTTCTTGAGTACCTCGATATTCCAACTTTTGGGGATGTACAATCCATCTAGGGTTTTAAGCTTGTATGCACTCGAGCTTAAGACCTTAGAGATTTCATAAGGTCTTTCCCAATTGGGCATTAGCTTTTCGATTCCTGCATTCCCCGTCTTTATGTCTACCTTCTTAAGCACTAGGGCACCAACATTGAAAGTTCTTGACTTCACCTTTATGTTGT
Source organism: Excoecaria agallocha (assembly GCA_037975025.1). Classification (NCBI taxonomy): domain Eukaryota; kingdom Viridiplantae; phylum Streptophyta; class Magnoliopsida; order Malpighiales; family Euphorbiaceae; genus Excoecaria; species Excoecaria agallocha. Next base: position 24,200,699 of record CM075810.1, on the reverse strand, counting down.
TATATCTGGCAACCTTTTACTTATAGGCAGCAATTTTAGCATATGCATCTTTTCTCCTTTCTTCTATCAGGTCTAAATCTCAACACTTTTCCTGGATGTTCATTTGATCAGCATAGAATGTCATCCGATAGGAAAAGATGCTGACCTCTACTGGTATCATTACCTCCAAACCATAGACAAGAGAGAATGGTATTTGGTGCGTGCCTGCCCTTGGGGAAGTTTTATAAGACCATAGGACACACTGCAATTCTTCAGTCTAATTGCCTTTTACTTCACCTAGTCGCTTCTTTAGTACTTCTATGATTGTCTAATTGGAGACTTTGATCATCCCATTGCTTTGTGAGTGGGCGACTGAAGTGAATTTGAGGCTGATGTTCAGGCCTTGGCAAAAGTTTTTGAAGATGGAGCTTTCGAACTGCTTATCATTATCTGTAATAAATATTTTGGGTAGGCCATACCTGCAAATGATATCCTTCAAGGCATAGTTCTTGACCCTTTTTGCCATGATCATCGCCAAATGTTTTGTTTTGATCTATTTAGAGAAGTGGTCAATGGCTACAATGAGAAATTTCATCTAACTTTTCCCTTGAGGAAAAGGTCCTAGAATGTCCAGGCCCCACTGGTCGAATGGCCAGGCGATCATGATTTGCTGTTGATCTGCTATCAGTTGTCTTATGATCCTTACATGAATTTGGCATTGTTGGCATCTTCTCGCCTTCTCCTGAGTATCTTTGAAAATGCTTGGCCAGAAGTATCTGATCTACAATATTTTTCTTGCCATGGCCCTATTGGTTTTATGTGCCCCATAAATACCTTCATGGATCTCTCTCAGGATGTAGTCTCCTTCTTCATTCTTCATGCATTTGAGCCAAGGATGATTGAAAGCTTTTTTGTACAAATCACCATTAATTATAGAGTATTTGAGGGATTTGCATGATACCTTTCGAGCTTCGACTTTGACTTCAGGTAGTTGCCCTGTTTGTAAGAATCGTTTGATCATACTCATCCATATGTCATCCACTTGCTCAATTCCCATCATCTTTGATTCGTCTTAAGAGGAGAAAGCTTGGTCGACAATCGTGATATTTTCTTTTATCACTTCTTGTTCGAAGGCGAATATTTTGGCAAGCTGATTGGCCGATGCTATTTGATCTCTCGACACCTTCTGGAGAAACCATTCTGATCCAAACTCTTCCAATATTCTGAGTACGGCTTTGCCTTCGCTAGGTACTGAATCATATTGGTCTTCCTTGCTTTGAAGGTGCCCAAAACTTGGCTGGTCACTAGCTGAGAGTCGCTTTTTATAGTTACTAACTCCGTTCAGATGGCGTGGATCAACCTTAGACTTTGAAGAAGTGCCTCGTATTCTGGCATATTATTAAACGCTTTGAAATTGAGTCTTATTACATGCCTTACAGTGATGCCAAGGGGGCTTATTATTACGATTTTCACACCTCCTTGGATATCATTCGAGGATCCATCTATGATCATTTCCAACATCAGTCGTTGGGGCTGAGTGTTCATCTCTTCATCTGTGAATTTGGCCATAAAATCTACTAGTACCTGCTCTTTTATGGCAATTCTGGGCTCGTACCTTATATCCTATGAATAGAGCTTAAGATTTGTGATGTCTATACACATCTATAGCTTCCCTATCTTTTTTTTACCAAGACCATGTTGGCAAGCCACTCTAGGTAATCGACCTCTCGGATCATATTAGCCTTCAATAGCTTATCAACCGCATCATATATGATTTTTTTTTTATCGAAAGCATGCCTGCACAACTTTTGCTTGATTGGTCGGTGGGTTGGGTCCACATTGACCTTGTGGGTGGTCACTTTAGGATCGATCCCAGGGATATCTTCTGGCTTTTAGGTGAAAGATGTCTGGTTAATCATCAAAACTTGCATGATAGCATCCTCCACTTTTGTGCTCATGCTTGTCACAACCTAGACATCCTTGCCTTTCGATAGCACTATTATCTTTACCTTTTCGATGGGATCCATTCTTTGCCTTTTTGCCGGCTCAGATCGCTCCCAATCCAACTTCACAATCATGGCTTATTTTTGCTATTTGATCATGGTGACATACGCCTCTCGAGATGCCTTTTAGTTGCCTCTAAGGACGGTACCACCTCCTTTGGTAAGGATTTTGATCACCATATATCGCAAGCTAGTGATAACTCCAGTATGAAAAAGTATGTACCTGCCAAAAATGGTGTTATAGGTAAAAATATATCAATGACCATAAAGGTTACCTTACAGATATGGGCGAGTGCCTCTTGGCCAAGTTCAATGAATAGCTCGATGGATTCCACCACTGGAACTGTAGCATTGCCCAGCTTAACAGTCCCATGGCTCTATAAGCCTGAAGCATGAGCACATTTATGGTGCTACCATTATCCACCAAATCCTTTTTGCATCAAAATTATTGATCCGAGCCTTGACGACTAAAGCATTCTTATGGGGAAATATTACATCTCAGGCGTCTTCATTGGATATGGTGATTAAAGCAAACCGTCCAGCTTTACGGGAGAAATAAATGCCTTCCCCCTTTTTCTTTTTAGAGAGGTCTTCTCCATATGATGATCCCCCAGTCTTTATGTTTTTGACCCCAGCATACGACCTGCATGGGTTTAGATTTGTCGGGTTTCTATGCTCGTCATCATCATCTAAGTTAGAATCATCTCTCCTAGCATCGAGCTATCTACAGGGACTTTCCTCTCTAGCACTATAAGAAAATCTATAAATAGCAATGAAAATTATTTCATTGCTAAATTAGCAACGGAAAATGAATTTGGTTGCTATTTAATAATGAAAAATATATTCCATTGCTAAATTTGGATAAAATTTGTAGATTTAGCAACAGAAATATATTTGGTTATTTTCCATTGCTAAAAGTGGAGGAAATTATTAGTGCTAAATTTTAGCAATGAAAATTAGCAACGGAATCCCTAAACTGTTGCTAAAAAAGGCGCTAAAAGCTTACAAAAAAATTTTGGAAGGAAAAATAGCAATAGATATAAATTTTCATTGCTAATTTAGCAACGAAAATTATTTTCGGTTACAATTTTACCAACAAAAATTGAATACCGTTGGTAATTTTAGTGCCAAAGAAAATAAATCTCTTTGGGATAAAAAATAACAACGGAAATCTTTTTCCGTTGCTAAAATAGCAACCGAATTCTTTTTCGTTACTAAAATAGCAATGAAATTGAATTTCCATTGCTATTTTTAAAGCTTCAAAAATACCAACAAAATTTTCTTTTCGTTGCTAGATTTGCAACCGAATTTGTTTTTCATTGCCATTTTTAATCCCAAGGATAATGAATAGCAATGAAAACAAAGTTTCGTTGTTAAATTAGCAATGAAATTCAATTCAGTTGTAATTGTAGCAACGGAAAGAAATTTTCATTGGTATTTCTGGTTCCAAAAAGTAGGAAAAACTTTGGATCCAAATTTACCAACAAAATTGTATTGTGTTGCTAAAATAGCAACGGAACAACCGAATTTAAATTTCGTTGCTATTTTAGCAATGAAAATTTGATTCTGTTGCTATTTTTGGTCCCAAGTAATTTGGGATAACTTTGAGTCTAAAAATACCAACTGAATTTAAATTTTGTTGTTAAAATTGCAATTGAATCTATATTTCATTGGTAATTTAGCAACGGTATTTAATTTTGGTTGTAATTTTAGCAACTGAAATTGATTTCGTTCGTATTTTTTTACTGAAATACCAACGAAATTATATTTTCATTGCTAAATAGTAACTAAATTATATTTCGTTGGTAAGTTGCTATTTGCCCTAGGTATAAAAGGCCTCTTATTTCTCTACATTCATTCTCTCTCTCCCTTGCCCTCGCCATTCATCTTGCTCTCTCCCATCTGCCTTGCTCTCTCCCATTTGCCTTCATAGCTATGTTCTAAAAAAGCATGGCATGTTTTTAAAATTGCACAAAAACACAGCACCTCATTTTCTTTAAATCGTGCTGCATTTTCTTTCCTTTCTCTCACTTTTCAACCCAACACACTGCCTATAAAAATTTTCTTCAAATCCTCATCGTAATGCATACCAATATCAGGTAAATTTTCTTTAATTCCTCATTTACAATCTCACTTCACTTTGCTCATATCATGAAATTGATGCTATTTTTCACTGATATGGTCATGAATTTTCCCATTGCTAAGCATTTTTCTACATAAAAAATTTCTTTTTTCTTAATCGGTGTATGAACTTTCCACTTTTCTAAGTTTGTTTACGATAATATGGTCTATGAATTTATTTCTAATTGGATATTTGTTCTCCTAGTTGTTAAGGACCAGAGATTTTATCAATCCCACTAATTTTGAGGTAGGTTTCTGCATTAAAATTGTTTCTTTTTTTAATGGGTTGCTTGTATTTTTTCATTTGTCATTGAAATTTTTGTGTTTCCATTTGCTCATCAGCACCTTATTAACTTTATCTCAATCAGTTTGATATAATATTACAGACTTATTATAAAGTCTAATCATATACTTCCCCATCTTCTAATTCTTGGGTTTGAGTTCTTTATGAATCAAAAATCTTGTTTTTAATCATTTAATTATTAATTTTGTATAAGAAGAAGAGGAAAATTGGAGAAAGGAAAAGTAGCCAAGAATTAGAAAGAGGAGAGGTTTTAGTTTCGATGCTTCTTAGCAAGGTTCGGGATTCTTTATGTTTTCTTAATTTTTAATTAAATTGCCGATTGTGTTGTGTTGTGAAAGTTGTTTTTCATAAAGATTTGGATAGATATTAGATTATATTTTAGGGTTAATAGATTTAATAAATTGTTAAGTGAGCAAGTGTAAATGAACAACTATTAGAATGTTGTGTGTATCTCATATTCTGGATGCGAGATTGAGTTGATTCAAAATTTGGTACAAATAGAGACATAAAGGAACAAGTTTCATGAAGGCCATTGGATTTAATTCTATCTCCAACCTTGTTGAAATTGAATCTTAAGATGAGTCGCACTGGGATAATTTATAGTACAATTGCTATAACTCTCTCTATATAACTTTGAATTAAATAATAATGGTTGCTTTTGAATCTAAAATACAATGCTTCATTTTATAAGAAGAAAGTTAGGTCTAATTTTGCCTTTAATATGTCCATACTTGGCATACAAAATAAAGTTGTGAATATGCCAGTTAGTATAATTTATAGTTAAGCAACTTACAATAATCTGGCTATAAGTTCCTCTCTACAGTTTAGAAATTAGTGATTCAAGGTTCCCTGAAAACTAGGCACATAGAAGTAAAGATCATATTGAATGATTTGATTAAATTATACTTTTATATATTAATATTAAAGTCACTATTAAATCACATTGATTGAATAGCGATGAGAAAATTTGAATATGAGCAAGTGAACTTTATCGGATTATTTTGAAGTAATGATTTCTAGCTAAACTCTAATTGGGTTATTTGTGAAGTGATACATTCTGAGTTTGTTCTAGTTGAGCTCTAACGGAGTGCTAAAGATATTCTGTATTAGCAAGGAAAATGTTGAGATTATTATAGCATAAATTGTGTTAAAGCAATAGATAGGCATGTTTATTAGGGATACAATATTGCAGCTACCATAGTTGATATTTTATCCATGTGTACATATTTTGATATAATCTTTGGTATCCATTGTTTTAGTTGATTTGAGACTATAAGTCTCCTCTGTTTTGATACCGGTTCTTAAATATCCCTTGTTTGATACCAACTGGTATCCCCCATTTCCTTTATGATGTATAATTTTGGCTGGAAATGAGCACCCATAACTTATTAAACATGTAATAAATGATAATGTGAGATTATATATGTGTGATAAATGATAATGTCAGGTTATCTTTATTTTTAATTGATATATGAAGAATGATATTGTGAGATTATAAACGTTAAAAATCAGTTTGTCATATGAAGAATGATATAGAAAATTATAAATCTGTTTCTCTAAATACTTCCAACTCATTTCTTTTTTCTCTCAAGCAATCTTCTTCACTTCCCTAACACAACATCAAATATCAATCTTTCTATCTTAATTTAAACAGATTTTTTATATATAATAAAGATACCCTTCTTTTGGTTTCTTTTCTTCCCTTTTCTCTCTCTTTTTCCGTTTTAACTCACCTACTTCACTTTTATTTATATATCAAGGATTAACTAATCAACCCCCTTTCATTTTTATCCTTCTTTTTCCTCTGTTTTTCTATTAATTACTATTATGGAATCTGTTTATTTATTTTTATAATTCAAGACAACTATCCTTGTTAACACTATTTTCCTCCTTAAGTATGGCAAATAAGAGTTAAATTACATATGAATATGAATAAACATCATTAAACTATCAGCTACTTCTTCTTCATATGCAGTCATACAAAATTCGATCAGAATTTTCCTTTTCATTTTTACAAATTTCGATTGTGTTGTGTTGTGAAATTTGTTTTTCATAAAGATTTGGATAGATATTACATTATATTTGCCTTTTCATTTCATATTTTATCATCATCACTTTCTTTACCTTTTTATAAAGAAACATCACTTTCACATTCCCAATTTTAATAATTACTAGTAAATCAAGAAATTATATTTGGGATTCTAAGATAATTACTAAAAGAGGCTTAACTTTCAGTTCCTATCAATTCAAGAATCCTTCCTTTTCTACATTCTTACTCTAGGAATCACTTGTTGTCACTTTTGATTGATTAGGACCATCCTACTCTGCCTGTTTGATTTAGATTTTTTGTGTTGAGTTTCATCAATTGTAAATATCTCTGTTCCTTGATACGACACTCTTGGTTCGTATGTTTATGTTCAAATACATATTTCTTGCCACATTCGTGCCTGTTCTTATATTATTTAATTTTATATGTAGGTCCTGATGTCGTTAAGTATGTCGTGGGTTATGCTGATGTGCATGTTATCTTTTATGTCCTAAAAACCTTGAACACTGTCAGTATCATCTCTAGCTCTTAAAACTAGTTTAAGTTACACTACTTTCTTCAGTTCAAAATTTAATATGTGGGGTGATAAGTAATATGTTTAATTGTGGAACTAATTACCTGCGAGATCCTTTTTTTTTTGCAAATCACTGATTAAAAATGGATTTTGATGCATGAATTTTGACATCATATCATTGGTTTAAATTTTAAGACATCAGTCTTATGATTATCAATAACTTTTTCCATGTTAGTTTTTCTTACAATTTTCCACCACTTCCATTTTATGAACTTTTCTTTTTAATTATTTTAATCTAGTTGCTAGTTGAAGGTGGAACCCTCTGTCAGCTGTATATTGTTCATCTTGTGTGCTACATATGTTTAAATTTTGTGATGAATCTAATTTTCTTTCTTTGAACTTGCAGTTGTTGAGCTTTGCATATGAGATTCCATCAGTGCAACTTATAGTGGTTTGTATATTTGTATAAATCTCTTAAATAATCTTAATTCACCAAATAAATTTGGTTTCTACTTGTAGTACCGATACCTTATTAATTTTGCCCTTCTACTGGTGATAGGTAGTTAGAGGAGTAGGTGAACAGTTGCGGTCTCTTTCATTAAGATTTGGAGTTAAGCTCATATCTTATCAAAAACTATATGCCGAGGTACTTTTTCTCATAAAAATTACATCATCTAATTTAGATTTCAACAGCATTCTCCTGAACTTTTTCAAATAGAGCATATGAAAATTTTGTAGCATAAGTACAATCCTTGTTTTTAAATTTAAGTTCGTTGTATATATTGACTTCTTAGGATTTGTCGAGGGTGGGCACAAAAAAGATTGTTGATGTCGAGTGGAATTACTTTTTTTTTGCTTGGATTGCTGATGAAATAATTATTCCCATGGTATAAATTACAATATTGTAGTTCAGTCTATCATCAGCTTAAAATTTCAGTATGTAAAATTTTGCATTGTTGAACAAGGTTGGAAGAGTTATAATGACTCATATCTATTGCTGGGATTTTGTGTGATTGTGAACTATAAAGAAATTTTCTTCTTTAATAGTTTCTCTTGCAGTAGGATACCTTAATTATTTTTCTGTTTCACTAATTATTTAATTTATTTATACTTGAAAGAAAAAAGTGATATATTTGATGGATTAAATATGCCATATTGGAAAACTAATTTGATAGGACACAATCTAGATATTATGCATATTGAAAAAATATTTTTGATAATATTTTCAACACAATCATGAACATTAAAGGGAGGACAAAGTATAATACAAAATCTAGAGCTGATTTGAAAACTTTTTGTAAAAGAAGTGAGTTGGATAAAGATTTAAATATGGGAAAATATCCAAAAGCATATTATACTTTGGACAAAAAATAAAAGCAAACTTTGTGTGAATAGTTAAAAAGCCTAAAGTTTCCAGATGGATATGTTTCGAACTTGACAAGGTGTGTTGATACAAGAAAGTATAAATTATTTGGAATGAAAAGTCATGATTATCATATCTTTATGCAGAGGCTAATTCCAATTACATTTCGGGAGCTCTTACCGAATAATGTTTAGGAAGCTATAACAGAAATAAGTTTATTTTTTTAAAAGCTTAACAGCATCTAAAATACAGTTGTCTGATATGGAAAGACTAGAAAGGGACATTCCGGTTATCTTATTCTATAAAGCATCTACCCGTACATTTATTACACGAGGGGAAACTTGCTGGTCCAGTTCAATATCGAGGGTTGTCTCCATTTAAGAGGTAATTTTAGTTTATTTTTAACTAAAACTTTTATAACTTTATATCAAATAAGTAAATATAATTACCCTAATTGTAATGTAAAAATTTGCATCACTTGAAGAAAAATGTTAAATATAAGACAAGAGTTATAGCTAAGATAATTTACAATATTTTTAGTGAATACGAGGATTTCTTAAGCGAGCTAATGCCAAGAAAATTATAGGATGACATCAATAAATAATTGGATAAAAACTTTCCACGTTGGTTTGCAAACTATGTAAGTTTGTAGAGTGCATTAAAATTGAATGCTTATTACAATTACTGTTATACTTACAAAATATTATATGTATTGATTAAAGTTTTTTTTTTTTATTATGTGGGCTTTTGAAAATAGAATAAAGAAAAGGCTCATATGTGATCTTGTGAAAGGGCCTTTGCGAACTGTTAAATCACATCCTATCTATTTTGTTAATGGATACAAATTTCATATAGAAAATCATGGGCATAACATGGCAACAGTAAATAGTGGGGTTTGTATAAAAAGGGAACTAATGGATTATTTTGGCAAAATTATTGAGATACTTGAAATTGAATATCCCGCATTGCCGATAAAATGCTGCGTACTATTTTAAGTGCAAGTGGTTTGATTATACTCCTAACATTGGAACAAAAGTACATAGCCAATATAATCTCATTAAAATCAACAAGCGGAGAAGATTTAAATAATTTGAACCATTCATGTTGGCAATGCAAGTGACCCAAGTGTATTATGTCCCTTATCCCAGCTTAAGACGGGATCAATCAGACTAATTATCAATCTGCAAAGTTAAACCAAGAGGTGTTTTTGATGGAAAGGCAAAGGGAGAAAGAAAAATAAATGAAAGTGAAGCATTTCAGGAAGAAGAGCTAGATGTACATGAAATAAATGCATGATTCGAGAATGAATTTTTAAATCATCCAAATAATGAATTTGTAGAAATTTTATTTTGAGAGAATAAGGAATCCATAGATAGGCAAAATTCTGAAGATGAGCTAGACTTTAATTCTGAATATCCAAAAATAGAGGATAATTTTGATGTGTAATTAAGTGATGATAGCAATTAATTTGTGTACATTTTATTATCTCATAACCAACATGCTTTATTATTGCAATTATATAGTAATGTTCTATATGCTTTAATTCTTTAGTTCAATTTGAAAAAGTATAATCCATTTCTTTGATTTTCAGGTTAAAAATATGCCACCCAAAAAAAAGAAGTCATTGCTGCCACCTAGGTTTAGATTAACATCGAATGAAAAGGACAATGCAAATCCTAACAAGCAATATGAGGCATCACCTTCACCAATAACAAATCCTGATCACTCTCCTAATCTACCAAGTGATTTAGCATCCAACAACCCAAATATATCAGCACAATATGTAAATGCATCTACTTCCACACCAGAGCCCAAATCCATACCCACACAAGTACCGAATTTCGATATTGAGGATGACGAAGAAGGACTCCAGCCTAGTGCAAAGGGAGTTGATTGAAGGATTTATATTAAGATTATTAATGATATGTGAGTTAAATTATAAAAAAATCTTATATTGCAAGATAAAAATATAACTTCATACTGATGGTATGGATATCTAATTTGAAACTGATTTAAATTTGTTCATATTAAAAGGTTTATTCCATCAGGTATTTGCTCAAGAAAGATTAGATCCACATTCAAAGAGAAGATAAAAATGGAGGGTTATGTATGGAAAAATCTCTCTGCAGACAAAATATTTTTATTATCAGGAGTTTGAGGTACAAAAAATAAATTACATTATTCGTTTCAAAATAACTTACTTCATACATTACTGAAATATCTATTATACTTTGCAATACTTATGTTATGTGTTTTCAGAAATATTTTTTGGGATTCAAAATTTAATGGTGTCATTTATGAACTTTAGGAAAAATGGGCTACCAACGATATAAAGAATTTCTATCTAATTTACACAAGGATGGAAAATGACCTACTTTTATTTCTGAAGAAATATAAAATCATTGGCAGCAATACTGGGCAACATTCGAAGTAATTACTATTTTAGAGAGGAATTTTTTAAATAGAAGAGGATAATTAGATGGTGAGAGTCTAGCCGTGCACATCGGAGGAACTTTGAGCTATCATGAGCATGCAGATAAACTAGTAAGTATCTGAATTTTATTCTTATATTTTATTATATAAATTTATAATTATTATGTATAATAATGGTTTAATATATGTCTGTTTTCATGGATGGTTTTGTTGTTGAGATATTTTTTTTTGTTTCACGGGAGGTAAATATCATAAAAATTGAGGAAGTTTTGCTAAATTTACAAAAATATATGATTATTATAGATAATAATGGTTTAATATATGCAACCATTAAGATTTGTGCTTTTTTTTTTTGGTTTGATCTTCTACTACTAGGATATAAGCTTAGCTATAATTAGTTGCTTCAATTTGTTGGAAGTCAATTTGGTTTAATTGTGTTTGTATTTATGATAAACCTATTAAGATTGTTGTGTTATTTTTCAGCTCCATTTGGTTGTTCATATTGGAATTAGAGGCCTTTTTGTGCATTGCAAGTGGTGGTTTTTTTACTTATTATGGAATGAACTATGGTATTTTGATGATTATTATGTTTGAATTGGATTGATTGCCTTTTTCAAAATGTTTTTGATGACCCTTGGTTGTTCGTATTGGAATTTGAGGCTTTTTTGTGCATTGTGAGTGCTATGTTTTTTCCTTATTGTGGAATGAACTATGATATTTTAATGATTATTATGTTTGAGTTGGTTTGACTAGCTCTTTCAAAATGTTCCTAATCACCCTTGGTTGTTCCTATTGGGATTGGAAGCTTCTTTGTGTATTGTAACTGTTGTCTTTTTACCTTATTATGGAATGAACTATGGTATTTTGATGATTATTATGTTTGAGTTGGTTTAACTGCCTCTTTCGAAATGTCCATGATGACACTTGGTTGTATTTTGATGAAGCAATGCTTAGTTTGCTAGGTGTTTTGCTGACAGTGTCAGACTTCTTAAACTATTGTTGGGTCTATTGTCTTTGGGGGTTAATTGGGATAAGATTCTAATAATTGAGTTGGACATGCTCAGTAACCATGTTTCCTTATATTGCTTGTTATGCAGGCAAAGTCTATGGGTAGGAAGCTTACATATCCTGAAATATTTATGCACACCCATACAAAAAAGCATGATGGTCAGATATTTGTCAATACCTGTTATAGCTAACTCAATGTATGTAAAATTTATACATCAATATTAATTATTTTAGAAAAATATAGCTAATTAATTGTAACTATTGTAATGATAGGAGAAAATACAAGATACTTTCATTCAACGGCAGGAGAGCTATGAAAGTGTTGATGAGAGTCAGACATTTCTTGAAGCAGTTGGTGGTAAGAATACCTGTGGAAGGATTTTTAGGTTAGGTTCAATTGCAAACACTTCCCATTCAAATTCCTCTGCATCATATGTAACTGCTTGTAGTAAATGGTGTGAATCTTCTCAAAAAGTCATTCAACTAAAGACTGCACTCACCTTATCGATGGATACTATAACCCAGTTAAAGAATCGGGTAGAAGATTTGGAAACAAAGGGTTCTCAGCAGCCAGATCGTCCTCATTCACCTCTACCAACTACATAGCTTAGACTTGCAATTTTATGTTATTGATGCTGACTTTATGTTGTGTTTGTTGTGGTTTTCATGGATTTTTACTTTACAATAATATAATATATTTTCAGGATTTTAATTGTTGTGAATTACTATTTTTATATTATATTATCAATAAGATTATTTTTTTAAATTTTATTATTAATTTGGATCATATTTATTTATAAATAAATAATTGATTGTATGCCATGCTAGCTTAATTTTACAATTTTGGATCCGTTTCTATTTTTAGCAACGAAATTGTATTCGGTTGCTATAAATAGCAATGGAAGACAAATTCCGTTGCTAAAAATAGCAACAAAATTATAATTCAGTTGGTAAAAATAGAAATTATAATTATAATCCGTTGATAAAAATCAATTTCGTTAGTAATGTTAACCAATTCACTGAAACATATATTGGTTATATTTAGCAATGAAATTTGAATTCCGTTGCTAAATTAATTCCATTGGTAATGTTAACCAATTCACCGAGACATATATTGGTTATATTTAGCAACAAAAAATAGATTTCGTTGCTAAAAAATACCAACCATCAAAATTGTAACTGAATTTTTCATTGCTCTTTTCGGTTGCTAATTCTAATTAGCAATGGAAATTCAACAATTTTGGTTGCTATTTGATAATTTTCTTGTTGTGTAGCCAGACCTACAAATCTCTTGAGGGATCCTTTTTGTAAAAGTTATTCGATCTCCTCTTTTAATGAGTAACACTCGTCAGTTGTATGACTAATATCTTTGTGAAACTCGTAGTATTTGCTATGATCCCTCTTATTTCTTAACCATTTGGATAGTTTTTAGGCCAATTAACTTTCTTATACTTTTCTTTAATCCACATCAATATTTGGGTAGGGTTGGTGTTGAGAGGGATGAAGGTCTGGGCTGATTGGTTGTTGGACCAATCGGACCTGCCCCCGTTCGATGTCCTTTCGCTTACCCATATTCTTTGAAGTGGTGGCCATATCAAGGCTTCTCGTTATCCGCTCAGATACATGAGTTTTGTTGAATGATTTCCCATCTTGATATTGCTATCTATTTATGATGTTGGCCCTTCTTCCCCTATTGGACACCTCCGTAGGCGTGTCATCCAGCTGGATGTGTTGTCTAGCCCTTTCCATTAGATCGAAGAAGCTGATAGGCGATCTTGTAGTTATTGATTCAAATAATGGGCGATTAGTAATGCCTCAAGCCAAGCGATCATCGCCATTTTCACACTTACATTCCCCACCTCGAACATCGTGGCTTGAAACTTGTTGATGTAGTCTCTAAGATTTTCATCAATCCTTTGGTAGAGGTTGCACAGGTCACTCACCCAACTTGGACATTCAGGTTTACATAATGAACCATGTGGTAAACAACTCTTTGAGCTATCTAAAGGAGGTTATTGATTCCTGAGGCAACTCATAGAACCAATTTAGAGCATTTTCTCCTAAGGTGGTGGGGAAGATTCTACAGGCAATCCTCTCATCATAGTTGTAAACTTACACCTTGGTTAAATATTTTGCCAAATGGAAGGTAACTCGGACTCCTTTATTTCCTTGTAAAATGGAGAGGCAGTATTTTTGCAGGTGTTCCCCTCAAATATACCTTTCTTGGGATTTGCCAAGCCAAACTGCCTGAGCTTTTGCTTGAATCATTTATCCTCCTTACTCATAGCTATGGAGGTAAACTCATCTTTCGATCTTGTGAAGTGGTTGCGGCTAGGCATGCACATGAAAAGATAAGTCATCTCTAATAGATGCGGTGGAAGACCTGCTGGGGCAGTAGGTGGAGTTTCTACTTGAGGATATTATCCCTTTGCCTTTTTGTGCCTAGGATTCTGACATCCATTATTCCACCTTCATGAGCTCATAGCTCATTAATGGAGATTCCCTAATTTCTCCTTCTTCTGAATTTTTCATCCATGAAGTCTTTTTTATGATCTATTTCAGAAGTTCTAGGCATTTTTCCTTTTTTGATTGTGTGGACAATGCTCTTAGTGAAATCGCAAAGGAGAGCGTGAATGTCTTTGACTGTGATGAGGGTGTTTTATGGCTACCGTAGGATGGCATCATCGAACTCCAGGAGAAGGTTACCCCTAGTTTGGGATTTGTGAGATCTCTCTTTTCTCTCTATAGGCCTAGATCTGCCTTGACCATTATTATTACGATCATGCTCTTCAGAAGCTGTGTGCTCAGTAGATCTTGAACCGGCCATGTCTCTCAAAGAAAGCACTAAATGATAAGAGAAGGAAGTTTTTATCTAAAAAGAAATAGAGCTGTCTGGAGTTGTTCCCTATTAGATGTGGAGTTCCTACAAGAAAGGGAACCCGATCGGATCAGGCATAAGCACTCCGAAGCTTAAGTTAATAGCTTTCTAAAGAGAAAATTCTTAAAGAGAGAATCTTAAAGATTCAATACCTAGAACCACTATGCATTATACTATTTATAGAAGATAAAAGGGATGCACTTGAGTGCATGGGATATGATAATTGGCTATCAGAGTAGGTGAGCAGCGAAGTGACAAGGAGCAGTTGAAGGGTATGGGCTATGCCTTGTGTTAATTGACTAATTGAGAGTGATATCCCATCAGTCCAATCGAACATCAAGTGGCCTCTTTCTTGGCTTATGGCTCATGCTTGGTACTCTTTTGTTGATGGGCTTTGGGCTCCATAAGGTGTAATAGGCCAAATGATTGGGCCTTGAAGTGTGACATTTTCATAGTTATCATTTTTTAGACCACTTTTTATGAAGGAAAGTTTTTGAAAATATCAATTATAAAAGATTATATTTCAGATGAGGAAGATTTAATTTTCTACATAAGTTCTATAAAATTGTGATAGTGTACTAGAATCCTCAGAAATTATATCACATTTTACAAATTTATTATCACTTTTCTTTTGAAAATAATAAAAGAAAGTTTTTTTATCGTATTAGCTATATAGCTTAGCACTAAATATTCCAATTGATAAAACAAATATTGTTCAAAACATGCACTACATTTGGAAAAAGAAAATAAGAAGAAGAAGGAGAAAAATAATTAATGCACTCGAAATTTCACTTAAATTGTGAATCCAACCAATAAAATTCATATCTAAATTTGACTAGACATGTAAACAAATTTAAACATGACCAATCTATATGATCTTAAAAAATTTAAATTGGATTAGGGCTTACTGGAAAAGAATCCACAATTAAAAAATTATAATTAAAAAATAAACGGATCAAATAAATAGATATATGATCATATTTATTCATAGCTGATCAATTTATGATCCAATCAATCCATTTACCAGGTCTGCATTTACTCATTCTCATTTTTTCACCTTATCCCCTTATTTTTCAAATCTAAATTTTTGCCAGGTCTGCATTTATCCAGGGGTGTGCAATGGTCGGTTTGGTTCAATAACTGAATTGAATCAAAATAACTGAAAACCAAAATATTAAAATTTTGATCAACCAACCAAACTAAACTATTTAAATAACTAAATACTAATTGAATCGATTTTTTCGATCTGTTTGGTTAATTGAAAAATCTAAAATTAAAATTATTTTTTTAAAAAAATTATACAAAATTACAAATTATAATATACTAAAGTAAAAATATCTAAATTGTACAAAATAAAAGTCTACATTAAAGATATAATCCCAAAATATATAATAAATAATATAATAAAAACTGTCAAATAAATTTTTTCATTCAATCCAATTGCTAAAATTCCAAATTATCACCTAAAAAATAGAAATTAATAATTGATAAATGTATTCATATAATTTTCAACTCAAAATAAGATAATTTATATGTACAAAATAATTATTCAATTAAATAATCCAAAAAATTACCTAATTATATAGAATTTCGATCGGCTTGGTTTGTCTGTGATTTTCTCTTTCAAAAATCAAATTGAAAAACCAAACTTTCCTAAAATTTAAAATCAAAACCGAACTAAAAAAACTGAAAAAATTGAACCAAATTAAAAAAATCGATCGGTTTGGTTTGGTTTTTCTGCAATTTTTTCTTTTAAAAACCGAATTGAAAAACCAAACTTTCCTAAAATTTAAAATCGAAACCAAACCAAAAAACTAAAAAATTAAACCAAATTAAAAAAATCGATTAGTTTGGTTCGAGTTTTTGATTTAAATCGAAATTTGCTCACCCCTAATTTCCTTATTCTCATTTTTTTAGCTCATCCCCTCGATTTCCAATTTAAAAATTTGCAAGAGCAGAACTAATGGGCCTCTATTAACAAATAAATTAATTAGCCAATATCATGACTGGTAATCATCCGGTTTAGGTTCATCCATGGTTACTAAACTTGTGATCAAATTAAGCAATAATCATAAAAGAAAATTTTTTTCATAAAAATCATTGAATTTTGTAAATTTATAGAATAAAATTATTTTGACCAGATTTCGATGAAAAAGCCATTGAAAAATCCACATGTCAGCACAATATGACACATGGGATGTTGATATGGCAAATCCAGATGATGGCACGTTGACTTTCCAATGACTTCCTCGCCGAAATTCAGTCAAAGTGATTTTGTTATATAAATTTGCAAAGTTCAGTGATTTTTATGAAAAAAATTTTCTTTTATAATTATTGTGTAATTCGATCATAATTTCAGTGACCATGAGTGAAACTAACTCATAAATATCCATATATAATATAATTTATTTTTTTATGTAGAGAAAATTACGCGAAGTACTTTTTTTGGTTTGTTTTCAAAAATGCCATAAGATTTTTTTATGTGTTTTATATTTGCATTTTCAGTTCTAAATGTATCCATTTTTAATTTAAAAAATTTATTTATAAAAAAAATACGTACTATTTCAATATCGTGTTCCCTCTTAACGTTTCAAGGCGATTTTTTGTTCTAATATCTAACGGTTTTTCCTCTCTAGTTGACGATTTTCTTCTTCTATTTAGAAATTCTTGTGTTTAACTTCATTAATCATCTTTACGTTGTTTAGTTGATATCAGCAACGTATTGGAGAGTTATTATGATTCATCGAATATTTATTTCCAGAAATTTATTAATATTTAATTTATTACTGGTGAGTAAATCGCTCTATATTTTTCACCCGATTATTTTTTTCTTTATTTTTTTGATAAATATTTACAATCTTTTTAGTTTTTTTATAGTTGTACTGATTTTTTGTTGGTGATTATTTATGTTTTATCGATCATTGTTGTGCTAATTTTTGTTTATATTGATTTTTTTGGATGTTTTTGACAATGTGTGATTAATCGATACATTTTTTTGGTTATCGAAAGTGAGATGAATATTGAGATTTTTCATATATGTTTCGATTGTTTATAAGTTGTCCACAATGGTAATTTTTTGTTCATATAACAATATTGGACAATACATTTTATTAGATTTTCAATAGATTGTATTAACTATTGTCAAAACACTTAATATAGTGCATTTTGTTTCAGAAAAATGAAGACAAAATGTTAAGTTTGTTATAAAGTCAATACAGTACATTAGATTTGAAAATATTTCATTACATTGTATTAGATCTTAGTAAAACTGAGTATATTGTTTTAGGTTTTAGTAAAACTGATTATATATTTTTTTTAGTGTATTTGGAAATTACGTACTGAAAATATTATATTAGATTTTAGTAAGTTTAACACTATGTATTATATTTTTTACATAAATAAATACATTATTTTTTTACAAAACTCAATACACTCTATTTTTTTCATAAAACACAATAAATTGTATTTTATTTTAACAAAATTAAATACGCTGTATTTTTTTCACAAAAGCTGAATAAATTGTATTAGAGCTTATAATACATTGTATTTAATGCACCATACTGACTTTTTTCAAACTGAATAAAATTTTACACGATACTTAATTTTGTTTCAAAGTATAAAAATATTGCCTTGTATATGTATTAGGTGATATTTTACTAAATATAGTGTATTAGATTTTATAAAAACTAAATACACTGTATTTATTTTGAGTAAAAATGTATACGGTGTAGTGTATTCAGTTTAAGTGAAGTATAATACATTGTATTGATTTTTGGTTAAACTTAATACAATGTATTAGGTTTGGTAAAACTAAATATAGTATATTAGATTATGGACAAAAGTGAATACAATTTTTTAAGTTTTTGATTTATTTGTTTACTGTTATATATATGTGTGTTATTTTCTATCTATTTAGTTTTTATAGAATGTAATACAATGTATTTACTTTTGTGGAAAGCTAATATAGTGTATTAGGTTTGGTAAAAATAAATATAGTGTATTAGATTATGGATAAAAGTGAATAAAAATTTTTAAGTTTATGATTCATTTGTTTACTTTTATATATATTATGTATTACATTTATGTGTTTTATATTTTCTGTTATATATATTTGATTTTTTTTGTTTTATTTTTGTTGATGAAATTTTTGGAATGAAATTATAAATGGAATATATTATTTTTATAGTTAACTATGTCAACTTCTTGATCTTCTTGATCTTGCAAGATGAGAAGTGTTTCTAAAATATTAAGGAAAATGGAGAAGCCAATACCACCAAAAAAGGTCGGTGATGTATACCGTATAGTGATGATTTCTTTTGTCATGGAGAATGATGTACTTCGATTAATTTCTGAAACATTAAACCATGATCAAAAGAAGATTTTTAGAGAATTATGTTTTGGCTATTTTTTGACATGCCAAAGGTTGTGGCTCAAGGGCAGTTGTACATTCTCTATTGATGAGGGAAATTGGTTAAATACCAGTAAGTGTACTGAATTAGTAAGTAATAAAGTGAAGTATTTTTAAAACCTATAAGTATCAAACCTTAGGGAATGAAATTAGCGCAAAAATAATTGATTGATTGGAGTTATGTGTTAAAAGAATGTTCCAATGGTTTGTTGATTGTGTTGTAATTAACGATATTAACAATTAACATAAAAGTAATTAAACAACAAGTATTATTTAAATAAAATGATAAAAATAGAAAATAGAAAATTAATAAAATTAATAATGACTAAAACATTGTTCAGGAATCTTATTCTCCCTATTGCCATGCAATATTCATTTTAACATAACATCAATATATCTTAGATGTAGACAACCCATCTAAATTCCTAGTATCCCATTTCGAAGTCTACTACTCTAACTACTCGATTTTTCATTCTAGAGCCAATCCGATAACCAGTATAAGCATGAATTCCAGGATCAAGATATGAACTAGTATTCCTTTTTGGAGCTTACTACTTTAATGTCTATTTTTTTTCTCTCTTTTATGGTTTTACAATACATAAATCCTAGTTCTAATAGCTTTCACTCCAGAAATGCCATCAAAATCATAGAATATGTAAAGAAAAATAGAGCATGTATGATATAACCATTAAACAAACATAAATCCATCAACTTGAATAAGACTAATTGCATAAATACTTGAATAACATCCATACCAAACCAAGATAACACAAGGGAAAAGAAACATCTGAAACATATATTTATACAAAAAAGTTAATATCCTTACATGGTTTAGGGGATTTAAAGATCCCTAAACAACAAAAGAACTTCACTACTTATAATGAAAACAACAAAGAAAAGGAAAGAAGAAACTCTTAAACCTATTTAGAAATGTAGATCTGAAATTGCAATGGCTTCTCTTTTTCTTCTCGAAGCTGAACTGGATCGAAAACTATAATTTTTCTATAAACTAAACTATGAATATGTATTTTTGTATTATTAGTATAAATTATATTAAAAAGTAATTTTTACAAGTAAATATATAAAAATTAAGTATAAAATCCTAAAAGTATGAAGAACTACGAACTAAAACTATAGAGAAAAATCCTAAAATTCAAAAATCTAAAAAGATCTCCTTTAAAGCCAGACATAATGCAGCTTTAATACTGATATACAAAGGGGCACGACTAAGGTACATGATCTCAACTAAGTCCAATTGGTTAAAAAATTGATGTAGCAGCAGGACACGACTGAGATACTTTAGTCTCAATCATGCATATCTTTTTTGATTGAATCATCCTTAAGCTCTACACAGTTGAGATAAATTATCTCAATCGAGTCCCTTGGTGAAATTGTGCATTTTGAGAATCTATAATGCACACGGCTGAGACAAATGGTCTTACCTGAATACAAGCCAATTTTTCTGCACAAAATTCAAAATTACACCATTAATAACTTAAAAACTTTACAAAATTTAATATAATCCTATTTGGCATAAAAAAAGAGAAATTTAATACTTAAAATATGAAAAAAATGCAAAATGACATGTAAACATAGATAAAATTACACTGTAAATAAATACTAAATCAGAGTTATCAACTACCCATACTTAGCTTTTGCTTGCCCTCAAGCAACTGAATTAAGTCTGGGAAAAAGACAGATCTTCCAAGGTTGGTTTGTGTATGTGATTGGTAATTCCTTCTGTAATGTGTAATGAAATGTCATGCTTCACTTCGCATATCCAAACTCAGACAAGGAAATCATAATTCAAATAAAGCTAAATAACACTACAACAAAAGTCACTAACTATTATCCTAAATCGAAAAGAATTTAGCTCAAATCATACTAGCTAGTCTCTTAGTGTGTGTGTGTGTGCTAGGCCTAATGATAACATCTAAATTATAAAACAATAGTGCAATCCAAAAATGGAGAAAAGAATTCGTATACAAAATTTTGCACACACGATTTCACTTTTGAAACTTAAGAGACATCATAGGCCTCTCCTTGAGCACCAAAACCTGAAGGTCATCTCCATAAATAAATTTAAACAAAGCAAAATCATTAGGTCTTAGGCGGGTTGCAACATGATCAGGGTATGGCTAATAAAGAAAATTATAAGATATGTAAAATAGAACAACCATTCAATAACTCTACTCACCTTAGTTACACTTTAAAATTTTCGAATTACTTTTTACCTTCACTTGATTCATAATGTTGCTAAATGCTAGGCTACCTAGAATTCAAAATATGATTGCTCAAAATTTTGATTTCTAAAAGAATGGTAACACTGAAAATGCTCATTTGACAGTGCCATCACTCAATCATGCTACAAGCACTAAAGTTCCTTCTCTAAATTCAGCAAGCTACCCCACACTTATTACGAGCTATAAATTAGAATTTCATTTCATTCCGTTCTTCTTTTTCTTCTCTGTTTTTTGGTTTTCTTTTTAGAAATGGGCTTACTAACATTGCCATTAAATGCAATTACATTTTGAAAATAATCCTAAGCATTCACAAGATAATCCAATTCTAAAATTCTCCTTGACATCCAACCCTAATCTTTACTCATCTCTCTTTTAGTCCTGAAAAAATTTCTCTTACTCACTCAAAGAATGGCCAGTTCTAAAAGGGTAAAAAAAAGGCTTTAAGGCTAGGACAATGACATGTGTGTATCAAAAATTAAAAATTTTGGTATGTATTTAGCATATCTCAATAGGCTCAAAGGGGTTATGCAAGGAAAACAATTTAATACAGGGTAGATCAAAAATCCTGCTTAAATAATTTCAAGCTTTATATTCAAATTGCTATTAATGTTTTGAAGGGTGATGAAAAAGGTTGTAGAGCTCTAGAATTCCCATTCGATCACCTTTATGCACTGATTTTTTTATTTTTCTAAAAGCAAGCCTAAAGTGCACATTATTTTTAAAAACTTGTTGGTATCGATCTAATTGAACCTAAATGAAAAAGGAAAATAATTAACAACTAACTACTCTCCAACCATTTAATTGTCCTAAAAAATGTTTTTCTTAAACTAAGTTCAAATTGGTCACATTGTGAACAACTAAGGGCAAACTAAGCTAAAATGCTCAAGTATTTGATAAAAACCGAAGGAAACAACCTAAATAAATGAAATAATAAACTAGGATAAAAGTTTAAAGTTATAAAATGAATAAAAGATGCAAAATAACTAAGAACTACCAAAAGCTGTAAAGTAAAAAGATAAATATAGACCAGAGAAAAATAAATTTAAAGCTATAAAAGAAAGATACATAAATAAAAACTTAAAACATAAAACATCATAACTAAACATTAATGAAGTTCAAATATACTAAACTGACTACTAACAACAAAATGAACAAAAAGAAGTTAAAACTACTTTAAAACTACCATGGTGTTCAAGTAAATAATTAAAAATATCCAACAAATCCAAAATAAGTTCATAAAATATCTTCATAAAATATCCTCACTCCACACTTTAGATTTTTTGTTGCCCTTAGCAAAATACAAACATAATATTCACAAAAATTTAAGGTTTGAGGAAAATCCCTAAAATAATATCACTCCTATGCAGATAAAGGAGGAAAATGGTGGTCAAATTGAGACCGCATCATTCCAAAAGCAGTGACAATCTCATGCATTCACTCTATCATCGTGTCCAACTAATTAGTAATAGCAGTGTACTGCTCAGATGAAAGAGTGATGGCAGCTACCTCTGCTCTCTAGAGCACTATGGCCATCTTGTTTATAGTCTTTCTATAAGACTTTATATCGGATACCACTGTATAGCCCTGGTTTGGGAATCTCGGGTCATCTATAAGAATCAATATATTTTTTAGCATTTTCCTATTGAAGACAATAGGATTCCCTATAGCTTTTTTCCAAACTTGTATAGTTGACCGTCCGGGCCAAGGTGGTGAGTATGCCTCCAAAGGCAATTTTGGTCGTCCTCTTCTTATAAGTCCTCAACTCATCAATTTTACCTAAAATAAACACAGCTCTATTAAGGCATATGCCATTCTTCATTGCATATAAGATGGTTGCCTCATTTACATTCACATTGCCAAGACCTCCTTGGTGACTAAAGACTGCCAATGCCAAATACCTATGTATTACCCTTAAAGGGTGTTTCTTCAAATGATGGGCTTTAGTATTACTGGCACAAAAAATTATGGGATCATCATCATCACATATCCCATTCCACACATTTTATCTATTTAAATTGTAGATTTGCCTCGCAACATGAGGATCAAAATCCAGAATAGTTGAGAACTTGTTGAAGCTTATCTTGTGTGAAGAGCCACTGAGCCAGAAATTGATGTGCCCCTTATCAGTGTGGCTATCCATCCCTATACGAATTTTGACTATAGTTAATAAATCCCTTACAAAATGGAGGTGGACCGTCTCCCTTTGCTTTATAAATTCCTTCCAGCCAACAAATTCAATTAAGCACTCAATCTCATTTTTCATAGAAATTTGATGCATCAAATCCATATTGATATAAGGAATGGCCAAGTACGGCTGAGTGAACATAGGATAATCCTCCTTGAATTCATGCGAAACCCATCCTGAAACCTTGGATTTGCCAGAATTTTGGGAGGGGGCTGAGGATGAAGATCCTACCTCTATTATACTACACTTAGGTGCCACTATAAGAGTAAAAGATTCTCAATAAGGTTTCACTAAAATCAAATATAAACACACAAAAAAAGAAAGGGAAATTAACGCATAAAGCACATAAATTTTGGTACAGGAAATGAAAGTTTGTTAAATGCAATTTAAACATGCTTTGAGCAACAAATAATAAGTTTTTAAGCGTAAATTAAATGATGACAACTACAATGCATAATGTAAGAAAAATGATTTGATACCTCCTATAACAAACACTATGACTAATCCCATTTAAACGAAACAATTAACATCATACCTAGTTACCAACAAAACTAAATTGACTAATAACATAGAAAAGATAAAATACTAAAGAGAAAACTACCAAAAATTAATAAGAACATGGCATAAAACATGACTCAAACAAGATTTTTTCTCTAAAACTAACCCATTGTAGGCATCGAATAGATAAATACCAAAAATAGCATTGCATACACCCTTACGCACAAACATTACATTACCCTTAACTAAAAATATTGCTTTAAAGAGAATTATGCTCATAAAAGAGATAAAGTTAGGCGAAATTGCATTTTTCACATCTTTTAGGCATTTTGATGAGCACATGTTGTGCATAGACAATAATTGCATTAAAATGCACTATCTCAAGTTAACACATGCAAAGTGATTACTTAAATGTTCAAAGTGACAAATTATGGGTCATACCTTAAAGAAAAAGTAGTAAATTGGAATTATTTGATTTAAACCTAACCCTAATCATGTAAATGTGCATTTAAACACTCAAGGCACATCTCATAAACATAAAAAAACAACAAAATAACAAAATGGAGTTTCTATTCTAAATCATACTCAAGAAAAACAAGAAATAAAGTAAAGAGATTAAATTCAAAATAAAGTACATTGGCTTAATTACTTGTTTTGAAGCTTGATAAGGATAAAAATACATAATAAGGGGAGAAAATGGCGGAAGAGTGCCAGAATCCACAAGAAAGAAGAGGGAAAATGAGAAAAAAATGAAATGTCATACCTATTGGGATTTACTTATAGACGAATATAATAGAGTGCCCTAGGGACATGGCTGAGACCAAATGGTCTTGGTTGAGTCACACATAAAGCTTAAAATGTACAGCATTGATATTTTAAAAGACACGGTTGAGACTAATTAGTGACTTAATATATTTTGAAAATATTCTGATTTCACACGGTTGAGACCAATTGGTTTTAATCGAGTGACCCATTTTATACCAAAGTATTTCACATGCATACGGCTGAAATCAAAGGTCTCAATCGAGTGGTTTATAATGTACACATCCATATTCAATTGCACATGGTTGAGACCAATGGGTCGAGATCTTATGCCTTAAAATAATGCCCTCATTCACCATAAAATGGCATTTCTTCCAATTCAATACTAAATTGGTCTTCTCATACCTTCCCAGTACTAAGTCAAGATGCTTTAAATAGCTTTCAAAATTTCTCTTGTAAATGGTAAAATATTCTATAAATACCTCTATAAATTTCTCTATGAAGTCATGGAATATTACCATCATACACCGCTGAAATATAATCGGTGCATTACATAATCCAAAGGGCATTCTCTTATAGGTAAAAATACTATAAGGGTAGGTGAATCTTATCTTTTATTAATTCTCAGTGGCTATAGGAATTTGCAAGTACCCTAAATAACCATCTAAAAAATAATAAAACCCATTGCCCGCCAATCTCGCTATCATTTGATCAATGAATGGTAAAGGAAAGTGGTATTTCCTAGTTATACTATTTAATTTTTTATAGTCAATACATACCCTTCAACCAATAATCGTATGAGTTAGGATGATTTCATTTTGCTCATTTCTTATCACTATCATCCCTTCTTTCTTAGGAACACACTAAACCAAAATTATCCAACTACTATCAGAGATAGAAAAGATCATAACTATATCGAGCAATTTTAAAACTTCTTTCTTGACTACCTCTTCCATTGCCAGATCCAATCTTCTTTGGGGTTGCACAATTGGTTTACAATTTTCCTCTAATGGAATGTGATGAGTGCAGTAACTTGGGTTAATACTTTTGAGATTTGAAGTCTACCATCCGATGGCCCTTTTATTCTTTTTTTAGCACTTTTATCAACAATTCTTCCTCAATACTTATCAAAACAAAAGATATTATCAATGATTTTGGTCCATCCCTTTAAAAATACATACTTTAAATCAGGAAGAATGTGTTTGAGTTTTATTTTTGAATCTCCTTTTTATAGCTCGAACCCTTTTTCATTGGAATCTCCCTCTTCATATTCCTTCTCAAGCTTATTTGTAATTTCTTTCTCATTCTTTATCAAGTCCTCTTTCTTAGCCACAAGCATCAAGTAATTTCTCAATAGGTTATCCAGTAAGATCTTCTTTTGCACCTCTTCTTTACATTCCTCAATGGTATCCATATAGCATAGTGACTCCTCAAATTCACACAATGAGTGCTTCATCACCTTGTTAAAATTAAATACCATTTCCTTATCGTTTAATCTCAAAGTTATTATCTGCAAATGTACATCTATGAGAGCTATAGCTCTATTTAGGAATAGTCTCTCTATGATCAAAGGAACTTTTTGTCCTCATTCATATCCATAACTATGAAGTCCACCGAAAAAATAAAATTACCCACTTTGATTCCTTTGTATGCTTAACTGAATGATCTGCTAGTTGAAGTGTCATCCTTGTTTTCTTGATATCTACTAATTTTAGCTTTCTTCATATAGAATATAGCATTAAATTAATGCTAGCTCTCAAATCACATGATGCATTTCCCATAAAATTCCCTTCTAATTCACAAGGTAGTGTAAAACTACCTAGATACTCTAACTTAGCTAGAATTTTATTGGTGTGAATAGTACTATAATTTTTAGATAATTGGACCATACCTACCCTTTCTAGCTTCTTTTGATTTGAGCATAAGTTTTTTTATAAACTTAGCATATTTTAGCATGTGAGTAATGCTTCAGTAAATGGCAAATTAGCATGCAATTTCTTGAACATATTTAAAAGTTTTTCTAACTGCTTATTATTTCTCTCCTTTCTAGATATTGAAGGGTATAGTAAGTAAGATGCATATCATTCATCTTTGGAACCTTTTCTACATTTTTAGAGTTAGAATCATATACCTCTATTGTTAGTTCCATCATTTTGGAAGATGATAAAGGATTGTTACCTTGCTTAGCCCCTTGAATTTTCTTACCACTCCTTAATGAGATGGCTTTAGCTTTTTGCTTATGATTTCGATCAACATTTGATGGAAAAACACCTGGTGGCCTTGTTGAAATGGAATTTGTTATTTGGCTAACATGTGTCTCTAAATTCCTCATTACTACATCTTGGTTCCTATTTCATTGCTCTTGAGCCTTCCACCTTGCCTCTTGGCTTGTCATAAACTGGTTTTGGCTAGTCATAAAAATAACAAACATATCCTCAAGTTTTAATTTTTTTCATGTGCTTGAGGTTATCTATTTTAGAAACTAGGAGATTGAAAATGTGGTGGGTGAGCTTAAGGTGTTGGATATAGTGTTTGGAAATGAGTATTTGCTACTTGCGGTTGGTGTTGTTGATGCTAATTATGGTTGTGATTGGCTTGGTTATATGAAGAAGGATTAAATGGGGCTCTTGGGTTAGTGTTTGAGGTAGATGCTTGATTTCCATCTTTTCATGAAAAATTTGGGCGGTTTCTCCATTCGAAATTGTAATGGTTACTGAATGGATCATTCCTCTTTTACTTATACAAGGCATTCATTTCTCATATCACTTAGGTGTATGGCTCAATTGTCTTTGCATCACTTCCTAAATTTCCTCCTTTAAATACACTTCCTTTTTATATAATTTCTGAAATATTTTGCACTCTCCGCCTATTTAACTCCTTCTTCAGTAGCTCCATTTGAGCTTTTAGCATTGCCACTTCATCCGCACTGTGAACTACTTATCTTTTCATTATTGTTCTCGAGCTATACCTCTGAGCCTCATCCATAGCCATTTCATCAAGAAATAAAAATGCTTCTTTTGAGATTTTGTTCATAAAGCTTTCTCCCGATGCAGCCTCCAATAAAGACATTATATTTTGATTACATACTATATAAAATGTTGATATTAACTAATGCATTGTGATCTCATGATGTGGATAGCTCTTTAACAATCTTCTAAAACTCTCCCAAGCTTCATGGAAGGTTTCATCGATCATTTGCTGGAAATTGTATATGCTATTATGTATGCTCATCGTCTTAATGGGTGGAAAAAATCTAACAAGAAATTTCTCTTATATTTACTTCCATGAATGGATAGATTGACAACCAATCTCTACTTTCCCTATGAGTGTGAAAAGAAAAAGCTTCAATCTAATTGCATCCATTGACACACCTTATATTTGGACTATATCACTTATCTCCAAGAAAATGTTTAAATATTATGTTGGCTCCTCTATCTCCATTTTAGAAAATTGGTTCCTTTAAACCATGGTAATCATCGTTGGTTTTAGCTCAAAGTATTGTTGTCAATGAAGCACTACCATTTTATGCTCTTCATTTCACTTGATAGTAATATAATCTCGAATGTTCCTTGGTCTTAGGCCATCATGATTTCTCTCTTGTTGTTGCCCTTCTCCTTCTTTATCCTGAAGAGGTACATTGGAATTTAATGGATCATTCATATCTTTGACTTAATTTTATTTCATTTTCCAATGCAACATTCTCTCGATTTTAGGATTAAAAGGTGCTAAGTGATGTTGTTCGCAAATTCTATTTTTGCAGCAAAATCATTTGAAAAGAATAAGCAAACAAAGATAAGTAAAAGAAAACACATAAAACAATCAATCAAATATGCAATTGAACATGCCAATGTTCCCCGGTAATGGCATCAAAAACTTGTTTGGATTTCAACAAGTGTGCTGAATCGATAAGTAATAAAGTGGAATATTTTTAAGACCCATAAATATCAAACCCTAGGGAAATAAATTAGCATAATAATAATTAGTTGATTGGAGTTATGTGTTAAAAGAATATCCCAATGATTTGTTGATTGTGTTGTAATTAGCGATATTAATAGTTAACATAAAAGTAATTAAACAACAAGTATTAATTAACTAAAACGATAAAAACAGAAAATATGAAATGGATAAAATTAACAATGTCTAAAAACGTTGTTTAGAAATCTAATCCTCCCCATTCCCATGCAAGATTCTTTTTAACATAACATTAATATATCTCAGATGTGGATAACCCATCTAAATCCCTAGTATCCCATTCTAAAGCCTATTACTCTAATTACCCGATTTTTCATTCCGTAGCCAATTCGATAGCCAGCAGAATTACGAGTTCCAAGACCTAGATATGAACTAGTATCCCATTTTGAAGATTACTACTTTAATACATATTTATTCTCCTTTTTTTTCTAATTTTACAACACACAAACCCTAGATCTAATAACTTTTATTTTGAAAATGCCATCAAAACTGCAGAATATGAGAAGAAAAATAAAGCACACATGATATAACTATTAAACAAGCATAAATCCATCAACTTGAATAAGATTATAGTATAAATACTTGAATAACATCCATACTAAGATAAGCATAAGGGAAAAGAAACATCTAAAATGTGTATTTAAACAATAAAAAAACTACTCACTATTCATAATGAAAATAACAAAAAAAGGAAAGAAGAAACTTTTAAACCCATTTAGAAATGTAAATCTGAAATTGTAATGGCTTCCCTTCTTTTTCTCCAAGCTGAACTTGATTGAAAACTATAACATTTTCTATAAACTAAACTATGAATATGTATTTTTGTATTTTTTGTATAAATTATATTGAAAATGTAATTTTTACAAGTAAATCTATAAAAACTAAGTATGAAACCCTAAAAGTATGAAGAACTACGAACTCAAACTATAGAAAAAAACTCTAAAATTCAAAAACTTAGAAAGATCTCCTTTAAAGCCAGATAAAATGTAGCTTTTATACTAATCTGTAGAGGGGCACGACTAAGACAAATTGTCTCAGTCGAGTCCAATCAGTGAAAAGAGCACTGTAGCAGCAGCACTTGGCTGAGACACTTTAGCCTTAATCATGCATATCTTTCTAGACTAAATCATCATCGAGCTCTGCGCTAGACACTATGGAGATAAGTGGTTTTAGCCGAATCCTTTGGTAATGATGCATTTTGAGAATTTGTAGTGTACATGGTTGAGACAAATGGTCTCAGTATAGTGCAAGCCAATTTTTCTACATAAAATTCAAAATTGCACCATTAATCACTCAAAAACTTCATAAGACTTAATATAATATGTAGACACCATGACCCGAGGTAGCCTAGATTAGGGTTACCCAATGATGAGAAAATAGAATATTACTGATAGCAGGATTGGATCTCGAAGCTCCGATCATAAATCCTCACTGTTTCTTAAAAACTAAAAAACTGTTTATGATTTTGCAAATATTTTTGGATTTTTAAATAAAATGTACATAATGACTAAGTTCTAGGCCTTCAATGGTGATAAATGGCTATCTGTCACCTAAAGGATGGCTATCTGTGTGTCCATCTCTCCTGTATGGCCTAAACCCGGGTTATTTTGAGTCAAATCTCAATTTTAGTGATAAGGGATGACCATTTCTCATTGAGAGACATTTATCCCTCACTCATATACCAGTTTTCCATATTTTTATATTTTTAAAAAAGGTAGTTATGTTTTTCATTGGATAAGGTCGAATTTGCAACATCTTAAACCCAATTTTAAAGGGATTTGAGTTGGATTTCAACTTAAATTTCTACCTGGATATAAAATTTTAATTTTATGGGTTTGAAATGGGAGGAATGATTTTTGAAAGAGCCACCATTTAGGGAAGAAGAAATTTTTTTTTCTCTTTCTAAAAATCAAGCTTTATAATTCTAGCAAAACAAACCATAAAAATGATTTTTTATAATCATCTTTGTGATCAAGGAATATTAATCAAAGTAAGAGATCTAAACTATAATCACCATAGAGTTAGAATATCTCCTGAGGGTAATATTATAGGTCCTTTTTTCCATTTTTTCTCTCTAGATTTTTTCACACATGATCATTAATTTTCTATGCATGCCTATGTGCTTTAATTATTTCATTTGAATGATATGCATGCTTATTGTTAATGTGTTTCATTTCTAGATCATTTAAATTATAAGAGATATGTTAATAATGTGTTCAACATGTTATTCCTCCATTGTTACACTATTTAAGTTTTTATTTTCATGTTTTATGCATATTTCATTGTAAAAATACCTTTTAATATGATTTAAATTGCATAAATATGTGCCATTGGCTAGAAACAACTTTTACACATTTGCTGCATTTTTTGCTTTATTTCTGCACTTTTTATTTCTGTTTAGTGGTGATACATGGGAAAAAGTATGGGGGATGTCTGTCCCTCACTCGAGAGATGGGACATCCTGCCTCTTTCTCACTGTCCATCCATCACTCCCTTTTTTGGCCATCCCTCACTGTATTTGGCCATCCTTAGGCAATTTTTAGGTAATATTTCATGTATTTTTTGCCCTTTTTTTGTTTTTTACATAATGTATTTACTTAATATGATGTTCATGAATATTTACTATAATTTCACTTTTGTATAGCATGTGTTCATATATTTGGAATTATTTTTGCACATGTAAATATTTTATGATTATTTTATTATTTATTATATGCTAATTATTTGTCTTTTATGATATTTTTTTGAGTAATTTGATGCATTTATGTTGGAGGGGTAGTGACTTTTTTGCATGGGAAATCGTGTTACCTACTAGTCTCCACTCCTGGTGATTTTTGCATTATTTTATTCATTTATTTTAATTATTTATTTTTTTGGCTTTTATTTTATTATTATTTGTTGTTTATTTTTATCTCAGATGGGGTTGTAATAGTTAACTTGAGAAAAGGATTTTTCGAGCATGTTTGAATAAAAAGACAATTAAATGTTTTTTACTTAATAGATTAGGTTTTCTTAATAAAAATGGACCAACGTCCAACTTTTTAATCCAAAAATTCAAGCAATACGATAAAAACCTTTTTTAAACGTATATAAAGGAGATAATGTTCCCAACCCTAGCTAATTTCCTATTTTATTTATGTATGATTCTTCTTTTATATTATTTTGTTAAGGATGATTTTCTTATGTAATAATTTTTATTTAGGATTTTATTTTCAGTATTTATTTATAGTTTTTTATTTGAATGGGATGCTTACTTATTTTTATTGTAAATGCATCATGTGACAAATGAGAGAGCACTAATTTTAAAACTTAATTATAAACTGATACCTAACGAAAGTGCCTAATAAGAGGGATATTTCGAACACCATTCTCTGATCGGGCATCAAAACGAGATCAAAAAATCAATTCCTAATATTCTATTGGGTAGTGACTCCATGACACCTACCTTTTTAAGCCCACTTATAGATGCCTTTCATGGGTTGACCATCAATAATAAATTGGGCATGACCCTTTTTTTTATGAAATGGCCAGTTTATGATAAAAGTGAGCCTTCTCCAATCTCGAGCCTTAAAAGCGAGCTTCTAAGAGTGAACCAAAATTAACGAGATAGTGACTTTTCAAGGGACAAAGAGACCTTGATCTGAAAAGCATTTTGGTTAAGTTGTTTATAATTGGGTTTTGTTATCAATATTGTCTCCTTTCTATATTGCATTCCATGCAGTCATCTTAAAGTCTTAGAATTAAATTAGGCATCCCTTTTTAACCTCGATTCTATCCTGAAGCATGCCCTATATTCACTCAATATAGGGAGATATCAAGAAGACCTACCAACCCAAGTCCAATACCAATTGGTATATAAGATGGTGATCCATCAATCATTATGCTTATGATGAGCTAAACCTATTGGTAGGGACCATGCTTGGGTAGTCCTAAAGTTTTATCACCCATTGACTCAAGCCTATATAATGACAATAGCAGCTTCCCCTAGGTTGTATAACCATAGTAATCTTTTGCTAGCTATATGGACCTTTAAGTATTAACCAAACTAAAACAAGTTAAAAGGATACAAATTAATGGCTACTATACCCCGATGGGCCTAACCCAATTTGTATGAGCTAGTCAAAATACATATCGATCAAAATTTATATACTTGTGCTTTCAATTAGAGAAGTTATACTACCAATTTTCCACCATGCACCTTATGTGTTTATTGGGTACCCTATTGACCTATAGGCTAAGCCCATCAAGGAAAAAAGATCATACAACCTCCTATGTAGAAGTAATAAGATTTAAAGGCTATTGTTATACTTGTATATGATTGTGATTGATGCCTAATCAACTCATGCATCATATATATGCCATGCCCCTGCATCACTTATAACCTCTAATTCTTACAACCATCATAGACTTATCTAAAGGTTCAAAAGGTCAGATGGGTGCCTGGTTAGAAGGTCCATATCCAGCATATTGAAATCAAATTCGAGTTGGGATTTCATATCAGAGGTTAGTTTTAAGTTGGGTTCTAGCCAGTTATCAGAAAATAATTAGGAAATAAGTTTAGAGATGGTAAATGATGAGGTTAATAAGATCAAAAGGGGAAATAAAATTGGGAGAGTGACTGATGATCCCATAGTGAAGTTTTAATTTTTAAGGGAAAATTTGGCTATCACTCCTATCGGAACTTCAATAGTGAGGGATGACTTAGACTAAAAAATAGATAGATATATGTAAAAGTTTGAGAAAAAAATGTTGGACATGATTGGTGGGATAGTGGCTTTCACAGCACCTAATGTTAGAACTCAGCCTGTAGCACCCATTCATGAGCCAGTAAAGCCAATGCATATTAGAAATGCTATCACAATTGATACTGCTGTGCTTTGAGACCCACCAAAAAGAGAAAGAAGGAACAATCCTGAGGATAATTTCATAAAAGAGAAAGATGAGGACTATATCCCTTCAGTGATGAACATAAGAGTAAGGGGTCTTATTGTTGAGGATCCAACTTTCAAAAAAATGAAGGAGAAGATTGAATCTATATCTAGGTTGTTATTAGCTAGTAGGGGGATGAACCCCAAGGATAAAGATTTTGATGGAGATGACCCATTGCCCTAAAGGTTGAAGATAATTGAATTGCTAAGGTTTGATGGCACTTTAGACCTTTCAACCTATATTAAATAGTATATGTTGATTATGAAGAGGATCGCTTTATCAAAAAAGCAAAAAGTAGAGTATTTTTTCTTAAGTCTAACTAGGCCTACCACAGATGGTATCATAGGTTAGATAGGTAGGAGGATTGGGATTTGCTGACTAAGGAATTCCTCAAAAAATATAATTGTAGTACAAAGATGAAAGTCACCTTAAAGGACCTTGAATTACTTTACCAAAAACATGATGAATCTTTCTATGAATACCTCACCAGATGGAGGAATAGGGTGATGGAGTTAAAGAGGAAGCTCAAAATACCTGATCAAATCAAGTTGTTTATCAAAAAATACAAGCCTATATTTTACGGATGGTTTGAAGATGCAAGGTCTGAAGGATTGGAAATCTCTAAAGGATATAGCCATAGAAGCTTAGGGAGAGTATTTAGCTAAAGGGCAAGCAATGAGAATGCAAGAAGGAACTTCAGTAATAATAGGGTTATTGGTAACAATAGTGGCCAGAACATAATTAAAAAGACTATAGAGGTATCCGCCACAGAGGTTGGTCTGAGATATTATTCAAAATTTAAAAAATCATTATCTTGGGTTTTGAATAGATTTATTAAAGATAGGAAGCTTCAGCCTTTGCCACCAAGCTTTGCCAAGATTTAAGGGTCACCATACCATAGAAAAGACCAATACTGTGCATACCACCAACACACAGGACATTCAACCGATTACTTTTATACTCTAAGGAATAAGATCCAGGATTTAATAGATAGCAAACATGATAGGATTAAGCTTGTTTGAGTGGTATGTGATGTAAGATCTATATAGGAATGAGTACCTAGCTGTTACTCGTTCTTCCTCAAAAGTAACAAAGCTCGTTGAGAAAAATCGATTAGTTTATATGATTGACTATTGGGATACACCCAGAAAAGTAAAGATAAAGGGACTTCGATACCCGTTGATATTTGAAGCTCAACCAGTGAGCATGAGGAAGAAGATGAAAAAAGGAAGTCAAAGCAGTCACAAAGAGTGGAAGAGTGGCCCTAGAGATTGAAAGGTAATTAGCTCCTACTGTTGTACCTACAAAAAATGAGGTTAAGGATGATCAGATCATTAAATAGCTAAAGAAAACACAAGCTCAGATAGGTATATGGGATTTATTGATGTAGTCTCCTTTGCACAAATAGAAATTGGTAAAGGCCTTGAGCGATGCCATTGTAGCTACCACTATCTCACCTTCTGAATTGATAGATTTGGTTAGAGGATGAATCAGAGAGATTATAGTTTACTTTGATATTGACTTACCTGTAGAAGGAAGGAATTATAACAGTCCTCTTTACATCAAAGCTCAGGTTAATGGAAAATATACAGCTTATGTGATGGTAGATGATGGGTTATCTATTAATATGTGCCTCTTGGTGGTAATTTCAGCTTTTGGATTAAATAAGCATATGCTGAGCAAGTCTGATCTTACTATTTTTGCCTATGACAATTTTAAGAGGCAGGCTGCTGGGAAATTTAAGGTTATGGTAAAGATAAGGCCCATTGAGATAGAAGTTAAATTCATAGTACCCTCCACCTTACATCAAATTATTAAGAATCATCATAATAAGCAAGTAGTCACTATTAATGTAGTGAAGGAGAATCAGGTATCCATGTTGGAGATATCTAAATAGCCTTTCAGTGGATTTCATATGGAAGTTATAAATGATGAAAAAAGTGAAGTCTGCCTTTCAAGCAGCCCTCAGTAAAGGGATATTAAATGGCATATACATGAAGATCACGCAACAAAAAAATAAAAATATTGATCATTCAAGCCACACAATATACGACTTAGAATCGAAACATGTAATTTTAGAGTTTTAAAAACTTACAAGCTTGGATGCTCTTGAAAACTTGATTTTGCAATGGCAAATGTATAAGATAGACTTATACACTTTGGATCTAGAACACCAATGCCAAAAGGAGCAGCCTTTGTGCCACACCACTCTATGCTCACACACACACTTGCAAAGATAACTTAAAAAAAAGAGTGCTAGCTTTATGATTGTGTATTTGGCAATGGGAATGGTTTGAAGCCACAAGATCTGATCTTGTTCTTCTTTTAGGTTGCTATTGCTACCCAAGAACACAAGAGAACAAGAAAGGGTTCTTTCCCCGTATGTAATTCGGCCAAGAGAGAAAAAAAAAAAAGCAAAACGGCTACACCTTTATTCTTTTAATTCATTAATATATATCACTTATTTTAGGTCAAGTGTGAATGTCGAAATTAAGTAGTAATTTCAGCCTTCATCACTTCCTAATTAAGAGATATATCTTAATTTAAATTCTATTAGAATTTAAATTCAAATGGCATTAGTCATTTAATCAAAACAAACTTACTTAATTAAGGTGATTAGTTGTCGAATTCAACTAGGATTCCTAGCTTCAATTTTGGCTACTTTAATTCTCTCTCAAGTATTATATTTTGATTAAATACAATTTAGGATTTAATACTCAATTAACTTAATTATACATAGATAATTAATTAATTGAAATCAAACCTAGCACATGCCAATAAATTTCTCTCGTGACCAACTGTTTGACAGTTTCGCTTAAAATAACAAGCTATTTAAGGCAAAATAACAGTTTGATAGATTTTCCTTAAACAGCTAGCTATTTAAGGCAAAATCGAAGCTGAACAGATTTGCCTAAAACTATTAAAACAGCAAGCTATTTTAGGCAAAAAAACTTGTTTAACAGATTTGCCTTAAACAGCCTAAAACAGCTAGCTGTTTAAGGCAAAAATATGTTTATCCATTGCATACATTAATTTGACTTTAAATAAAAACTCAAATTAATTTCCAATATACTATTTAAATATTTTAGGCCCAATGTTTTGTGTGTGATCTTATAGGTCCATTTAATATTAGCATTTAGTAACCTAATGAAATTTTGCATAGTCTTTTACCCGTAAATATTAGAATTAATATAAGGCATGGAACCGATCATCCTTATATATACTAATTCCTTTCTTGATATTCCAGTGACACTGAACTTTCAGATAAATAATGATTACTCATTATTTCATCTCGATATGGCCATACACATCTCAGTTCACTGATCAAGTGGCCGATGATATTTTCTCTCTTATCGAGAGGGGTAATCCCTTTACTTCTCTCATGCCCTCTAACATGGATTAGTGCATACCCAAGGATACCTATACTTGTTGACCACCAAGAAGTGATCCTTAGTCATTCGTAGGTACTTAAGAATCCCCTTTACAGAAGACCAGTGCTTCTCACTAGGGTCTTGTTGAAACCTATTGGTTATACTAAGTGCATGAGCAATATCCAACCTAGTACATAACATAGCGTACATGATAGAACCAATAGCAGATGCATATGGGATTCTACTTATGTTATCCCTCTCCTCTTTAGTTTTAGGACATTGTTCTTTAGTCAAAGGAACACCCAAAGCCAAAGGTATGTACCCTTTCTTTGAGTCTTCCATACTAAAATGCTTTATTACTTTGTCCATATACTTTTCTTGACTTAGTCCTAAAAGGCGATTCGATCTATCTTTATAGATTTGAATACCATGTATTGTCTCGGCTTCACCAAAGTCTTTCATTGAGAAGCACTTCCCCAACCATTGCTTAACCTTTAGCAATGTTGGGATGTCATTCCCAATGAGAAGGATGTCGTCCACATATAAGATCAGGAATACTATTATGCTCCCACTAACCTTCTTGCACACACAAGGCTCATCGTCGTTCTTGATGAAGTCAAATTATTTGACAACTTCATCAAAATGGAGATTCCAACTTGGAGATGCTCGATTTAATCCATAAATGGATTTTTGAAGCTTGCAAACCTTCTTAGGATGCTTGGAATTGACAAAACCCTCAGGCTGTGTCATATACACATCCTCAAGTAGATTTCCATTAAGGAAAGCAGTTTTGACATCCATTTACCATATCTCATGGTCATGATATGCAGCTATGGCAAGCAAGATCCTAATAGACTTGAGCATGAATACAGGTGAAAAGGTCTCATCATAGTCTACACCATGAGTTTGTCAAAAACCTTTTGCTACTAGTCTACCTTTGTAGGTCTTATAAGCTTTGAGTTTAAATAGCCACTTGGATTCAATTACCTTAGCACCGTCCGGTGGATCAACCAAGGTCCAAACTTGGTTATCGTACATTGATTGCATCTCGAATTTCATAGCTCCAAGCCAATTTTTTGAGTCAGGGCTCTTAATAGCTTCTTGGTAGGTAGTTAGATCCTCATGATCTACTAACTCAATAATGTCACTGTCGGTGATTAGAAAACCTTATCTCTCAATCTCCCGATGTACCCTACTAAACCTTCTAGGTTCTTGTATAATGGGTTCTTGTTCCACAACTGGTTGTGCACTTGATCCCATTTCCAACTCATCCCCAATAGGAGTTTATGGCACTTGAATCTCTCTAAGTTCAACTTTACTCCCACTGTCTTTCTTGAAAATGAATTCCTTGTCCAAGAAAATAGTCTTACGAGCAACAAATACTTTGTTCTCGGCTTGTGAGTAAAAGTAGTACCCCTTTGTTTCTTTGGGATAACCCATAAATAAGCAAATAGTAGATTTAGACTCTAATTTGTCAGATGTTAATTTCTTAACAAGTACTTCACAGCCCCAAATTCTGAGAAATGACATATTGGGTTCTTTCCCAGTCCATACCTCGTATGGTGTCTTCTCAACTACTTTAGTTGGAGTATGGTTCAATATAAATGCAGCAATTTCTAATGCATAACCCTAAAAAGAGACAGAAAGATTAGCTTGACTTATCATCGATCGAACCATGTATAATAGATTTTTATTTCTCCTTTCGAACACACCATTCCATTATGGCATTCCAGGAGGAGTAAGCTGTGAAATAATTCCACACTCCTTCAGATGGCTTTCAAATTCTTGGCTTAAGTATTCAACACCTCGATCTGATCGAGTGGCTTTTATACTTTTGCCAAGTTGGTTTTCTACTTCGTTTTTAAACTCTTTGAATTTTTCAAAAGTTTTTGACTTGTGCTTCATTAGATAGACATAGCCATATCTACTAAAGTCATTTGTGAACATTGCAAAGTAGCTAAAACCACCTCTAGCTTGTGTGCTTAATGGTCTACATACATCGGTGTGTATTAATCCAAATAAGTCACTAGTCCTCTCATCTTTCTTGTTAAAAGGACTCTTTGTCATCTTTCCATGTAAACATGGCTCACATGTGCCATAAAATTCCAAATCAAATGACCCAAGCACTCCAGGTTTATGGAGTCTTGAAATGCATTTTTTGTTTGCATGTCCTAAATGACAATGCTAGAAGTAAGTAGGGTTCAATTCGTTTGATTTAACCCTCTTTGTATTAATGTTGTATATGGACTCTTTGTTTTGTAGATTAAGGATATAAAGGCCATTTTGTAACAAGGCATTGCCATATGAAATGCCTTGGCGATGAATATGAATATTGCCATTATTAATAACAAAATCAAATCCATCCATATCCAAACAAGAAACTAAAATAATGTTTCTGCTCATAGTAGGCACATAATAACACTTTTTCAAATCTAAATAAAGTCTGGAAGGTAAAGTGAGTTGATAGTCGCCTATCTCCATGGCAGCAACTTGTGCTCCATTCCCTACACGGAGGTCCACTTCATTCTTCCCAAGTAACCTTCTATTTCTTAGCCCCTGCACATTTGAACAAATGTGAGAACCACAACTGGTATCCAATACCTAAATGGTAGAAATAGAAATGTTAATTTCAACAACAAATATACCAGAACTGGACGCCTTAGCCCAATTCTTCTTTTGTTCTTCCTTGAAGAGAGCGCAATTCTTCTTCCACTGCCCCAACTTGTTGCAATGGAAGCATGTGCTCTCGCTCTCCTTGAGCTTTTATCCCTTAGGCTTAGGTTGAGCCTGAGGTGCACTCCCACTAGACTTAGGTTTTCCCTTCCCCTTTCCCTTAGCGGGTCCCTTCTTAATACCCCCTTGAACCATAAGTACGGGATTGGTCTTTCGAACGTTCTCTTTAGCATTCTTAAGCATCCCATGAAGCTCGATGACTATCTTGTTCATTGCATGCATGTTATAATTCAAAACGAATGGATCATAATCATCAGTCAATAAACCCAAGATCAAGTCAGTGGCCAATTCTTTTGGCACTTGTACCTTAAGCTTCTCAAGAGTATCAAGATACCCTTTGATCTTGAGTACATGGGTACTAACAGGAGTACCCACAGCCATCTTACAAGAAATTAAGGCCTTTGTTGTCACGAACCTCTGGAACATCTCCTTGAGGTGCACCATAATCGCATAAACCTCTTGGTCCATGAATTGCTTTTGCAAATCGGGCACCATAGTGGCTAGCATCAGATAGGTCACATCCTTGGAGTCACTCTTTTTAGTCTCAAAAGTTTTCGTTTGAACTGCAGAGGCGTTCCTAGTAGGTTCATCGGGCAAGGGTGCATCCAAAACATACGACTTCTTCTCTTGCTTGAGAACTATTCTCAAGTTTCGAGACCAGTCTATGAAATTGGTGCCATTCAATTTGTCCTTTTCTAGGACCAATCGCAATGAAAAGTTATTGTTTGAAGATGCCATTTTTTTCAATCTACAATAATAAAACTTAGCAAGATTAAATGAGGTCTTATTATAATCCCACAAACCGAATTAATATCTCTTTAAATAATTCATGTTAGTGATTTGATGTGGGCCAAGATGCACTTTTCATAACAACTTATTAGTCAAGCTGAGCTTGTACACCTAACAAGTTAAGTTACTTAGGTAGGAAAACTCCAATCATGTCTCGTACATGACTCTTGGATCAAATGGGCTAACATCTTAAGATGTTATAGCACAAATCCATTTATTAATTGCCTAGGTCTGGGCATCCCTTTTCATGTTAAGTCTAACCTACATTCACAACCCATGCCTCACAAAGATAATCGGGCGCATCTAGGACTCCTAGTCTACGTGACCAATGATTGATGCCTTGACATGTTTCGAATTAGAAAGGCAACTTTGTGACTTACTATTTTAAGGATTCATTTTATTGGCTTACATGGTATATGCTTTGTCATCCATTCATAGCATACATATATATATAATTGCATAAAGTAAAGCATGACAAACATGGGACCAAAAACCTACAACTAAGATTCAATACTATTACATATGAATCTTCGAGTTAGGCTTCTCCACTCGAGTGGGCTTTGTCTTGATTTACAAAGTCTTCAAATAAATTCTATACTAAGAAATAAATGAAACTTTTACAAATTCCATAATGGCACACAGGCCATATTTAATTACAAAAACCCAGGGCCCATGAATGCACCATGCATATCCATTCATCACACAAAATAAGCAAATAAATATACATAACATTCATGGATAAAACAAAGTCTAATTTTAATTAATTTAGCCAAGCCCATTAATGAAAATTGTGTACTTGCACTTTTAAGAGAAGACCTCGTGATGGGCCTGGGCCGAAGCCCAATGGACTAAATCCCCTTATTGAATAAGTTCTCTTAAAAGCCCAAAACACAAACTGGGTAGATTTGTGCTATAAATCAACTCTAGTATAATTTTCAATTTTGCCATTTTTAACATTATGTCATACAGCCTATAAACATTAAAAATATATATAATATGAACCAACATGAATTAAACATAAAAATTCATTAAGAACATATGTCATACACGGCATATATACTAAAACAAACAAACAACAATGAAACTAGTTGTTTAATGCTCATATAATGCCACAAACAATGCACAAACACTTAAAAAAATTTTTATGATCTATTTAATAATTTAAATAAGGTCATAAACATTGATTTAAGGTTCTGTACAGATTTGATCTAAATGTGTTTTTTCCATTTTAATCAAAACATAACAAACAATGTTGATTAAACATGCAACAAACACAAACTAGTAATAGTTTTAAGTGATTTTAAAATTAATCAATTAAATTCTCATGGACCAGAATTAAAACCATTTTTAAAACATATCCAAACCTATTATTAATCTCTAAAAATCACTTAAAAACATGCTAACCAAGTTTTTACATTTAATTTTGAAAACTAGTTGTTAAACAAACGCATATCAAGCAAACTAGCACATAGTTTAAAGATTAACTTGTACAATCAAGTATGTATAATTAAAATTGACCATGAAAAGCTCTAAGAAAATCTTAGAAAATTATATTAACATTTCATAATAATTATAATACCTAAATAATCATTTAAATTATTTTTACACTAAAACAATGCAAAAAAACTCAAAACAGAAAATTTCAGCATTGTGGTTTTATGCAAGAATGATTTTGA
This sequence comes from Excoecaria agallocha, assembly GCA_037975025.1. Lineage (NCBI taxonomy): Eukaryota > Viridiplantae > Streptophyta > Magnoliopsida > Malpighiales > Euphorbiaceae > Excoecaria > Excoecaria agallocha. Next base: position 24,158,483 of record CM075810.1, on the reverse strand, counting down.
ATTAAGATTTAATGCATCCAAAGCACTAAAATAAGTATGGTTAGGCTCTAATACCACTAAAAAGATATTACATGGCATATACATGAAGATCATGCAATGGAAAAATAAAAATATTGATCATTCATGCCATGCAATATACGACTTAGAATCGAAACATGCAATTTTAGAGTTTTAAAGACTTACAAGCCTGGATGCTCTTGAAAACTTGATTTTGCAATGGAAAATGTATAATATAGACTTATACACTTTAGATCTGGAACACCAATGCCAAAGGAGCAGCCTTTGCACCACACCACTCTATGCTCACACACACACTAACAAAGATAGCTTAAAAACAAGAGTGCTAGCTCTATGATTGTGTATTTGGCAATGGGAATGGTTTGAAGCCACAAGATTTGATCTTGTTCTCCCTTAGGTTTCTATTGCTGCTCAAGAACACAAAAGAACAAGAAAGAGTTCTTTCCCATTGAGTAATTTGGCCAAGAGAGAGAAAAAAAAAAAAGCAAAACGGCTACACCTTTATTCTTTTAATTCATTAATATATATATCACTTATTTTAGGTCAAGTGTGAATGCCAAAATTAAGTAGTAATTTCAACCTCCATCACTTCTTAATTAAGAGATATATCTTAATTTAAATTCTATTAGAATTTAAATTCAAATGGCATTAGTCATTTAATAAAAACAAACTTACTTATTTAAGGTGATTAGTTGTCGAATTCAACTAGGATTCCTAGCTTCAATTTTGGCTACTTTAATTCCCTCTCAAGTATTATATTTTGATTAAATACAATTTAGGATTTAATACTCAATTAACTTAATTATATATAGATAATTAATTAATTGAAATCAAACCTAGCACATGCCAATAAATTTCTCTCGTGCCCAACTATTTGATAGTTTTGCCTAAAATAGCAACTTGTTTAAGGGAAAATAACAGTTTGACAGATTTGCTGTTTAAGGCAAAATTGGAGCTGAACAAATTTGCCTAAAATAGCTTGAACTTTTTTAACAGATTTTCCTAAAACAGCAAGCTATTTAAGGCAAAAATATGTTTACCCATTGCATACATTAATTTGACTTTAAACAAAAGCCCAAATTAATTTCCAATACACTATTTAAATATTTTAAGGCCAATGCTTTGTGTGCGATCCTATAGGTCCATTTAATATTGGCAATGAATTAATAAATTAATTCAAATGTTATATATATTCTCTAGCAAGATATTATAGCATTCAAAATTAAAAAAAAATGCAAATGGCATTTAGTAACCTAATGCAATTTTGTATAGTCGCTTACCCTTAAATATCAGAACTAATATAAGGCATGGAACCAGTCATCCTTATATATACTAATTTCTTTCTTGATATTTCAGTGACACTGAACTTTTAGATAAATAATGATTACTTATTATTTCATTTCGGTATGGCCATACACTTCTCAGTTCACTGATCAAGTGGCCGATGATATTTTCTCTCTTATCGAGAGGGGTAATCCATTTACTTCTCTCATGCTCTCTAACATGGATTAGTGCATACCCATACTTATCACTCTGTTACGAGAACGTTAGGTGTATGTCAAAGTACACAGTAATTCATAAAGAGTTTCATAGAGATTTTAGGTCTAAGAACTCTGATGAAAAACTTGCACATGAGAAACACTTATGACTTGTACCATGTAGTGTTCTCATGATTGGATCAAATCCAGATACCATGTTCTAAACATGTATCTATGATCTCTAATTGACACTCAAGTCCTTATGATTCGTAAGACAAAACTCAAATTATCAGAAAGAGCATACTAGTCTTAATTCATTTATTATTCTCCTAACAATGACTGACTAGGGATATTTAGAATGAAGTCTCATTTGTTTCAAGGTCTTACAACCATGTGCCTCACACATGATAACTTAAACAAAACAACATTCTTGGATAGTTATATCAATTGATATGCACAGGAATATAATAGATAAAACAAATGCCTCATTTATTAACTTAAGTGTTTTATAACAATGTATTGGGGTTAAGGCTTACACTAACAATCTCCCACTAGTACTAGTCCCAATTTGGCATAGCCCTAAGACCGAACGCTCTCAAACGAGATTCGTGCAGATTTGGATGCAACTGTTTCGTCAAAGGATCTGCTACATTGTTTTCACTTGCTATCTTGCTAATCTTGACGTTCCCATGATCAATGATCCCTCTAATTAGGTGGTATCTCCTGAGCATGTGTTTGGATTTCTGGTGTAATCGGGGCTCTTTGGCCTGTGCGATGGCCCCGTTATTGTCACAGAAATTTTCTAATAGATCTAGGATGTCTGGGACCACTCCTAATCCATAAATGAAATTTTTAATCGAAACAGCCTCCTTTGTAGCCTCACTCGCTGCAATATACTTAGATTTTGTAGTTGAGTTAGCAATGGTTTTGTGCTTCGAGCTTCTCAGCTGACAGCACCACCATTCAAAATAAAAACAAAACCAAATTGTGATCTTGAGTCCTGAGTGCTGGTCTGAAAAGCAACATCGACATAACCTTGTATGACGAGCTCTTCTTGACCACTATACACCAAAAAGTGATCCTTAGTCCTTCGTAGGTACTTAAGAATCTCCTTTACAGTAGACCAGTGCTTCTCACTAGGGTCTTGCTGAAACCTACTAGTTATACTCAGTGCATGACCAACATCCAACCTAGTATATAACATAGCGTATATGATAGATCCAATAGCAGATGTATATGGGATTCTACTTATGTTGTCCTTCTCCTCTTTAGTTTTAGGACATTGTTCTTTAGTCAAAGGAACTTCCAAAGCCAAAGGTACGTACCCTTTCTTTGAGTCTCCCATACTAAAATGCTTTAGTACTTTATCTATGTACTTTTCTTGACTTAATCCCAAAAGCCAATTCGATCTATCTCTATAGATCTGAATATTAAGTATTGTCTCAGCTTCACCTAAGTCTTTCATTAAGAGAGAACTTCCCCAACCACTACTTAACCTTTTGCAATGTTGGGATGTCATTCCCAATTAGAAGGATGTCATCCAAATATAGGACCAGGAATACTATTATGCTCCCACTAACCTTCTTGTACACATAAGGCTCATCTTCATTCTTGATGAAGTCAAATTCTTTGACAACTTCATCAAAATGGAGATTCCAACTCTGGGATGCTTGCTTTAATCCATAAATGGATTTTAAAGCTTGCAAACCTTCTTAGGATGCTTGGGATTGACAAAACCCTTAGGTTGTGTCATATACACATCCTCAAGTAGATTTTTATTTAGGAAAGCAGTTTTGACATCCATTTACCATATTTCATGGGCAAGATATGCAGCTATAGCAAGTAAGATCCTAATGGACTTGAGCATGACTACAGATGAAAAGGTCTCATCATAGTCTACACCATGAGTTTGTCAAAAATCATTTGCTACTAGTCTACCTTTGTAGGTCTTATAAGCTTTTAGTTTAAATAGCCACTTGTATTTAATTACCATAGCACATTTCAGTGGATCAACCAAGGTCCAAACCTGGTTATCGTACATTGATTGCATCTCAAATTTCATAGCTCCAAGCCAATTTTTTGAGTCAGGGCTCTCAATAACTTCTTGGTAGGTAGTTGGATCCTCACGATCCACTAACTCAATAGTGTTACGGTCGTTGATTAGAAAATCGTATCTCTCAATCTCCCGATGTACCCTACCAGACCTTTTAAGTTCTTGTGCAATAGGTTATTGTTCCACAACTGGTTGTGAAATTGATCCTATTTCCAACTCATCCCCTATAGGAGTTTATGGCACTTGAATCTCTCTAAGTTCTACTTTACTCCCACTGTCTTTCTTGGAAAGGAATTCCTTTTCCATGAAAATAGCCTTGCAAGCAACAAATACTTTGTTCTCGGCTTGTGAGTAAAATTAGTATCCCTTTGTTTCTTTGGGATAACCTATAAATATGCAGACAATAGATTTGGACTCTAGTTTGTCAGATGTTAATTTCTTAACATGTGATTCACAGCCCCAAATCCTTAGAAACGACATATTGGGTTCTTTCCCAGTCCATACCTCGTATGGTGTCTTCTTAATTGCTTTAGTTGGAGTATGGTTTAGTAGAAATGCAACAATTTCTAATGCATAACCCTAAAAAGAGACAGGAAGATTAGCTTGACTCATCATCGATCGAACCATGTCCAATAGAGTTTGATTTCTCCTTTTGGATACACCATTCCATTGTGGCGTTCCAGGAGAAGTGAGCTGTGAAATAATTCCACACTCCTTTAGATGGCTATCAAACTCTTAGCTTAAGTATTCACCACCTTGATATGATTGAATGGCTTTTAAACTTTTGCCAAGTTGTTTTTCTACTTCATTTTTAAACTCTTTGAATTTTTCAAAAGTTTCAGACTTGTGCTTTGTTAGATAGATATAGCCATATCTATTGAAGTCATCTGTGAATGTTATGAAGTAGCTAAAACCACCTCTAGCTTGTGTACTTAATGGTCTACATACATCGGTGTGTATTAATCCAAATAAGTCACTAGTCCTCTCATCACTCTTTGTCATCTTTCCATGCAAACATGGCTCGCATGTGTCATAAAATTCCAAATCAAATGACCCAAGCACTCCATATTTGTGGAGTCTTGAAATGCGGTTTTTGTTTGCATGTCCTAAACGACAATGCTAGAAGTAAGTAGGGTTCAATTCGTTTGATTTAACCCTCTTTGTATTAATGTTGTATATGGACTCTTTGTTTTGTAGATCAAGGATGTAAAGGCCATTTTGTAACATGGCATTGCCATATGAAATGCCTTGGCGATGAATATGAATATTGCCATTATTAATAACAAAATCAAATCCATCCATATCCAAACAAGAAACTGAAATAATGTTTCTGCTCATAGCAGGCACATAATAATAATTTTTTAAATCTAAACAAAGTCCGGAAGGTAAAGTCAGTTGATAGTCGCCTATCTCCATGGCAGTAACTCGTGCTCCATTCCCTACATGGAGGTCCACTTCATTCTTTCCAAGTAACCTCCTATTTCTTAGCCCTTGCACATTTGAACATATGTGAGAACCATAACTGGTATCCAATACCCAAGTGGTAGAAATAGAAAGGTTAATTTCAACAACAAATATACCAGAACTGGATGCCTTGGGTCTATTCTTCTTTTGTTCTTCATTGAAGAGAGCATAATTCTTCCTCCAATGCCCCAACTTGTTGCAATGGAAGCATGTGCTCTTGCTCTCCTTGAGCTTTTGTCCCTTGGGCTTGGGTCGAGCTTGAGGTGCATTCCCAATAGACTTAGGTTTTCCCTTCCCCTTTCCCTTAGCGGGTCCCTTCTTAATGCCCCCTTGAACCATAAGTACGAGATTGGTCTTTCGAATGTTCTCTTCAGCATTTTTAAGCATCCCATGAAGCTCGGTGATTGTCTTGTTCATTGCATGCATATTATAATTCATAATGAATGGATCATAATCATCAGTTAATGAACCCAAGATCAAGTCAGTGGCCAATTCTTTTGGCACTTGTACCTCAAGCTTCTCAAGAGTATCAAGATACCCTTTCATCTTGAGTACATGGGTACTAACAGGAGTACCCATAGCCATCTTACAAGAAATTAAGCCTTTGTTGTCACGAACCACTCATGATGAGCTTGTTCTTGGAGCATCTTCTTGAGGTGCACCATGATCGCATAAGCCTCTTGGTCCATGAATTGCTTTTGCAAATCGGGCACCATAGTGGCTAGCATCAGATAGGTCACATCATTAGAGTCACTCTTCTTAGTCTCAAAAGTTTTCTTTTGAATTGCAAAGGAATTCCTAGTAGGTTCCTCGGGCAAGGGTGCATCTAAAACATACGACTTCTTCTCTTACTTGAGAACTATTCTCAAGTTTCGAGACCATTCTATGAAATTGGTGCCATTCAATTTGTCCTTTTCTAGGACCGATCGCAATGAAAAGTTATTGTTTGAAGATGCCATTTTTTTCAATCTACAATAATAAAACTTAGCAAGATTAAATGAGGTCTTATTATAATCCCACAAACTGAATTAGTATCTCTTTAAATAATTCGTGTTAGTGATTTGATGTGGGCCAAGATCCACTTTTCACAACAACTTATTAGTCAAGTTGAACTTGTACACCTAACAAGTTAAGTTACTTAGGTAGGAAAACTCCAATCATGTCTCGTACATAATGGCATGCAGGCCATATTTAATTGCAAAAACCCAGGACCCATGAATGCACCATGCATATCCATTCATCACACAAAACAAGCAAATAAATATACATAACATTCATGGATAAAAAAAAGTCTAATTTTAATTAATTTAGCCAAGCTCATTAATGGAAATTGTGTACTTGCACATTTAAGAGAAGACCTCGTGATAGGCCTAGGCCGAAACCCAATGGACTAAATCCCCTTATTGAATAAGTTCTCTTAAAAGCCCAAAACACAAACTGGGTAGATTTGTGCTATAAATTAACTCTAGTATAATTTTCAATTTTGCCATTTTTAATATTATGTCATACAGCCCATAAACATTAAAAATACATATAATAAGAACCAACATGAATTAAACATAAAAATTCATGAAGAACATATGTCATACACGACATATATACTAAAACAAACAAAAAACAATGAAACTAATTGTTTAATGCTCATATAATGCCACAAAATAATGCACAAACACTTAAAATGATTTTATGAGCTATTTAATAATTTAAATAAGGTAATAAAAATTGAGTTAAGGTTCTGTACAATTCTGAACTAAATGTGTTTTTTTCATTTTAATCAAAACATAACAAACAATGTTGATTAAACATGCAACAAACACAAACTAGTCATAGTTTTAAGTGATTTTAAAATTAATCAATTAAATTGTCATGGACTAGAATTAAAACCATTTTTAAAACATATCCAGACCTGTTATTAATCTCTAAAAATCACTTACAAACATGCAAACCAAATTTTTACATTTAATTTTGAAAACTAGTTGTTAAACAAACATATATCTTGCAAACTGACACCTAGTTTCAAGATTAACATGTACAATCAGGTATGTATAATTCAAATTGACCATGAAAATCTCTAAGAACATCTTAGGATAGTATATTGACATGTCATGATAATTACAGTAAAACAATGCAAAAAACTCAAAATTGAAAATTTCAGCATTATGGTTTTATGCAAGAAAGATTTTGAATTAAGATTTAATGCACCCAAAGCACTAAAATAAGCATGGTTAGGCTCTGATACCACTGAAGGGATATTACATGGAATATACATGAAGATCACGCAGTGAAAAAATAAAAATATTGATCATTCATGCCATGCAATATATGACTTAGAATCGAAACATGCAATTTTAGAGTTTTAAATACTTACAAGCTTGGATGCTCTTGAAAACTTTATTTTGCAATGGCAAATGTATAAGATAGACTTATACGCATCAGATCTGGAGCACCAATGCCAAAGGAGCAGCCTTTGCACCACACCACTCTATGCTCACACACACACTAACAAAGATAGCTTAAAAACAAGAGTGCTAGCTCTATGATTGTGTATTTGGCAATGGGAATGGTTTGAAGCCATAAGATCTGACCTTGTTTTTCCTTTAGGTTGCTATTGCTGCCCAAGAACACAAGAGAACAAGAAAGAGTTCTTTCCCCTTGAGCAATTCGGCCAAGAGAGAGAAAAAAAAAAAAGCAAAACAGCTACACCTTTATTCTTTTAATTCATTAATATATATCACTTATTTTAGGTCAAGTGTGAATGCCAAAATTAAGTAGTAATTTCAGCCTCCATCACTTCCTAATGAATAGATATATCTTAATTTAAATTTTATTAGAATTTAAATTCAAATGGCATTAGTCATTTAATCAAAACAAACTTACTTATTTAAGGTGATTAGTTGCCGAATTCAACTAGGATTCCTAAATTGAATTTTGGCTACTTTAATTCCCTCTCAAGTATTATATTTTGATTAAATACAATTTAGGATTGAATACTCAATTAACCTAATTACACATAGATAATTAATTAATTGAAATCAAACCTAGCACATGCCAATAAATTTCTCTCGTGACCAACTATTTGACAGTTTTGCCTAAAACAGCAAGCTGTTTAAGGCAAAATAATAGTTTGAAAGATTTGCCTTAAACAGTTAGCTGTTTAAGTTAAAATCAGAGCTAAACAGATTTGCTTAAAATAGCAAGCTATTTTAGTCAAAAAACCTGTTTAACATATTTGCCTAAAATAGCAAGCTATTTAAGGCAAAAATATGTTTACCCATTGCATACATTAATTTGACTTTAAATAAAAGCCCAAATTAATTCCTAATATACTATTTTAATATTTTAAACCCAATGCTTTGTGTGCGATCCTATAGGTCCATTTAATATTGGCAATGAATTAATAAATTAATTCAAAGACTATATATTCTCTAGCAATATATTATAGCATTCCAAATTAAACGAAAATGCAAATGGCATTTAGTAACCTAATGCAATTTTACATAATACCTTACCCTTAAATATCAGAATTAATATAAGGCATGAAACCAGTCATCCTTATATATACTAATTCCTTTCTTGATATTCCAGTGACACTGAACTTTTAGATAAATAATAATTACTCATTATTTCATCTCGGTATGGCCATACACTTCTCAGTTCACTAATTAAGTGGCCGATGATATTTTCTCTCATATCGAGAGGGGTAATCCCTTTACTTCTCTCATGCTCTCTAACATGGATTAGTGCATACCCAAGAATACCCATACTTGTCACTCTATTACGAGCACGTTAGGTGTATGTCAAAGTACATAGTAATTCATAAAGAGTTTCATAGAGATTTTAGGTCTAAGAACTTTAATGCAAAACTTGCACATGAGAAGCACTTATGACTTGTACAATATAGTATTCTCATGAACGGATCAAATCCAGATACCATGTTCTAAACATGTATCTATGATCTCTGATTGACACTCCAGTCCTTATGATCCGTAAGATAGAACTCAAATTATCAGAAAGTGCATACTAGTCTTAATTCATTTGTTATTCCCATAACAATGACTGACTAGGGATATTTAGAATGAGGTCTCATTTGTTTCAAGGTCTTACAACCATGTGCCTCACACATGACAACTTAAACTGAAATAATATTCTTGAATAGTTTTATCAATTGATATGCACAGGAATACAATAGATAAAAAATGCCTCATTTATAAACCTAATTATTTTATAACATTGTATTGGGGCTAAGGCTTACACTAACACTCAGGTCATAAACATGCTTCAAAAAATGAATTTCCTGCCTGATGCCAGTTAAGGCAAGAATTCTCAAGGGCCTCAGACTGTTGTAGCTACTAAGGGGAGGAAACACAAGAGGGGGTTAGGCTTTGCAGGTCCTAGCAAGAAGGGTAAGGAAAAGGAAATAGTAGAAGGAATCCCCCATATTTCTTAGAGTTTTTTTCCAGCTTCGGGTCTTTGCTTATATTATGGACAGAATGTGAACTAGTGCTAGGATTTGAGTTTTTCAATGATATCTTTGACTGGAATAAGGTAATCATCAAGCTAGTCAAGGTTTTTTGGGATAAGGTGATCTTGTTCGCCATTCAGCCTAGGATCAAGAAGCACCTAAAGAGGTCCTAACAGAGAAGCTACTTGTTACTCAGTTGAAGTAAGAAAAATATGAAAGTGGATAAACCATCCAAAGCCAATCCTAAGATTAGAGAGGCATTTGATGCTGATAAGATTGAAGAAGACACTTTTATTGATGTTGTATATGTTCCTGAACTTTTTAATGAGAACAATGTTTCATCCTTTGATTTCATTAATGAGATGAACAATTTTGCTTACTTTTGTGATGTTTCTTCTGATTTCAATATGCATGATCATGATTATAAAGCATGCATATTTGACATTAACTTAACAAACACATATTCATTTAATCTTTGAAACTAAGGAAAATCCAAAAGAAATTTTTTTAGCATTAGACATAACTCTTGAAGAGAAAGAGAAATTCAAGAGAATATTAAAAGAACATGAACAAGTCTTTACTTGGACCTATGAAGATATACAAGGAATAGATAAAAAAAGTTATCAAACATGCCATTCCAACATACCTAGGGTAAAAACCAATCAAGTAGAACCTTAAAAGGCTTAGGCCAAAATGGGCTAAAAAGGTTAAAGATGAAATCCAAAAGCAAATAGAGGCCAAATTCTTAGTGAAGGTTCAGTACCATACGTCATTAGCAAATGTAGTCCCCATGGCAAAGAAAGACAAAAGAGTTTGAGTCTGTGCAGATTATAGGGACCTAAACAAAGCTTACCCTAAAGATAATTTTCCATTACCTCACATAGATGTCCTGATCGACAATGCAGCTGCTTGTGCCATGTACAATTTTAAAGATAGATACGCTAGGTATAATTAGATCTTAAACAAGATAGTGGATCATATCAAAATAGCTTTCATAATCGAATGAGGAATATATGCCTACCGAGTTATACCATTTGGACTTAAAAATGCAGGTACTACCTATCAAAGGATGGCCACTAAGATTTTAAATGACATGATCCATAAAGAAATAGAGATGTATATGGATGACATAATGATCAATTCAGTTACCCATGAAGGACATTTCAAAGCACTAGAGAAGTTCTTTCAAAGGATCAACAAGTACAATCTTCACCTCAACCTTAAAAAGTGCATTTTTGGGGTCATTTCAAGCAAGCTTTTAGGCCATACGATGATCTAGAAAGGTATAGAAGTAGATATTGACAAGGTAAGAGCCATTAGGGAAATATCGATGCCTCAGAAGGAAAAGAAGGTTAGAGGATTCTTAAGTAAGATCTAATACATAAGCAGGTTTATCTCTAAGTTGACTTCAATCTATGAATCGATCTTTAAGTTGTTTAAGAAGGATCAATCAGTAGTTTGGAATGAAGATTGTCAGAAAGCATTCGATACTATTTGGGAGTATTTTTTGTATCCACCAGTACTGAGACCGTCTCAAGTATGTAAACCTTTGATTTTGTACTTATAAATCGAGAATAGTTCAGTACAGGCAATAATGGCATAAGAGGATGATTTTGAAATTGAGTATGCAGTTTACTATCTCAATAAGAAGTTTTTTCCATATGATGCAAATTATATAGAGGTTGAAAAGATCTATTTGGTAGTCATATGGGCATCAAAGAAGCTGAAATACTATTTCCACTCTTACAGGGTATAAGTTGTGGCTAAGTAAAATCCCCTTAAGTACTTGTAAAAAGCTCTCTCACTATTGGGAAAGATGGGAAGGTGGTTAATCCTCTTATAGGAGTTTGATATAAAATACATCACTAGGAAAACCATTAAAGGAAGATCAATGGTAGAATTCCTAACTGATCAACCTTTAAAAGGGGAAAAGGTAACTTATGAGTTTCCTGATGAGCACATTACAATCATAATGGTCCAGGGATGGTATATGTACTTTGATAGAGCTGTGAATAATAAGGGAGTTGAAGTAGGAGTGGGAGTTATCCTAGTTACCCCGAAAGGAGAAAATTTACCACTAGCCTAGAAGTTAAGGTACGAAGCCATAAATAATGAAGCAGAATATGAAGCATGCATTTTTGGATTGGAGGCCTTACTGTCTATAAGAGCGAAGTTTACAAAAATATTTAGAGATTTATCTTAAGTGATTTAGGCCTTACTAGCTGTAGGAGCAAAGTCTGCAGAAATATTTGGAGATTAATCTTTAGTGATTTACCAAGTAAGGGGTGAATGGCCAACAAAGGAAGAGCATTTATTGCCATACCTCAGACACCTAAAGGTTTTAAGTAGTTAGTTTGAAGTTTGCCCTTTTGGCTATATGCCTAAGGAGGAAAACCAGCTAGTAGATACCCTATCTACCTTAGTGTCCATATAAGATAATCCTAAGGGGGTAATTATGAAACCTATGATGATTTCTATCTTTGATAAGACATGCTTTGAGAAGAAGCAGGTATTTTGATATCCAAGATTACCTAAAGAAGTTAGAGTTCCCTAAAGAGGCTACTGAAAAAGACCAAAAACTGATTTGTAAATTATCGACCTAGTTCATTACTGTGGGAGGAATGCGTTACAAGAGATAACCTGATGGAATTCAGTTAAAATGTTTGGATAAAAGAGAAGTAAGGAAGGTAACGGAGGAAGTACATATAGGAGTGTGCGAAGCCCATATGAATGGTCTAGCCTTGGCAAGGAAAATCATGAGACAAGGATTCTTTTGGCTTACAATGGACACTAATTTCTCTACGTTTGTCAAAGAGTGCCAATTATGCCAATAGTCTACTGATTTGAGGCACTTGCCTATTTTTAAGTTATGTAACCTTACATCACCTTGACCATATGCTGCATGGGAAATAGTTATCATGGAAATGATCCATCCTCTAGCCTCAAACAGACACAAATTCATTATAGTAGCCATTGATTACTTTACCAAGTGTATAGAAGTAAAGTTTTTCAAAAAGGTAGATGCACGGGACATGGCTAATTTCATTGAGAATAATATAATATGTAGGTATAGGTTACCTCATTATGTGGCATCGGGCAATGGATTATAGTTTACATGAGAAACCAAGCAAATACTTATCAAGTATATGGTTTAACACCATAAGTCTTCTCTTTATAGGCCACAAGCAAATAGAGCAGTCAAAGTAGCCAACAAGAATGTAAAAAGAATTCTAGCTAAAATGGTTCAAACTTACAAGGATTGGGGTGATAAGCTACCTTTTGCATTATGGGGCTACAACACCACGATGAGAACTTCAATAAGAACTACACTATTTTCTTTGGTGTATGTAATAAAAGCAGTATTACCAATAGAGATTGAGCATCAATCCTTAAGGGTTATCTTGGAAGCTAAGATACCAAAAATAAAATAGGCTAGACAGAGACTATCCCAACTTAACCTACTAGATAGAGATAGGATAAGGGCTTACTACCACAATCAGGTCTATCAAAAGAGGCTAGCTTGATCATTTGGGAAGAAAATTAGGAAGTACCCACTCAAAGAAGAAGACCTAATGTTCAAGTAGATGAGGCTATGAATACTAGATATTCGAGATAAGTTCAAAGCCATATGGGAAGAACCTTTTATGCTTAAGAAACTAGTATCCAAAGGTGTTGTTATTCTATCAGATAATGATGGTGATAAGTTTAGACAACTTATGAATGTTGATAAATTGAAAAGATTCCATGGCTAAAGACTAAGAAGAGAAAAAAAAAGAGAATAAATGCCTCGTGGGTTGAAAACCAAAAAAAATGGTGGCTTTGCTAAAATTTGGTGCCTTGCTAGGGTAAAAAAAAAAACATCCTGGGCAAAAATTAGAGGCTGAGAGAAAATGATCAATCAATAAAATCCAAGAGTGCTAATTGATGATAGGAGTTATGATGCTTGTAAAATTTAATTTCAAGATTAAATAATATATGTTATTGGAATGATGTCAAATAATGATCATGTGTACTGAAATCAGAAATAAATGTCATACATGCATTCATAAATGTCATCGAAGCATTTAACAGTAGTCAGGAAAAGAAATATTATCTGTAAAGTAAATCTATGCCATCTTATCACATGATCATGTAAAATTAGATTTAGAACAAATATTTACAAAAACAAAAACATTTGTTATGATCAATATTGATAGATTAGTGTATTTAATGATCATTTGTTATGTAAATGATATTGATAGATTAGTGTATGCATCTAACAGTAGTCAGGAAAAGAGAAGCATTCTTATCACATGATCAATATAAACAAAAACATCATCTATGAAAATGTCTAAACCTAATCTATCAATATCCACTACAAGAAAATTGATTTTTAACAACCAAAATTTAGCAAAGAGAAAAAATTTCAGTTGTTAGAGATACTAAACAGCAAAGGGAATTTAATCCGGTCGTTAGAGAGTAAATTCCATTATTGTTTAATGAAGGACTTTATTCCAGTGGTTAAAATACAACCAATCCGGTCGTTACTGCCTTGGCTAAATTTGAGGGGGATTTATTTGGCTCCTAAATTTCATCACTCAATTATTTTATAAAATTAAAAAATAAAAGATAAAATTCTTATTTTCTATCATTCAATAAAAGCACAGAAGAGAAAAGAAAGCATCCATTTTGTTCAAAGTAAAAAACGCTAGAAACCTAAATTATGCATTTCTTACTCTCAGGAAAATGAGAATAAGAGAAATAAAGGTGCTTCAAGACAACAAAGAAATAGATGGGAGATCCAACAACGGACCCAAAAGCTGCAGTCAAGCTCTTTGGAGGCTCCATATCTCTTTGCAATATCTATCCTCCAAAACCAACAAGATCTTTAAGCTTCTTAATGAGCAATGTGGAGAGACAGACAGAGAGGAGAGTGGAGAAAAGAAAAGAAAATACAGAGAAGAGCGATGGAGGGACAAAATATCAGTTCTAAGAATGAGAGAGAGATAGAAGAATGTGATAAGGGATGGTGGGGTCGAGATGACGCAGAAGCCATCTGGGTGAGGGGCTAGGGTTTCTTTTGGCCATTGAGATCGAGAAGAATGCCTAGAAAATCCAATCACATAGAAAAAAGTGACATTTATTCGGGAAGATTACCATTCGAAAGCCAGGCGGGAATCGAATCTACAGAATGGGTAAGGGCGTGATTAGATTCCCCCTTAATAAATTGTACTCTTCTTTTTCTTAATCATGGATGCATTTGCCTAGAATGGATCTACTATTTTACAAAAATCAATTGAAGGATCGTTATTTCTAACTCTAACTACACTTTATTGTAATTTTTTGTAGTATTATATTGTTATCAGCCATCAATTGCTTTCTTCTGATCATTAATAAGATAATAATTAATTAATTAATTATTTGCAGTTATTATTTTAGTCAGTTATTTTGTATAGAATACAGGGGGGTAATAAGAAGAAATATGGTTCTCAGATTGGACTATGATTTCAGTGAAATAAGGGCTTTTGCTTTAGTTAACTGCTGATATTTGGCTCTAAAACACTGATTTGTGATTCCTTGTACATCTGATTTGTTTAGATGGATGAAGAAAGCAGTTTCGTGCATAGCTTGGATAAGGCACCTGATGCTTTAGGTTTTGGGAAATTCCAAGTAATTTTTCTTTTTTATGCTGGTTTTAATTCACTTGCCGATGCATTCGAAGTTATGATTCTTTCCTTTGTGATATTAGCTATAAAGGTTGAGTGGGGACTCTCCTCAACTCAATAGAGCTTTCTAACAAGTGTTATTTTTACTAGCATGCTACTTGGAGCGTATTTCTGGGGTTTTATATCTGGTAATTACAGAAGGAGGTAAGTCCTTCATTCTTTGATTTTCTTTGCTCATTTAAACCAAGAACTTGGGCATTCTCTTTACTATTTCACTTTCAACTTTAAGAATGCTCAAAACAAGCTTCAAACTTTTTCAACTTTTAATTCATTTTAATTGGTAATTGACATTGTGTAGAGAGCTATTAGGAAGTGTCATCATTTTTGATAAATACTAAGCTATTTCTGGACAGTCTATGGCTATATATCATTAAATAATTTGCCAAAATGAAATTCCATTACTGTCATTAAGTAAAGTTTCTACCATGAGCATGCACATTTCTAACATATAAATGGTAGTTGGCCTTTTACACGAAGGTTAATACATTTAAACTTCTCTTTTAGGCTCAGTTCAGGAAATTGAAGTGTGAGAATTCAAATATTTATATTTAACTTTAGCATTCTGGAAATTATTGTTAAACTTGAATACATAGTTATTGCTAGGCCTTGTTAAACTTGAAAACAGTAGGTTGCAATGAGATTAAGTGAATGAATAACCTTGTTAATTGTTAATCTAGAAAGGGTATCTTAGGTGAAATTATTCTAACAAGTGAAGCAGGATTTCTAAGTACTTTCTCCCCAATTTGTAAGCTAACAACTCTTCTTTTTATTTTTCTATTTGTAAGCTAATTTTAGCAACTGTGAGACATGCTTAATATACATAGGAATACATCGATTCAATTTTTTAAATTTCATTTTCTCTATGGAATTCTCTATGGATTTTGCAGCTCATAATTATCCTTTATAATAAGGTAACTGTTTATTTTTCTTCTTTTTTACTCTTTAATTTTATTGCATATGGTTTTTTTTATATATCTTTTTAATTTATTGTTCTTAGAATATATTTTATAATTAATTCAGTATTTATCAAATAAAATCTAGTAGCATCAATTTCAACCCTTGCATCCAATTGTATTATAAGTTTTTATGATAGTTCTTATTTCATCAAATGAACTACAGGCTATAGCACTGATAGGGAAAGAAGAAGGAATAAAAGGTTATTGGAAAGGAAACCTCCCTCAGGTCCTTTTTCATTCTTCAGCCTCTCTCTATTATTGTTATTGTTTTGAGAAATATTAGTGATGTTTGTGTGGGTTTTATAGAAATTGTTTACTGGGAAGGATGAAATCTATTGTTGGAAGACTTGCCATAGGTGCAAGTGTAGGCATGACATCCACTTTTGTTAGTAAATAGGAATAAAATGTTTGTGTAGGTTTTATAGAAATTTTTTACTAGGAAGGATGAAATCTGTTGTTGGAAGACTTGGCACAGGTGTATGTGCAGGCATGACATCCACTTTTGTTAGTAAATAGGAATAAAAAAAATTTCTGCTTCCCATTTTGCAAGCTGTTGGGCTTGAATTGTCCCTCATTCCTTCAGCTCTGGTTGTATCTTGACATGTTACTGGAGGAATTATCATGTTCTTAGACCTTCCCTCATTGGCATTGTTCCATATATTACTGTGAACTTTTTTCATTTTTGACTTGTGAGTTAATTAATACTGATGAGAAGTTCTAATTCCATAACTATTAACCTTACTATAATTTTATAGGGTAGTTCTGTTAGCATTGTTAATAGATTTTACAGTTCACAACATTGTAATTTTCTTTGTATTTTAGAATTTCATACATGATGATATTAAGTTTCTTTGTATAATATTTGAGCTGTCTTAAATGCATTGAGCAATTGATGCATTTAACAGTTTACAACATGCTCATTCAGTGATTAGGTAATACTTGTCTCGGTATAATATTCTTTCTTTTTGTTGCTAATGTTTAATGTTTTTTTTTAAAAATATGTTTCTTATAAATAGTAGCATTAGTCAAGGGTGTAAATACGAGTATTATCTTTAATGATCAATGATTCTTTTATTTTCTTCTTACAAGTTTTGTTCTTCTCTAATGGCGAGTAACTTGTTGGATTTATAGTTGGATTTCATTTCTCCTAATTGCTTAATTAAACTATTAATTTATAAGATGTCGTTGTACCAAAACAAGAAGTAATTTACTGTCTTCATTGCCTAGTTCTATAACTCTACACTCTTGATAGGAAAGACTTGTGGTCTCGATTCTTTAAGAGATAATCAAGCGGTTGAAATTTCTTTTTCTTCTTTTATATATATTCTTCTTCTGACGTATTATTTTTTTATTCTCTTGGGTGCTTTAAAGTTCTTATTACATTCAGTTAATTTGCTCTAAGCCTCCAGATCTGCTTCTTTCTTGTTCTCAAAAAAGTCTTTTCTTTCCAACACAGGCTACTAGATTTCTGAGTGGCTGCTGCTTTAATTTTGTTCTTCAGAGTTCTGCTTTCTGGGTTTTTCAATTCATTCAAATTTCTTCCTCAAAGGTAAGTATTTTCTTTAATCCCTTTTGTGTAGCTTCTCACATTTTTTTCTTCAGAGTTCTGCAAGAAAATTATTTTTTTAGTATAAATTTATGTTAGTACATAAGAAGGTTACGTGACTTTGTTATTTGATTATTTGAGTCATATTCTTCCTCTTTTAAAAAAAATTATCATGCGATTGTATAGTTCATTCAACTTCTACCTCATTGTATTCATAATGCTACGACTGATTTTTATTTTCTTTTCAAAAGACAGTGTTTATGACTTCAGATTTTAATCCGCCATGTTTTATAGAAACACAGTAATATGTTTGATAGCAATGAATTAAGTGTGTTTTCTACATTGCAAATTCATTCACGTGTGATAATTCTAATGACGTTCATATAGCATTTGCTGAATTTTTTAAGCTATTTGCAGTTTTCACTCTTGTCAAAAATTGACAGCATCATATAACTTTACTTTGGCATTTTCTAAGGCCCTGGCTGTGTAGGTATTCGAAGGTATGGCCACATAATCCGATTGCCATAAATTAATCTCTAGTGAAGAATTTAAAACCCATTATTAATTTGCTCTTCTAAAGAATTTTTTTATGCAAATTGCCATGTTATATCTTTACTTTGGCATGTTAAGGGAACTTTTTCAAATCTTTTTTCCAGCCTAGTGCAGAATGCTGATGGTGGCTTTTCTATATATGAGCCAGCAAGATCTTACAGTTATATCTTAAATTCACATTCTAATTTTAAGTTAACGAGTAATAATTCTGTACTATCACTTATATTTTAAATTGAAAAAAATATAGTGTGAATTATGTTATAAGCTAGATAACTTGCACTTAGAAAAAACAGTAACTTTAGAGTAATATGTCATGTTAACCATAGGAAATTAAAAACATTAAATTCTTTTGATATTAAATTCACTATCTTTGAGCATTAATATTAATTATAAATTTATGTTTTAAATTTTACAGGTCATCAAAATAATGGACAATAAAGATTTCAAGTTCATCATGCATGTTTTGAAGATTCTACATAGATATTAGTATAGATAGGGGCTATTTTTTTAAACAAATTTATGTGCGACAGAATGTGAATCAATTTTGAAATATTGGAATATTTTGTAACTTTTGCATTCTATGAAAAGAATATTTTTTATATTTTTTAATATATATGTGTCTAAATAATGTCAGCAGGTGATATTTAAATAAAAGTATTTATATTAATAACTGGCTTTATTTTTGGCGAAGGAAAATTCGATTTCTAAAATGAGTCGACGGTCGGAATGCCCCATTCATTAAAAGTAGAATACAATCAATGAAAGGGAAATCTGATTGCTAAAAGGATCTTTAACGACCAGATTTCCTTCGTTGAAAGCATTTACTTTCAACGAAGGGAAAATCCACTCGCTAAAGGATGTCTTTAACGACTGGCTTTTGCCTTCGTTAAAAGTATAATATAATTAGCGAAGGAAAATTTAGTCATTAAAACATATTATTTAACGACTGGAAAGATTTGGTCGTTAATTACTTTAATGACCGGTTTCAAATCCGGTCGTTTATACTATTAACGATGGAGCTTCTAGCAACGGGAGGCGACCCAATTTTTTCGGTTGTTATTGACCTTTAACGATTGATTTTAGCCTTTTAACGACCGGATTTCCTCTTGTTAAAAACCATTTTTCTTGTAGTGATCACATCTCTCTGCCCATCCAAGTGCCTCAATTACAAAATCCCGTTATCAATAGTTGAATTGGTAATCCACCGCTTGTAAGCATCAGAAGTGGTGAAGTCAAAAGCAGTAATGTCAGAAATGGTAACTCTCACTGGAAGCTGAGCCTAGATCCTCTGATAATACTCCATCAGGAAGTGAGTAGTAAGAATGCCACTGTGAAAGCTCAAAGGCTACCTCACAATGTCCCGTCGACCTTCAAACTGTCAAACATAATGGGCAGTAACATAAAAGGTGACCAAATAGAGCCCACATATGGGAACACACCCTATGTCTCCATCCTTAGTCATCAAATTGATAGGTAACTAGGCACATCTAAATGCAACATCACCATCTGTCCAACTACCTAGCCAATCAACTCCCTTCTGGACTATTAGAAATGCATGCTACAAATGCCTAAGTATGATGTCCCTTAAAGGATAAATCCATGTAGCTCTAACTCAAAAAGGAGGCTTTGATAGTAACTTTAGCTTATCATGAAGCCACACCTAAAAAAAAGAAGAAAAAAAAAGCAGTTGGAGTAAGTTGGGTTCATTTTAGGCAAAAATAAGGTGTAGAGATATGTGAAATCCAAAAAGACACATATTTTGATAAGAAAAGTTAGTATGAAAACCCACAAGGGGTGTACTACCTTTAAAATTAAGGACACGCCCGGAGAAGTAAAGGGCTACCAATGAAAAGATAATCAAAGTCACGACAAACCGAATCCAAGCCAACAAAGGTCTCTACTACAATCAGAGAAAATAGATTCTAACCTTGATATATATTATCCACTATATTGAATAGCTTATAGTCCTTAATCATGGGATCCTCATTATGTACTAGTGTACATCGGGTAAAATAGCATAGCAGTACCATGCCAGATTGAAAGGTAGGCAAATCATCAAAGTCTGTAAGGACATTAATCAGCTGCTTCAGAGGAAATATCCTTTTAAATGTAACTAGGCATCAAGCCTTAGTAGGCAAAACACAAAGAGCATATACCACTTCTCTCGGATATCTAGAGATAGAAGAAGGCAGATAGGGTTTGACATCAAGAATGAACCTAACACCGACCATAGTAACTAGCAAGGGATAGTTTTTTATGAGTAAATTAAAACACATAGAGCCTTAGATCCCAGTACCAGGCAGCAGCAAGAAACAAATTCCTATCCAAGGTCATTCTTCTTAAAAATCTCACACTAAAATAAAAGGCCACTCGATGATCCTTCCATGTTTTTAATCATCCAAAAGTCGATGCAATTTCGTAAGTCAATTGTCATGGTCACAGAATTTTTCAAGAAATCTAAGTTAAAAAAGAATAAATGGTAATAAAAGACTGAAAGAAAAATATATGGAAAAGAAAAGAAGAGGAGAAAAAAGAATACCTAAAGGAAGCTTTCAGGAAGGTGAAAGGTCAAAGGCATAATATCCAAGGAAAAGGAACTATTTATAAAATGTGATGAAGGACAGCAGCCCCTCACCACTGAATGAGCCACGGGTTACCTGTCCATCATCTCCGGAATGCCAGAAGTCTCATTTTTGCATGTCCCATGCATTACACATACATATTATTGCATTTGTCTTCATTTTTGTTTTCTAGACAATCTAAAAGATCCGATGACTTGAATATTTAAATCTTGAGGTTTTGGAATACAAAAAGTCATATTTTTCGAACAACGTTTAATTTTCAAGGGGTATTTTAAACTTTTGTATAATTGTATATTAAAACATAGTTAAAACCTGTAAATAATGTAAAAGTAGTCATAACCCATCAAAATATTGTTCATAATATTGTAATTTAATTTTAGACGGATAGAGGATAAAAAATCGATGAAAATGGTCAAAATATCGATGAAAACAAAGCTAAAATATGAAAAATAGGAAAAAATCAATGTTCAGGGGCATTATGGTGATTTTGACCTGAGGGATGAGAAAACTTGTACATCCCATCCATCAATCAGTGACGGATAGGTTGCCTATCCCTTGTTCTATTCTGGTAATATAAAGCCATTTTTCTGCAATTTTTGGCCAAACTTCCATAGTTTTCGATTTGTAAGCTTTTTTTTCGATTTTTCATCCTTTTTTCTCTAATCCAACGTCCAAATCGTAAACCACTTATGCCTAGAAACTTCTAGGTGTGAGGCATACTTTAAAAAGCTTAGTTTCTTTGCCATTTTTGCTTTTTTCTTTCTCTCTCCCAAGTAAGTAAAATTTAACTCTTGAATTAGGATATAACTTAGGCTATAAGACTTTAGTTCTAGGTGTGATGGATACGAACACTTGATATTTTATCAACATGCATTGTTATGCTTGTTTTTTTAATTTGAAAATTAATTGATGCCTTGTAGTTTAAGTAAAGTAGTATAATTATCAAACTTCATTTGCATGACAATGTAAATAATTAAGATGCCTTGTATATGAGCATGAGAATATGTAGCATTGTATTTTTAGATAGAGATGTAGATAATTTTTGAATGTTAAGTGCAATTCTTATGTTTGTTTTGGCACTGAGCATGAATGATTCAAATTTATGACTGTTTAGCGGCCTTAATGGCCTGTAGCTTGCCGTGTACCTTTAAATGTGTTTTTCATGCTGGGGGTAGTCATATTCCTAGCCAGAATGCTACCATAATTTTGTCAAAAATTCTTGAAATACGTGAATAAGCTTTGAGATCCCGCATGTTGTTAAAATGTTACTTGTATACAGGGGCCAACCCCATTCCCCACCAGAATGTTACCCAAATTGTACTTAATTTCTTATAAAACATGTAAAATATTTTATTTTATTTATTGATATTTTATTTTCAACATAACCTAACATTTTAACTTGAATAAAATTGCAGTCGAATACGAACTAACATTTAACACTTTTACAGGATGCCTTATAGGATAGTACATCCACAGCCTTCCCGACCAATATCAACTATATGATAGATGCACAGTCAATGAGATGTCAAGCCTTTGGGTGGGTCCAATATAGAGCCAGAAGGTTCACATCTAAGCAATTCCTAAAAAAGTTTGAGCTGATTGAGGAGGCTGACAGATTATGAGGTGATGTGGGTTGGATTGAGTTCTTTGCCCCAACCTTTAGGACATTCCCATATGTGACTCATGAGGTCCTGGCCACCATAAAAGTATGGAGGATATTAGAGTTCAAACACCAGAGAGGGGGCAGTCAGGTTTAAAGCCCTAGGGATACCCTTCAGGATCATTAGATGTAGGTTCATCGAGGCTATAACACTTTCGAGTGGGTCATACATCGTTACACCTCCTAGATAGATAAATAGGGATAGATGTAGAGCCGTGACCTTACCTAGAGTAGTATACGACTCAGATAGGGTAAAAAGTATGATGTTATCTCTTCAAATCTATAGATATATGCTGAAGGTTCTGTTGACCTCTTACCTTGGGCATACTGGAAGCTCGGGTAATGTCAACTCGGTAAACATCACTAGCCTATAGTGGATATAGGAGGGCCAGCCTATAGACATCACGCATAAAATTATCCCTATGCTTACCAAGGTGAGTATCGCACTAGGGACTCAAGTGTGTGTAGGAGGGGCTATCACCAGATTACTCAGGTCCTTCGAGCTAGAGAAGGAGTGCTTCAGGGATTTAATTCAAGAAAGCATACATATAATCCTGCAGGTAGCCATCATTATAACTATGGTAGTATTCGTGAGTGGGCAGAAGGGTCAGTATAGGTTACTCGCGGTGCTAGAGACCCAAGAGGAGCTTAGCTTTGATCCTATAATCCCAGATGCATCAAATTAGGCTAATGGATAGGGTCAAGAGGTTGAGGAGGAACTATCGGAGCCTCAGGTACATCCAGAGCAGCCACCTTAATAGGATGGTCAGCCAGAGGGGCCTCAGCAGGCAAAGGAGACCCAGGGGGTAGTTATGAATTTTGACTATGCATTTGATATGTAGATTGACATACAAGACCTCCTAGATGGTTCACTCAGACTCCAGCACACCTCAAGTTCCCTATGAGACATTAGAGGTCCCCTTCTATGAGGTTTTCTCCATACAATCATACTAAAGCATCATCATCCTCAGCTCCTTCACCTTGTAGATGCCCAGAGTCATCTAACTTGAATGCACCTCCACCATAAGTACTACCTTCTCCTGTATAGGCTCCAACAGTTGCTTCTTCAAATGACATCTCCCAGAGGTTGATAGCCATAAAGAAAACTCAGAGGGTTATACTCACAGTAGTGCAGTCACTCCAGACCTTACCAGCAGCTGTTTAAACTTTACAAATAGAGGTTTAGAGCCTTAGGGTAGACATACAGGCTATAAGATGCAAATTTGATGAGTCCTTATAGGTAGTCGATGACTTTATCACCCAGATTCAAGAGCAGGGCACATGTATCGAGACCATAGTCCCAGGAGCTAGACAGGCTATAGTCGAGATAGATGAGCAGCTGAAGCAGTACATTAGGTACTTAAAAAAATATTTGATAAGATATTTGAAAAGTCACTTTAGGGTAGTTCGTGAGGTAGGATAGGGGTCAGAGAGATTGGCAGGGGTTATAGCATAGGTGTTTCAGCTAGTGATATTAACGATCCCAGGGTTCAAATTTATATTCAAGCACCTTAGGCCATAGTACTAGCCTAACCTCCCAGACTACTAGCCTATAGATCGTCATTAATGCTAGCATATCACAGAGCTCCTAGACCAGGGCCATTTCAGTGACACCTTTTATTTTGTATTCAGGAAGTCTTTATTTTATATAAAATTTTGATGTATATAAGTGGAGTTGTAAATAACATGCTTTATTTTATTATGTTATTTGCATATTTTATTTCACTTATCATGCTTGAAAAATGAGTAATGATAAAAAAAAATGACCAATAAGTAACCATACCATGACAAGACATAAACAATAAAGCAAGAATCTAAGAAAAAAGAGAAAGGACTAATAAAAACAACAAAAAATATGACAAAAAGATCAACAAAAAGTACACTAACATTTAACAATTTTTCATGAAAGGTACCTTGAGCCCACATTAGAGGGTATATGTTTGTTCATCCAACAAAGACTCACCACAAAAAGAAGCGTGGATATTTGCAAACCTTAAAAGAATTTTTCATATCTTAGGGATACATCCATCATGTGTCAAACCCATCTTTACTATTTATTGGAGCAATTCATATCTTAATTTGAGCACATCAGAAATTATAAAGTTGATGTTGACAACAAATAATCCTTGAACAAAGACCAAATGCGAAGGGAGGATTAATCATTCTCATAATGATGATGGTTTTTCCTATATTGGAGATAGCTTACAAATTGATGACATCTCACAGATGAAAATTTTCCAGAAGGATTTCGAACATCCCAATGACATTTAGCAAACACACATCTATCAGAAACATCCCCAGTGGATATACGTACTTGTCAAAAGTATTCCCAATGGATAAACATACACCTATCAAAGATCATGCTTCGTAAATAATCACTAACAGGTTAGATGAGAAATACCATTGATTAAATATTAACTTAATCACTTTACTTGATATTATAGGTCTTCTTCAACCTCGGTCAAGTATGGCAAGTTAACTCGATCAAGCATGCCCTAGGCACTGATCAAATCCAAGCACAATATCCTATACTTCTGCATAGCTTAGACACTAACCAGATATACTCAAAGAACGATGATTTTATATGCCTTATATGCTAATTAGTCTTCTTCAAGTAGTCTCGATTTCGTATGCCTTAGGTGCTAATCAGATGCATTTAAAATAACATGATTCTGCATGCCCTAGGTGCTATTCAGGCAAAAATATCCTTTCTTATCCCAATTTTGCATGCCCTATAGTACAAGAAAAATCCTAATTCCCGATAAAAAATTATCGATGGAAAATTTTCCATCGCTAATTACTGAAGGAAAAAGTTTTTTCATAGAGAAAATTATCGAAAAAAATATGTATTGCGATGGAATAACAAATTCGTCATAAATAATGGAGGAAAAATTTCTAGCCAAACTTTATCGATGAAATTTAGTGATGGAATAAAAAAAATATATCGTTAAATTGGTGCCAATTTTTCGCGCCTGAAATATGGCACAAAATTTACCTACGGAATTCTTTTTCCATAGAAAAATTACTGATAGAATCAAATTTTCATGGGTAAATTACCGATGGAAAATATTTATGCTGGTAATTTATGTACAAAATATTTTTCGTCGGTAATTTCCTTATGAAAATATGATTCCGTCGGTAAATTACCTATGGAATCATATTTTCGCTGGTAATTTCCCTACGAAAAAAGAATTCCATTGGTAAATTACCTACGAAAATATGATTTCAACAGTAATTTCCTTGTGAAAATATGATTTTGTCGTTGAATTACCTATGGAATCATGTTTCCGTCAATAATTTCACTACTAAAAAAGAATTTTGTCGAAAAAGTACCTATGAAATTATATTTTCGTCGATAATTTCCCTACAAAAAAAGAATTTCATCGTAATTTACCTACAAAAAAATATGATTCCGTCGGTAAATTGCCTATATTTCTGTCGTTAAATTAATCAAAATTAATCAAAAATCCTATTCTATATTTCACCTAAGCCCTAAAAAGAAAAAATGCTCCCAAAATCCCTATAGGTGGTAAACACAATGGATTAGGGGGACTAGTCAAATTATTGAATCACAAATGGCCAAAATTTTACAAGTCACAAACAAGTCAAGTTAGATCAAATTGGTCATAATCTAAAAAAAATTACAAATGAATTGGGTTATAGATGAGTCTCACAAATAAATCAAGTTTTATAACATTATTTTTCTTTCTTTTAAAATTTATCACATTAAAACCGAGCATTTGTGCATTTGACCTGTACAAATTATAGTTTTATACTCATGTTATATAAAAATATCATAAAAATTATAAATAATATAAACGAATTATAAGTGAATCATAAATGTGCTGATCATATGGGTCATATAAGTTACTAACAGATCATGTTGAATTTTTATGTTGTAAATGAATTAAATTTTCAAGTTGAGCCCCACCCGTAATTCATTAAACAAAGTCAGATAATATTGATCTTGTAATTGGTTTATTACATTAATTAACACAACCTGAAGTCAATAATAATAATAATAATAATAATAATAATAATAATAATAATAATAATAATAATAATAATAATAATAATAATAATAATAATTATAAAAACAAAATAAATTAAATAGTAAAATTTTAATTTTCAATTTTGAGACTATTTAGTATTTATATATCAAAAAAAATTCATTGTTAACTATTAAAAATAAAAATAAAACCTACTAGCCTGAAATATTAAATTAACATTATTTTTGAAAAAAAAAAATCCAAGTTTTTCTATCAATTTAAAAATTAAGATTAGACTCCATTAAATTAAACAAGATTAGAGTTATCTATTTTTCTTTCAACCTAATATTTTATATTATGTTATATTTATTTATTAGACATTAAAATTTTAACTTTGATTCCCAGCCATACAATTGTATGATTTAATCCTAAATTTTGAATGATAAATCCATGTATACACCTTAATTTAGAGAGATCATACCACTTAATGCATTAAAAATCATAACAAGAATGGTATAATTATTGTTGGCTGTAGTTCAACTATTAATAGGAGAAAAAGAAAATAGATAATTGAGTTCGTAAAAACACCCTGGACTCATTTTAATGCATGAAAAGAGATCAAAAGAAGTGAGAAAGAAAGAAATAGGGGTTTGGTTGGCACAATGAAAGGAGATCCAATGGCGGCACCCTATGCTCTCCCAAAGGCAACCGCTGCTTTTTAATTAAAAAAAAGAACGTCGGGGAAGCAAGGGAGGGAATCACCAGCGTCGGTGATCGTCCAGCGTCGCCTCCGTCTCTGATAGCACCTTATGGACATGCATCTTCGTTGCAACCACCGTTCGCCCCTAAATGATCATAGCTCAAGGTAAATCACGATTTTCTCTCTCTTTTTAATTCGATTTTTTCTCTTTTTTCATTTAACTTCGGCATCGGAAGGTGACATAGGTGGTACCGTAGGACTCCTGAAGGTGAGGCAAAGCTACGGTGTCCTCTGTTCCTTCCCTTTTGCCATCAATGGGCAGATTGAAATGGAAGGTAGCGGGTGGTTCAAGGGTGATTTTCGATCTATTGGTGAGATATTGCGGCGTATGGACACACTTGGTGGCTCCAGCTTCAAGCGGACAGCGAGGGTGCGTCTTTGACGAGGCTCCGATGAAGCTTTGGTTGCCGACGATGGGGACCAAAATGCCAGAAAAAACTGTAAGTGGCTCTAAAATTTATTTTCTTATCCCAAAAAAAATGAGAGAAAGAGAGAACTCGACGCATGAGTTGCTCTATTAGTTTATACTTCATATTCAGTGTCTGTTTGATCATTGCTTGGATGGTCTAGATTGCTTTATCTCTAAAATTGTTCTCTTGGATTGAAGGTTTATGTTTTGCCAAACCCTAGTTCAAAATTAACAGAATTTGAACCTGTTTAATCTCCAGACTATGGTTAATGTTCAAGAAATATGAGACCTATGTATGATAAGAAAAATTATCCTCATATATGGAATCTATGTGTCTATTATGTCGTGGTTGTGATATATTATTCATCACAAGCTTAATGTGTAAATATTCTTTTTGCCAAGATATAAGTCTGATGCATTAACTTTTAAAGTTTCATCATAGCCACTATTCTGCTCTTATAGAAAGTGGCATTGGGTGTTTACACAATTCTTTGACTTCTACCCATTGATGGTTCTCAAACTACTGTATGCATGTGTGGGTTCATCCGCGTGTGCGGTATATCTATCTTTTTATCTATGTTTATTTGGTTTCTTAATCACTGATCATGGTTGGATTGGAAATCAGGTATGGCTGATAACGATAATTATCATGAGTATTGTCATCTCTTAGGATGTTTCAGAGTGAACTATTAGGTAATTTATCAAATAAGTTTGATATCAGATTTGTGTAAACATGAAGATGCCCGGCAAAAGTAAAAATTTAATGGTAAAAGCTCTTGGGCAGCTCTGTGCATGCAGATGTTGGTGTACAGCATTCTACTGCTTAGTTGGTAGATTTGATGTCCATATTTATGCATTTCCTTGGACTCTTAATTTTATAAAATGCTTCACCATATTACCCTTAGTATTCTGTGGTTACTGTTTGGTAAAAATAAGTCACTGATTTCTGGTGATTCTTCTTCTTCTTCCTGCAACTGCAAAAATTGATTACTTGTAATTGTTAATTCACTGAATTACTACATAAATGAATATTCTATGTAGAAATCTATAGCTTAATGAAATTGTGTTGCGTTGGTCTTCAATCAAAACTTTGATGCAATATATATAGAAATTCTAGATCAGCTTTTTCGTTATTTCCTCAAACCTATAGGATTTACATGTTGCATCTCTCTGGCATGGAAGTACTAGCTATTTTTTGTAGTTGTTGCTACACCTGGGTTTTCAAATTCTTGTTAAATTTCATTTTTCCAAGCCATGCTAGGACTTTTTTATCATCTGAATTTTAATCAATATTTCTATTTTCTAGGATTTGGTGACATTGGGTTTCACATTTTATTTCATTTCATTGAGTCCATAACCAGGTTCTTTTGTGCTTTTTATATGTGAAACTGTTGCAGTTGTCAGAGCCTGTGAATGTGGAAGGCTATGGTGATTGGATACAGTTGGTGGCAGAGTTCACTTTAAAAGTCTTTGCAGTCTTGGCAGGTTGACTGGTCTTGATGATGTCATTCTTTTTTTTCTTGAGATAATTGATGATAATCATTTTATTTTCAATTTCTAGATTATTGGGAAACTATTTTTTTTCTTTGTAAAGATAACCTATAATTAGGATTGATAAATGCCATCTATGATTTAGAATGCTGATTAAGTATCTGTTTCTCTAGTGGGCCAGCGGCAGTGTATACTACCTGTTGGGGCTGTGGTCCAAATTGGTGACGTCGCTACCATATTTGAAGGGTGATGTAGCAAGTTTTCTTATGAATTTGTGCCCAAAATTACTGAAGGGTTTATTACATCGAGGTTTAACTCTGTGCAGGTATGCTTTTGGATGTTCTTTAGGTAGAATTTCCAAATGATGAAAATCCATTAGATAATGTTGAACTTTTTCAGGATCAGCTAGATTGCTTTCCATATCTCTGCAGATTCCAGGTTCAATTGCTATATTCCCAATTCTTGTTGCTTTTTTTTAGCCTGAGTTATTGGTTTGATCACTTAATATTACTGTTTATTGATTTACATATGCAGGGACCAAAATACCAGAAAAAATTATAAGTGGCTACAAAATTTTCTTTTTCAAGTAATTTTCTTATAAATTAAAATTGTGCACCTTATATTTATTTTTATTAAATATAAAAGATGATATTTTAGTTTTTTCAAAATAATTTTTATAATTTTAATAAAAATCAATAATTACATTAATTTATATCTTTTTTTGAAACTAATCTATATTTATACTGTAATATAAAAATTATGTCACTGTATTCAAATACTAAGTCAAGTACATCGCTGTATTCTCATGGAAAAAAAAAATAAAAAAGGTTTCAAATGAAAAGCAGGTTTATTGCAGTCCCAAATCGACATCAATGAGGTCAATACACGGCATCAATCAAATCTGTCATGTCAGTAGACTATGCCTTGCAAATTATCATGTTAGTTTTACGTGGAGAGGTATCTAACGTTAGTACACCTTATAAAAATGTGGTGTGTAGTTAGGACAAAGCTGTTGCATATTGAAGCTGAGACGTACGAAGTTGAAACCATACAATTCAATTCTTTTCTCAAGTGTTTCATAGCAATGGAGGATTCTGGATTAGGTATGACTAGGATTGATAGAAAATCATCGATAGAAACTGAGCCAAGAACTCTCTCCATTGATTAGATACATAATGCAAGGGTAATTGCAGGTGGTATATATAGGTATACAATTTTTGATTGGTCTGTTAAAGTTGAATTTAGTTTAATTTGTTTGCAGAAGGCAGCCGTGTATGTGGTCAACACACGAAGTGAGAAGAGGCTGTCACGATATTCACACAGGTATATTCTCAATTAGTTATTGATTTATTTATTTTTTTCCAATTGATTTTGAATTAATATGTGCTGTCATCCGTTATGTGCATGAAAGTATGGTGAATCGAATTGTCGTCCAATTTCTATTATGGTAACTTGTTTAATATCATGAAATATTAAGGCAAAATATATTTTTAAGTTCTATGTTTTTTAAATTTTTTATTATATTTTAATAAAAAGTAAATAATTCCACATAAATGGTATAAAAGCACTTTAACCAATACAAAAAATTTAGTAAATAGCAACGGAAATTAGCAACTGAAAATAACAACGAAAAATTCGGTTGCAATTTTGACAGTTGATATTTTTAGCAATCGAATCTTTTTTCGTTGCTAAATTTAGCAACGGAATTTTAAATCCGTTGCAAAATTCAAGCAACGTAGAATGTGGTTAACTAGTCAAAATTAGCAACGGCAATTAATTCCGTTGCTATTTTTAGCAATGGATTAACCGTTCCGTTGCTATTTTAGCAACGGAGCAACGATTAGTAATCTGTTGCTAAATTTAGCCAGTATTTTAAAACAATTTACGACGGATATTCATCGCAATTCCGTCACTAAAAATTATTATAATTTTTTAATTATTATTTTTTATGCAAAATATATATAAATAATACATTACAAAACCACACTATCTCTAGACAACATTTAAGCAAGCAAATATAATCAAATTTGTCTGTAGTGTTATCAATCAGAAAATAATACCTTTAACAACTGCGAATAATTATCTCATTCAAGCTTTTTTCATTAATTGAATGCGAATTATTTACTCATCACAAAATTACGATTCCCAGATTGCACAGCTGCTGTAGCAATGTCTGCACAAGTGACCAAGAAGTGTATGAACATAAGAAAAGCACACCACAAAAAAAAATTATGTGAACAACTTTAAGTTACAAACTGTCAAAGCTAAACAACAAATTTAACCTAGAAAAATGTAGAACAAGTACACGATGCAAACCATCAAAGGTTAGCTACAAATTAAATTTATACATCCTAAATCCTAGAAGTTGGTTAGTTTCTTATCAAGCTTAAGAATGAAAAAGGAAAGAGGCAAAGAATATTTGAAATGACAATGCCTGAAGGAAAATGACGTGCATGTATGGGGTAAGTGGAATAAGTTTCACCAATTGCTGTCAACATTTTTAAAAGCTTCTCCCAATTATGTTATCACAGATCTATATCTTATTCAGATTTTTTCTACATATATCATCCATATGTTTTAAAGTAGTTTTAAAAACGGCATAAGAGGGTAAGATGCATACATGTGCCATAACAAAGTAAAATGGGCAAGGATGCAGCACGCCTCATTGGCTCATGTGATCCTTCTATTTGATTCTTTAAGTTCTTGCATTGTAAGTTGTAACAAACTCTTAACAAGAAAATATGGGAAACTTTTCTACACAAAAACACAGTTTTATGATTATTCTTTGTATAACACATTGATAAATGTATACTCATCCATATATGCATATGGTACTCATTTTCATTTGATGTGTGTCTGAAGCACGATACAGAAATTACTAGGGAAATCCATCAGGAGAGAATTTAAGGTCATACGTCATAGTTACTTCTTAACTTGGCTCGTCTTAAGCAAAGTATTGTATGTTGATAGGATACCTAGAACCTGGAAGCCAACCACTTAGTCCAACAACTGCCCTGAGGTTGATAGGATACAGATTGCCATTTCCATATCGTCCTATGGCAGCACAAGTGGCAGAATAAAGTGCTGTTGCAGCACCCATGCTGAATCCTCCAATACCAACTTTAACTGTCACCAAAAACCAAATAAAAAAAAAAAAAAGGGTAAGTTGCATGGAGTTTGAACTAATTCAATGAGTAGAATTGGTATTTATCTAACACAATAGGCCAACTAAAACTTTACATAGTCAATTTAAAAGCTGATATAAGCAAAGGCGAATAGTCCCATGGCAAAACAGATGGTAGTCACATTGGTCACTTTAATTTGTTATAAACAGGTATATAATACATATATAAACAGACAGAATAACTATGTGAACTCTACAGAATCTTACACAGGAAAAAAATAAAAACAAAGACTGCAAGTTAGCAAGCAGATATTTGCTAAAAGTTAAGCTTCAAAGTACCATCAGTTGGCTCTGTTGACAATAAATTTGCGATATGTGAAGTTGAAGAATCTAATCCTTCCCAGTCATCAGGACTATTCTCTGAAATCTCACCCACATCACACCCTGCATGAATTACACAAGCTTTTCAGAAACTTTCCTCTTGGTATAAAAGTAATGAAAAGTTGGATTTAATTATCGAAGGGACTGATCTTACATGCAGTGCAAGGAAATCCACCAAGAAGTGTCACAGGATGGGTAGGAGCAGTTGGACAAATCCATTTAATCTGCATAACAAATTATTATAGAAAAACAAGAAAGGGAGAAGAAATATTAATAAACTTATTTCACTGATAGGAAAGAAGTGTTAATGCACAAATGCACGAGAACAACCAAGATAACTATGCTTACATTTGGAAGAGGAAGGCTTTCCAGGAGCTGGGACCAGCTGCAAAAAATAAAAAATAAAAAAAAAGGATAAAATGCGATCACATATTGGTTAAACTTGGAAACCGGAAAGCATCAGGATAATAAACTGTTATAAATTGAGAATGCGTTTTAAAGTGGAAGCAACAGTTGCTTATAAATTGACAATCTACAACTTTTTCAGAAATTGAGACTATAATACTTGAGCAAAACCGTGCAAATAAAAAACAACTAAAAGAACGCAAATTTTGATTGGATTGGTGATTAGCATTCACTGAATCCTCCTTTAAGCATTCCTATATATAAGATTTTAAAAATGATCAATAGCAATTATATGTGTATATATACTCCAGTAAAATTCCAACTATGATTGTTCAGTTGTCATAATTAGTGTGAGAATTACCACATAAGAAATTAGCCCAACTCCAATTCCAATTGATAAATAGCTTCAACTACTGTTGTACTAATATTTGGAAGAAACCGAAAATTCACTTTTATATTTGTCATTCATATATATATATATATATATATATATGACAAAATAAAAAAATCATTTATCTGAAAAATGAATTTAAAAAAAAAGATAAGCAAGAGAATAATGGTAATGATTAACAATTAATTTGCAATAACATTATAATTAATTATGATCACAATGTCATGTAATGTGCATGACTGTTGTTGATAAAATTATAATTTAATTTCTATTTATACTGGAAACATTTTATAATTATTAGTCATGTATTTGTTTCAACAACAATAATGAATAAGTAAATGCATTATAATGGAACCCCACCTACCAATTTATTTGTGCATGTGTGTTTACACCAACTGAAATTATCTCTGTTATAATTCCTAGAAAAAAATCACGTTGAAAGAAAAGTCTCCCTGACTACTTCTATCCAGACCAGAAATGAGGAAAAATAATAACAAAAACATTAAGGGAAAAAAAGAGCATCATACAACCATGAATTATGGCAACATTTATATAGAAGAAATCAGACCAAGTACGCAAGAAGGATTTGCACCATTTAAAAATTGCGCAAGCATGTAAATTAGCCCATCGTAAGACATACCACTTACGAGAATTACCACATAAGAAATTAGCCCAACTCCAATTCCAATTGATAGTCTTCCGATATCCAGACATAATGCATTCTTTTGAACAATTATTATTCAATATATATCTCAACAATTCAGTCCAAAAAGTCTATTAATTAAATCAATATTAAGAAAAATTAAATAAAAACCTGTGCAAAAGCTATTGCAGGCCACCCTAGAGTGCAGGAGAATTCAGATAACCACATTGTCTGCTTCACAGGAAAAATGAAATGAAATTAATTGAAAACAAATTGAATTTATGGAAAATTTAATTAATAAATATACTAGTATCCAACCGATGGCATCGGCTATCTTCCCACTTAAAATTGCACCTACCAATCCTCCAATCGTCATTATCGAACCAAAAACAGAGTATTGCAAAGCATAAAAAACAATTAAAATCGTTAATTGATAAAATTAAAGAAATGAAAATGAAAAGTTTGAAATAATATCAGTAATAATAAAAAATATATTAACTGCTGCGTTAGAAAGGCCCAAGTCTTTCATGATTTCGGATTGTGCAAGTCTATAGAAATTGGTTTGCAATTTATGTATATTGCATTTCCATATGCAGTAAATCAATCAATAAGCAAATGCCTCTTAACTGAATCACTTATGCTGTGGAACTAATTTAATTAGATCAAGTTGGCACAACTGAAAGGACTGCAGTCCTAGTGGGCCCAATAAACATTCAACTTGGATGAGCATATGTAATATGAACCTTGTCAACCTAAGAACACCGTATGTAGTTCATCATACCACAAGCAGCAAACCCCAGTGCTTATCAACTACCACCAATTGCTATGAGATATCTTAAAGCTTCCACGACAGGAATTATTTGACACAGAATACCCCAACCAACAAGATGTTCATAATCTGAAACTACTGACATCATTAATGCATGCACATATTAAGTCAATGTTCTGGTTGTTACAGTCTAAATTTTGCAAGCCATCTTACAGCATAGCAACCATTCTATCAACTGTGTATTGAGTGTAAATGTCAAAACCAGTATTATTTTATATTTATCACAGGTAATTGTAAATGTGTCCAGCTGTTATATTTTAAAGATGCATTTTTCATATTAAAATATTTCAAAAAATTGGCTATATTTCAACTTAAATAAGATTTTGTAACAATTTATGCATAAATAACAGTTTTTGAACATAATATCTGTATAATTTGATAGTGTTGAACTAGTCCTTTTCATATTATGAAGAAAAAATAAATAAACAACAAATATTTTGCCTTGTGAAAAAATATCAGAAAAATAATTAAGCTTATATCAAAAAAGCAAACATACTAAATCAGTATATTGTCCTCAAAACATTTGTGTCCATAATACAACTTTGTCCGTTCATGTACTACATTGCCAATCAAAAACTTTTGAAAGGAGGCAATTGACTAGACCAATCCAGGCTAATAAGACAAACAAATTAGTGAAAAAAACAAACTGTGTATTGCCGAATGTGAGTCACATGGAGTACAACTAATGCTTTCTGTGCAGAAGCCAAACTTGTCACCTCACATTTGGAAGCTTTTGCATTTCTTTAGCATATGCTGCACTTAGTTGCCCTTCATCACCATTCTGCAAAAGTGAAACCAAAGCAAATATGAAATGTCCATAAATTTCAAATATACCAGAGAGAAAATAACATTATGTAATAAATCATGGATTAAACAAATGTAACAAGTCATAAGAAATCCATCATGCTGCACCGATTCATTTTAATACACCAGAGAGAAAATATTACAGAATTAGGAAGAACAATAAACTTGTAATTTTAATTTATTCATTATTTCAAGGATCAAAAATTCATTTTGTTGATAAGTGTATTGATGCTCTATTGTTGGACAAGAAATGACCATATTCACATGCTTAACTCCAAGTTGCAGCTACAGTCAGGATGTCTCTTGCCCGTTCAAGACCATCTGTTGTATATTGACCTACCTGCTAAATGGGAAAAGCTGAGTACCTATAACATAAATTACCAAATAGCACATTTAGTGAAACAACTTACTTGGTCCAGCAAGCAATTGAACACTGCTTTTACATTGGCAGCAAGAGTTGTAGGCTACAGAAAAATGCATTTGAATCAACCAATAGAAAACAACTAAAGAGATAGGACAGCTTCTGCTAGACACATACTATAATAAATCTTACTCCCTTTTTCTTAGCCAATATTTATCTTTTCATAGCATTCTTTTGTAACACACATACACACTACATATAATCCATCAATAGCAAGTAAAAGAACTTGTTGAATAAGGAAACCTAGCTACCATTATATATATATATATATATATATATATATATATATAAACAACAAAGAGAAATCATAAGTAAAGCTGATAAAAAGAATCTGCTAAGACTGGTACCAACAAGCAAAAGAGACACTATTTCAAATAGCATTTACAGTAAAGAAGCTTTTCAATGTAGGGCAGCTGAAAAATGGAACTTATACAAAGGACTATATGCTCAATACTGAAACATTGTTGCAAACACATAAGATATCTCCATAGAGAAGTATCACATGGATTGCAGAAGAAAAAATTACTTGAGATGAGAACAGAGTGCATCTTGATATAGCTTCTTCATTCCAACGCATAAATTCTATCACAACTGTAACGGATATCTGTCAGTGGCAAGTTGTTATAGAAGCTCCTTTGGATCGTTCAATTGTACCAGTCGACTCCGAGAGCTGCTGGCTCTCAGTACACAATTCTTCCATCTGCATAACATCATACATACAAACTATTGCCTTCAGAACAAAAAGGAAATTTTGTTTCAAATTCAAACAACAATAATGTAATCATTGCCAACCTTTGCTTGATATAGCTATTTAAGAGAAGCCTGTTCATGTTCAGGATATTCATCCTTGTGAGAAGAAAACAAAGATTCTGTAAGGCCTGCATCAACAAAGGAAGTGGCCTTTAAACAAACAGAAAAAAATGATGTGTACTAAAATCACTTTACTGCACACACATATTTATCAGATATTACTGTAGCCAGTCATTCAAGAATTAACACTGTTGTCCAGTGATAGTTTACTAAATAATGACACAAAGATCTAACACAGTCTGACTATTGCCATCTTATGACAAATAGCTATTATCTCAACAGACCAATAGATGGTGATGTTAGTTCAAGATAGAAAAAAAAATATGCCCAATGTTAGTTCAAGATAGAAAAAAAGATGACACAACACATTTAGCATTATAGACAGTACCGTCTTTTCTCTGTTTCATGCCACATTCTCTAAATCATACATAATGTAAAAGGGAGTTATGGGATTACCCTATACCTTAGTGTTAGCAGACTCAAAGGCCCCCATCATCACATGAGCAAGTATTCAGCAATTGAACAGAAAAAAAATACATATGGCTACAACATAAATATGGACAGCTTCTGTTCTTCTATAAAATAATATACTGTACTACTATATTTCTCAAAAATTGCAGGGGAATAAATTCCAAAATTATGCAACTTAACGACAAAACCAGAAGAGTTAAAAGACTTTGGTCCCACCACCGAAGGCCAACTTGCCTTCATTCTGTCTCTCATCTTTATTTTTTGGTAATATCTTATCACTTCGATTTATGAATGCTTAGGTGGCTTCTACAGGGCACCCCAAATTACACATTTAATTAGAAAACTAAAAATGAGCACAAACGAAAAAAATTAGAAGCTTTAAACAGATGTTTGTTTCCCTTTTCTTCTTTATTCCTTTTTTTTTTGTCGGTTAAATCTTTAAACATAAAATCACCCATATTATAGGAAAAAATAAAAATCAACTTATTCGGTGCGAAGGCTATTAAATAATAATTTCCCAGTAATACTATCTATAGATCTCGCATGAATCCCGCTAATTCTTGTATAGAGCTCGTACCACATGAATGGGGTTAATGAAGCCAATCAGAGACCCTCTAATGCATAAAACAGACATTTTGATGGAGAAAGAGGGAGAGAGAGAAAGGGAATTACCATTATTGAAAGGCGGCATTCAAAGCTGATAGCGATGATGAAGAGAAGAGGAGATGGGGGCTAATTTATACCTACGGCAACAAATAAGAAAATTACATAAATACCCTTAATTTTAGCAACGAAATTCAATTTGATTGTTAATTTAGCAACGAAAAATCAAATTAGCAACCGAAATTAATTTTGTTGCTATTTTTCATTGAAAATGAAAATTAGCAATCGAAATTAATTCCGTTGCTATTTTCATTGAAAATGAAAATTAGCAAAGAAATTAAATTTCGGTTTCTAATTTAGCAACGAAATGTAATTTCGGTTGCTAAATAGCAACGAAATTTAATTTTCGTTGCTATTTTTGGACCCAAATTTTTTTCACCTCTTTAGACCAAAATACCAACGAAATATTAATTTCGTTGCTAAATAGCAAATGAATATATTTTCGGTTGCTATTTAATTTCGTTGCTATTTTTGAACCAAAATTTTTCTCACCTCTTCGGGACCACAATACCAACGAATTATTAATTCGATTGCTAAATAGCAACAGACTTCAATTTCCATTGCTAAATTGCAACAGAATTTAATTTCGGTTGCAAAATAGCAACGGATCAAGTTTTTGTTGCTAAATTTCGTTCCAAAATTTTGCTGCTAAAATTTCTCTCGTTTTTTAGCAATAGAATACCACCATTTTTTATTTCGTTGCTAAACATAAATAATTCAACCAAATATAGCAACGGAATTGAATTTTCGTTGCTAATTAGCAATTGAAATTAAATTCCGTTGCTAAATTAGCAACGAAATCAATTTCGTTGCTATTTCCTGATTTTCTTGTAGTGAATGACACTTTTAATTAAATTTTTGAACCTTTAAAATTTATTA
Organism: Excoecaria agallocha; assembly: GCA_037975025.1. Taxonomy (NCBI): domain Eukaryota; kingdom Viridiplantae; phylum Streptophyta; class Magnoliopsida; order Malpighiales; family Euphorbiaceae; genus Excoecaria; species Excoecaria agallocha. The sequence continues at coordinate 24,119,537 of CM075810.1, read as the reverse complement.
AACTGAATCTTTCTATTTTATTAAATTGAGTTCTTTTATAGAAAATATAAGACACAAGGCATTTTTAATGGTGTTTAAAATATATCCATATTAATTTCATTTATGTTGGATTGCATATTATCATATAATGTCTTTAGGCCTTTCGTGCTAATAGATATTATCCTTGCCTATTATTAGATAATTATTAAAAATATATAATATTTTTAGTGACGAAATGGAGATGGATAATTTCATCTAGAATGTCTTTTTATCATGGGGCAAATTTATCGACGAAAACATATTTACTATCGCTAATTTACCTACGTAATACCTATTTCAGTCGGTAAAATTTTTGATGGAAAATATAATTTTGTCGGTAATTTTAACAATGGAATTTCAATCTATCGGTAAAAATGGTAAATGATGATATTTTTTTTATCTAAACCTCCCGACAGGATAAGTTTTTTGTCGATAAATTTATCCAGCAAAAATTTTTCGTCAATAAAAGTGCCTACAACCAATTCTCCAATGCCATTTTTTGTTGTTAAATTTCGTCGGCAATTTAGTTTCCCTACGAAAATTCACTCAATTCCGTCAAGAATTTCTGTTGGCAAAATGAATTTTTCTTAAAGTGCTAGGTGCTAATTGGACAAGTGGAGACTCACTGACTTCAATTGAGTTTGTCTCAAGTTTTGATTTTGCATGCCCTAGGTTCTAATCAAGCAAAACCTTTTGTTATCTCAATCATGTATGCCTCAGGTGCTAATTAAACATCTGGAGACTCATCGTCTTTAATAGAGTTAGTCTTAAATCCTGATTCTACATGCCCTATGCGCTAATAAGGAATTTCAAGCAATAAATTAACTAAGAGATTCACTATCTCAAGTACACATCTTTTCCCTTTAACTTTAAATTTTGTCTTACTTTGGCACCAGTGCACCAACTCTCCAAAATTAGGGGCAGCTGTAGATACCATAACCCAAGGTAGCCTAAATCAGGATTACCCGATGATGAGAAAATAACATATTATTATAGCAGGATCAAGTCTCGAAGCTTCAATCATAAATCCTTATTATTTCTCAAAAAAAAAATGATTTTACAAATATTTTTTCGAAGTTTTCAACAAAATGTGCAAAATGACTTAGTCATAGGCCTTTAGTGATGATAGACGGCCGTCTATCACTTGAGGGATGCCCACCTATGGGCCTGTCTCTCCTGTATGGCCTAAAACAAGGTCATTTTGGTTAAATCTTAACCTTAGTAATGAGGGATGGCTATCTCTCATTGAGGGACACTTGTCTTTCACTCATAAACCAGTTTTCCCATGTTTCTGTATTTTCAAAAAAGGCACTTATATTTTTTTACGGGATAAGGCTGGATTTGTAGCATCTTAACCCTAATTTTGAAGGGATTTGAGTTAGATTTCAACTTAAATTTCTACTTGGGTATAAAATCTTAATTTTAGGATTTTGAAAGCGAAGGAATGATTCTTAAAAGAGCCACCATTTAGAGAAGAAGAAAAGTTTCTTTCCCTCTCTAAAAATCAAGCTCCACAATTCTAGCAAAAACACACTATAAAAAGGATTTTTCATAATCATCTTTGAGATCAAGAAATGTTAATCGAAAGAAAGAGATCTAAACTATAATTGCCATAGAATCAAAATATCTCCTCAGGGTAATATTTTCGACCCTTTCTCCATTCTCTCTCTAGATTATTCACACATGATCATTGATTTTCTATGCATGCCTATGTGTTTTAATTATTTCATTTGAAGGATATGCATGCCCACTGTAAATGTGTTTCATTTTTGGATCATTTAAATTGTTAAGGGCAAGTTAATAGTGTGTTAAGCATGGTATTCCTCCATTATTACACTATTTAAGCATTTATTTTGTTCTTTTAATCCTATATGTACATAGTCTTTTGCATGCTTTATGCATATTTTATTGTAAAAATACCTTTTAACATGATTTAAATTGTATAAATGTATGTCATAGGCTAGAAACAACTACACATTTTGTTGTATTTTTTGCTCTATTTCTGTACTTTTTATTTATGTCCAATGATGACAGATGGGAAAAAGGTACGAGGGATGCCTGTCCTTTACCCGAGAGATGGGACATCCCATGTTCTTCTCCCTGTCCACCCTTTAACTCCCCCTTTTGGCTGTCCTTCACTATATTTTGCCATCCCTGTGTAATTTTTATGTAACATTTCATGTAATTTTTGCCCTTTTATTATTTTTTACATTGTGTATTTTCTTAATATGATGTTCATGCATATTTGCTACAATTTCACTTTTGTACAGCATGTTTACTTATATTTGGAATTATTTTTGCACATGTAAATATTTTATGATTATTATATTATTTGTTATATGCTAATTATTTGCCTTTTGTGATGATTTTTTCGAGTAATTTGGTGCATTTGTGTCAAAAGATTAGTGATTTTTTTGCACAAGAAATTATGTTACCTACTGGTCGCCACCCCTGGTGATTTTTGCATTATTTTATTTGTTTATTTTAATTCATTATTTTTTTGGCTTTTATTTTATGATTATTTGTTGTTTATTTTTATCTTGGATGGGGTTATAATAGTTAGCTTAAAAAATGATTTTTCAAGCACGCTTAAATAAAAGGAAACTTAAATGTTTTTTTTTACTTAATAGATTGGGTTTTCTTAATAAAAATGGACCAACGTCAAACTTTTTAATCAAAAAATTCATGTAATACGATAAAATCCTTTTTTAAATGTATATGAGGAAAATAATGTTCCCAATCCTAACTAATTTTTGATTTTGTGTATGTATGATTCTTCCTTTATATTATTTTATTAAGAATAATTTGTTTATGTAATAATTTTTAAGTATGATTTAATTTTAAGTATTTATTTATCGCTTTTTATTTGAATGGGATGTTTATTTATTTCTATCGCAAATGCATCATGTGAGAAAGGAGATAGCATTATTTTAAAAATTAATTATAAATCGTCACCTAACTAAAACACCTAATAACAGGGATGTCCTGAACACCATCTCTGATCAAGCATTAAAATAAGGTTGAGAATTAATTTCCAATGTTCTATTGGTGGTGATTTCATGATATCTGTAACGCCCTAAATTAGCATTTGTCATATACGGTATGATGTAGAGCATAAATAATTATCCTATAATAAATTTTGAAGAAATTGAAGTTAAATAAAATAAGGAAAATCGAGAAAAGTATAAAGGTTAAACGTGCTCGGGCCAGGATAATTTAAGAATGGATGATCCGACGGGCAATTTAGCCTGAGGGTAGATTATAAAAGTAGGTGTTAAATGGAATTTGACAGTATAATTAAAGTAAAAAACGAGCTTAAATTGATCTTTAAACGGGATAAAGAAGTTTTACTCGATACCAAAAAAAGTTTGATCAAAAGTTTGACCGGATTCTGAAGTAATGTACTAACCTTTGAAAATTATTTTGAATGTATAAATATATTAGTAATAACCTAAATAACCTGTTAGAAGTGGAAAATAAGTGTTCTGGCAGTTTTGGGATTTTGGGTTTCGGACCGACTGCACAGGCCACTAAAGCTAGAAATATATTGAGACAATATCAGAATGGCCAGAAATATATTGAATATACCATAACACAAGGGAAAATTTTTAAGGCATTCCAATATAAGGAACAAAAATTAAATATTTAGGGTATTAAATTGAGATCGGATTAATTAGAGGGTCAAATTCAAGAATTTTGGTCAAATGAGGACATGAGAGTCATTTATAGGAAGTGATAATCAGCTATATACAAACTTCGATTAGTAAGATGTGTAAAAGTGGGTGTTTGAGTGACATATGGCTTAATTTAAAACCATTGGATTCAATAGTAAATGGGTGAATCCTAGCCATTCCTTTTTCACACTTAAAGACCATATTAAACAATGTAGAAAAATCTAGAAATCTCTTGAAATACATGGTAGCTACCTCCACTTTTCTTACCAAATCCAAATATAGCATGTTTTCTCCTTTTCCTTCATTTTTGTCCACTCAAGCTTTCTCTCTCCAGATTTCAATCACAAATTACAAAATTAAACATGAAACTTCATCTTCTTTAAACTAAAAAAGGGTTTGCATCAAGAAGAAGCCAAGAAATTAAAGAAAAAAGGTGAGAGAATTCTAGCCTAATTTAGTGGTTTTATATGTTTTAAGTAGAATTAGTGGGAGAATTTTTATGAGCATATAGAGAATAATTAGGAGAATAGAGTGATAGCTTTAAATTGCTTAAAATGATGATTTAAACTCATGAAACTCTTCCTCTCATTTTCAGCCAAAAGAGGAAAAGCAAGGGGAAGGGAAAAGTGCCAAGGGCAAGGATAAGAAAATGAAGAGTAGAAGTGTTTCAAGCCCAATTGAGGTTAGTAGATGTAATTTACATTTAATTTCACTATTTTAGTTGAATTTATCCTCAATATTACATTATGTAACTACACTTTTTTGCATGAAATGATGAAATAATTTAAATTAACATGAGATAATTCCAAATTAAGTTAACAAAAATTTAAATGATTGAAGAAATTAATTTAGAAGTGGAAGGGACTTCATGGCCGACTTAGGTACCTTAAAATAATTTGACATGTAATTGCACATTTCATAATATTTAGACAAATTTAGGTATGAGAAATGTAATAGAGTTAATTTGAAGGAAAAATAAGAGTTGTACCTAATTATCTATTAGTTACATAATAATAAACGTTAATGGAACTAAGAATTTTCATGTGGAAATTAACATATTTTACCATGATATGACTTCAAATGTATATAAAAAAATATGCATGATGTGAAATTGAAGGAAGAAAACTTTTGGAAAAGTGAATTCCCTCAATGGCTGAATGATACATAAGTGAGGGATGGCATGGTTTAACCATATTTTCATGAAATTAAATACATATGTGAAGAATTCTTTGATAACAATCCTAAGTAAATGCAATTGGAAGCATAATATGATTAATATCTCTTAATGAGAATAAATAATAGTATAAAGGTGTAATGAAATATAAAATTTTATAATGCCCTTAGTGTTCAGTGGGTTATCCGGAACTCTTGGATAGTATGGCTAGCCATAGGATTACATAATCCATGGGATACCATGAGTTGATAAGATATTTTACCATGAGACATGATTATGAAATATTTATGATAGTATAGCCAACTCATTATATAATAGTACTAGAGAACAATATCATACCCTGGTTGTACGGTCACTTTAGTATACCGAATTTTCCATCCTGCTTATCCAGTTTGAGATTTTTCACTAATGACAACTAGGAAAAAATTATAATTTTACATACAAACTGGGATAAAAGAGTAATTACACTAATTTAGATATCATAAATGTGCATAAATATTAGATAAAGCGAAAAATGAGGTTAATAAATTAAGTAAGGGTAAAATGATAATTATGCGATAAATTAAGGGTAAAATAAAAATTTAATGTCAAAATGGGGAACAAGGAGGTTAAAATAGTTATTTGGACTAACAGGAACAAAATCATAAATAAAATATAAATTTGGGATTAAATTGTAATTTATCACCTTTAGAATATTTTAAGGGACTAAAATGTAAGTTGTGCATTTAAATTAAATTTAAAGTCAAAGAAAGTCAACCAGATCAAAATTTAAGTCAATTTGATCAAAAATCAAGAAAAATTCAACTTTAGGCACTCAAGGGATAAGTTTTTGCTTAATTATGTAAAGAAATGAAATTAAGTGAAAATAATACTTATTATCGCAATTAAGAGTAAATTATGTGGCAAAAAGGAGAAATTTTAAAGTAATGTAACTAATAAAAATTTTAGGGATAAGTTGGCAATTATACTTAATTTAAATGAATAAAATAATTAAGTGAAATTTTCTATAAATACATCAACCACTAAGTGACTATGTTGCTTAGCTCGCGGTTTTATTTTGACTGTGCGTAGGGATAGGTACAATGAGACTAGAGGAAGAAAGACCAATGATGGCATGTATATGTGTGGGGAAATACCTCTTGATTTTTTATTATGGAAAATGTGTATGAATTTTGTAAGAAATTATGAAGTCTTTTGTGTAATGGGCATGTAATATGGATGCTTTATGAACTTAGTGAAAATATATGGATGGATAATATATGATAGGTGCATGTGTGAATATTGGTTAAGCTGCGAATGAATTATAGAAGAGTTGTGTTGCTGAATGGAGTATGGGAGTTGAGAAAAAACATATTGGGAGTGTAAATTGAATTTTTACAGGTTTGGGTAGCATGATTTTTAAGACATCATGCTATCGAAAAATTTCATCAAATAAATAATAAGTTAGTACTGTCAAATGAGTATGCAAGATATAGGAATTAAGGCATCAAAGTATGGTATTAATAATAGTAATTATATTAAGAAATTGAGTAAGCATATGGTGTTACATTTAATGGTATCAGAGCCTGATTTAGGCATTTATAGGCATAAAACAACAAATTTAGCTAAGATTGAAGTAGTGGTACTCTGTTTATTTGTCAGTAATTCTTGATATTGGGGGCAGTGATTTAAACGTTTTGTACAAGGGGAGGGCAATATGCATTGCCATTACATGAGGTGTTTATTTGCATAACATTACACGCATAAAACATTTTGCATACATTGCATCAGCATTACTTCACTATTCATGATAATTTTAGATTTCTTTGCACATGCCCCAATTGAAAGGAAACTGACGGGGTTACGTAATGGGTGTATAGAAATAAGGAAAGATATGCTGGGAGAATGAATGAGCATATGATATGTGCATACCACATGATTGTGATATAAATTCTAGAATTTAAAATTTACTTGTCCCTTGTGTATTTCAGTATTGGCCATAGCTTTAGGATCTAGACAAGTGGCTGACTTGATGAGTGATGCTGAGAGCGAGGCCTTAACTAATCCAAAAGTATAGAAGATCATACCGAGTATTAGGTCATAATAGCCTACCCAGCCCACTTCTGTGCCAAAACCTCAGGCACCTTCGCCTCCTACACCAGTTGACTTTATACAGACGATAGCGAATTTCTTTTAGAGATTCAGACCTTAACTCCGGCACAGCAACCATCATCATCTCGACCACCTAAAAGATCTATCCTAGAATAATTAAGAAGGTGGGTGCAGAGGACTTCTATGGTTGAGGGTAGATTACAAGTAAGAAAGCTAAAGAATGGCTTAATAAAATTGAAAGGTTATTTAAAATTACTCACTGCCTGCCAGAAGAGAAGCTAGAAGGAGCAGTGGCTTTATTCCAGGGTCCAGCCTATGTATGGTGGGACACAGTCAGGCACCACACCCCACCTGAGCAGATCACTTGGAAGTATATTCATCAGTAGTTCAAAGATAAGTATATGGGCAGAGAATATATGAGAGCTATGAAGGAAGCCTTTTGGCGATTGTGCCAGGGTACCAAGTCAGTATAAGAGTATGATAGCGAGTTTGAAAGGCTCAATTTTTACATGAGAGATTACCAATTTCCACTATAAAAGATGTGTCAACTTTTTGAGAGGAGACTTCACAATGATTTAAGAAGAATCTTGGCAGTTCGGGAATATACAAATAGGAAAGAGCTAGTTGATGTAGCAATTAGAATGGAGGTTATCTAGCAAGAAGAAGTGAACAGACAGACCCGATTTCAACAGAGGAAAAGACCATTCTCAAAAGCAGTAGGTAGTGGGTTCAGTAAAAGAGTTAGAGGTTCTACTGCAGCTTCCCCATAAGACTCCACAGCTACATCAGCAGCTAGCCAGCATACCATAGCCTGAGCAGCACCCTTTATAGCATCAGTGAGTAATGCCTTTCGAAGTCAGGGTCCTGTCAGATATGAGGTACCTATGTGTGAGCATTGTGGTCTCTGCCACCAAGGTGAGTGTTGAAGACTGACTGGTGCATGCTTGAGATGTGAGTCTAGGGAGCACTTCTAAAGGAATTATCCCTAAGTACAGGCATAGGCTACCGTATTAGTTGCCCAGAACCCTACCAGTAGATAGGCTATTTCTTTAGCACAAGGTAAAGGTAGGGGAGGACCTAGTAGGGCTACATCTACTAGAGGTAGTGTTCCAGCTTCATCAGCTACAAATAGGCTTTATTTTTCCAGAACTGATGCAGTTAAAGATCTAGAGGATTAGAACGCGCCAGATGTGATTGTAGGTAAATTTTATCTATTTGATGTTGTTGTTTGTGCACTGATAGATTTTGGATCCACACATTCTTACTTAAGCACTAAGGTTGTACAGGGAAGGGGGTTAGAAAGAAAAAGCACAGTTAGATCAAGCTATCTTAGTGAGCAACCCATTGGGTCACAGTGTGATCGTGAAAAAGATATTTAGGGATTGCCCTATTCAGATACAATAGGTTACCTTCCCTGCAAATCTGATTGAACTTCCATTCCATCAGTTTGATGTTTTCTTGGGAATGGATTAGCTTCACAAGCATCAAGTGATAGTTGACTGTCACTTAAAAAAGATCACTTTAAAAACTTCGAAAAATAAAGAAATCACAGTCGCAAAGGAACGATCTAACTTCTCACCCAATGTTATCTCAACTATTGTAGCACATAGGTGTATTAGAAAAGGGTGTCTAGCTTATTTGTGGCCTTTGTCATTGAAACTGAAGCTGAGAAACCAAAAGTGAGTGATGTACCTACAGTTAGAGACTTCCCTGATGTCTTTCTTTAGGATTTACCAGGGTTGCCTCCAGAAAGAGAATTTGAATTTACAATTGATGTATTACCAGGTACATCACCTATGGCAATGGCTCCTTTTCGTATGGTACCAGCAAAACTTAAAGAATTAAAAATTAGCTGCAGGAATTGCTGAAAAAAGTCTTCATCCGTTCGAGTGTTTCTCCCTGGGGAGCTCTAGTAGTATTTGTGAATAAGAAAGATGGATCTCTCAGGTTATGCATTGACTATAGGCAACTAAACAAAGTCACCATCAAAAATAAATATCTATTGCCCAAAATTGATGACTTATTCGATCAATTGAAGGGTGCCAACACGTTTTCAAAAATTGACTTGAGGTCGGGTTACTATCAGCTTGGGGTAAAAGAAGAAGATATTTCAAAGACTGCTTTCTTACCAGGTATCTTCATTATGAGTTTTTCGTTATGCCTTTTGGCCTTACTAATGCACCAGTTGCCTTTATGGATTTAATGAATCATATTTTGCAATCATATCTGGATCAATTTGTGGTGGTGTTCATCGATAATATCTTGGTATATTCTAAAACACCAGAAGAACATGATCAACACTTGAGAATTATGCTACAGACACTGCGAGACAAACAGCTATATGCTAAATTCAGCAAGTGTGAATTTTAGCCGAATGAAGTTACTTTCCTTGGTCATGTAGTTTTTGCAGAGGGTATTAAAGTAGATTCTAAAAAGATTAAAGCTATTGTGAAATGGGAGCCACCCAAAAGTGTTCTTGAAGTTCAAAGTTTCCTTGGATTAGCTAGATACTACAGGCGATTGTAAAAGGGTTTTCTATGATGGCTTCTCCACTAACTAAACTATTACCAAAAAAAATGTCAGATTTGAGTGGATTGAGAAATGCCAGGAAATCTTTGAGAAGTTGAAGCGTATATTGACGAAAACGCCTGTTCGCGCACAGCCTACTTCAGGTAAAGCATATGTTATCTATAGCGATGCCTCTAGGATTGGGTTAGGGTGTGTACTTTTGCAAGAAGGAAAAGTAGTAGCATATGCTTCCAAATAGCTGAAACCACATAAGAGAAACTACCCTACCCATGATCTGAAGTTAGCAGCCATTGCATTTACCTTGAAGATATGGAGACACTACCTGTATAAGGAGAAGTGCTACATCTACATTGACCATAACAGCTTGAAATATCTGCCTACATTGAAAGAAATTAACCTAAGATAGAGGCGATGCTGGAGCTTATTAAAGATTATGACTACTTAATTAACCACTACCCCGACAAAGAAAATTTGGTAGCGGATGCACTTAGCAGGAAATACTTAATGGCCTTGCGAGCTATGAAGGTGAAGTTAAACGTGGCCCGAGATGGAGCACTTGTAGCTGAAATGCAATTGAGATCGGATTGGCTTCAACAAGTAAAAGTTGTTCAGAGGCAGATGATAAGTTAGCCTCCATTATCTCTCATCCTTAAGTACAAGTAGGTAAAGGCATTGAATTCTCTTTTGGCCATCACGATTATCTATAATATAAAGGCAAAGTATGTGTACCAGATGACGTAGAATTAGAATTCTCAATGTAGCCAATACACCATACATCCAGGCAGTAACAAAATGTATCAGGAACTAAAAAAACTGACTGGTGGCTAGGAATGAAGAGAGAAATAGCAGATTTTGTGGCTAGATGCTTAGTATGTTAGCAAGTAAAAGTCGAGCATCAAGTTCCATTAAGGTTATTGCATCCCATCACCATAGCAGAATGGAAATGGGAATAAATTACTACGGACTTTGTGTCTAGATTGCCATTTACCAGGAAACAACATGACTCCATTTGGGTAATAGTAGATAGGATAACTAAGTCAGGTTATTTTCTTCCTGTCAAATTAGACTTCCCCTATCCAAGTTGACAAAAATCTATGTGAACAATATTGTAAGACTTCATGTTGTACCTATTTCTATAATTTCATATAGGGATCCACAGTTCACTTTCAGATTTTGGCAAAAACTTCAGGAAGTTTTGAAAACCTGCCTGGATTACAGTATAGCTTTCCATCCACAAATAGATGGCCAATTCAAGTGGATGATGTAGATATTGGAAGATATGCTGCAATGTTGCGTGTTAGAATTTGATGGCAGCTGGGAGAAATATCTTCAACTAGCAGAGTTTTCCTACAACAACAATTATTAGTCTAGCATCAAAAGGCACCGTATGAAGTACTGTACGAAAGAAATGTAGAACACCTTTATACTGGACTAAGTTGCGTGAAAGCAAGCTAGTGGGACTTGATTTGATCAAGGAAATAGAAGAGAAAGTAAAGCTAATTCGAGATAACCTAAAAGCAGCAACGAACCGACAGAAATCATATGTAAATTTAAAAAAAAAAGACATAGAATTCAAGGTGGGAGACAAAGTATTTATGAAGGTTTCACCATGGCGAAATGTTCTTCGGTTTGGCAAAAAGGATAATTATAGTCCCGGATTTATCAGACCTTATGAAGTAATACAACGTGTGGGACTAGTGGCATACAGGTTAAAGCTACCTTCTAAATTGGAGTGGATCCACGATGTATTTCATATTTTCATGCTACGATAATATCGTTTGGATCCTTTTCACATCATTACATCAGAAGAGATCCAGTTGTGATATGATTTATCTTAAGATGAAGAACTAGTGAGAATCATGGCATGAAAAATTAGGCAACTACACAACAAGCAGATCCTATTGGTCAAAGTACTCTGGACATGCCACAAAGAAGATGAAACCACCTGGAAGCCTGAAGAGATAATGAGACAATACTATCCTCACCTATTCAATTCAGGTAAATTTTGAGGAAGAAATTAACATTTGTTATTTAGTAGGGGAATATTGTAATGCATCCAAATTAGCATTTTTCATATACGGTATGATGTAGAGCATAAATAATTATCATAGGATAAATTTTGAAAAAATCAAAGTTGAATAAGACAGGAAAAATCAAGAAAAGTATAAAGGTTAAACGTGCTCGGGCTAGGATAATCCAAGGATGGGTGATCCGATGGGCAGCTTAGCTTGAGAGTAGATTACAGAAGTAGGTGTTAAATGAAGTTTGGTGGGACGATTAAAGCCAAAAATGAGCTTAAATTGATCCTTAAATAGGGCAGAGAAGTTTTACTCGATACATTAAAAAGGATTGACCAAAAATTTGATCAGACTCTGAAGTACTGTACTGACCTCTGAAAATTATTTGGAATGTATAAATATATTAGTAATAACCTAAATGACATGTTAGAAGTGAAAAATAAGTGTTCTGGTAGTTTTAAAATTTTGGGTTTCGAATCGGCTACATAGGCCATCGAAGCCAGAAATATACGGAGATAATATCGAAATGGGCTGAAATTTTAACCATGTATTCATGAATATACCATGAAATGCAAGCCAAAATATCAGGACATTCCAACATGGGAAACAAAAATTAAATATTCAGGGTACTAAACCGAGATCAGACTAATTAAAGGGTCATATTCGAGAATTTTGGTCGACTTGGGTACGTTAGGGTACCTTAAAATAATTTGACATGTAATTGCACATTTAATAATATTTAGACAAAATTAGGTATAAGAAATGTAATAGTGTTAATTAGAAGGAAAATAAGAGTTGTACCTAATTATCTATTAGTTACATAATAGTAAAAGTTAATGGAACTAAGAATTTTCATGTGGTAATTAACATATTTTACCATGATATGACTTCAAATGTATATAAAAAAATATGCATGATGTGAAACTGAATGAAGAAAACTTTTGGAAATATGAATTCTCTCAATGGCCGAATGATACGTAAGTGAGGGATGGCATTGTTTATTCATATTTTCATGAAATTAAATACATATGTGAAGAATTTTTTGATAAAAATCCTAAGTAAATTCAATTGGAAGCATAATATGATTAATATCACTTAATGAGAATAAATAATAGTATAAAAGTGTAATAAAATATAAAATTTTATAATGTTCTTAGTGTTCATTAGGTAATCTGAAACTTTTGGATAGTATGGCTAGCTATAGGATTACATAATCCATGAGATAGCATGAGTTTATGAGATATTTTACCATGAGATATGATTATGAAACATTTATGATAGTATAGTAAGCTAATTATATGATAGAAATAGAGAACAATATCGTACCCTAGTTGTACAATCACTTCAGTACACCGAATTTTCCATCCCGCTTATCCAGTTAGAAGTTTTTCACTAATGACAACTAGAGGCAAAATTATAATTTTACATGCAAACTAGGATAAAAGAGTAATTACACTAATTTAGATATCATAAATATGCATAAATAATAGATAAAGCAAAAAAAATGAGGTTAATAAATTAAGGATAAAATGGTAATTACATGATAAATTAGTGGTAAAATGAAAATTTTAAGTCAAAAAGGGAATAGGGATGTTAAAATAATTATTTGGACTAACAGGAACAATATCATAAATAAAATAAAAATTTGGGACTAAATTATAATTTACCACCTTTAGAATATTTGGAGGGACTAAAATGTAAGTTGTACACTTAAATTTAATTTAAAGTAAAAGAAAGTCAACCGAATCAAAATTTAAGTCAATTTGGTCAAAAATAAGAAAAAGTCAACTTTGAGGACTCAGGGGGTAATATTTCACTTAATTATGTAAATAAATGAAATTAAGTGAAAAATAATACTTATTATTACAATTAAGAGTAAATTAAAAGGCAAAAAGGAGAAATTTTAAATTAATGTAACTAATAAAAATTTAAGGGATAAGTTGGCAATTATACTTAATTTAAATGAATAAAATAATTAAGTGAATTTTTTTGTAAATGCATCAACCACTAAGTGACTATGTTTCTTAGCGCGTGATTTTATTTTGACTGCGCACAGGGATAAGTACAATGAGACTAGAGGAAAAAAGACCAATGACAGCATTTACATATGTGGGGAATACCTCTTGATTTTTTATTATGGAAAATGTGTATGAATTTTGTAAGAATATAGGAAGACTTATGTGTAATGGGGATGTAATATGGGTGCTTTTATGAAATTAGTGAAAATATATGGATGGATAATATATGATAGGTGCATGTGTGAATTGTGGTTAAGCTGCAAATGAATTATAGAAGAGTTGTGTTGCTGAATAGAGTATGGGAGTTGAGGAAAAGTATATTGAGAGTGTAAATTGAATTTTTACAGGTTTGGGTAACATGATTTTTAAGTCATCATGCTACCAAAAAATTTCATCAAATAAATAATAAATTAATACTGTCAAATAAGTATGCAAGATATGGGAATTAAGGCATCAAAGTATGATATTAATAATAGTAATTATATTAGGAAATTGAGTAAGTGTAGGGTGTTACAATACCTACCTCTTTGACCCCAGTTGTATATGCATTTCATAAGTTGACCATCAACAATAAATTGGGTTTGACCCTTCTTATTGTGAAAGGGTCAGTTAATGATAAAAATGAGCTTCTTCTGGTCTCAAGTCCTAAAAGCGGGCCTCCGAGAGTGAACCCGAATTAATGAGGTGGCTTTGGTGCATGTCACATAACCTTATTTGGCATAAAAAGAGAAATTCAACACTTAAAACATAAAAAAACACCTAAAATGAGATGTAAACACAAATAAAAGTATACTGTAAATAAACACTAAATTGGAGTTATCAGAGATTTGCACCATTATTGATGAAAATTATGTGTAAAGGTAAATGGTGTTGCTTTGAGATTAGGATAGTTGAATTTGCTATTGTTACTGGTTTAAAGTGCAATGGAGAGTTTAAATGGTCAAACTTATCAAGCGATGTTAGTGGTTTAATTGATAAGGATTTGATAGGTCAAAATTTTTTTAGAACAAATTTTAATTCAGATGAAAATGCAATGAAAAGTGTTTTACTATACTTGGTTTACTGCTATCTATTGTTTAGTATAGGGCCTAAGATGGTGAGCAAAGAGGAAATTGATATTATTGATAGTGGAGCATGCAACAATTATCCATGCAAAAAGGATGTCTTCGGTATGACATTAAAAAGTTTAAAGGGAATTTTTCATAATGGTTTGTAATAAAAAAAAATGTATAGGATAAAAAGATTCCCTTTAGCCTATTTGGTGTGGTTTTATGAGTGTTGAGATCATATTGATGCACGGTTTGGAAAATCAGATGGAAGCAGACTTTCTTAAATTTTAAAATGGACTATTTCTCATTTTTGTCAGTGAAAGTATGTTGAGTTTGACCTTTTCAATGAAGAGGTAATTATTTTTTCAATTATTATTTATGATTTTTAATACTGTACTAAATGTTTATTCATTAAATTAAAAAAAGTCAATACATTATTTTTTAGGTTTAGAAAATGTATTATATGTAGTTGTCAATATAGTGTATTAGATTTTTTTAATTCAATATAGTGTATTAAGTTTTGGCAAAACTTAATATATTGTATTTAGTTTGATCAAAAAGTGAATATAGTATTTTAGCTTTGTCAAAAATGAATAAAATGTTATTAAATTGGTTAGATATTCAGATTTTTAATTTTTAAGCAAAAATTGAGTGGCGTATTAGGTTTTATTAAACTCAATACAATGTATTAAGTTTTATTAAAAATCAATACACTATTTATTTTAAGTGAAAAGTTCATATAGTGTATTAGGTTTAATTAAAGAGAATAAAATGTAATTAAATTGCTTAGATATTCATAATTTTAAACTTTATGAAAAAATTAAATATGGTGCATTAGGTTTTATTAAATTAAATATAGTGTATTTGAGTTTTTATGAAAACTTTAATACAATATAGTATATTAAGTAAAAATTGAATATAATTGATTATATATATATATAATTTTTATTTTAATTATTATTTTTTATTTGTTTTAGTTGAGGTTAGAAAATATTCAACCAACAGATGATGAGATTGAGCATTATGATTTAAATCATTTGGTCAGATATAACAATGAATTATTTGGTATCAACATTATCAACGAGGAAGAACATATTGATTCAGAGAGTGAAAGAGGTTTAAGTAGTCTCCTAACTCCTTCACCAGGTGATATCCTATAACACCCTATACCAAGTCTGATAAACAAGCCGAACAAGGATGTCACTAACTAATCTATGATTCGTAAGCAAATAGATCCACATAAATTTTTTACTTAAATTATTAAAGATCTCAATCCTTACTCTTTATTATCCTAAAAATTTTGGTAGAACTTCCCCTAAATATTGCCAATCTCCTACAAAAAAGTACAAAAATAACACTTCTAAAGTTATACAGCCATGTTTACAGCCTTAAACAAACTCTAACATGAATTTCCCATCCTCTTCAATAAGCATTCAATCTGAATTTCACATGTTAAATTCTTAATATACATATGGCTCTATCCTCAACTATAACTATAAAAATTTCATTATAAAATTATCACAGTTACAAAATTTCTTTCCTAATATTAACGAGACAACATAAATGTTACAACAAAGCTTTAACTGTGTACATCAACTTACAAAGATTTTGTTTTTTTACATCACATAACTAAATACAAATTCAGTTTTGTCTGTGTATGTGCCAAAAATCAAGGTACCCAAATACAGTACAATCACATCCAACTATTAACTCCCGATGTGGCATCTTCATCTACCACCTCATTTGTCTCGAGCATAATTATATAGTAACAAACTATGCATGGAGAAAACCATGTGTTAAGCTCAAAGCTTAGTGGTAACTAGCAAATTTACCTCCCAAATAGTATAAGTTAATATATTTATAAATTTAAACATACACACACAAAGTCACAAATATATAAAGATTGATAAGTTCAATCTAAGTATCTAACAATACATACGAATAGCCACAATCAAATTTCATATACAGTGTGTATATGTTCTCTTATAATACGATTCAACTTTACAGTATTCTTCATTTTGATAGGCCATGTATTATTAACTAATTAATCTTATTAGATTTGTAATTAATTAAGTAAAGTTTTATGAAGGTATTTAAAATTCTTATAGTGATTCATAGATTATTCTATCTTGCTCTCAATTGTAGTTAAACTAAAGCATATGCATGTACATCATCATTTTGCAAATAGTTAATTCAAGCATACCTATACTATCACTCACACCTAATTTTCAATATTTGTTTCATATTGCACACTCATATTTCCTTCAAATACTGTTTTATAGTTTGGTTATATATACCTTATCAAAAATAAATAAATTAGTTTCCTTAACTTGCACATGTTCCTTATATCCCAAAAATTCAAGTACATAATTTATTTAGGTGTTAAACATATATTGACATACTAATTCATCAAATGTTACAAAATACTACTCAATTACTTGTGATCATCTTTATAGCACTTAGATATTCACTACATTACACATTATAAAACAACTCACAATTCACCATATAATTCATGCTATAAACCTATCATTTTCGAACATTAAGAAGTGAATAATTATATTTATATTCCAAGTTATTACTCAACTTATAGCAAATGATGTTTGAATAAATTAATTTATTATTTGATAGTTCAATTCAGCCCCTTCTTGTTTACTATTTTATTTGTATTGTCTAATTTCAATTAATATCACCCCAGTAACTACTAGTGGAAATCATCAACCGGATATGTAGGATGAGGACTCCAATGCTAATGATATGCTTATGGAACCAGATTACTTACTGTAACCCTGAATCCCCAAAATCAGATACTCATAGAACCATATTATTTACTGTAATCCTGCATCCCTAAAACCAGATACTCATAGGACCAAATTACTTACCATAATCTTGTGTTCTTTGTATCATATCACTTACCGTAAATCCTGTGTCCCCAATCTATATATGGGCTGATATCCAAATACAATGTCAGATCAAATCTTATAATTCTTTCGTAGTATAAATTCCTATGGCCAGCCATTATATTTACGGTCCTGTATTACCCACTAGGCTATTTATTTTATTGCATTTAACTAATTAAAACAAACCTTTATACGTGTATGTAAAGTATGGTTTATTTAAAGCATATTTATTAGGATCCACCACTATTTAATAATTTCTTGTCATCATAATTATTTCTTTGGTTTGTATGCAGGGCTATTCACTATCAAGGACACGGTAGTGCTCTACTGGTCATTTTCAATTCTCAATTTATCATTCAATTTGTGGATCTCTCTTTATTTACATTGTTCAAGTTACACATCGAAATTCTTAGTCATATTTTTATACTAATCATAATATTAATTATGTATAACATCCCAGTTCACATAATCATCATCATAAGATCATTTAATTTAAATCCCACATATATTTTTTTTATACACTCTATGAAATACTTCAATTTTTTAAAATCACAACTTTAATAGAACAAAGTGAAATGACAGAATATGTGCAAACCAAAAGAATTACATTCTTAAGATTAAAATAATAATCTTTTAAGCCTCATAATTCAAGTAATTAATACAAATTGACATGCTAAAATAAGGTTTGGCTAATTAAACCTTATGGCCTATTAGCTTACAAAAATTAAGTTAATTTGCTTCTTTGAAACTAGAGTCACGTGGTTAACTAGTCATCACACTAATAAATCTAATTTTTCTTGTGTTCTCCATTTCCAATTATACATAATACTTTCTAATTCCAAATATATATTTATTTTCAAAAATTCTATATCCCAATTAGCTTTTTATTTAGTTTAACCCCATTAATAACACTAGTTGAACATTTAAGTTAAGCATAAAAAGTATCCAATTATTGGCTGAATGCAATTAACATGACAATAAAGGAATTTACAAATCTAAAAATACAGTTTATGTATTACAAGTTAAGAATTCAAGTTATGTCTATTATATACACAAATATGCATACCCGTAACATCTTACTCACCACCTATGTTATAATTATAACTCCAATTGCCTCAAATCATAATCCTACCTAAATTATATAATTTACACATATTAACTAACTTAAAGGAAGTTCAAATTTACTTCTAAGTTTAGTCAAATAAGCACTTATGATTTCTGGTTATGGTCCCTCTATTTACAAACTAAACCACATTATCCTCCAAGCATAAATTCTATAGGTCCAACAACCTACTTAATAACCTAGTTGTGAGTGGTGGACAAAAATAAAAAATTCTTAGTGTAAATAATTTATTCAAACCACTGTATTACCAAAAATTAAACTTCATATGGCATTATTTCTAGTATCAGGATTTAACCAACCGCTTCAGTTCATTAAGCCATAACTGGTAAAGTCAGAATCAACAAAATTCAATTTCATACTCGCAAACAAATTTTATTTGCTTACATAAGGAAGAAGTTTAACTTTTATAATAGTGCAACATATTTGGCTTAAACTATTTCCATTATATTGCATCTTAAATCAAATTTTGTAATTTCTTATTAATGGTTAATCATTTTAAACAATTAACGGTACTAGCTTCCTAACATTTCAACTATAAGCTTAATACACATATCATACTATAACAATTTAACGTACTTGAGTTTAAATTTTATTCTGATAAATTCATTAAAGGTCCTATGATGTATCTCTAACATTCACTTTTTTGTACCATTCATACCCTTATTTATTTTTGGTTAAACAAGAAAATAAAAAGGGTTGATAGTAGACCCGACGATTGGCTTCCTCAAATAACAACAATTAACAAATAATGCAACCACCATACGCCAAAATTCAAGAATAATTCAACCACCATTATATGTCCACAATTATACTATATAATTTAAAATGCATAAAAGCAAGTCATTTGATCATGAAAAATTTAAACTTTTAACAAAAATTCAGAATTCATTTAGATAAATTAATTAGAAACAAATTTTGTAGTCATGTACCAGTTGTTGCCCATTTTCTATGATTTTTCCTCAATTTTTATCTATCACAATGCTCGTCAAAAGCTCACCGGAGATGCACTGCTGGTGCTCAAGTGGATGTGGAGGCACTAACAACATTCTGGAGGTGTTTATATGCCCCAATGCCCACCATCTGCTCAAAATTAGGTTGATTTCGTTGGCGGCCTCCCTTTATTCGATCTACATTTGACCGGTGATTAGAAGGAAACGCAGGATACCGGAGATAGGCCTCATACTTGGGAACAAATTGGTAATGTTCCTGCTACCATTGGCTACCGTGGATCATTGAAGATGTAAGGGGAGGCATTCGGAAAAAGAAGAAAGAAAGGATAAAGGTAGAAAAAAGATGCACAATGCCACTAATGGTGGAAAGACAACGATGCTACAGTGGTCAACGATGAAGGGAACAACGACGAAGAAATCATCGCTAATTGGCACCATTAATCAACCTTCTGCCTCTCTTTCTTTCCCAATCCCGATCTTCTCTCCCCCCCCCTTTTCTTTTCTTTTTCTTCCTTGTTCTTGTTTCTTATAAATTATGGCCAGGATATTTTTGGCCCAGAAATTTTGAGTAATTCTAAAAAAGTGAAATATACCTTAATTAAAATTATTATTTCATAAGCCTAGAAACAATGCTCATTTATTTTGCGTCCTTAATACATTTTATCCTTGCAAAATCGATATCAAAATACTATTCATAAATTAGAAGGTATTCTTAGATGACTCAAATTTTGGGGAGTCACAGTTTTCCCTTTCTTAAGAAAATTTTATCCTCAAAATTTATCTAATTGAAGAAAGAAGCACAAGTATATCCCTTTAGACAATCACAACAATATCTATTGCTACAAGTTAGATTATTACACAAACTTCCACCAACGACATGATCAAACCTGATAAAGGAGTTCATTATTTACTTTAATTTGTCAGCATTTAGCTATTGCACAATTGAAAAGTTAATCAAATTCCCTATCTGGTTAGTTTGCTCCTTTATAATTCTTAATAGCTTTATAAATCCTCTCAATCAGTTTAACACTCCTAGTGCGAGTTTGCAAACAATTTAACTGTATTCTTATCCTATGAGCCGTCATCTCTTAATCGATGGCAATGCTTCATGTATAGTTTATAGGGATAATGAAAGAAGGGAAAATCTATTATGGATAGGAAATTATGTATATAGTCCCTTTTTCTTTGTTGCAGCATAAAAATATTTAAAATCTATAAAGTCTGGCTCTCTACATCTTATAAGAATCAAAATATAGTATCGTAACCCCTTTTTTGGAGCAAATACTACATTCTCATAATTTGAAAGAAGTTATTCTATGAGTTACAACATTTGAATCAGTAGAGGATCCAAATTTAGTTAATGAATTTAGGAGATATAACATCTACTGTAATACCTCCAGGCAACTGTTTTCCTTTCCATATCTTATATTTATAAAAACTCATCTTTTTATGTTTAGGGTAATCATTTGACTATTTGAGGACAATTTCACTATAAGAAAATAGCCATTTAGAACATAAATTAGCAACAAAAAATGTCAATTTTCATTGCTATTTTCTAATAAAAAATAGCAACGAAAATTAGCAACGAAATTAGTGGTTGTAAATTTGACTGTTGCAATTTTTTAGCAACAAAAATTTTTTCATTGCTAAATTTAGCAACGAAAATATTTTTCCATTCTAAATCCAACCAATGTAAGATTCGGTGAATTTGTCAAATTTACCAACGAAATAACATTTTCGTTGCTAAATTTAGCAACAGAAAATATTAATTTCTTTGCTAAATTTTACAACCATATAAAAAAATCGCGATGGTTTTTCTGTCACTAAAATTTTGTTAATTTTTTAAAAAAAATTACTATTAATTTGTAATGTCAAAATTTCATTACAAATTCACAAATTTGTTACACGGATGAAAGCATAGATAATATCATTTTCTCAATCCTATTTGATTGATCTGAGAGGGAATGGGGCAGCCATCAAAAGAATTGAAAAAAAATGTTAATTATATTTGGAATTGCAAGGCTTAATAGTCAGTAGTGAATGCATCTCATCTGGGATATTTTACTTCAGCAAAATAGAACACAAAGGAATTTGAATCTATGTAGTTCTGGTCATAGATAAAAAAATAAACCAGATATCACTCTGAGTGTGAATGTAAAGATTAAAATTCACTCTAAAATTAAATGTGAAAATTTGATAAAAAGATATCATATTATTGATGATGATGGTATACCTCATCATGAAGAGCTAAAGCTTCACATTGATCTCCCATATTTGGGCTTAAGCTATCCCATATTTTGAATGACCCTACAATAATAGGTAGAAAAAATGTTCAATTAAAGAAATGCTAAATGGCAAATAAATGTGAATTAAGTAGAAAATGACCTTGCTAACCTCTTACTAGGCTGGAAAATTTTAGTTAACAAATAGATTAATTTGGTTTGTATATTTATGGTGCATCAAAGGTGCTAAATAGAAAATTAACAAGGAGAAAAGCATTGGTAACTAGAGTAAATTAGGCATTTCAAGTGGATCACCAAAGAACAAAGATAAAAAATAAAAAAACACATTAGAACAATTACGACTGATCTCAATAAGAATATAAGTAGGTTGCTTTGGACTCCCAACATTAATGCATAACAGATCAAAAGAATAATGCAAATATATTTGGTAATTATTCATAAAATAATCATAAATAGTAATTTCAAGTGGATCATTTTCTTCATCCCTCCTACTTTTTTGCTTTAATTGGAACCTACAAATAGCAAAGAGAAACTACTTTCAATTACACTTTTTTTTTGTCTCATTAAAAATTTTCTACGTAAAATCTTATTTTAATGCAATGAGGAAGGAATTAATGCAAAAGTAAATTTAAACTCTAAGTTCCTTAGGTGGGTATGTGCTTGAGTGAGTGAGATATATAATTGAGCTAGTGAGTGATTGATGATATGGGTGAGTGATGATTGAGATGTGTGAATGAGTGAAGGGAGAGTGAAGATAAGGGAAAAAAGTAGGAGAGAGGGAGTGAAAGGAAGAAAGGGGGAGTGGAATAGGGAGTGAGGGAGGAAAAGAAAGGAAAGGAAGGGAAAGTGAAATGCAGAAGAATGGTGAGGGTGAGGGGGAAAAAAGAAAGGCAAGCGAGGAAAAAAAAAGGGCAAGGCTGATGCTCGGTCGAGTGGGCAAGAGGCATTGGTGAGTGAAAAAAAGGTGGGCAATTCCCAGATGCACGGTTGAACAAAAGAGGGATGCGATTGAGTGGGGAAAAGGCATGGGTAAGCAGGGAATCATATGGGCAAGCGACGGAAGTAGTGCGAAAATGTAGGCACATGAGTGGTCGAGTGAGAGAGCATGAGAGAGTGATGCAGATAAGCGACAGGGAGAGGTAGGAGCATACGGAAGAGTGGGGAAGGCGCTCGGCCGTGCTTAGGGCTACTGGACTCTGAAAATTTTTTTCCTTATGAACACTTAGGTGAGTGTTTTCTCACTCAGGAAAGTGATCTTTCTACTGCACTTTAAAATTTCAAATTTTCCTTCACAAAATAGCACCAACAAAAATATAAGTCACCTAAGCTCACCTTAATTCCTTCTAAAAAAAAATTCAATCAATCCCCAATAATAACATTAACTCAAAAATAAGCATTCACTTATGTAAATCCAAGCTTAACCAATTTATGCTAAAATTCTATCAAACTTGATTTTTGAAACATGTAAACAAGTTTACAAAACTCTTAGAATGTAAAGAACATGCAGTAATAAAACATAAAATCCAACTTACTAAACAACAAGAGGAGGCTTTCACTAAAAATAACAGAATTGATTTGGTCCATAAAGGTGTAAAAATATTATTGTTATTCTGGATTGATGGTGTAGGTATTCAGAAAATACCTTATGATCTTTTGGATTGATGGTGTCAATTGTTGAAATGTTAATTAATCCCAAATGTATGAATGAATGCAGAAGTCAAATTCATAGCAAAGTTATTGGTGCATAGTCATCCCATCTCAAACACAACAATTTATGCATCATTCTTACTGAAGACATATGCAAGCCATCCGCAGCATTAAGATATTGAGGATATCCATCCCAGGGGTGAACACTATTGCCATAACCTAAAGCCAACACCAAGTTCAAACAATGTCATTCTTTTTCAAATTTCAAAAGTTTCAGCACTTTGCCTATGAAATTTACATCATTGCGTTCCTTAGCATATGACTGCAATATAGTTATGGAGATAAAAGTAAATAGAAATGCTTATAATATAAAAGATAGAGAAAATATGATTACCTAAAGTTTTAATCTTGAATGAAGAGTGATTAAGGTCTGAAGTATGAGCTTGGTCCTCGCTCACATTAACTCTTTCATCTTTAAGAGAACAAGCTAAATTAAAAATAGTAGAGAGAAACATAGCATGAGCAACCATATGAAGCATTAAGAATGAAAGATTTGAGGAAATTAAAATGCAACAGAAGCATACATACCCATCTTCACTTCGCTGTCAGTGGATTTTGATTTTTTTACAAAAGCTATCCCAAACTGTAACCAAATGTAAGAAGATAGAAAAAAGAAATCCAATAATGCACAACCTAGAGACGTGGAATAATGTGGCTAGAATTTTATAAAATAATTACTTAAAACATATACCATATCAAAATAGAAATAAATTGCAATAACAATTAGTACAAATGAAAACACAAAATCATGAAGCATTCCTTCATAATGAAACTTAATAAAAAATAAAAGTCTAGCATTCCTTCATGGGTGATAGAGTCAAATGAAGAAACAACATATTGCTTGAACTTAATGGAAAGAACTAGCAAGAGATTGGGAAAAGATTGACACAAAAATATTTTAATACAGCAGTACGTCATCATATTATTCAGTTGTCTATATGGAAAGCGAGAAAGTTTTCAAGTTAAATTCATTCCAACAAGTCATATACTTCTACAAAAGTATAATTCCAAGCCAAATTATCTTTAAGATCTCTAACATTCATATTCATAATAAAAATGCCTTCTATATCTAAAGTCCCGGATTATCCACTGGGATATTTATTTTATTGCATTTAACTAATTAAAACAAACCTTTATACGTGTATGAAATGTATGGTTTATTTAAAGCATATATATTAGGATCCATCACTATTTAATAATTTCTTTTCATCATAGTTGTTTCTTTGGTTTGTATGCAAGGCTATTCACTATCAAGGAGATGGTAGCGCTCTACTGGTCATTTCTAATTCTCAATTTATCATTCAATTTGTGGATCTCTCTTTAATTACATTGTTCAAGTTACACATCGAAATTCTTAGTCATATTTTTATACTAATCATAGCATTAATTATGTATAACATCCCAGTTCACATAATCATCATCATATATTTTTTTATACACTCTATGAATACTTTAATTTGTTAAAATCACAACTTTAATAAAATAAAGTGAAATGGCATAATATTTGCAAGCCAAAAGAATTACATTCTTACGATTAAAATAATAATCTTTTAAGCCTTATAATTTAAGTAATTAATACACATTGACATGCTAAAATAAGGTTTAGCTAATTAAACCTTATTACCTATTAGCTTACAAAAATTAAGTTAATTTGCTTCTTGGAAACTAGAGTCATATGGTTAACTAGTCATTACAAAAGTAAATCTAATTTTTCTTGTGTTCTCCATTTCCAATTATACATAATACTTTCTAATTTCAAATATATATTTATTTTCAAAAATTTCATATCCCAATTAGCTTCTTATTTAGTTCAACCCTATTAACAATACTAGTTGAACATTTAAGTTAAGCATAAAAAGAATCCAATTTTTGGCCAAATGCAATTAACCTGACAATAAAGGAATTTACAAATCCAAAAATACAATTTATGTATTACAAGTTAAGAATTCAAGTTATGTTTATTATATACACAAATATGCATACCTGTAATATCTTACTAACCACCTATGTTATAATTATAACTCCAATTGCCTCAAATCATAATCCTACCTGAATTCTATAATTTACACATATTAACTAACTTAAAGGATGCTCAAATTTACATCTAAGTTTAGTAAAATTAGCACTCATGATTCCTACTTATAGTCCCTTTATTTACCAACTAAACCACATTATCCTCCAAGCATAAATTCTAGAGGTCCAACCGCCTACTTAATAATCCAGTTGTGAGTGGTAGACAAAGATAAAAAATTCTTAGTGTAAATAATTTATTCAAACCACTATATTACCAAAAATTACACTTATATAAATGGCACTATTTCTAGTATCAAGATTTAACCAACCATTTTAGTTCATTAAGCCATAACCGGTAAAGTTAGAATCAACAAAATTCAATTTCATACATGCAAACACATTTTATTTGCTCACATAAGGAAAAAGTTTAACTCTTATAATGGTGCAACCTATTTGGCTTAAACTATTTCCATTAGACTGCATCCTAAATCAAATTTTGTAATTTCTTATTAATGGTTAATCATTTTAAATAATTAATAGTGCTAACTTCCTAACATTACATCTGTAAGCTTGACACACATATCACACTATAACAATTTAACATACTTAAGTTTCAATTCTATTCTATTAAATTCACTAAAGGTCCTCTGATGTATCTCTAACATTCACATTTTCATACCATTCATACTCTCCTTTATTTTTGGTTAAACAAGAACACAAAACGGTTAACAGTAGACCCTACAACTGGTTTCCTCAACTAACAATAATTAAAAATTAATACAACTACTATACACCAACATTCAAGAACAATTCAACCACCATTTTATGTCCATAATTATACTCTACTATTTAAAACACACAAAAGCAAGTCATTTGATCCTAAAAAAATTTAAACTTTTAACAAAAATTTAAATTTCATTTAGATAAATTAATTAAAAGTAAATTTGGTAGTCATGTACCAGTTGTTGCCCATTTCTTACAATTTTTCCTCAATTTTCATCCATCACAGTGCTTAGTAGAGGCTTATCGAAGCTTCGTCTGAGATGCACCGTTGGTGCTTAGGTGGATGTGGAGGCACCGTTAACATTTTAAAGGCATTCACACACCCCAATACCCACCATCTACTCAAAATTAGGTTGATTTCGCTGGCTGTCTCTCTTTCTCCAATCTACACTTAGCCGATGATTGGAAGGAAATAGAGGATAAAAGAGATAGGCCTTACCCTCGAAAATTAATCGATAATGTTCCTACTGTCGTTGGCTACCATGGATCATCAAAAAAGAAAGGGGAGGTGTTCGACCAAAGAAGAAAGAACGGGGAAGGATGGACAAGAAGATGCATGGTGCCATTGATGATGGAGATGACTACACTGCAACAGTCGACGGATGAAGGGAGCGATGATAAGTGTGAATTATATATAGTTTTTGATATATTTTTAGTTATGTTATTTAGTTGTTTTGGTTTTATTTAGGTTAATTTAGAGTTAATTTGGTAACATTTATGTTTTTTAGGTTAATTCTGTGTTTTGTTTGATTTTCAGGTTAAAATTGTTAATAAAGGGATTAAATTGCAAGAAAGATAAAGGTTAGGGTCAAAAGTGCAAATATGAAGAATTGTTATGAGAAAATTGACGTTCAGTCCAGAGTCTTCACACGTGACCACGTGAAAATACTGAAGAATTTCACCCGTGGCCACGTGAAGGTTTGATACATAGAGCCGTGGCCACGTGAAGGGATGGATGTTGAAGGGACGTGGCCACGTGAAGGACTTTTGGAAGAAGAACAATGCAAACACGTGACCACGTGGATTCCTAGTGAAGGACCACACGTGGCCACGTGTGAAAAAAGCCCAGAGAACACGTGACCACGTGTTCAAATACACGGTGAAGGGCGTGGCCACGTGATGTTATTCCCATTGTGTGAAGGATTTTTGTCGAACTTCCTATTTTGGGCAGAAATTACTTCTTATTGAATTCTAAGAGTTTGAGAAGGAATTTATGACTTTTTTGGCCTATAAATAGGATGCTAAAACACAGAAGAAAGGATCGAATCCTTAGAATTAAGCTTTGTTTTCTTAGTTTGTTTTTACGTTCTTTATTTCTACTGTTTTCGTCAAAATGTTGTTTTAATTTTAAGAATGGTTTGTGAGTAGTTTTCTTTAACTTTTGCAAAAGGATACTTGAATCCTTAAACTTGTATTGTTATGACTTAAGTTTGTTCTTCAATTTTTAATACAAGTTGATTATTTCTTGGTTCTTAAACATAGTCTTGTCTTTTCACAATTTTAAGTTGATCATTAACTTGATTAAGCATTGGTTAATTAATTGCTTTAAGTTGAATAATGACTTGCATGCTCTTAGGTTAATTTAGTTGGATTAATGCATGATTATAATCTGAATAAACTATAATTATGTGTTGATTTGATTAAGTTAAGATTAAGAAAAGTGTAACCAAGAATAGGTGAGAGTAAATCTCTTGAGAAAGGCTTTAATAAACATCTAGGAGACTTAATTCAGTTCTTTATGCTAAGTGTTAAGTTTATCTGAATAAGAAAATTTGATGCTTGGAATGATAATCTTGAATAAAGTTGTCTGGTTTTATTAAACTGAATTCTTAATAATCAATTGTATGTTTTCTTTTATTTAAGTCATAACAATACTTGTTAAGCTAGATAGTCCTTTAGTGAAAGTTGTCTTTAATATTGATTTTTAACTCATTTAATTTACTTGCTTTCAATAGATTTCTCCTTTACTTTAGCTTTTTAAATTGTTTTGTTTTGGTTTTAAATTATTGTTTTTAGTTTTAATTCTTCACTCATCATAAATTTGGGATTTCTCTTCTCTCTTTTGCACACGAAAATTGGCTTTGAAATTACAATAGCACATACAAGCACAAGTTTCCCTTGGGTTCGATATTGTGGGTCATAATCTTATTTTTCTATATTACTAGCCGATCTAGTACACTTGCTAGAATTCGGTCAAGTTTTTGGCGCCGTTGTCGAGGACACATTGGCGTTTGTTTATTTATTTTGATTTTAAATTAATTTTTGTGTGTTTTCTTCTCTTCTTCATCTAATTTCTGATTTTCTTTTTGGGTGACTAGTGGTTTATGGTGAGAGATAACCCCATCCTACCATTAGACCCTAAAATTAAAAGGACATTCCATAGGATTAGAAGGTTAAGAGGCAACATGAATGACCCAAAAATAAAACAACCTATGAATGATCCACCACCTAGGATTGAAGAGCAACACATACCTCACCAAGCTCCCGGGAATGGGTATAGACCTAGAACCATTAGGGATTATGCTATCCCTAGGTAGAATGAAGAACATGGAACTATTAGGATTCCTCACCACCAACCCATTGAGATTAAACCCGCTACCATCACTATGGTACAAAGAAACCAATTTTCGGGTTCGGACATAGAGGATCCTTCACAACATTTGGATATGTTCTTAGAAGTGAGTGACACTGTGCAAATTCCTAATGTATCGACTGATGCAATTAGGTTGAAACTCTTTCCATTTACCCTCATAGGAAAAGCTAGGGATTGGCTACAAATGCTACCAAATCAATCCATCCATTCTTGGTAACAAATGCAAGAAAAATTTCTTTGCAAGTTCTTCCCACCTACTAAGATTGCCCTCATTAGGAAAAAAATTAGTGACTTCCAGCAATTTTATGAAGAGCCATTCCATGAAGCATGGAAAATATTTAGGAGACTTTTAAAAAGTTGTTCACATCATGAAGTTCCTATTTTTCAATTAATGCATATTTTCTATGCAGGTGCTCATCAATTAACAAGATCTTTGTTAGATGCAACTTCAAATGGAAGCTTCATGAATCAAATTCCCGAGGATGCATTTTTACTCCTTGATGAGATGGCCACCAATGATGCTCAATGGGCAACCTCTAGAGCAACTCAAAAGAAACAGGGAGTTCATAATATTGATGAAATAGTCATGCTACAAGCTCAATTAGAATTAATGGAAAAAAGGCATTTAAAAGAAATAAATGAGCTTAAAGCTAAAAACGTCTCTATGTTATCTAATGAAGTTGATTCTTATGCAGGAATTCAAGGATCTTTGGGAATGAAGAATGCTGAAAGTATGGTAGAAGAAGTAAATGCCTTGAACCCATATAGCAACACTTACAATGCGGGATGGAGAAGCCATCCAAATTTTTCATGGAGGGAAGGTAATCAAGGTTCTTCTTCTAACCCTAATCCTAGACCCCAATTTAATCATAATCAACCTCACAATAATCAACTTCCATACCAAAACCAAGCTCCACCTCATTACCCAAATCAATACCCATCACAAGCATACCACAAACCACCCGGTTTTCAAAAACCTCAACCCCCCTCCTCAAGAAAAGAAATCTAATATTGAAGAAATGATTGCAAATTTCATGGCTTCCCAAAACTCAATTTTAGCTAGTCAAGATGCTAGATGGAAATCGGAAGATATTTAGATGAGAAACCAAGAGGCATCCATTAGGAACCTAGAAAACCAAATGGGGCAACTTGCTAGTTCTTTATCAAACCGTGCTCAAGGGACATTTCCATCCAATGTAGACCGAAATCCAAAAGAGGAAGCCAAAGCAATCACTTTAAGGAGTGGGAAAGAGTTAGAGAAGACTGAACTTGGTAAGAATTCTTCTAAAAAGGTGGAACCGACAACGGAGGTAAGTAATTCTAACTCAGAAAATACTGAAAAAGTATCTCCTACAATTGAGAAGGGTAAAGGTAAAGAAAAGCTTGTTTCTACTGTTCTTAATGAATCTCAATTACCATTTCCTGTTCTAGCTAGAAAAGAGAAACAAAATGAACAATTGAGTAGATTTTTGGACATGTTTAAGAAGCTACATATAAACTTACCATTTGCTGAAGCTTTATTACACATGCCTAAATATGCTAAATTTATGAAAGAATTGTGCTCTAATAAGAAAAAGCTAGAAGGTATAGGAACGGTTCAATTGTCCGGTAATTGTAGTGCCATATTAACCAATAAAATTCCTAAAAAATTAGAAGATCCAGGTAGTTTTACATTACCTTGTGAATTAGGAGGTAATTTTGTTGGAAATGCTTTATGTGATTTGGGTGCTAGTATTAATTTGATGCCTTATTCAATTTGCAGGAAATTGAATCTAGGTGATTTAAAGGAAACCCGAATGATGCTTTAATTGGAGGATAGATTGGTGAAGAGGCCAAAAGGAATCATCGAGGACCTATTGGTAAAAGTAGGAAATTTCATATTTTCGATTGATTTTGTGGTGATAGACATGGAAGAAGATAGAAAAGTGCCATTAATTATGGGGAGACCATTCTTGAACACAGCAAGAGCATTAATTGATGTTCATGGACAAACGGTTACTTTAAGATTTAACGAGGAGGAAATGGTTTTTAATGTTAATAAAATTTTAAAATACCCCTCGTATGATTTTGAAGAATCCATTTACTTTATTGATGAGGTTCAAGAATGTGCCAACACAAAGCAAGAGGAAATCATTCTCAAAGATGAGCTTCAAAGTTGCTTAATGCATCCAAAGAAAATGGAAGAGTTGGATACAAAGGAGAAAAAGTTAATACAAATTCTAGAACAAGAGCATAGTAAAGATAATGAAATGGAGGATGAACCATCCTCTCCTAAGGGAGATTCTGAACTTAAAACACTTCCATCTCATTTGAAATATGTATTTTTAAGTGATAATGCTAATCCGGTAATTATTTCATCTTTTTTGACAGATTTGGAAGAAGAAATGCTCATTGGAGTCCTCAAAAAGCATAAAGGAGCAATTGGTTGGGCAACATCCGACTTAAAAGGGATTAGCCTAAGCTATTGTACACATCTTATACCCATGGAGGACAACTTTAAACTGGTGGTGCAACCTCAACGAAGGCTCAACCCAACTATGCAAGAGGCAGTGAAAAAATAGGTATTGAAACTACTTGATGCAGGTATTATCTATCCTATCTCTGATGGTAATTTGGTAAGTCCTATTCAATGTGTGCCTAAAAAGGGGAGAATGACTGTAGTGATAAATGATAATAATGAATTAATTCCTACACGCACGGTAACGGGATGGAGGGTATGTATTGACTATAGAAGGTTAAACAATGCCACTAGAAAAGACCACTTTCCATTGCCTTTTATTGACCAAATGTTAGAAAGATTAGCAGGAAATAAATTTTATTGTTTCTTAGATGGCTATTCGGGGTATATGCAAATACCTATAGCCCCGAAAGACCAAGAAAAGACCACATTCACATGTCCATATGGAACATTTGCATATAGGAGAATGTCTTTTGGTCTTTGTAATGCACCTGCCACATTTCAACGATGCATGATGGCCATATTTCATGACTTTATTGAAAAATTTATGGAAGTTTTCATGGATGATTTCACTATTTATGGTCATGATTTTGAATCTTGTTTGCATAATCTAGCATTGGTTTTGAAAAGGTGTCAAGAAACAAATCTTGTGCTAAATTGGGAAAAATGTCATTTCATGGTTAGAGAAGGCATTGTTTTAGGGCATAAAATTTTTGAAAAAGGCATTGAGGTCGACAAAGTAAAAATTAATGTGATAGAGAAATTACCTCCACCAACTAGTGTAAAGGGCATTAAGAGTTTCCTTGGTCATGCTGGGTTTTATCGTCGATTTATTAAGGATTTTTCTAAAATTGCCAAACCACTTTCTAATTTATTGCTTAAAGATGCTGCATTTAATTTTAATGCTGAGTGTTTGCAAGCTTTTAACCTATTAAAGCAAAAATTAGTTAGTGCACCGGTCATTGCATCACCCGATTGGAGCTTACCATTTGAAATTATGTGTGATGCAAGTGATTATGTAGTTGGAGCAGTTTTAGGACAACGGAAGGAGAAGATTTTCTACACCATCTATTATGCAAGCCATACACTCACCGAAGCCCAAGTAAATTATACCACTACGGAGATGGAACTCTTGGCAATAGTCTTTTCATTTGAGAAATTCAGGTCTTACCTCTTAGGATCCAAAGTTATGATGTGGTCAGACCATGCCGCATTGAGACATCTTTTTGCAAAGAAGGATTCTAAACCGAGACTTATCCGATGGGTGTTACTACGTCAAGAATTTGATATTGAAATCAAAGATAAGAAAGGTGCAGAAAATTTTGTGGCTGACCATCTATCTAGATTGGATCATGCTAGTATCGAAAAGGGAGAAATTTCTGACTTATTTCCCAATGAACATATTTGTGCTTGTTATACTTATGAGAATTCAGTTCCATGGCACGCTAATATAGCTAATTGCAGGTGGCTATCTTCCTAAGGAATTTACTTGGCAACAAAAGAAAAAGCTTATAGCGGATGCCAAGCATTACCTTTAGGATGATCCATACCTTATCAAGATATGCCCGGATCAAATACTAAGAAGATGTGTACCGAAATCGGAGCAAGAAGCTATCATGAACCAATGTCATGGAGGTGAAGTTGGAGGTCATCACGGACCAAATAGGATAGTTCAAAAGATACTCCAATCAGGTTTTTTCTGGCCTACTTTATTTGAGGATGTAAGATCTTTTATAGCTACTTGTGATAGATGCCAACGAGTAGGGAATATATCCAAAAAGAGATGAGATGCCTATGAACAATGTGCTAGAAGTAGGAATCTTTGATGTTTGGGGCATTAATTTTATGGGACCTTTTCCAAATTCATTTGGGTTTGAGTATATCTTGGTAGCAGTGGATTATGTGAGTAAGTGGGTAGAGGCAATAGCTACTAGGACGTGTGATGCAAAAATTGTGCTGGAATTCATTAGGAAAAATATTTTCACTAGATTCGGAGCACCTAGAGCTATTATAAGTGATGGAGGCAAACATTTTGTCAACCATCACTTTAAGACCTTACTTAAGAAATTTGGTATTAAGCACAAAATCATAACCCCATACCACCCTCAAGCCAATGGACAAGTGGAAGTATCTAATAGGGAGTTGAAATCAATCTTAGAAAAAACAGTGAATAACTCTAGAAAAGATTGGTCTCTTAGGTTAGATGAGGCTTTATGGGCTTATCGAACTGCATTTAAAACTCCTATAGGTATGTCTCCCTTTAGAATTGTTTTTGGAAAAGCATGTCACCTTTCAGTCGAATTAGAACATAAAGCATATTGGGCTACAAAATTGCTTAACTTTGATTTGAGAAATATAGGAGAAAGGAGGAAATTGCAGCTCAATGAACTCGATGAAATTCGATAATGGTCATATAACAATGCCGCACTTTATAAAGAAAAGACCAAACGATGGCATGACAAGCATCTAAGGGTAAAAGATTTTGTTCTGGGAGTGTTAGTGCTTCTTTATAATAGTCTTCTTCGTTTGTTTCCAGGAAAGCTGAAATCGAAGTGGCTTGGACCATATCAAGTGATGTCAAGCAGTAATTTTGGTGTAGTGACGATCAAAAGCTTAAAAGATGGACATGAATTTACGATCAATGGTCATCGACTTAAACCATACCAAATCGGACAACAAGAGGTTGCTGAAGCAACCATAGTTCTTCAAGATACTTAAAAACTGGTTTGGAAAGTCTAGCTGGAGACTTTAAAAACTCAAAACTTCTAATCTCTCTCTCTTTTCTTTTTACAGTTGAGTTTTTGTGTTTTTGCATTTTTGTGTGCTTGTGTGTTTTGATTCATGAAAAGAAGTGAGTAAATCAAGGTTTTTAAAAGAAGACATGTTTTTAATGGAAAAATATTCGTGTTTTCAAAGCTTAAAATAGAAAAAATTGCATTTAAGGAATAGTTTTGTGTGTATGTGTTTCAAAAACGAAGCAATTAAGGTAGGAAAATGCATGTACACGTGACCACGTGTGGTTCTCTCTATACCATCACGTGGCCACGGGTTGATGAGGTGCAAAATTTATTTGATACACGTGACCACGTGTATTTCTTAAGAGAAACATCACGTGGCCACAGGTTAATACACTGCCAAGTTCCCTATATTACACGTGACCACGTGTTGTACAAAGGAAAAAATCACGTGGCCACGGTTGAAGTTACTGTCCTCCCTTCTAAACATCGCATGACCACGTGTATTTCTCAAGAGAAACATCACGTGGCCATAGGTTAATGTTCTGCTTCCCCATTTTCAATTCATGTGACCATGTGAAGTTCAAAGGAGAACCATCACGTGGCCACACATGCCCAAAGAACAAAGGCACACGTGACCACGTGTGGTTCTTCCCATGAACCTCACGTGGCCACCCTCTTATCCTTGCCTATATACATATTTTTTACGCCATTTTATTTATTTCTTCTTCATTTTAAGTTGCTCTCTCCCGTGCCCACGCCTCACCAACACAAAGATCAACCGTGACCATGGAATTTTCACTCACCACCGATCATCACCATCTCCATTTGCTTTCTCTTTACTTTTTCTCTCTCTCCTACCCATCATCTCTTCCTTCTCCACATTTTCTTCATTATTTTAGGTTTTTCACAACTCACACACACCACCTTAACTTTGTACTACAATTTTGGTGTGATTCTCACTTCCAAGTAAGTATTTACTCTCATTACTCCTTAATTATTATTTGCTTATCATCCATTTTTGTGTTTTGTGCAATTTTTGTTCATGAATGTTTAGTTTTTAGGTTACTTTGCACTTAACATTTTGTTTGCATGTTAATTCTTTTTGCTTCTTTGGATGATTATGAGTATTATATGCATGATATAAATGCTTGGTATGCAATTGGGTAGTAAACAATCTTTGTTATACTCGTTAAATTAATGCTTAACTTTGTGTTCATAACATGCTTGATAAAATGCCTCAATGAGTTTTTCTTTAGAAACATTGAACTTTCACTCTTGGATAGCATGTTTATGATTTGCAGGAATGCATTATGACTTACTTCACCTCTTTAAAGATTGGTTCATAGGGTTATTCATGCATGATAGGCATTATGTTTAACATAGTCTTTGTACTCAAATGTCTTTTATGCCTATCATTTTGATCTTCACATATGCTATCCACATTTTTCATTGCACCCAAGAATATTTCAATTCATTCAAGGCATGTTTCCTGTGCTTACACCGTAGTCTATCTTGGGTTATAAGTTGACACTTACGTTGTGTTTTTCTTTCTGTGTAGTGGCACCTCGAAGGACCAAATATGATGTAGCAAGTTCATCTGGTATACGCATTCCGTCATATGTAGACAGGGCCAAGATTAATAAATTTGACTACTTCAGCAAATGTACCTATGTCCAGCCCGCCTATTTAAGCCATTTGTTCCTCAATATCCCGGCTGGAAATCTGTGGGATCATGAGATAGAACCATTGATCCAAAATATTGGCTGGGGGAGGTTCATTGAAAAGAAATCGAAAGTATATCCAGATATGGCACGAGATTTCTTGTATTCTTTTGAATGCTACTTTAAGAGAGATACGGAGGACGGCACAGTCGGTTTTAAGTTAGGTAAGAAAGGATATTCCTTAACTTTTAGTCAGTTCTCTGAAATTCTTGGATTTGTGCCAAATGCCCCTACTGAATGGGAAGATGCTTCACCTGTGGAGAATTAGGAACGAATCAAGGATCTTGAATTAGATGAGCCATGGGTAGGGGGACAATGCAAGGTCCATGCTTTAAGGACTCATGCATTATGAATCATTCATCATTTTCTTGCAAAGAGTATGTACAACAATTTGAAAAATACAAGCACCATTAGTGTCTCTCAAGCAATGGTTCTCTGATGCATGATGGATGGAAAAGCACTAAATGGAGCAGGCATTATAGCTACTCGAATTAAGGACTTGCAGAAAATGCCAGGACACATTGATAATATTTCTATAGGGTGGATAGCTACAGTTTTAGCTTCTGCAGTTGAGCATCTGGTTTATGAAGAACCACTTAAAGGAGATTTGCGTTGTATTGATAATAAAATGCTGAAAAGGATGAAAATTCTGATCCCTAAGCCTCATGGTCATTGGGCAACTCGGGAGGAGTATTTAAGAGAGAACAATATTCAGTTTGAGGAGCAGCAAGAGGAACCAAATGAGGAGTATGTTGCCATAGCTGTGCCTTCCCCCATTAATGAGCCTACAACACCAAAATGGGAAGCACCATTTAATCAATTAAGTGGCCGGATGGATGCTCAACAAATTATACTTGATCAAATGCAAGGAAGATTGGATATGCTTCGTGATACGGCCATGGAAGGAAATAGGAGAGTTGAGCATTTTATCCATCACTTTTGGCAGCGGTTTCCTCCACCATCACCTCCACCGGAATAGATCTTCATTTGCTGTGGACAGCAAAATTTTGAGGAGGGGGTAGCCTCCTTTCAAGGAGTTTGTATTCAACTTTTCTTTTCTTTTTCATGAATCGAACTTTGTTATTTTGTGTTTTGTGTTTTGTTTTGTTTTGTTTTCTTAAGTTTGTAAAATATATTAAAGACTTATATAGTTCACTTTTTCATTTAGTTTGCATGAAAACTTAGTTTGCCCTAGTTACTTCAAAACTTGGAACACTTTGAGCTTGGATATGGAATATGCATGTTTTGAACCTTTGCTTAGCAAGAGAACATTTATGTTGTTTAATATGCCTTTGGATGGGTTAATTTTCAACTTGATAAATATTTGTTAGTTTCAAAATTCTTAAAAGCACTTAGACTAGTTTTTAACTTAGAGAAAAAATTAGTACAATGAAGTAGTGAAGTAAGAAAATTTAGACCACTAGAACCTTCCTCATCACCCTTCAAAGCATATGAACAACTCAAGCAACTTAGAAAATGATCTAGGCAATAATTTTTTTGATAAACTTTCTTAAAAACTTGTGTCCTACCTTGATAAAATTATCCTTTGTTAAGCCATTTTGAACCTATAAGGTATGCTTAATGCGTACCATTAATATTTTCTTGTTACACCTAATGTTTTAACCATATAACCTAAAAAGCTTTTATCTCACCCTATGGAATTGGCCACTTTAGGATTAAATGGATGCATGAAAAGAGTAAAGTTTTATTGGGTGTAGTAAGAAAGTCTTAGCAAAGTTATTGATGAAGTCAATTGAAAATATACCTTGTATTACCTTGAGGTTAGCTTGTAAATGCTAGTTCATTAAAAAAAAGAACATTTGAAGTTGAGAAAAGGGTAAAAGAAAGAAAAAGAGAACTAGCAAATATGAAAAAAAAAATATAAGTGTAGGGTAGTACAAGGAAAAAATGGAAAAATAATGACTTCTTGGTGAAATGATATATTATCTTTTAAAAGAAAATTTGGAATCAAGGCAAGGATGAGCAGAATTTGTATTGTTTAAGTTATTGGGATCTATTTTTTCTTAGAGTGGCTATATTCATTTTTATTATCTCTTATCCATTCTTTGATAAACATACCCTTAGCCCCATTATAACCTTTGAAAGACCTATGTAATTTTAAGTTTGTTTTGAGTTATTTAGCGGAGAGGCCTATTGTGTTTCTAGAGTTTCAAGCACGAAGCCGATTGTATGCTTATACATTCATAATTCTATACTTCATTTCGTAGTTGTATTGATATTTTGATTTTCAAAATTGCTTAAAATGATTTGGTCTTGCACACACTCAAGGAAACTAGCTTATATTCTCTTGTTGAAGTTAATCTATTTAGAGTTTATATTAAGTGCTTGTGTTAAAATGCTAAGTTTTATTTTGAAATTGCATATTATACAAGTTTGATGGTTTTGAAGGAGGGTTTGTTCTAATTTTCTTGAGAGCAAGCAAAGTTTAAGTGTGGGGTATTTGATAAGTGTGAATTATATATAATTTCTGATATGTTTTTAGTTATGTTATTTAGTTGTTTTGGTTTTATTTAGGTTAATTTAGAGTTAATTTGGTAATATTTAAGTTTTTTAGGTTAATTCTGTATTTTGTTTGATTTGCAGGTTAAAATTGTTAATAAAGGGTTTAAATTGCAAGAAAGATAAAGTTTAGTGCCAAAAGTGCAAATATGAAGAAGTGTTATGAGGAAATTGACGTTCAGTCCAAAGTCTTCACACGTGACCACGTGAAAATACTAAAGAATTTCACCCGTGGCCACGTGAAGGTTTGATACATAGAGTCGTGGCCACGTGAAGGGATGGATGTTGAAGGGACGTGGTCACGTGAAGGACTTTTCGAAGAAGAACAATGCAAACACGTGACCACGTGGATTCATAGTGAAGGACCACACGTAGCCACGTGTGAAGAAAAGCCCAGAGAGCACATGACCACGTGTTCAAATACACGGTTAAGGGCATGGCCACGTGATGTTATTCCCATTGCGCGAAGGATTTTTGTCCAACTTCGTATTTTGGGCAGAAATTACTTCTTATTGAATTCTAAGAGTCTGAGAAGGAATTTATGACTTCTTTGACCTATAAATAGGTTGCTAAAACATAGAAGAAAGGGATCGAATCCTTAGAATTAAGCTTTGTTTTCTTAGTTTGTTTTTACGTTCTTTATTTCGACTGTTTTCTTCAAAACGTTGTTTTAATTTTAAGAATGGTTTGTGAGTAGTTTTCTTTAACTTTTGCTAAAGGATACTTGAATCCTTAAACTTGTATTTTTATGACTTAAGTTTGTTCTTCAATTTTTAATACAAGTTGATTATTTCTTGGTTCTTAAACATAGTCTTGTCTTTTCTCAATTTTAAGTTGATCATTAACTTGATTAAGCATTGGTTAATTAATTGATTTAAGTTGAATAATGACTTGCATGCTCTTAGGTTAATTTAGTTGGATTAATGCATGATTATAATCTGAATAAGCTATAATTATATGTTGATTTGATTAAGTTAAGATTAAGAAAAGTGTAACCAAGAATAGGTGAAAGTAAATCTCTTGAGAAAGGCTTTAATAGACATCTAGGAGACTTAATTCAGTTCTTTATGCTAAGTGTTAAGTTTATCTGAATAAGAAAATTTGATGCCTGGAATGATAATCTTGAATAAAGTTATCTGGTTTTATTAAACTGAATTTTCCATAATCACTTGTATGTTTTCTTTTATTTAAGTCATAGCAATACTTGTTAAGATGGATAGTCCTTTAGTGAAAGTTGTCTTTAATATTGATTTTTAACTCATTCAATTTACTTGCTTTCAATAGATTTCTCCTTTACTTTAGCTTTTTAAATTGTTTTATTTTGGTTTTAAATTATTGTTTTTAGTTTTAATTCTTCACTCATCATAAATTTGGGATTTCTCTTCTTTCTTTTGCACACGAAAATTGGCTTTGAAATTACAATAGCACATACAAGCACAAGTTTTCCTTGGGTTCGATATTGTGGGTCATAATCTTATTTCCCTATATTACTAGCCGATCTAGTACACTTGCTAGAATCCGGTCAAGCGACGACAAAGAAATCACCGTTAATCGATGCCGCTCATTAACCTTTCAACTCTCTTTCTTTCCTTATCCCGATCTTCTCTCTCTCCCCTCCCTTTTTCTTTTCTTTTTTTTCCTTCATTATTCTTGTTTTTTATAAATTATGGCCATGATATTTTTGGTCCAAAAATTTTGAGTAATTCTAGAAATGTTATGGTTTCATATAATATTTTATTATTATTATTATTATTATTATTATTATTATCATCATCATCATCATTATTAATATTAATATTAATATTAATATTTGTTAGTGTAAGCCCTAGCCCTAATACATTGTAATAAAACACTTTAGTTAATAAATGAGGCATTTGTTTTATCTATTGTATTCTTGTGCATATCAATTAATAGAACTATCCAGGAATGTTGTTTCAGTTTAAGTTATCATGTGTGAGGCACATGGTTGTAAGACCTTGAAACAAATGAGACTTCATTCTAAATATCCCTAGTCAGTTATTATTATGGGAATAACAAATGAATTAAGACTAGTATGCTCTCTCTGATAAGTTAAGTTCTGTCTTACGGATCATAAGGACAAGAGTGTCAATCAGAGATCATAGATACATGTTTAGAACATGGTATCTGGATTTGATCCACTCATGAGAACACTACATGGTATAAGTCATAAGTGTTTCTCATATGCAAGTTTTGTATCGGAGTTCTTAGACCTAAAATCTCTATGAAACTCTTTATGAATTACTGTGTGCTTTGACATACACCTAACGTGCTCGTAACAGAGTGACAAGTACGGGTATGCTTGGGTATGCATTGATTCATGTTAGAGAGCATGAGGGAAGTGAAGGGATTACCCCTCTCTATAAGAGAGAAAATATCATCGGCCACTTGATCAGTGAACTGAGAAGTGTATGGCCATACCGAGATGAAATAATGAGTAATCATTATTTATCTAAGAGTTCAGTGTCACTGAAATATCAAGAAAGGAATTAATATATATAAGGATGACTAGTTCCATGCCTTATATTAATTCTGATATTTATGGGTAAGGGACTATACAAAATTGCATTAGGTCACTAAATGTCATATGCATTTTAATTTAATTTGGAATGCTATAATATCTTGCTAGAGAATATATATAGCCTTTGAATTAATTCATTAATTCATTGCCAACATTAAATGGACCTATAGGATCGCACACAAAGCATTGGACTTGAAATATTTAAATAAAGTATTAAGCATTAATTTGGGCTTTTAATTAAAGTCAAATTAATGTGTGTAATGGGTTTTAAAATTTCTATTGGACCTTGGTCCATGAGAGAGAAAAATTCAGCCCACAAGGTTTAATTTCAATTAATTAATTATTTTGTATTAATTAAGTTAATTGAGTATTAAAGCCTAAAAGAATTTAAATTAAATTAAATCATTTAAATAAATAATGAAGTGGCACAAATTCCAAGATAAAAATAAAGAAATTTTGGCACATGCACATTAATTATGTTAAGTGATTTTATTTAATTAAATGTCTTGTGTTTTATTTCAAATTTGAATTTTAAATTCAAAGGAGTTTAAATCAATATATATTACTTATTTTTAGGAAGTGATTGAAGTTGAATTAATTATCTTGAGATAGTAAAATTCAGATCAAAAACTTGCCAAAAGATAATGATATATATTAGTAAAGAAATAAAACCCTAGGGTGATAAGTATTTGGCATGAAACCCTAGTTCTTCTATGGTTTTGGCATGAACTTCTCTCTCTCTCTCACAAAATTCTTTTGGCCAATTTTCACAAGGAGAAAGGATTGTTCCTCATTCTCTTGTGTTCTTGGGTAGTAATAGCAACCTAAAAGAAGTACAAAATCAAATTTTGTAGCTTCAAACCATAGCCATTACACAATACGTATTTTGAGAGCTAGCAATCTCGATTTTATGCCGTCGGTGCAATTATATGTGTGAACATAGAGAGGAGTGGCATAAAAGGCTGTTCCTTGGCATTGGTGGTGAAGTTCTAAGGCTAAGATATCCTCCTTGGTTGCTGGTCATCATCGAAATCAAGTTTTAAAGGCATCTAAAATTGTAAGTTTTAAAACCCTAAAATTGCATGTTTCGATTCTTGTCATGGAATTGTATGGCATGTATGATCAAATTTTATTATTTTTTGCTGCGTGATCTTTATGTACATACCATGAAATATTCCATCAGTGGTATCAAAGCCTAAACATGCTTATTTTAGTGCTTTAGATGCATGAAAAAATTAATTAAAAATCGTTATTTTGAAAACATGCAATGCTGAAATTTTTTGTTTTGAGTTTTTTGCATTGTTTTGGTGTAAAAATGATTTTAATTGAATAGATAGGTATTATAATTAATATGACATGTTAATATACTGTCCTAATATGTTCTAGGAGCTATTAATGGTCGGATTTAATTGATAATACCTGATGGTACATGTTAATATTAAAACTAGGTGCTATTTGGCATGTTAATTGTTAGTTTAACAACTAGTTTTAAATATTAAATGTAAAAACGATTTTGGCATGTTTGTAAGTGATTTTTAAAGATTAAATATCAGTTCTGGACATATTTTAAATTTGGTTTTAATTCTGGTCCATGATAATTTAATTGATTAATTTTAAAATCACTTAAAACTATGAATAGTTTGTGTTTGTTACATGTTTAATCAACATTGTTTGTTTTATTTTGATTAAAATGGTAAAAACACATTTAGATCAGATTGGTATAGAATATTAAATCAATATTTATGACCTTATTTTAATTATTAAATGACTCATAAAATTGATTTAAGTATTTGTGCATTTTGTGGCATCACATAAGCATTAAACAACTAGTTTTGTTGTTTGTTTGTTTTTATATGCATGCCGTGTATCATATATATGTTCTTCATGATTTTGTGTTTTAATTCATGTTGGTACATATTATATGTATTTTTAATGTTTATGGGCTGTATGACATAAAATTAAAAATGGCAAAATTGAAAATTATACTAGAGTTGATTTATAACACAAATCTAACTAGTTTGTGTTTTGGGCTTTTAAGAGAACTTATTCAATAAGAGGATTTAGTCCATTGGTCTTCGGCCCAAGCCTATCACAGGGTCATCTCTTAAAGGTTCAAGTACACAATTTCCATTAATGAGCTTGGCTAAATTAATTAAAATTGGACTTTGTTTGATCCATGAATGTTATGTATATTTATTTGCTTGTTTGGTATGATGAATGGATATGCATGGTGTATTCATGGGCCCTGGATTTTTGTAATTAAATATGGCCTGCGAGCCATTATGTATTATTGTAAAATTTTCATTTATTTCTTAGAATAGAATTTACTTGAAGACTTTGTAAATCAAGACGAAGCCCATCGGAGTGGAGAAGCCCAACTCGAAGATTCTTATGTAATAGTATAGAATCTTAGTTGTAGGTTTTTGGGCCCATGTTTGTCACGCTTTACTTTATGCAATTATTTATATATGCATGCTATGAATGAATGACAAAGCATATGCCATTTAAGCAGTAATAAAATGAATCCCTAAAAATAGTAAGTCACAAAGTTGCCTTTCTAATTC
This sequence comes from Excoecaria agallocha, assembly GCA_037975025.1. Lineage (NCBI taxonomy): Eukaryota > Viridiplantae > Streptophyta > Magnoliopsida > Malpighiales > Euphorbiaceae > Excoecaria > Excoecaria agallocha. Next base: position 24,076,114 of record CM075810.1, on the reverse strand, counting down.
GAAACATATCAAGGCATCTATCATCAGTCACGTAGACTAGGAGTCCTAGATGCGCCCGATTATCTTTGTGAGGCATGGGTTGTGAATATAGGTTGGACTTAATATGGAAAGGGATGCCCGGACCTAGGCAACTAATAAATGGATTTGTGCTATAACATATTAAGATGTTAGCCCATTTGATCCAAGAGTCATGTACGAGACATGATTGAAGTTTTTCCTACCTAAGTAACTTAACTTGTTAGGTGTACAAGCTCAGCTTGACTAATAAGTTGTTGTGAAAAGTGGTTCTTGGCCCACATTAAATCACTAACGCGAATTATTTAAAGGGATATTAATTTGGTTTGTGGGATTATAAATAAGACCTCATTTAATATTGCTAAATTTTATTGTAGATTGAAAATGGCATCTTCAAACAACAATTTCTTATTGCGATCCGTCCTTGAAAAGGACAAATTAAATGGCACCAATTTCATAGACTGGTCTTGAAACTTAAGAATAGTTCTTAAGCAAGAGAAAGAGTCGTATGTTTTGGATGCACCCTTGCCTGAAGAACCTTCTAGGAATGCCTCTGCGGTTCAAAAGGAAACTTTTGAGACCAAGAAGAGTGACTCCAATGATGTGACCTGTCTGATGCTGGCCACTATGGTGCCTGACTTGTAAAAGCAATTTATGGACCAAGAGGCTTATGCGATCATGGTGCACCTCAAGGAGATGTTCCAAGAGCAAGCTCTTCAAGAGAGGTTCGTGACAACAAAGGCCTTGATTTCTTGTAAGATGGCTACGAGTACTCCTATTAGTACCCATGTACTCAAGATGAAAGGGTATCTTGATACTCTTGAGAAGCTTGAGGTACAAGTGCTACAGGAATTGGCCACTGACTTGATCTTAGGATCATTGACTGATGATTATGATCCATTTGTGATGAATTATAACATGCATGCAATAAACAAGTCAGTCATTGAGCTCCATGGGATGCTTAAGAATGCTGAAGGGAACATTCGAAAGACCAATCCCATATTGATGGTTCAAGGGGGCATTAAAAAGGGACCCGCTAAGGGAAAAGGAAAGGGAAAGGCAAAACCCAAGAATGACTTGGCTCGGTTTAAGTCAAGTGGGAGTGTACCTCAGGCCCAATCCTAGCCCAAGGCGCAGAAGCTCAAAGAGAGTGAGAGCACTTGCTTCCATTGCAACAAGATAGGGCATTAGAGGAAGAATTGCGCTCTCTTCAAGAAAGAACAAAAGAAGAATGGATCCAAGGCATCCAGTTCTGGTATTTTTGTTGTTGAGATTAACCTTTCTATTTCTACCACTTGGGTATTGGATACCGGTTGTGGTTCTCACATTTGTTCAAATGTGCAGGGGCTAAGAAATAGGCGGTTACTAGGAAAGAATGAAGTAGACCTCCGTGTGGGGAATGGAGCACGAGTTGCTGCCATGGAGATAGGCGACTATCAACTCACTTTACCTTCCGAACTTTATTTAGTTTTGAAAAATTATTTATTATGTGCCTGCTATGAGCAGAAACATTATTTCAGTTTCATGTTTGGATTTGGATGAATTTGATTTTGTTATTAAAAATGGCAATGGTCATATTTGTCGCCAAGGCATTTCTTATGGCAATGTCATGTTGCAAAATAGCCTTTATATCCTTGATTTACAAAACAAAGAGTCCATATACAACATTAATACAAAGAGGGTTAAATCAAACGAATTGAACCCTACTTACTTCTTGCATTGTCGTTTAGGACATACAAACGAAAAATGCATTTCAAGACTCCACAAAACTGGAGTGCTTGGGTCATTCTACTTAGAGTCTTATGATACATGCGAGCCATGTTTGCATGGAAAAATGATAAAGAGTCCTTTTAACAAGAAAGGTGAAAGGATTAATGGCTTATTGGAACTAATACATACCGATGTATATGGACCATTAAGTACACAAGCTAGAGGTGGTTTTAGCTACTTCGTGACGTTCACAGATGACTTCAGTAGATATGGCTATGTCTATCTAATGAAGTACAAATTTGAAACTTTTGAGGAATTAAAAGAGTTTAAGAACGAAGTAGAAAAACAACTTGGCAAAAGTATAAAAGCCATTCAATCAGATCGATGTGACGAATACTTAAGCCAAGAGTTTGACAGTCATCTAAAGGAGTGTGGTATTATTTCACAGCTCACTCCTCCCGAAATGCCACAATGGAATGGTGTGTCCAAAAGGAGAAATCGAACTCTGTTGGACATGGTTCTATCTATGATGAGTCAAGCTAATCTTCCTGTCTCTTTTTGGGGTTATGCATTAGAAACTGTTGCATTTCTACTAAACCATACTCCAACTAAAGCAGTTGAGAAGACACCATACGAGGTATGGACTGGGAAAGAACCCAATATGTCGTTTCTCAGGATTTGGGGCTATGAAGCACATGTTAAGAAATTAACATCTGACAAACTAGAGTCCAAATCCATTGTCTGTTTGTTTGTGGGTTATCCCAAACAAACAAAGGGATACTACTTTTACTCACAAGCTGAGAACAAAGTATTTGTTGTTTGCAAGGCTGTTTTCTTAGAAAATGAGTTCCTTCTCAAGAAAGACAGTGGGAGTAAAGTAGAACTTGGAGAAATTCAAGTACCACAAGCTCCTATAGAGGATGAGTTGGAAGTGGGATCAAGTTCACAACCAGTTGTGGAATAAGAACCCATTACACAAGTACCTAAAAGGTCCGGTAAGGTACGTCGGGAGATTGAGAGATATGGATTTCTAATCACAGATAGTGACACTATTGAGTTAGTAGATCGTGAGGATCCTACTACCTACCGAGAAGCTATTGAAAGCCCAGACTCAGAAAATTAGCTTGAAGCCATGAAATCCGAGATGCAATCAATGTATGATAACCAAGTTTGGACCTTGGTTGATCCACCGAAAGGTGCTAAGGTAATTGAATGCAAGTGGCTATTTAAACTCAAAGCTGATAAGACCTACAAAGGTAGACTAGTAGCAAAAGGTTTTCGACAAACTCATGGTGTAGACTATGACGAGACCTTTTTGCCTGTAGTCATGCTCAAGTCCATTAGGATCTTGCTTTCCATAGCTGCATATCATGATTCTGAGATATGGCAAATGGATGTCAAAACAGCTTTCCTCAACGAAAATTTACTTAAGGATATGTATATGACACAGCCTAAAGGTTTTGTCAATCCCAAGCATCCTAAGAAGGTTTTCAAGCGTCAAAAATCCATTTATAGATTAAAGCAAGCATCCCAAAGTTGGAATCTTCATTTTGATGAGGCAGTCAAAAAATTTGACTTCATCAAGAACGAAGATGAGCCTTGTGTGTACAAGAAGGTTAGTGGGAGCATAGTAGTAGTTCTGGTCCTATATGTGGACGACATCCTTCTCATTGGGAATGACATTCCAACATTGCAAAAGATTAAGCAATGGTTAGGAAAATGTTTCTCAATGAAAGACTTAGGTGAAGCCGAGACAATACTTGGTATTCGAATCTATAGAGATAGATCGAATCGGCTTTTGGAACTAAGTCAAGAAAAGTACATAGACAAAGTACTAAAGCATTTTAGTATGGGAGACTCAAAGAAAGGGTACATACCTTTGGCTTTTGGAGTTCCTTTGACTAAAGAACAGTGCCCTAAAACCAAAGAGGAAAGGGACAACATGAGTAGAATCCCATATGCATCTATTATTGGATCTATCATGTATGCTATGTTATGTACTAGGTTGGATGTTGCTCATGCACTGAGTATAACCAGTAGGTTTCAGTAAGTCCCTGGTGAGAAGCACTGGTCTGCTGTAAAAGGGATTCTAAATTACCTGCGAAGGACTAAGAATCACTTCTTAGTGTATGGTGGTCAAGAAGAGCTCGTCATACAAGGTTATGTCGATGCTGCTTTTCAGACCAGAACTCAAGATTCTAGATCACAATCTGGGTTTGTTTTTGTTTTGAATGTGGTGCTGTCAGCTGGAGAAGCTCGAAGCAAGAGACCATTGCCGACTCAACTATAGAATCTGAGTATATTGTAGCGAGTGAGGCTGCAAAAGAGGCTATTTGGCATTAAAAATTTCATTTTTGGATTAGGAGTGGTCCCAAGCATCCTAGATCCATTAGAAATTTTCTGTGACAACAACGGGGCCATCGCACAGGCCAAGGAGCCCTAGTCACACCAGAAATCCAAACACATACTCAGGAGGTACCACCTGATCAGAGAAATCATTGATCGTGGGGACATCAAGGTTAGCAAGATAGCAAGTGAAGATAATGTAGCAGATCCTTTGATGAAACAGTTGCGTCCAAATTTGCACGAAGCTCATTTGAGAGCATCCGGTCGTAGGGCTATCCCAATTGGGACTAGTGCTAGTGGGAGATTGTTAGTGTAAGCCCTAGCCCCAATACATTGTAATAAAACACTTTAGTTAATAAATGAGGCATTTGTTTTATATATTGTATTCCTGTGCATATCAATTAATAGAACTATCCAGGAATGTTGTTTCAGTTTAAGTTATCATGTGTGAGGCACATGGTTGTAAGACCTTGAAACAAATGAGACTTCATTATAAATATCCCTAGTCAGTTATTGTTATGGGAATAACAAATGAATTAAGACTAGTATGCTCTCTCTGATAAGTTGAGTTCTGTCTTACGGATCATAAGGACAAGAGTGTCAATCAGAGATCATAGATACATGTTTAAAACATGGTATCTGGATTCGATCCACTCATGAGAACACTACATGGTACAAGTCATAAGTGTTTCTCATATGCAAGTTTTGTATCGGAGTTCTTAGACCTAAAATCTCTATGAAACTCTTTATGAATTACTGTGTGCTTTGACATACACCTAACGTGCTCGTAACAGAGTGACAAGTACGGGTATGCTTGGGTATGCATTGATTCATGTTAGAGAGCATGAGGGAAGTGAAGGGATTACCCCTCTCTATAAGAGAGAAAATATCATCGGCCACTTGATCAGTGAACTAAGAAGTGTATGGCCATACCGAGATGAAATAATGAGTAATCATTATTTATCTGAGAGTTCAGTATCACTGGAATATCAAAAAAGGAATTAATATATATAAGGATGACTAGTTCCATGCCTTATATTAATTCTGATATTTATGGGTAAGGGACTATGCAAAATTGCATTAGGTCACTAAATGCCATATGCATTTTCATTTAATTTGGAATGCTATAATATCTTGCTAGAGAATATATATAGCCTTTGAATTAATTCATTAATTCATTGCCAACATTAAATGGAACTATAGGATTGCACACAAAGCATTGGGCTTAAGATATTTAAATAAAGTATTAGGCATTAATTTGGGCTTTTAATTAAAGTCAAATTAATGTGTGTAATGGGTTTTAAAATTTCTATTGGACCTTGGTCCATGAGAGAGAAAAATTCAGCCCACAAGGTTTAATTTCAATTAATTAATTATCTTGTATTAATTAAGTTAATTGAGTATTAAAGCCTAAAAGAATTTAAATTAAATTAAATCATTTAAATAAATAATCAAGTGGCCAAAATTCCAAGATAAAAATCAAGGAATTTCGGCACATGCACATTAATTATGTTAAGTGATTTTATTTAATTAAATGTCTTGTGTTTTATTTTAAATTTGAATTTTAAATTCAAAGGAGTTTAAATCAATATATATTACTTATTTTTAGGAAGTGATTGAAGTTGAATTAATTATCTTGAGATAGTAAAATTCATATCAAACACTTGCCAAAAGATAATGATATATATTAGTAAAGAAATAAAACCCTAAAGTGATAAGTATTTGGTGTGAAACCCTAGTTCTTCTATGGTTTTGGCATGAACTTCTCTCTCTCTCTCACAAAATTCTTTTGGCCAATTTTCACGAGGAGAAAGGATTGTTCCTCATTCTCTTGTGTTCTTGGATTGTAATAGCAACCTAAGAGAAGTACAAAATCAAATTTTGTAGCTTCAAACCATAGCCATTAAATAATGCTTATTTTGAGAGCTAGCAATCTCGATTTTATGCCGTCGGTGCAATTGTGTGTGTGAACATAGAGAGGAGTGGCGTAAAAGGCTGTTCCTTGGCATTGGTGGTGAAGGTCTAAGGCTAAGATATCCTCCTTGGTTGCTGGTCATCATCAAAAACAAGTTTTAAAGGCATCTAAAGTTGTAAGTTTTAAAACCCTAAAATTTCATGTTTCGATTCTTGTCATGGAATTGTATGGCATGTATGATCAAATTTTATTGTTTTTTGTTGCATGATCTTTATGTGCATACCATGACATATTCCATCAATATTATTATTATTATTATTATTATTATTATTATTATTATTATTATTATTATTATTATTATTATTATTATAGCTTACTAAAATATACCTTAATCAAAATTATTATTTTATAAGCCTAGAAATTAATAATGCTCACTCATTTTGCATCCATAATACATTTTGATCCTTGCAAAACTGATATCAAAATACTATTTATAAATTAGAAGGTATTCTCAGATGACTCAAATTTTAGGGTATTACATATCTCCAACCGTACTACTGATATTTCAAACCCTACTGGTGATAATCCATCAAGCTCTATCCCTCTATCTTAACAGGAAGGTTGTGATTTCGAAAAGGATATACCTTCTTATAATATGAAGAAAAAGATGGAATTAATTTCATCCAGGTAGTTAGAAATTATAGAAGAGATTAAAATCATAAAAGAAGATATATATCATTTGAAAAAATAAATTGAAGGCAGAAATGGCAACGATTTATGAAGCGTTTTCTAGAATTTCGTAAAAACTAGATTGTGGTGCTAGCACTCAGGTAATTTTTTTTTGGTATTTGATACATTTTATATGAATTTTAAAGTAATTATTATTAAATTATTTTAAATCATAAATTTTTAATATCGTCATAGTTTTGCTAGTTCTCTATTTGAAAAAGAACGAAAAGAAAAAATAGAATGAAAAATATATGCATCCTGTTTCTAATGCAGAGAATGATATAGATGTTGAGAAAGACATTAATGCTAGCGAAGCAATAAAAAATAGATCAATAAGTTGTAAAAGAAGTAAGTTTTTTTGATGTTTTAATTATATTTGTATAAAATTGAATTATTTTTTTTCAATAGTCATGTCATGGTCAATTAAAAATTGGATATTGTATTAAGTTATAAAAAAAACATAATACTATATATTTAGGCTATGCATAGAAGTTAATATATTGTATTTTGAAACTTAATAATGTATATTGGCTAAAACATAATTATGTGTATTAAGTTTTGGTCAAACTTAATACACTATATTAATTTATCATAAAAACATAATAACATATATTTAGATCATACATAAAAGTTAACACATTTTATTTTCAAAGATAATAGATTGCATTTTACTGAAAATAATTCATTGTATTTATTTCATGTATAAAAGTCGATATAGTATGTTTAGTTTTGTAAAATTTATTAGATTTTATTTATTTGTGTGAAAAGAAAATACAGTGTAATGAGCTTTAAGAAAAGAAAATACAGTGTATTACATTTTATCATGAATAAATACATTGTATTTATTTCATATACAAAAATAAATACACTATATTTAGTTTTTATAAAGTGTATTTAGTTTGCATCAAAAACTAATATAGTATATTTAGTTCAAGTACAAAAGTTAATACATTTTCTTTAGTTTTCATAAAGTATAATATAGAGTATTGAGATTTATCAAAAAATGATACAGTGTAATGCAGTGTAAAACACTTTAATGTAGTGTAATGAGTCGTATTTAGTTCAAATAAAAAAGTAAATAAATTGTATTAAGTTTTTATAAAGTTCAATACAGTTTATTAAGTTTTATAAAAAGAAAATACAGTGTATTAAATTTTATAAAAATAAAATACAGTGTATCAAGTTTTGCTAAAAATTAATGCACTTTATTTAATTCATGTACAAAAGTTAATATTTTTTCAAAGATAATAAAAGGTATTTGACTAAAATTAATGCAATGTATTCAATTTACTAAAGTTTACTAAATTACATTGAGTTTTTGCTAAAACATAATATTATAATGAGTTTTTAATTATATTAATTTTTTTTACAGAATGTCATGGAAAATAGGCAAATGTTTAGTTCATTCATAAGGAATATGGATGATGAGATATTTGATTGTATTGTTCAAGCTGCAATAAAGAAACTTAGTAAGGAACCAGAAATAAATGCTAGTAAAATTAATTAAATATGTATTTTTATATATTTTATATTGTAGTTGTATATTAATTGAAATACAATATTTTTTTATTGTTACATGATTTAGATGATAAAAATAAATAGATTATCATAGTATCAGAGCCTATTGATGATTCAATTGAAGGAGTAGAAAAACAAGAACAAGATGAAAAATATGCATATCATATTTCTGAGATAAAGAAGGATATGCATGTTGAGAAAGAGGGTGATGATAATGAAGGAAAAAAATCAAGATGTTGAAAAATAAGTTTTTTTTTTATATATTTTGTACTATTTTTAAGTGTACGTGTATAAACATGAATTAACTTTTTTTCAATGGTCATGGCATGCTCAATAGCTGATACATTTTTTCCAAGTATAGTGTATTAAGTTTTGCTAAAACTTAATACATTGTATTGTGTTTAGTTTGTATCAAAGCTAATACATTGTATTGAGTTCATCTTAAAAAGCTAATAAAATGTATTCAGTTTTTATAAAGTGCAACACAGTTTATTGAGTTTTATGAAAAAAATACAATGTTTTGTATTTTATAAAAAAAATATAGTCTATTTAGTTTATCAAAAGATAATACATTGTATTTATCTCATGTACAAAAGTCAATACAGTGTAATGGATTTTAGTAAAACTTGATACATTGCATTAGAACTTATATAATGCAATATCTTTATATTTTGAAACATAATGTATTAACTTTCTTACACAAGTTTATTCAGTTTGTATAAAATTTATTACAGTGTATTATAATCTTTAATACAGTTTATTCAATTTTATAAAAAAAATACAATATATTGAGTTTTATGAAAATAAAATATAATGTATTTATTTATGTGAAAACATAAATACACTATATTTTATTTTTTTATATATTTTAAGCTAGTGTATTTAGTTTGTATCAAAGCTAATACATTGTATTTTCTTTTCAGGTTCAAAAATTAATACACTATATTTTTTTATAAAGTTTAATACAGTATATTAAGTTTTATTAAAAGTAATACACTGTATTGAATTTTGTAAAAAGCAAATACAGTGTATTGAGTTTTGTCAAATCTTAATACATTGTATTTTAATTTAATAAAACCTAATACACTATATTCAATATTTGCTAAAAATTTAAAAATATGAATATCTAAGTACTTTGATAACCCTAATAGACTATATTCACTTTTTTTATAAAACTGAATATAATGTATTACATTCTATTCAATTTTGATAACCTTAATACACTATATTCTCTAATTTATAAAACTGAATATAATGTATTACATTATTGAAAAAAAATAACACTACAATGAGTTTTTAATTTTTTTTTACAGGATGAATTGGAAGAGAGACAAACGTCGAGTTCATTCATAAGAAATTTGGGCGATGAGATAGTTGATTGCATTATTCAAGCTGCAATTATGCAAACTAATAAGGAGAAGAACTCAAAGTTAGTAAAATTAATTAAACATATATTTTATTTTTTATCGTAACTATATGTTAAATGAAGCAAAATATTTTTTATATTGTTACAGGATTTAGTTGTCCAATGTGAAAAAGTTATCTTTGCACTGGTACCTCCTGATTATTTTAGTTGAGATGATCACAAAAGGAGTATCAAACCATCCATAGTTGTGAAATCACTTCATGTAAACAAGTTTAGGTCAAAGAGTGCTACAAAGAAAAACTATTTTAATCATCCGAAGGCTAGATTTTGCAAAGTTAACCAAATTTATTAAGTGGGTTAACCTGGGTTTGCTTAAGAAGGCCACCATGTAATTTTAATAAGAACTTTGATACTTTTATTTAAAGTTTTTCTTTTTTTTTCATGCAATTATAATTTATTTTTGTTTGTTTCTTGTTAGGTATAAAAAGCAAGTTTATACCAAAAGTATTCAATTTTGGATGATCATTTTCATTTTGGTATTGAAATTGTAAAGGACAAGACATGGTGATATGATTTGGCATACCCTAGAAAAGAGCTTAGTAATTCGGTGTGTGTGTGTGTGTGTGTATATATATATATATATATATATATATATATTGAGTTGTTGACAAAAGTGAATACACTATATTGAGTTTTATGAAAATTAAATATATTGTATTGACTTTAATTATACATAATACATCATATTCAATTTTTGTATAAAGATAAACAATATGATAATATAATTAGTTTGATTACATTGTATTCATTTTTAACAAACATAATAGGCCACATTCAATTTTTATTTAAAATAAATATAGTGTATTGAGTTTTTCTAAAACTTAATACACTATATGGAGTTTAATAAAACATAATTCATTTTTTCAATTTACTTAAAGCCTATAAATATCAATAAATAATCAATTTGATTACATTGTATTCCCTTTCGCAAAAACTCAATGAAATATATTCAATTTTTTACTCAAACTAAATTTAGTGCATTAAGTTTTGCTCAAACTAAATACGCTATATTAAGTTTAATAAAACAAATACGTTGTATTCAATATTTTCTTAAATATAAAAAAATATGACCATATAAGCAAGTTAAATATATGTATATTTATACATTAACTATATTTTTTTTTATTTTTGTGTGGATTTATATATTAATTATATTTTGTTTTTTTCTTTTCCACACTTAAATGTGATTTTTTACTATATGAGGAAGAGGGTGAAGCATGATGATAATGTACAGTGTTCATTTACCACAAGTGATAGCCTTTTTGACCAAACTTTCCAAGAGAGATACGAAATGTACAATGAGAGTAACAATGATATTTTATTTGTAAATGTTGGGCATTTGTTAGCTAAATACATTATTGGGATCGGGACTTTCATGGTCTATAATACACCATGATTGGAAGTGAATCATGTATTTTTTCCAATAAATGTAGCTAAGTTCCACTAGATTTTAGGTAGGCTATCAGTGAAGGAAAGAAAATTGTTTATGTATAATTTATTACATTCGACAAGGAGGATCAGATACTGAGTGGAAATTTAATGCATATAGTGTTTTGATACCATATTTTTTTGATTGTTTGGGATTTTATGATGGAATAAATGATATACAACCTAATGACGATAGAAAATGAAATCATCTGATCGAGGTTGCGTATGTTCATAACTTTCCTACACAAACAGAATGGTATATTTTAAATATTTTTTCATATATTATGTTAATATTTTTTCAATAAAATATAGTGTTTTTATAATTTATATTTTTTGTTTATCTTTTTTTTATTTTTTAGTGATTGTTGAGTTTTTGTAGCAGCATTTTGAGAATATTTCATCGAAGGGAAGGCAATGCCTTTAAATTTTGATGTATAGGGATAGATTAGGTCTTTTATTTTATTTGTATAGGATAAATAAGCAAGGAGGAACTATTAAAAGATATACAGACAAGGATCAAATGAAAATAGAAGATGGAAATAAGACAAAAAGAAGGAGATTAAACAAGAAAAATATGATGGATAAAATAAAATTAGATTAGTTTTTTCAAATTATTGTTCATACAACTATTTTGTAATTAATTTTTTGCATATATATTTTTTATTTCTTGTTTTATATTTAAAATTTTACTATAAATTTATCCCTATATTTAGTTTATACATTGAATTTGTTTCTTTCAATTATTTAAAAGATAATGAAAAATATTTGTTAAAAAATAAAATTTTATATTTAATTATACTAAAGTGTTAAAATTGAATACAATGCAATTAAATATAATATATTAGGTTTTATTAAAAAAAATACAATGTATTAAGTTTTTGCATAACTTAATACACTATATTTAATTTGAACAAAAAATGAATATATTGCATTAGGGCAGAGGTGGAAAATGGGCGGATTGGATGGATTTGGGTTGGGCCATAAACGGAAGGATTATAAATGGGCGGATCATAAATGGATCAAAAGATATGGGTCATAAATGGGCCAATATCCAAATGAGTTGGGCGGGTTTGGGCCAATCCATAGGTTTAATGCATGTTGGTTCATTTCTCATAGGCTCATCCATCCTTATGTTACTTTTTCACCAAAATTATTTCAAAAATTTCTAAATATTATAATTAAGATGCTTTTAAAATTTTTAGTCAATCGAAGTTCGTTTCGATAGGTTTCAAGGGCCAAAATATTTTCAATCGATTCGAAAATCTTAAATTTTAAAAGTGTCTAAAATTTTAAATTTCAGTTTGAAAATTAATATTCATCATTCTAAGATGTTTCATATAATCAGAGTAATTTTTGGAAGTTCGTGGAATACTTTCAATCTGGTCAAAGTTAGTTTGATCCCTTTTCGATCCTTTGACTTATTTTTATTTTTGACTTTTGAAGGACTATTTGACCTCAAATTCAACTCAAATTATACCACCAAACTCATCATGAATTATACTTTCTAATGGTGACATAAAATTTTGTTGGACCTCGGTGGACTTGACATGGATCGGGTAGCCCATTTAGGTTGTATTGTGGTACAGATGGATCGCATGTATCCTAGATGTAGATCAATCAATTTAACCAATTTTTTAATAAAATTAACCCTCAATGTAATGTAATATTAAAATTACTATAGTAAAAAAATATGATAATCCAAACGGGTCATTTTTGGATTGGTCAAATGGGCATCGTAGCTAGATCCATTGGGCATTTTGTAGGAAGCCCATTGGGCATCATAGGCAAAATCCAAATAGGTCACATATTTAGTGAATAATTTTTGGGTTGGTCCAATGGACATTTTCTAGATTGGGTTGGGTTTGAGTTTTTTTTTTTTTTTGCGAGTTTGGGCCAATTTTGCCAGCCTTATATTAGGATCATCAAACTTAATATATTATCATTAATTGGTTAGATATTCATATTTTTAAAATTTAATGAAGTAAAAATTGATTACGGTGTATTAGATTTTATTAAATTGATACAGTGTTTTAAGTTTTATAAAAAATCAATACATAATTTATTTTGAGAAAAAGGTTCATATATTGTATTACATTTTATCAAAGAGAATACAATGTAATTATATTGCTTATTTATTCATATTTTTAAGATTTAAGCAAAAATTAAATATAGTGTACAATACAATATATTAACTTTTGACAAAACTTAATACATTGTATTTAGTTTGATAAAAAAAGTAAATATAGTGTATCATGAATAAAGCCAAATTTGCATATACAATGGAAATAAATATTGGAAATTCTGAATCTTTTATTTCTTTGGAATATCTCTATATTTTTTTTATTATGGCCATGTTTTCCACATTTACCACATTTTTTTGGTTTCCCAAATTACTTTGATTCTTCTCTTTCTCGGTATGCCAGATCTTACTGTTCCACTTGGAGCTAATACAATTTTTTTCTGAATACTTACAGGTATATTCCATGTAGATTAATATGGTATTAGATTAATAAATTTTTATATGTTGTTATCATTGTATCTTTGGTATAGTATGGTGAGAAATATGCATAGGGATCCAAGCTCCTGTCTCTTATCACTGCTAATACATAAGGACAAAGCATTTCATCTAGTTGGAATTTATTACATGTAAATTTTTTATCCTCGATATTCACTATATATGTGTTTTGAAAATGATAAATAGTAAATTGAACATCATCGGATGGCTATTTGTATATAATGTATTCAATTTGTATTAAAAAGTAATACAATGTAATGAGTTATGTAAAAAGCTAATATGACGTATTTATTTCATGTAAAAGAATAAAAGTGTTGCCAATTTTTTTATAATCTCTTATGCAATATATTAAATTCTTATCAAAAGCTAATACATTGTATTTAGTTTATGTAAAAAAGTTAATACATTATGTATAGTTCATGTACAAAAGTTAATATAGTGTATTAAATACATCGTATTATAATTTATAATATAGTTTATTTAGTTTTGTGAAAAAAATACAGTGTATTGAGTTTTTATTAAAAGAAAAAATATTTTATTTTCTTTTGTCAAAAGAAAATACAGTGTATTAATTTTTTTAAATAAAAAATACACTCTATTTATTTATGTATAAAAGTAAATACACTATATTTTAGTTTTTATAAAATTTAATATAGTGTATTCATTTTGTATCAAAGCTAAAACCATGCTTGGAATAAAAGAATTAGAATTGTGAAATTTATTTGTAAATGAATTGTTATGCTTGGAATAAAATAATTAATATATAGAATTGAAAATAAATTTTTTAATTTTATACTTAGAATAAATGAATAAAAAATTTTATTTCTAATTTATTTACTTAAATATCCTAAATATCAATTCAATACATATAAAAAATTAATATAATATTATGTCTATAAAAATTATATCAAATAAAATACTAATTAACTATTCTAATTAATTTTATAAAAAAATTCAATTACAAAATATAAAAGTAAAAGAGAATACTGACCCAATAAAATTAATTAAGAAATTAAGAAAAAAGAGAGCAAGAATTGTTTAAAATATACATCTGATTGAGAAATTGAGAAAGAATGGAGAAAAAAATGTTAAAATACAGAACACATATATACTCCCTCCGTTCTCTTTTACGTGTCACTTTTAAGTAAAATTGAAATTATATTTAACCGTTACTTTCAAATTTTCAAAGCAATTTAATTTTCTTTTTCAATTTATTTATCTTTTATTAATAAAAAGAACTAATTAAATTTGATAATTTTATTTTAATCACGTAATTTAAGATTAAATTTAAATATATTTATTATTTCTTAATTATAGAAAAATAATAAAAGTGACTGATAAAAAATAAAGTATAATATAATAAGGGTATTATGGTCTTTTAAAACTTGACTCCTTAAAAATAAAAAATTTATTTGCAAATTTCACTTATTTTGATGAAATTTGATGAAGGCATAATGAATTTCATGAAATTCAATTCCTTTTTTTTTGCATGAAAACTTGGAATTACAAATAATTTTCATGAAATTTTATGAAATTTATTCATTTTAAACATAGCCTAATACATTGTATTTAGTTAATGTTCAAAAATTAATATACTGTATTTTATTTTTATAAAGTTTAATACAATGTACTGAGTTTTATCAAAATATAATACACTATATTGAGTTTTGGGAAAAGAAAATACAATATATTGAGTTTTGCAAAAGATAATACACAGTATTTTTCATCTACAAAGGATAATACATTGTATTTTGTTCATTTTAAAAAGTTAATAAAATGTATTCAGGTTTATAAAGTGTAATACAGTTCATTGAGTTTTATGAAAAGAAAATGCAGTGTATTGAATTTTATTAAAAGAAAATATAGTGTATTTAATCTTTTCAAAATATAATAAACTGTATTTATCTCATGTACAAAAGTCAATATAGTGTAATACATTTTAGTAAAACTTGACACATTGGATTACATATTATTTAATGCCATATTTTTATACTTTTGAAATAGAATGTATTAACTTTTGTGCACAAGTTTATTCAGTTTGTACAAAAGTCAATATAGTATATTAAATTCATTGTATTATCAACTCTAATATAGTTTATTTAGTTTTATGAAAAAAATGGTGCATTGATTTTCATTACAGTTTATTATATTTTATGAAAAAAATACAGTGTATTGAATTTTGTTAAAAGAAAAAATAGTTTATTGTGTTTTATGAAAAAAATATAGTAAATTGAGTTTTATTATAAGAAAATACACTGTATTTATTTATATACAAAAGTTAATACATTGTATTTTATTTTTTATAAAATTTAATACAGTGTATTTAGTTTGTATCAAAGCTAATACAATTTATTTATTTCAGTTTCAAAAATTAATACACCGTGTTTTGCTTTTATAAAGTTTAATACAGTATATTAAGATTTAAAAAAGATAATATATTGTATTAAGTTTTGTGAAAATAATATACGGCATATTAAGGTTTTCAAAAGATATTACAATGTATTTATTTCATGTAATACACTATATTTAGTATTTATAAAGTTTAATACAATATCTTTAGTTTGTATCAGAAGCTTATACAGTGTATTTAGTTCAATTAACAAAGTTAATACACTATATTATATTTTTAAACAAAAAATACATTTTATTTATAAACTATAATGCAGTATATTGAATTTTCATCAAAAGCTTATACAATGTATTTAGTTCATCTTAAAAAGTTAATAAATTTAGTTTTTATAAAGTGTAATATAGTTTATTGAGTTTTATGAAAAAGTATAGTGTATTGAGTTTTATGAAAAGAAAATATAGTGTATTTAATTTTGTCAAAAGATAATACATTGTATTTATCCAATGTACAAAAGTCAATACAATGCTATACATTTTAGAAAAACTTGATACATTACATTAGATATTATACAATACAATAGTTTTATATGTTGAAACAGAATGTATTAACTTTCGTGTACAAGTTAAATAGAATTTAATATAGAATAAAAAGTTTATATATTTAAGTTTAAGCAGCATACCTTCATTTTTAGTGAAAAAATATAATTTTGTGCAAATAATCTTCATGGAATTTGAGTAGAGTTGTGAAAGTTACTGATACTAGGTCTCTATTAATACAACTTCATTCTTAGATTAAAGCACGTATATATTCAAGTAATGGTATGATTGGTAAATCTCTTACTGATTTCATTGCTACATTCATAGACTCAGCAATAATTGATGTCATGATTGCAATTGATTGCTCATATAGTATAATCTTGACCATTTTTCATACCCAATATCTTGTAGGTATAGCCTAATACGTGCATCAACCTTTTCAAACTCTTTCATGTTATGTTGAAAATCATTTTATGTATATGATGTAGCTACTGCAACTAACAGTGCCTTAGATTTTTTTTTTTTTGTATTTTTCTTGAATCTTGTTTTAACCTTGTTTAACAGATGGTAAACACATATGCAATGACTAACTTTTGGATATACCATCTTCATAGCATTATTTATAGTCTCATATCTATTTGATATGATGCACATTTTGGATCTTAATCCACAAGTTTTTTTTTTGAATTTTACAAAAAAAACTTCCAAGTTGCATCATTTTTTTAATCAAGTGTGGAGTATGCTAACAAAAATATTTTATCAGCTGCATTTTTTGTTGATGTTGTGATCATTTTCCCCCATATATCAACTTTAAAAAGGTACCATCAACAATTACTAATGGCCTACATTGTTCTCAGCCTTTAATAGATAATCCTAGAGCTATGAATACATAGTGGAATGACTTATCTTCTTGGATTACCAAATCTGCAATAAATCCATTGTTTTTTATTTTTAACATGTATTAGTATTTAGGAAAAAGTGAATAGGATTCAAATGGCTTACCTCTTATGTTTTGCAAAGCCTTTTCCTTGGATCTCCAAGCCTTTAAGTAATTTATATTGATCCATAATCATTTTGCATGTGTGTATGATGTCTGCTGAAGTATATATAGTATTTACATTCATATATTTGTTCTTAACAATATCACCAATCAAGGTTGATGTGGCCTACCTCTTGTTACTTAGTCTAACTTCAACATTGCAAGTGTGATCAGATATGAATTTTCTAATTTTAAACATTTGTATGTCTGTTTTCTTTGATGCTTTCAACTTCTAGCAGCAATTGTCATCTATGTAGCAAATAAAGTATCTTCTAGAACATGATTTCTACACCTTAAATTAAAAATCATGCATTATTGCAAAAACACTAATCAATTTCCTAAGAGTTTGTCTTTGTCTTTGTAAATCTATCCCACTTCAATTTCATCTTGCATATCACTACTGATGATTCCAAAATAGGGGTCTTTATTTTGTTCTTGAATATTTTTATTGTTACTAATTTATTCATAAATTGTATTTTTGCTCAAATTACTCACATATTCCATCAAGCTTGTGTTAGTATCATTACACTGTAAATTTTGATCAATCAATTCACTGGATGTTGCTTGCTCACTTTCAATTACTGCAACTTTAGTTGGTATGGTGTTTGAGAAATTACCTAATGCAAAAATAAAAATAAAATTCAATTAAAAAACAAGATAACAAATTGTATTTATTGTGTTGAGTATCGATCAAAATCTAACGTATTGGATTTAGTTCATATTCAAAAGTTAACACATTGTACTCATTTAATACAGTGTATTGAGTTATATCAAAAGATAATACACTGTATTTAGTTCATTTAAAAAAGGTAATACACTATATTTAATTTTTATATAGTGTAGTACAATTTATTTAGTTTTGTGAAAAGAAAATACAATGTATTCTATTTTATAAAAAAAAATACAGTATGTCGAGTTTTATCAAAACTAAATACAGTGTATTTATTCATGCACAAATATCAATACACTGTATTTAGTTATTATAAAGTTTAATTGGTGATTTAATTTAAATCAAAAGTTAATTCAATACATTTAGCATTCAAAAATTTTAATACAGTGTATTGAGTACTATAAAAAATAATACACTGTATTGAGTTTTGTAAAAAGTTAATATGTTGTAATTAGTTCATCTACAAAAAAGTAAATTAGTATTTTTAATTTTTTATAAACTCTAATGTAGTGTATTGAGTTTAATCAATACCTAATACACCATATTTTGTTTATATACAAAAACTAATACACTGTGATAACTCCGATTTAGTGTTTATTTTCTGTATTTTTTTACCCATGTTTACATCTTGTTTTGCATGTTTTTCCTATTTTATGTGTTAAAATTCTCTTTTTATGCCAAATAGGATTATCCTGAGATTTATGAAGTTTTTCAGTGATGAATGGTGTATTCTTGAATTTTGTGTTAGTGGTTATACCCTAGGCCATATATTTTGTTCCTTATGTAATATCACATTTCATTTTATAAAATTGAATTTTCTTCATGTTATTATATTTTGGTATGTTAGAATATAATAATATTTATAAATAATAATTCAATGTTATTTTTTGCTATCCCTAGTCATTTACCATTAAAAGGAATAATGATAAATAAAGACTAGTACAAGTTTGATTGATAATCATGGAATGATTATATATGGTGATATAAATCAAACTTATAAATACTTATTGGAGAATAGGGTATTGGATAGACCCACTATGAGATACTACATGAGTTAATGTCATTAGTGATCTCATAATAGTTATGTTATCGATCCTTAGACCTAAATTATCATAGTATCCTACATGAGGAACATTATGTTTTGACATAATCAGACATTATCTTTAATCAGATAATAATAAAGGTTATGATTGGACATGATAAGAATCATGCAAAGGATAGTAAATAATCAAGATGAAATTTGTCCCTCTCTTATGAGACAGATATCTATTGGGCCCCTCGATAAGTAGGACTGAGAAATACATGGAAATGCTCAAATGAATTTATGGAGCGATCAATGTCATTTGATATTATCAGTCTACTTACTGATCGGGAAATTATATGTTTGAACTATATAAGTTTGACATGGATCATAACTTATGTTCAAATAAGATATCGCATAACAAAGGGATTATAACATGTTCTATTAGGTTAAAATCAAAGTATCGATATTCATATTATTTAGGTAGTCATAATATCTTGACAAAGACCGGTTATGACTTGTGGATCCATGATGGGATTGGGGCTTATAGCTAACATAATATGAACGTATTGAGTCGTACACATAGAAAGTGATGAATAGACTAAGGGTTAATTCGGGCATTTCGAATTTTATTGTGTGACAAATTAAAATTCAAAATAAATAAATAAATAAAATAAAATATTAAATAAGATTAATATTATAATTCTTATTTTAAATAAGAAATAAAGTATTTCTTATTTTAATAAGAAATGTGGGCTCAAAATTCTCTCTCTCTTAAATAGGGTTGGATCACCTATATTTATGATATGTATGGTTTAAAAAAAACCCCTAAGAAGACATACTAAAAGGTGAACCATCATCCTTGAGAGAGTAAAAAAATCATTTTTCTATGTTACCCTAGCCATCAAGGAAGGGAGCTAGCATTTCGGGCGAATCCATTCATTATTTTCGAGTGTGGGTATCGATAAAAGGTGTTCATTTCATGTGAGGTAGTACCTACAAGATGATTTTACATTTCAAAAGGTTAGTAATCATTACTTTCTCTTCATTGAGTCAATTAGATCGTATAGATCCTGGTGGGTTTCATATATAAGTTATGTTTATTGTTTTATTTTTCCTTATCGAAACCCAACATTTTATGCAGAAAAAATTGCTAGCACTCAGCTGAGACCATTTATCTCAGCCTTGGGCCATGCAGATCCTCAAAATGCACCCTTTCACCATGAAACTCACTGAGACCAATCATCTCTACCGTGTCTAATGCAAACTTCGAGGATGATTTAGTCCAGAAGGTGTACATGACTAAGACCAAAGTGTCTCAACCATATCCTGAAGCTACAATACTCTTTTAACTTATTGGACTTAGCTGAGACCAATCATCTCCACCGTGTCATGCATTAGATTAGTATAAAAACTGTATTTTGTCTGGCTGTAAAGAGAGTTTTTTTAGGTTTTTGAATTTTAGTGTTTTTCTTTGTAGTTTAGTTTTTAGTTCTTCATACTTTAGGGTTTTTATACTTAGTTTTTATAGATTTACTTATAAAAATTACTCTTTCAATATAGTTTTACATAAAAAATACATAGTTATAGTTAATTTATGGTTTAAAGTTCCAGTTTTCAACCAAGTTCAACTTGGAGAAGAAGAAGAGAGGAAACTATTGCAACTTCAAATCCACTTTCTTCAAATGGGTTTAAGAGTTTTTCTTACCTTTTTCTTGTTGTTTACATTATGAGTAGTGAGTGATTGTTTTATTGTTTGGGGATCTTCGAATACCCTAAACCATGTAAGGAATATGAACTTATTTGCTATATATATATATGTATGTATGTATATTTCAGATATTTCTTTTACCTTGTGCTCATCTTGGTATGGATGTTAATCAAGTATTTATGCTATTAATCTTATTCAAGTTAGTGGATTTATGCTCGTTTAATGTTTATGTCATGCATACTCTATTTTCTTCACATTTGCTATAGTTTTGATGGCATTTCCAGAACGGGAGTTGTTAGATCTAGGGTTTATGTGTTGTAAAAATCAGAATAAGAGAGCAAAATGAATAGGTAATTAAATTGTAGGCTCCGAAATGGGATACTAATTCATATATAGGTTTTAAAACCTACATTTATCCTGGCTATTGGGTAGAGTCTACAATGGGATATTGGGTAGTTAAAGTAGTAGGCTCCTGAATGGGATACTAGGGGTTTATATGGGTTATCCACATCTGAAATGCAAGAACTTTATGTTCAAATGAGCCTTGCATAGGGATGGGGAGGATTGGATTCCTGTACAACATCTTTAGTCATTGTTATTTCCATCCATTTTTCAAATTTTACTTTTAAACATCTTATTAGTTCATATTTTACCCTTTTACTTATTTTATGTTAATTGACTTTATCACCACATGCAAGAAAATCAACAACAATTGGATAATTCTTTAACACATATCACCAATCAATCAATTATTCTTGTATCGAATATGTTTCCTTGGAGTCGATATTCATGGGTCTTAAAAATACCTTACTTTATTACTTATCAATTCAGTACACTTGTTGACATCCGGCTAAGTTTTTGGTGTCGTTACCGTTGATACATTGGCATGTTTAATTTGATACTTGATTGATTGTTTTATGATTTCTTCTTTTGCTTATTTTGTTTATCTATTCTTTTAAGTTGATTTTGGTGCATGAATAGATATGGTTAGTAATTTTTAGTACCTTTTGATCCTAAAATCAAGAGGATCTTACACCAGAGAAGGAGATAAATTCAAACCAAAGACATGAATGATCCACCAAATCTGAAAGTACCTCTTGATAATGAAGAAAAAGAAGAAGGAGGGCAACATCAAGAGAAAAACTATGATGGTCCAATACTAAGGACTATTCATGACTATACCACTCTAAGGTGGAATGAAGAGCATAGAACGGTGGTGCTTCCTCGCCAACAACATTTTGAGAAAAATCCAACAACGATCACCATGGTTCAAAGGAACCAATTTTCTAGATTAGAAATAGAGGATCCCGTACAACATTTAGATATCTTCTTAGAGATAAGTGATACGTTCCAAATACAAGATGTGTCGATGGATCCAATTAGATTGAAGTTTTTTCTTTGACACTCATAGGAAAGTTAAAGATTAGTTATCAATGCTACCGAGTCAGTCTATCCATTTATGGGAGCAAATGCAGGAGAAATTTCTTATTAGATTTTTCCCACCAACCAAGATGGTGAGCATTCAGAATAACATCTACAATTTCCAACAATTGAATGATGAGACTTTATATCAAGTCTGGGAGAGGTTTAAGAGAATATTAAAGAGCTATTTGCATCATGAGATTGTAATGCATCAGTTAATGTCAACATTTTATGTAGCATGCAATCAAACCACAAGGTCTCTATTAGATGCCATATCATGGGAAAGATTTATGAACAAAATCCCAGAAGAAGTATTTTTGCTACTTGGTGAAATGGTGATGAATGAGACTTAATGGTTTAGTTCAAAGGTATTGATGAGAAGACAAGGAGTCCACAATGTAGATGAAGTGGCGATTCTAAAATCTCAAATAAAGCTATTAAAGAAGAAATAAAATGGGATAAAAGTGCATAATATTTCAGTAATTAGTCAAGAAAAAATTCCTTTGAAGGAGAAAATTTGGGAGGTGATGCAAGGGCAATAAAGCCATACACCCAAGGAATGAAAGATGTAAATGCCTTGCAAAAGTACAAGAGGAATGATCCATTTAGCAACTATTATAATCTCGGATGAAGGAATCATCCAAATTTTTCATGGAGGGATGAAAATCAAGCTTCAACCTCAAACACTAACCTAAGAGCTCCATTTAACCTACCTTCACATAACCAAGCCAATCACAACCATGGTTACCATCAATAACACCAACCATAAATAACAAATACTCATTTTCAAACACCATATCAAGCACATCAAGCTTACCCACCACACTTCCAACCTCTTGGTTTCCAACTTAGACAAGCCCCACCATAAGAGAAGAAGCCAAAACTTGAGAAAATATTTGATAGTTTAATGTCAACTCAAAATCGATTCATAGCCAACTAAGATGCAAGGTGGAAGGCTCA
Source organism: Excoecaria agallocha (assembly GCA_037975025.1). Taxonomy (NCBI): domain Eukaryota; kingdom Viridiplantae; phylum Streptophyta; class Magnoliopsida; order Malpighiales; family Euphorbiaceae; genus Excoecaria; species Excoecaria agallocha. The sequence continues at coordinate 24,052,803 of CM075810.1, read as the reverse complement.
AGAGTAATGGAATAGGAATCAAGATGCAGTGATGAGGAATTTAGAAACTTAAGTTGGCCAAATAGCCAATTCTATCTCAATAAGGCCGATGAGTGCTTTTCCATCAAATATCAATCAAAACCCGAAAGAGGAGCTAAAGGCCAATTCATTAAGAAATGGTAAGGAAATACAAGGTAACAAGAAAGGTAATCAACCTACTTCAATTTTGGTGGAGCCTACAACATAGGTATATGCATCTAAACTAGGGTTGTTCACGGGGTTAGGTTGGGTTAAAAATAAAAAAAAAAATCTAACCCAAACCAATATAGGTGGTTTGAGATGATTTGAGAGAGTTGGGAATGATTTTTATTGTAGTTTATAAAGGTTTGAAATGGTTTTAAAATGGTTTGAAACGATTTGAATACAGTTTGCAGTGAATTAACTATTGTATTCATAATTTTTTTTTTTCAAAATTTAACTTATAAAATAAAATAATAAACAAAATAATGATTACATTAAATTATAAATTGCACTAAATTTAAAATACTAAATTTAAAACTAATAAATACTAAAATTTATATACAACAAGCATTGTACTAAAATATAATATTATCAATCAAATGTCCAAAACAATAATTACGAGATATGATGTAATATATTTAGCACAAAAATGCTAACAGCTGCTAATGCCTCTAGATTCCAATCACTCCCAAATTGAAAGTGCATGCAAATTTGGAAAATCTTTTAGACAAAATGAGTTAAACAAGTTGATTCCATTTGAAATTATAACATAAAAACCATAACTACAAAAATATACAACACCTGATTCATGAAGTTTATCTAAAACATCCTTCACTACAAGATTCAATATTTGAGCACAACACCTCACATGTAAGAACTCATGCTCTAAGATAGTGCCTCTTCACTCTTTAGTCTTCCTCTTTAAATATTTAATAGCACCATGATTGGAACTTGCATTATCAACTATTAGTGTTAGAATCTTATCTATTTCTCAATCTAGCAAACAAATTTCATCCATCTTTCCAATTATCTCCCATTTATGGCTATCTACTTGACAAAAATTCAAAATCCTTTTATGCAAGTTCCATTCCTTATATATCTAATAGGTTGTTAAACATATATAATTTAGGTTTTGAATAGATGTCCAACAATCCATTATAAGACATAAACGTTGAGATTCTAAGACACGTTTTAACTTTGACTTCTCATCCTCATAAACTTTCAAGCAATCCCTTACCACAGTAATACGAGATGGAACCACAAACCTACGTTCCAAAGTATAAGAATAATTCCTAAAACCTTTCTTCTCAACAACTCTAATTGGAACTTCATCTAATATAACATACCTAGCAAGCTCCTTTCTAAGTCCTTTCATATCGAAACCCTTAATCCTAGGGCTTTTACTCCACCGAAAACTAAAACTAGAACACTTTTGTGATTTCTTAATTACTCTATAAGGATACTCCTTATATTGGTTATTTAAATGAGCCCATAGAGTACTAGTTCCATGAATTTTAGATTCATATGCATATGATTTCCCACAATATACACAAATTGCCCTAGTTTTATCTCCATATTCTATCAATCTAAAAAAATCCCATATATCAAAAGTTCTTCTAGAACCCAACCTACTACTTTTTTTTCTTAGAGATGGGGCGAGGAGGATAAGAAACACTTCTACACCCAGAATCTTCATTTTCAACCACTATTGATGAGGTAAGGTTACTTTTATCCATCATAAATATGTAATAAAATAAGTATTAAACATAATATTGAAAATACAACCCAACCATAACCCCATGAGCAAACATGAACAACACAAGTAACCAAAGCAACAAGATAAACATACATAAAAAAAATTCAAGCATTTCACAATTCTATCTGAACTTCATTTCAACAATACATATTGTTAATTTATTTCCTTTTTCTCCTGAAATTAATATATTCAATGGGTTCAGTACAAAACTAGGGGTGTACACAGGTCTGGATCTTCCTGTACCAAACCGAAGAATCGAAAAAAAAGATCCAGAATCGAACTGTACCGATGACTTTTTGACTAAAACCGAACCGAATTGTACCATTGACTTTATTTGGAACGGATCTGGATATTTAATCGAAAACTGGACCGAGAACCATATTGAACTGTACTGAATTGTCTTATACCGAAAGAACTGATATTTATTAATTATTATATATAATAATAGTAATTTATATATAAATATTACTTATAATTTTTATTATATATGTACTGCATAAATTTAAATTCATAATTATTTAAGGTATATATTTTAATACACAAAATCAAGATAATAATTAGTTAATAAATTAAATTAAATATTTTAATTATTAAGAAAATAAATTTAATTATTATAATAATCATTCTATATATAAATATGAATATGAATATATAACTAAAATAATTTGTATTTAATTTAATCTATCTTTAATATCACTCAACTACTATTTTATTTTCTTTATAAATTTTTGTATAAATATTTAAGTTAATCAATTTATCATAAGAGTACTTTATCAATTAATTTCATTTACTGTGAGTATCAATTAACTAATACTCATATATTTTTAGGACAATACTTTTATGAATATCTAAATTAATAATGTAATTAAATATATTTATTATATATAATGAAATATTATCAATTATTGTATTATATAAGTGTATAATTATTTTACCAATTAATTTCATTTATTTTTAGTGTCATTCAACTAGTATGTATATATTTTCGTACAATACCTATAATAATAATGAAGTTGTAAATCAATAATGTGATTATATATAGTTATTGTATATAAAAATTTTATCAATTAATATAATTATTTAAATATGCAATTATGTTATCAATTAACTTTATTTATCTTTATATCATTAATGATTAAATTTACTTATATGAGTACATATACTTTCAGTATCACTTAACTAACATTCATTAATTTTTTCACAATATCTATATAAGTAATTGAGTATTTAAATTAACAATACAATTATATACAATTATTATATTAATGAAATTTTACTAATTTGTGTAAAATTATTTACTGCATAAATTTAATTTCATAATTATTTACATTATATATTTTAATATATAAAATTAAGATAATAATTAGTTAATAAGTTAAACTAAATATTTTAACTATTGAAAACATAAATTTAATTATTGTAATAATTATTCTATATATATGAATATGAATACATAATTAAAATAATTTATATTTAATTTAATATATCTTTAATATCATTCAATAATTATTTTATTTTCTTTATAAATAATATTTATTAAATATCTATATAGATATGTAAGTTAAGCAATTTATCACATAAATACTTTATCAATTAATTCCATTTACTTTGAGTATTAATTAACTAATACTCATCTATTTTAAAGCAATAACTATATGAATATTTAAATTCGTAATGTAATTAAATATATTTATTATATATAATGAAATATTACCAATTAATGTATATATAATGAAATATTATCAATTAATATTTATCTGTTTTTATCACAATACCTATATGAGTATGCGAATTTATAATGTAATTATATATAGTTATTATATATACCAAAATTTTGATCAATTAATATTCTAATTAAGCATGCATGAAAAATAAAACGCATGTAAAATTTCGATTATGTTTGTGACAGAAAGCTAAATTCTAGCGGTATTAACTTTTAAATGTAACTCTTAATTCCAATTTTCCATACAGGATGGTTTATTTTACATATAAAAAGCTTAATTATAAATGTGAGAAACTTCTTCTGCACTAGCATAATAAGTTTCACATTTGGAAACCAATTTATAATAAATTCAAATATTAAATGAACTTCAAAGTAATATAAGTATATTTTAGATTCGAACTCTCACTCTGATATCATTTTTATTATATATTTAGATAAAATTAGATAAATTTAAAAAAAAAATTATAGACAGATGGATTTAATTAATTGAAAGACTTTTCAATTATATTTAAAATGATATAGTTTTGATGGTAGATTGGCCTAAACAATTTAATTTTTTTAATTAACTCTATTATTGTATTCAATTTATGAAAATTAAATTAAATATAGAAATATAAATTAAATATATATATATATATATATATATATATATATATATATATATATATATATATATATATATATATATATATATATATATATATATATATATAACCCTCTCTTAACCTAAACCCCATTCGATTTCTGCCTCTTATCTCACGATAGTCGCCGCTCGCCTTTAGTCCAGGAATTCGCCCCTCTCCTTCTCGCCGGCCACTGCTCACAGTACTCCGATCTCGGATCAGGTATAACTCACTCATTTGCAGTAACAATTATGTGATATGGGTGCTGGTTATTTGGATTTGTTAAAGTAAATGTTTGCTATATTCTCTTTATTTATTTTGGGTTTTGTTTGATTTGGGGATTTGTTCGATTTGGGGGTTTTCCCTTCAGTCTCCTGTCTCCACGATATCTATGGATTGCGACTTAGGAACAGAGCATCTTGTGAGTTTGGCAATTCATGTGGTGGGTACGATGTCGATGTTTTATGATTCGTTGAAAAATTGAAGTCCAGATTTAGACTAGATTTACTTCTTACTTTAAACAAGAAATATTTATGGATTATTATTTGTGTGGCTCATATATGGCCGCAAGGCCGCCAAAGCAAACCGACATGCATATATGTAAAATATTGAAATATTTTAAATGTTTATCATTAACATGTTAATCTTGAAAAGGACAAATGTAGTGTAGGATATTTGTTGATTTTATAATGATTATAGTAATAATTATTTATCCACCTTAATTATTTATCCACCTTAATATGATCGTCTTTGGTTCTTTTACAATTATGGCCACAATATAATATTCTTTGCATTTTATGGCTTAGAAGTCACAACTTTCGTAGATTTGGAAAAGGATATATGAGGTATTATTTTAGTATGGTGTTGAGTTGTATATACTTTCATTTGGCAGCAGCTCCAAATTTTAAATCCCAACTACAAAATGAGCAAATGATATTCTTTTTCCCCCCTTGGTTTCCTTTTTTATTGCTTTATCTTTGCAATTAAAATGATATTCTTTTTGCCCCCTGGTTCACGCAAAAAACTAATTTTATTTTTGTAATCCTTTAATTCAAAATTCATGGAATTCAAATGGACTTTCCAGCTGTAAACTTGAAGATTGTCTTTATTCCATTGTTGGCACTTGAAATAATTATTCTAATTGACTGAGATCATCTGTTTCTTAGCTTATTTTTCTGCTAAAATATTTCAAATAGTTGAGCTCATCTAGTTGGTGCAGCAATGGTTTAGAAATTAGATATCAAATTACTGAGATCCTTATTTTTTCAAAAATTAAATAAGTATATATATATTTTCAAATGTGCTCAGACTACCTTGTACAGTTCCATCTCCCACATCTCTTTTTTAATGGAAATCATGTATGAGCTAAACTGATCTTTTTTCACACTCATTTTTTTAGGATGCAATCAACTTGGTGATTGCAGTGTACGAGAAGGAATTCAGGGCCATGGGTGGTTATCTGACTAATGAAGCAAAGTATGCCTTGATATTTAAATAGCTGCTTTGGTTTTTTGGTAATTTTCCAGGTTCTGATGTTGATTGTTTTTTATGTTTTGCTTTCTCAGCCAAATTTGAGCAACATAGAGCATTTCATTCAAGTTGTTGGATCATATGAAGATAAAATATTCCAGAAAAGGGCACGCTTGCACCAGGTTAATGTTCTATGACCTTCATGAGTAGTTTTAAAATTTTGAATTCACTTCCTTAAGGATTATATGGTGTAGGGCTGCGCCAAACTGCAACTGAAAATCGAATCAAATGGAATTAACAAGAAACTGAACTGGCTGAATTTTATAGAAACATATATTAAATGATCAATTTATTTGGTTTGGTTTTTAGTTCGGTTTGGTTATTTATTTATGTACGTAATACATATCTGTCATTTGTAGTATACGCATTTACATGATTAGTTTGAATGTTTAATTTTTTATTAGATGTTTATAATTGTTGTATATTTCTGGAATTGTATGATAAAATTAAAAGTGTATGAGATAGTACCACAATTAAAAGCTAATACAAAATGTGCAATGGCCTAAAACTGACAAATATTTTGGTAGAGTTCAGTTTGGTTCTTTGTACTAAACTGGTTTGGTTAAGAGGTTTAATCTATTTAGTTTTGAGTGCTTGGAAACCAGACCAAACTGTATTGATCAGTTGTACAGTTTTAATATATAGCATGCAAATTATTGCATAGATAGAATACAACTTGCTCAGGTATCCAATGTCCTCCAATAAGATTATTATTTTGGCTATCTGTTTACTATTTCTTATCTGTTTCTAGATGTGGCAAAATATAAAATACACTATCAGCTGATATATAAAATGAACTCCTTTTATATTAATGGGAATGTGATGAGCTAAAAAGATATGCATGTACTTTTAACTATTGCCATTTTAGCTTGTCAGTTGCACCTGTAATTCTTCACATAAAGTAATTGCTGTTTGAATAGGGCAAATAGAGAAAATAAAGTACATTAAAAATCCTACATCATGTTTAGTTTCTGCTCCTAAGGAGGAACTTTTCTATTGTTGATAGGATGGCCTTTTTTGTTTTGCTGATTGATCAGTATGACTGATCAATCAGCATGGATGAAGAACAATAATTGATGCGTAATGCATGTGTGTACACTATTGCTGAATATGATACATGATAGTTTGATTTTTGGGTTTCCTTGGTTCATTTTCTGTGCCTATCACAGTAGACATGAAGACTTAGTTAACGATTCATTCCTCTGTGGTGGTGTTTCTATTTATTTAATAAGTTTACTGCATGTTAAACTTCTGTATTTTAAATAATGTGATTTAATGTGCATGCAAAATTTTAAAAATATTGAATTATCCGAAATACTGGATTGTATTGTATTGTATTGTTTTGTATCGAAAGAACCGAAGAACCGTACCGAATTGTTGTAGAACCATACCAAATTGTTCCGAATTTTCAAGATAGTTACAATACTTAATTTTTAAAATCTCCAAAATTTCAAGACAATACGAAGATTTGTAAATTCCCGAATTGTACCGTACCATGTACACCCTATACAAAACTGTTAATACAATCTACACAACTTGAACTGAAAAGAAGCAGAAATCAAGACAATTATAGTTATAATTTAGCAAATTCAAATTTACCTTGTGGTATTAAAGAAGCTGGAGTTAGAGCAAGTGTAGGCAAAGTTGGGAATTTGCCAACTATAATTGTGTTTATATTCTGAGGCCGATACCCTATTACATCAATAAAAGGATACATTTCATACCAAATATTACAGCTAGGAAACAAAACTCTTCCACCTATTTTTCCATAATTATACTTGGATAATTGTGACATAGCATTTTGAAGACATTGAACACAATTAGAAGCATACAAGTTAATCGACCATTGAGCAAGAGTGTATATCTTCAAGACCCAAAACTAACAATCATAAGGCAATGCTAGGGGTTGGATTATACATATTCTACCCAGCAGTTGGCATCTTCAAAAGGAAACTTTACGACGACAAAATATTAAAATTATAATGAAATCTTATAAGAACACCAAAATCCAGAGACAAAACAAGTACACGGGGTGTAGTAATTTCAAATTATTCTCATTATATCAAAGTGAATCTCTCTGACCATGCTATTCAACCAAATTTCAACTTCTGATGATCAAATCTCTAATCTTATTGGAAAAATAATTGCAGTAATCAACAAAAAGGATTAAATAAGGAATGTCTCACACTCACGTGATTATTATATAAAAATGGTGAAGAAGATCTGAATTCATGGCTCAAAACTAATATCTACATGTTTCAAAGTGTTTTAAGGATTAAACTTTCTGTTTGACTTAAAAATTGAGAGATGATTCCCAAGAAAAGAAGAAATCTAATACAATCACTGCAAAATCGAGTTATGCAATTAAAAATTTGACCACAGTAGACCTAAATATCACCTCTTAACACTTTAGGAGCAGTAAATACAAATCGCTAAAAATTAACAACACAAATGGAACAAATATCAATAACTAAATCAAAGTTATCTATCCGGTGGAAAGAAACCTATGTGAACTAGACAGAAATAGGAATAGAACCCATTAACAATTGAAATTAATTTTATAAAAATTCACGTCTTGAAAGAAAGAAAGAAATAATCATTGGTTGGCTTTGCCTATCAATTCAGTGAAATTAATATGCACAGGACAGAGTAAATGCAAGCACAAACAAATAAATTCCATCTCACCCTAATTAGAAATTAAAAATCAAAATCCTCTCCCATTATACTAATATCACAATATGTGATTTTATCCTGATTCACCATCCAAAATGACTCTCTAACTCAGATTTAAGTCTATAATTAATGATGATGCTCATTTATGTGAACATAGAAATAAAAATAAGAGACAACAAGTGGAAGCATACCTGATCAGAGATTGTCGAGGGAGTCAGAGAAGGGAGGAAATAAGGATTTAACATCAGAAGATCTAACCAAACAAAAACCACATACCCGTTAAAGGAGATTTGGCAACTGGAGAGAGAGAAAGAAAGAAAAAAAGAAAATGAAAGAGGAAGATGAGGGCAAGAGACGTTAAAGTAGCAAAGATTATAAAGAAAATGGTCTAGGGCACGATAGAGAGAAAGAGGAGATAGAGAGAAGAAAGCAAATGGTCGATTTAGGTAATAACCTGCCATATTACATAATAACCCAACCTTCTTCCATTTAAAACTTAAAATAATACCAAACCCGACCATTAAACCCACCTAAATTGTATTTTCTTAGGTTGGTCGATTTGGGTTGGTCAGATTGGTCGGTTTATAAAAAAATATAAACAGTCCTAATCTAAACCTAATGATTTTACTGAAATGCATGAGGCTGCAAGACAAGGTAAGAGAGTTTCATTTAAAAAGGAGCCTGAGGTTGAAAAATCTATATTGCCTTTCCCTGTTGTTGCTAGAAAAGATAAGAACAATGACCAATTAGCAAAATTTATGGATATGTTGAAAAACAATTGCTTGTTAATTTGTCTTTTATCGATGCCTTGTTACACATACTAAAGTGTGCTAAGTTCTTAAAGAAAATTTGCTCTAGTAAGAAAAAGCTAGAAGGGCTATGAATAATCCACTTGTTTAAGAATTGCAGTGCCATTTTGACTAACAAAGCACCAAGGAAACTAGAGGACCTTAGCAGTTTTACATTACCATGTGAATTAGGAGGAAACTTCAATGGGCATGCTTTATGTGATCTACAAGTAAGCATTAATCTTATACCTTATTCTCTTTGTAGAAAGCTAAATCTAGGGCATCTTAAGGAGACAAGTATGTTGCTACAATTGGAGGATAAGACTATCAAGCAACCCAAGGGGATCATCAAAGGTTTACTGGTAAAGATTGAAAGGTTCATATTTCCAGTGGACTTTGTGGTGTTAGAAATGGAGGAAGACCATACCATTTCGCTGATAGTCGGGCAACCTTTTCTCAACATAGCAAAAGCATTGATAGATATACATGGGAAGATAGTCACATTATGGTTTAACAATGAAAAAATGACTTTTTAATGTGAAAAAATGCTAGAATGACCATCTTATGAATTTATGGAGTTAATCTGCTGTCTTTAAGATAGCTATAGAGAGATAAAAAAAAATAAGTTTAAAAATGAGATGATAGATGTTACCTTTGGAGAATGGCTGATGTACCCAAAGGAAGAGAAGCCTATAGTAACTAAGAGGAAGGATCGAGTGATCAAGTGGTTTGATGGGGAATTGCTAAAGGATTTAACCCTATGTTTGACGTCACCATATGATTTCAAGTTTGGTGTTGAAGCGAAGAAATATGTAACATTGGAGGGTGTACCATTAGAGCATTAAAAGTCAAGCTGGTGACTTAAACCTAAAAATTCTTCTAAACTCAAACTTAGACCTTATTTCCTTTAAGTTATGTTTTCAATTTTTGTTTAAGTTGCTAATTTTATCTTCACTTTTAGTTGCAATAAGTGGTTTTTAGATGTGTAAATGCTTGTTAAATGTTGTTTTGATCATATGCATGTTGGACTCAATCGAGACCAATTGGTCCCAGCTATGTCCCATCCATTATCTGAGTTCCAGAATAGGTCACTCGATCGAGACCAATTGGTCTCTACCATGTGTAACATTTTAGGTCAGTTATAGAAGGTATCACTCGGTCTCAATCTTGTGAAATATGAATGTTTTAATCTAGTAGAGGTCACTCGACGAGACCAATTATTCTCAATCGAGTGCATTTGAAAGTAGAATTATGCATATTTAGGCCACTCAACTGAGACTAATTGGTCTCAGCCGTATGTATTAATAAAAATGTGTCACTCGGCTGAGACCAATTGGTCTCAACCGAGTGCAATTAGGGTTTTTTAAAAACAGAAGGTCGACTCGACCATGACCAAATGGTTTTAGCCATGTCCTTTAATTTTTCAAAATTGTACATTTTAGTTTTTATGCATGACTTGATTAAGACCAATTGGTCTCAGTCGTGTGCTTAGGGCACTCTATCAAGTCCTCTTATAAATAGACCAAAAAATTATATCCCTTCACATTCTCTTTCATTTTCTTTTCAAAATTTCTTGAAGAATTCGACATTCTCTTAAATTTTCTACCATCATTGTGCATTTTTTTCCTTGTTGAAGCATCAAACAAGTAAGTATCCAATTTGTTTTATCTTTGAATTTCATTTACTCCCTTCAAATTTTGGTTTTTCTTATGTATGTTTAGATTAAAAATCCCTTTTTTATTGAGCATAGTAAATTTTATTATGCTTGAGTTGAATTGTGAGTGTTGAAATACCCATTGCATATGTAAGGTTAGGTTTAAATTCAAATTTGTCCTATTTTACTTTTTGTTCCTAGAGGCATGCTTTATAGTTTGCTATTTTCACCATTCTTAATACCAAATGGCTTTTGATTCACTTGGATTGAGGTAACTTAGTGCAAGAATTGTGTATGCACGCCATGTGTTCAAAGAAATGCTGAAAAGAAATAAAAATTACTAGTTTGCCTAACTTTTCCTTATTAGTGTTCATGATTTTCTTAAAACCAATGTGTTATGCCAAGTGTAATGTAATGTTTTTGTTAGACATATATGCAATGCTATCATATGTGGTTATTAACTTGATGACTTTAATGTCTTAGTGCTAGAATAGAAACATTGTGTTGTGTGTTATGTCATGTTTTTGTGCAATGTTTTTACCAAGATTTTTCTTTGCTTCTTTTGGTAGTCTCTTTTTAAGATTTTATTTTTTTATGTCTTTGCTTCTTGTAGTTTTGGTAGTATCATAGTATGTTGTTGTTTGTTTTGCTTAAATAGGATTAGTACTAGTCATTGTTATAGGAGGCATCAAAATCTTTTTTTTTATAATGAGCATTGTGATTCTCATAGCTTAATTTGCACTTTCATGCATATTGATTGTTGATCAAAGCACATTTAACCATTCTTATGCATTTATGGAACTTTTATCCCCTTGTGCTTTACTTTTTGTACCTATTGTTCAATTCCCTCTCTTGCTTTGCATGTTTAAGCTTTATATGTTAAAATGTAATAGAGAATGGTTTGCTTTTGCAGCAGCACTTAAGTACACTAGAATGGAGGTAGGATTTTCATCCTCAGCCCTTTAAGAATTTAGAAAATCGAGGGCTCTATGATGGGTTCCAAATAAATTTAAAGAGGAAAGGATTCAAAACTTGCTTTTGGAGGCATTGTAACCACTTTGGCTAGACATGTCAATTACACCATCATGGCAAAATCTATCGGTAATCCTGTTATCATCAACAGAAAGATGTTGAAAAAGATGGGCATTCTCATAGATGACCTAAGATTTTTAAGGTAAGGGTACGTAATGCTGTCCACTAGAGAAAAGTATGGAAAGGCTATGAACAAAAGAGCCATGAAGCTTCAACGAGTAGAGGTAGTGCCATTACCCTCTCATCTGAGCAGTACACAATAATCACAACCTGCCTTGACACCATGACTGACCGGATGAACCAAATAGTTGTTGCTTTAAGAATGCTGCAGTCACATTTTGATGCCTAATTTCCTCTTCCACCTCCATAGGAGTGATTATTTTTTTCAGTGATTTTCCTCAACCCCCAAAATTTTATGAATTTTATATTTGTATTTTGCTAAAGGCATAAAAAATATTAAGTTTGGGGTGAGGGTATATTGGAGATGTTATGATTCTGAACTTATTTTGGATATGTGGATATTTTTTGCTTGTTTAATGGTAACACTAAAGTAATTGTTTTAATTTACTTTTATGTTAGATTGTTAAGTTTATTAGTTTTTTTTATGTTATTTTGTTATTAGTAGTTGTAGTTTATTTAAATTTTCTTAATGGTTAGTTAATTTGTTCATATTTTTGTGGTTATGTTTTTTTTTAAGTGTTTTTATCTTTTATAATTTTAATTTATATTTAGCTTAATGTGTTTTTTTTTTAATTTTCGTTAGTCTTTATTTTTCCTTTTATGTTTTAGCTTTTTTTTAGTTATTTTGCATCATTTATTCATTTTATAGCTTTAATGTTTGCCTTAGCTTATCATTTCATTTTTTTAGGTTGTTGTCTTCAATTGTTATCAAAAACCTCTACATTTTTACTTAATTTGCCTTAGTTGATTTCGTTATTGACACTTCGAATTGAGGTTGAGAAAAAATTATTTAGGGTAGTTGAATGATTGAAGAGCCGCTAGTTATTGATTGTTTTTCTTTTTTTGTTAGATTCAAGTAGATCGATACAGGTAGGTCTTCAAAAATAATGTGCACTTTAGATCTATTTTAAAAAAAATTAGAAAAATCAGTGCATGAAGGTAATCGAATGGAAATTCTAGAGTGCTTGAACCTTCCTCATCACCCTTCAAAGCATTCATAACAATTCAAAGATAGAGCTTAAAATGATTTACACAAATTTTCATTGTAAGCCTCTAGAAAAATTTTGACCTACCCGGTATTAAATTATTTCCCTTGCATAACCCCTTTGAGCCTAATTGCATACCAAATTTTTAATTTTTAATATACTCATGTAATTGTCCTAACCTTGAAGCCTTTTTTTTTACCTTTTTAGAATTGGCCATTCTTGAATTGAGTGAGAAAAATTTGTTTTAGGACTAAAAGAGAAATGAGTTAGATAAAGGTTGAATGTCAATAAAAATTTTATATTGGGCTTATCTTGTGAATGTTAAGGATTATTTCCATAATATTGTTGTTTGTAAAGGTTGTTAGCAAGCCCCTATTTCTATAAAAAAAGGAGTAGTATAAAATAAAGTCTTGAATTATAGCTTGTAATAAATGTTGGGTAGCTTGCTGAAGTTAGAGAAGGAAATTTTAGTGGTTGTAATTTAATTGAGCGATGGCACTGTTAAGTAAGCATTTTAAGGTAATCCTTCTCTTAGAAATCTAAATTTTGTATAATTGCATTATGCATTATGGGTAGTCTAATATTTAAAGCATCTTCTAAATAAAAAATAGGGTAGAATGTGAGTTCACAATTTTTTAGAGTGTTATTATGTTGAATGGAGTTATTAAATGGCTATTATATCTTGTGCATCTTGCACATTTTTTTGTAAGCCATACCCCAACCATGTTACAACCCATATAAGAATTATTTATGGAGATGACCTTTAGGTTTCGGTGCTAAAGAAAAGGCCTATGGCATCTTTTGAATTTTAAGAGCTAAACCGTGTATGGAAAACTTTGCATATGAATTATTTTCTCGGTTATCGGATTGCATTGGAATTTTATAATTTAAAAATTATCTTTAGGGCTAGCACACACAAATTAGTAGACTAACTGGTATAATTTAAGTTGAATTCTCTTTGGTTTAGGCGACCGTTAGTGACTTCTGTTGTAGTATTATTTAGCTTTCTTTGAACTTGTAATTTCTTTTTCTTAGTTTGGATATGCGGGAATTTGGTTATCTAGTTGCTCAAGGGTGAGCAAAAGCTAAGTGTGGAGCAGTTGATAACTTCAATTTAGTATTTATTTTCAGTGTATTTTTTATCGGTGTTTACATCTTGTTTTGCGTATTTTTCCTATTTTAGGTGTTAAAATTCTCTTTTTATGACAAATAGCATTATCTTAATATTTATGAAGTTTTTAAGTGATTAATGGTGTATGCTTGAATTTTATGCAGAATAAATGGCTAACACTTGGCCGAGACCATTTGTCTCAGCCCTATGCCATACAAAACCTTAAAATGCACCATTTTACCAAGGGACTCGGCTGAGACCAATCATCTCCACCGTGTCCAATGCAGACTTTGAGGATGATTCAGTCCAGAAGGTGCGCACGGCTGAGACTAAAGTGTCTCCATCGTGTTCTGAAGCTACAATACTCTTTAAAACGATTAGACTCAGCTGAGACCAATTGTCTCCACCGTGTCATACATTGGATTAGTATAAAAATTGCATTCTATCTGGTTGTAAAGAGAGTTTTTTTTAGGTTTTTGAATTTTAGGGTTTTTCTCTGTAGTTTAGCTTATAGTTCTTCATACTTTAGGGTTTTATACTTAGTTTCTATAGATTTACTTGCAAAATTTACTCTTTCAATATAGTTTTACATCAAAAATACAAAAATACATAGTTATAGTTAGTTTATAGTTTAAAGTTCCAATTTTCAACCAAGTACAATTTGGAGAAGAAGAGAGGAATATAATGCAACTTTAGATCCACTTTCTTCAAATGGGTTTAAGATTTTTTCTTATTTTTTTCTTATTGTTTCCATTATGAGTAGTGAGTAGTTATTTTGTTATTTAGGGATCTTTGAATCTCCTAAACTATGTAAGGAATATGAACTTATTTGCTATATATATATATATATTTCAAATGTTTCTTTTCCCTTGTGCTCATCTTGGTATGGATGTTAATCAAGTATTTATGCTATTAATTTTATTCAAGTTAATGGATTTATGCTTATTTAATATATATTTTTCTTCACATTTTGTTGTAGTTTTGATGGTATTTTCGGAATGGAAGCTGTTAGATCTAGGATTTGTGTATTGTAAAAATCAGTAGAAGAGAGAAAATGAATAGGTATTGAAATAGTAGTCTTTGAAATGGGATACTAATTCATATCTAGATCTTGGAATCCACACTTATGCTGGTTTTTGCATAGATTTTGCAATGAAATATCGGGTAGTTGGAGTAGTAGGCTCCGAAATGAGATACTAGAGGTTTAGATGGGTTATCCACATCTAAAATGTATGAATTTTATTTTAAAATAAACCTTGCATGGGGATGGGGAGGATCGAATTCATGAATAACATCTTTAGTCATTATTTCCATCCATTTTACAATTTATGCTTTTAAGCATCATGTTAGTTCATATTTTGCCATTTTACTTATTTTTATGTTAATTGACTTTATCACCACACAACAAAATCAACAATAATTGGGTAATTTTTTAACATGTATCACCAATCAATCAATTATTATTGTAACGATTGTGTTTCATTGGGTTCGATATTTGCGGATCTTAAAAATACTCCACTTTATTATTTATGGATTCAGTACATTTTCTGACATCCAACCACACTGTAACACACATAATATATTGAACCAAGTAATAACAAAGGCATAATATAAAACATATACCAACAAGTTTAATACAATTAATCTATTTATTAAAAATAAAAATTTTAAAGTATTTTCACATGTGATAAAACACAATACATTTTTTTTAAGTTGCAAGCAAGTTGAATAAACTATATTATGTTGTAACTTAATAATTAATATAACATATTAAATCAAAAAAAATACAAACACATTTTCTTAAGTTACGATATTATATAAATATACTATATTTAGCTATTGAATAAATAAATTTAAGAATGCAATTGAAAAATTAAAAGTATTTCTTTGATATATTACCTAGGATAGTATTTTGTAGAACCATGATGCACAAAGGATAAATTGTGAAATTTGATTCTTTCTTTTTTAGTTCCATATAAAAAGAGAAGGGATATGACATCATCAACTTTTGGTGGATATCCTGCTTTTAGTTTGGACTTTACATTAAGGATGTCATATTCTACATTTATACTTATCTGTCTTGATATGATTCCCGATAGTCATTTGTAGTTGCAAATCAATGGAAGTAAAATGCCTTTCACTTCAAAATTCTCATATTCTTGATTCAATTTCTAGCGCCCTCTATGTTGAATTAATATTGCTATTATGTTTATATTGATATTATGTAAGAATCGTCTGTACATCAATGTCAAATAAATCAGAAAATAATTTTAACTTGTGCATAAAATTAAGTTAATACATTTGTTTTTCAAAATATAAAAATATTATATTGTATAACATCTAATAAAATGTACCAAGTTTTACTAAAGTATAATATACTGTGTTGACTTTTGTATGTGAACTAAATACAATGTATTATTTTTTACGTACAAACCTCAATATACTATTTTTTACTCACAAAACTCAATAAAGAATATTAACTTTTTTAGATGAAAATAAATAAAATCCATTATCTCTTGATGAAAATTCAATACACTGTATAAGAGTTTGTCACACCCTTCTCGGAATAGTTCTTTTCGATACGAAACTTAGCCGAAAACGGTAAATTTTTTTTTTCTCCGAATAATTTGAAACACTTAAAATACTTTTACATTAATTCCAAAATCATTTGACAGTCTTGTAAACAATTAAAATATATACAAAAATAATTTCATGCCAAAAGCTTACATCAAACACTCATCCATCAACAATCAAAAATACAATCAAATTATAGTTCAGTCTTTTACCTTAATAGTCTAAGTATATACATGCCAAAATACAATTCAGTCTTATACAAAATCTTCTCTTCCGATCTGGCTTCATTATGTACTATGCTCCCGCAACACTTCATATCCTGCACGTAGTAAATACTACGTGCTGAGCACTAAATATGCCCAATGGTGACTACTAATCCAAGAATTTTCCAGAACAAAGCATAATTACATAATTTATGCTATTAGTATTCTTATTTCATTTAACATTTCCTCTTACTTTAATTAACATTAATTTATTATTAACTCGCACTTTGGTAATCATTGCTATTTGGTTTTCAATTTTACAATTTTACTTTATACTATCTTCTAAGGTGAATCGATATCAGATTTACTTTTATCTTTACGTTATTCTTTATTTAAACTTTTATCTTTATCATTACTTTCGTCCTACCTTTTAGCCACAACAATTTAATTATCATTTCATTTAGCAATGTGTATTGGTACTCGTGTCTTTAATAGTACCAAAATAAACTATTTTTAATTCTTGATTTACTGTTCAATTATTCAATCTGTATTCTAATTATACTTCTCGCTATTTATTCTTTTACTTTACTTTAACTTTTAATTAATAAATACATTACTATTTAAAGGCTTTTAAGTTTTATTGCAAAGTGATACGACTATTTTGGGACACTTGGCAGTCAGAACTTTCTTTCTTTTATACCTTTACTTAAGTATTAAGTTCTACTTAATGTCATTACTATCATTTTTTGACATTAAATAGGAAATTAATATTATTTTCCCAACTGGTCACTATTCACAAAAGTAATTGGTACATAAAATACCAATTAGTTAGATTTGTCTTTCTCATGTAAAACAAAATGCATTTAAATCCTTTTTTATTATAAAAACTTAACTTAATCTTTATTTTACATTTTATTCTTATAAAATCTCTCTTTTTCTTTTTCTTATTAATTATATTTTTCGGAAACATTTACAGATTTATTTCAACTTTGAATTTTCTTCCAACGAATCGTTTTTTCGTTATAACTTTTATATTCAATTCACTTATACAATACCGATTTATTCATTTCGATGCGCCCCTAGTAAATATAACAGGATTCTCAAAAGGATACTCGGGACTTGACCCAAGGGTCCCACTGAACAGATATAGAAATGATCTCGAAAGATCAAGTCTCACAGAGCAAAAAACAGATACACTTTCACTTTCACTGAAGCTATGGAGATCAAAGATCCCATCCATAGCAAAGCAAGTCGCCATGACTTGCACCGCGGTACAAAAGTGTCTCTATGGCTAGCCAATTATATCCAAACAAGAATAACAACACCTGCTTATTGCTAAGGGCAAAATAATCAATCATATTTGCAATCATTTTTAAACATTTAAAAATCTTTAATTTTTTTCTTTTATTTATTGCTACACTTTATTATGATCAAATGCACTTTTTTGTGCCTTTGACTATTCAATAACTTTTTGTCCTTTTATTCACTTTCTTTTTTTTCAGTCACTTTTGTGAATTATTCTTCTATAATTCACTCAGATACTTAAGCTTTTCAGTCTTTTATACAGATTATAAATTATGAATTATGGCATTATAATTCACAATTTTCTTTTATTCTTTTTGTATAATTCTTTGCGAATTATTTTTCTATACTTCTAAGCTTGACTTTTTACACTTTATTTTTCTTTTTGTCCAAAACTTTTTAATTATTCGCTAAGCCGACTTTTATTTCGTCAACGAAATATTTTATAGTCTTTCACTCTTTTAATACTTTTTATTGACTAATTTATTTTGATAAATTAGACACACCTTTATTTTAACACTTTTTACGCAATTAGAAATTCTATTGGTATAATTTATTACTTAATGCCTCAAAAAATGCATAATTTGACTTTTTCTATTGAATTATTCATTTCAAATACATAATTACAATTTTACCATTATAATCATTTATTTTCATTTTTATTATACAATTTCTTCCATTATTCATCGTTTATTCTTCATTTTACCATTTTTGGGTAAAATTATATTTTAGTCCCCATACCACGAAAACTTTATCTTTTGACACTATTAGGTCTCCAAAATTACCATTTTTGCTCTTGTTAACTATTTCTTACTTATTTTTACTCATTAATTACCCACTTTGGTAAAATTACCATTTTGCCCCAAAATTTTTATTTTCTTCTATTTGAGTCCTTTTTTCATTTAAAACTTTATTTTTATCTTTCTTTTCACTTACTTATCAATTTATTTCCATTATTTTCACTCATTTTATGAATTATTTATCAATAATTCATTATTCTTATTATTTTCACGACTTAATAATTATTTCAAAAATTCATCGGTTGACTTTTTACTTCTTGTCGTTGATATTAATTTAATTTCATATTAATTCATCACTTTAGTTATTTTTATACAATTATGCATTAATATTTCAATTATTTTCATTATACATATTAACATTAAATTCTAAATAAAATCACAACAATTTTAATAAATGCCAATAAAATTTAATTAAGCATTATTTATTAGTTATTGTCATTTTTCATCCAAATAGTCATTTAATTCACTATAAATCACAATTTTCATTCAATACATACACTATACATAACTTTAAAAATTCCAAATAAATTTTCAAATATTCTCTAAAAATTCACAGACATTTATTATCATGTCTATTATTATTTTAAACTAACATAAATTAATTATTTACATTTTTCTAATTATTTTCTTTACCTATCATTTTCAGCCACCAACATTTTCATCTTAAAAATTTTCTTTCTTCCATTAAAGCCTCTATTTCATTTTCTCTCATGCTTAATTTCATTTAGCCTAACATAACTTCATTAATTAACAACTTTAAACATCTTTAACCTAGTTACATCAAAGGAATTAATTCACAAAAAAAGGAAAACCAATGGATTTTGTAGTCACTTACCTTTTTTTCAAGTTTTAACTTCCTTAAGCTTCATTTTTCTTCACTTGACACAAAGCAAAACTTCATTCCTCATCACCTTCTCTCTTGACCGAAATTTTTCTCTTTTTCTTTCTTCACTTGTTTCTTTGCCTTTCCTTACTCAAATCACTTGATTGAGGTCACTAGGATGACCTAGAGAGATAGAACTTCATCTTTTATGTTAGAGTTTATGGGAGATTTGGAGTGAAAGAAGAAGAAATCAAAGAGAGAGAGAGGAGGAAGGTGGTTTGGCCACCATAAGAGGGAGAAGGAGCTGGAGGTTTCTTGAGCTAATCTCTAGATTTTTAGCTCTATATATACCCTCTTGATGGGCCAAAATTGGGCTTAAATGAGTGAGTTTTGTCCACTTAAACATTAAGGCCCATTTAGGCCTTTTTAAAGCCCAATCCATTTTCTCTCTCTTCCTTACTTCAAATCACTTTAATTTTGATTTCATCATTCTTAAAACATCAAAAATAGGTAGTACATAAATTTTTGACTCAATCGGAGTCCGTTATCAGTCCGATTCAAACTTATCGATCTGATTCGACAACTGCCGGTATCACCAAAAAATTCAATTCTTGTCACCAAAATATTCTACATAAAAATTCGTACAGGCATACAAAATCTGACAATTTTTGGAGTTCGTTTACTATTTTTAATTATTTATGCAAAATCAAGTCTCCTTTTTTACCAGGAAAATTGACTTGCTACCTTTTTCGTATTTTTGATTTTTGGAGGCCCATTTGACCTCAAATTCACTTCAAATTTCAACCCCGAGCTCACTATGACCATTACTTTCCAATGGTTCAATAAAATATTTTTGACTTTCGGGTGTTCTTTCGGACCCGAAAAATACTATTTACTGTCGGAAAATACTATTTACAACTGACTCGGTATTAAGGCCATTACAGAGTTTATAAAAAATTGAAAGTACTATTTATTTTGTTTTATATGAACTAAATACATCATATTAATTTTTTACAAAACTCAATACATTGTATTATTTTTTAATAAAATTCAATACACTATAATAAACTTTATGAAAACTAAATACAATATATTAATTTGTGTACCTAATCTAAATACAGTGTATTAGCTTTTGATACAAACTAAATACACTGTATTAAACTTTATAAAAACTAAATACAATATATTATCTTCTGTCATGAAATAAATAAAGTGTATTTTATTTTCACAAAACTCAATGGATTGTATTTTATTTTTACAAAATATAATAAACTTAATTTTCTTTTAATAAAACTCAATATACTGTATTTTATTTTATCAAAATAGAACAAACTGCATTAGAGTTTATAATACACTCTATTTAATACACTGTATTGACTTTTTATACAAACTTAATAAACTTGTGCATGAAAGTTAACACATTGAATTTCAAAGCACAAAATTATTGCATTATATCAAGTTTTTCTAAAATGCATTACACTGTATTGACTTTGTACATGAGATAAATATAATGTATTTTCTTTTGATAAAACTAAATACAATGTATTTTTTATAAAATTCTATATAATGTATATTTTTTTTCATAAAACTCAATAAAATGTATTACACTTTATAAAAACCGAATACATTTTATTAATTTTTTAAGATGAACTCAATACAGTGTATAATCTTTTGATAAAACTCAATAAACTATATTACAATTTATAATGAAATGTATTAATTTTTGAACATGAACTAAATACAGTGTATTATCTAATGCACCATATTCATTTTTTACTCAAACTAAAAACAATGTATAAAGGCTTTGACTCAACTTAATACTGTTTATTATTTTTAGCTGAAACTTATTCAATTTTACATCTAAATTAATCACATTGTTTTTAATTTTCAGAACAACTAACACAGTTTATTGTAGTTTATCAAACTGTTATTCATTCGAAATCTAACAAATTAAAAAAAAAGAGTTAATTAAAAAGATTTTTAAGTTTTGTAATCCGAATATAGTTAAAAAGATATTGAAAACATAATACTCCAGCAGAAATAATACGCAACATATATACTCCAGCAAACATAATACACGACATGCAAAATGATTATTTAGAAATTTAAGTAAATAGAGGAAGATGAGAGAAGTAGCAACGATTATAAGTTTTGTAATACGAAAAATAGATAACAACATATTGCATAATATGTATTATATATATATATATATATATATATATATATATATATATATATATATATATATATATATATATATATATATATATATATATATTTAACCAAATGCTATTATTTTGAAATTTAGGTAAATAGAAAGAGAAGAGAGAATTATTAGAATTTTCTCATTATTTAGATTGTAGAAAGGAGATAAAACTTATATTGATTGCAAAAAATTGAAGATATTATAAAATCAAAGTGTTCTAAATTTACGATCTGTGAGAAATAATCGGAGAAAAAACTGTAGAATTACAATCTCTTTGAATTATCTAAATCTATGTATATGAATCGATGAGAACGATCATAATTTTAATTTTTTGAGAGAAAATTATTTTTAAATTGTAACTATTGAAAGTGAAACTTAAAAAAAAAAATCGTTTAAGGTATATTTGAAAGAGGAATCTTGAAAATGTAGCAGTTATGAAATTGAAAATTTAAATTTAAATTTTTATCGTAAGTTGAAGACACGCGCGGGCATTATATATATATATATATTGTGGTATTTATATATAAACCTTTTTTATTTATTCGTTAACCGAAACTCAACGACTAATAATTAAGCAACCCCTTTTTTTTTTCTTTTCACGCTAATCATCTTGCAGAAAATTTTGGAATTGAACTTCAATTCCTCAATTTTGTCAAACTCAATCGAACGCTCACAAGGGATAAGTTCTCTTTCTTTTTCCCTCGAACTTTTTAAAATGAATTAGTTTTACTTTTAATTTTTATCTTTTGTATATCCTTCAGCAATTCAAAATAAAACAATTTTGCTCCAATTAATCATACAATGTCATGTACCATTCATTTTTAAAAAGCAAAAATTACATATTTTGAAAAGTATAAGATTATAGTTTAACTGATTTTTTTGAATAGACCCTGTCTAAACATCTTGCCTTTCATTGATTTTTGAATATCCTACTTTCTTCTTCCTTCAGACCAGGCCAAGCCTTTAGGTTGTTTAAGTAGGTTGGGCTAGGTTTGGTTGATCTTTTGAAGTTATCTCCAAGAAGGATCGTTGCTCCCTTCATACCCCTTGCTGCTTTATCTAAGCGGGTTTGGGCTAGGTCGTTGCGATCCTGCTACCTCTTTTCGCAATGGAGTGGGGAGTCAGAGGCTGTTTCCCCGTGGCCAACTCGGAGGGGTTGGTGATATAAGAAAATCAAATTAACAACATTGATTTTATTTATGACGATAAATTTTCTCTATCCCCTCGCAATTTAGCTATTTTTGAGTAGTAAATAAAATAAATTATGTGTGCAGTTATACCGTTCCATCAAATTAATATATACAATTCAATAATTTATTCAAATTAATATATACAATCCGATAATTTATATGCGTGTATTGAAAATTAGAATAATCAACCTTTAAAAAGAAAAGGGATAAAGAAAAAATAAAGAACAAATAAAACTATGAACAAAGAAGTTTATTCATAATTCTCACACATATCAAACATAGGAATTACACTTTAAACAAACAAAAACCAAGTTTATTAAGATCACAAATCCGTTAGTTAATCTGATTAATTACTTTATTTACCCTCAATCTGAACAACTTTCTTCTGAGGTTTCTTAACCTCCTTTTTAGGATTAATAGTGACAACAAGAACTCCATTCTCCATGGAAGCATGAATTTTGTCGGTCTTAGCATTTTCCGGCAACCGGAATCTTCTCATGAAGTCACCACGGCAACGTTCAAGCCGATGCCATATATCCTTATATCCGACTTTATCGGCCTTTCGTTCTCCACTGATATGAAGAACTCGGCCATCATCCACTACTTGAACACTCACTTGGTGTTTTTGGAGACCGGGAAGATCGGTTACGAATATGTGAGAATCTGCCGTCTCTTTCCAGTCAGTTGGGAGCTGATCCTTGGGCATTTGCTTATCATTGAAACCTACACATCATCCAACGGAGTACTCATTTTCTGCAACTAATTTCTTGTAACAAAGGAGATTTTAGATAAGAACTTGTTAGTGATTTGTGGAGTAAAAGCGAGGAGGGTGTTCATATTTAAAGGGAAAATAGAAGAAGGCAGGATTGTCTTGAAGGTTCTTTCTATTTCTTCATCTTACCACAATGTTCTGGTAATCTTCGTTTAAGATAAGGACTAGGATTTAAAGAGGTCAAATTTACATTTTAGTCCTTAAATTTTAAAATTTTTATAATTAAGCTCTCCATTTTTATGCCTAATGATTTTGTCAATTTCGGAAAAAATTATATTTCGAGAAAAAATAATTTAATTTGTAAATTGCTGATGGTATTTTCTTTATTGACTCTGTATTTATAAACTTCAAACAGCAAAATAGAAGTCTATATTAAATTAAAAAAATCGATAAAAATGTTCAAGCAAGAACACTGCTACAGCATGTTTATTGGAGTCCATTGACCGCACTCTACTTAAAAAAGATTAGAGAAAAAAATTACCATGATAGTTTGCAATTTTTATTTTCAAATTGATCTATTAAATCTTCTATATTGATCCCATTAAATTATATATATATATATATTGAAGTGGATTGGGCTTAAGATTTTGTAGTATTCAGAGAAAAGAACATGTATAATGAATTAAAAATTTGTATTAATGTTTGAATATTGTAAACACAATGTAATTAATATATATCTAGTTATGTTTTACTTAAGAAATACATATGATTTAAAGGAAAAATAAGGAAAAATAATTATTGTTACATTTTGGTATGGTTAAAATTAAACATAGTAAAATTGACCCAAATTCATGGATCGATTCAAATTCATAAAAAAAAAATTGACACAAACTCAACCCAATTTTCATAAATATCTATTAGATCAGCCCAAAATTAATTTCTTTTATTTTTCAATCTAATAGCCACTGACTCAACCTAAAATTAATCCATTTACTTTTTAACCAATTGGATTTTAGCACATTGAATTTTTCTAAAATCCTCTTTTTTTGGATTTTATACAGCTCCTGATTCTGTTTCTCTCTTTCTTTCACCGTTTCTCCATCAGTTATCTTATTTGCCCCTCTCCCTGATTCTGCATCTTTCCCTGAAAAGACAACGATACTTGATGAAAAGAGAGAACTGAAGCAAACCAAGTTAAGTTTCATGCGAAAAGGGCATACAAGAAACCCAAATAGAAGCAAAACCAGCGAAAGAAAAAAAGAACAATTCAAAGACAGAGAAAGGGAATCAAGGAGAAAAACTTTACCGGAAATCGAGAGCTGACGAAAGAGAGAGCAGATCTCAAGCAAGTAAGCTTTGTTCTTCTTTTTCTTCTTTATGGAATGATAAAATCTTACCCATTTCGTTTCTTATCGTTTCTGATATGTTGTTTTAATTATGGTTGTTTTGTTAGTTCTAAAGCATAAATGGCAGTTGCTTGCAAATTTGCAATAGGTTCTAGGTATGGGTTTTCTTCTAGTTATTGGCTGGCTAGGAGTTTCATGGCAAATTTTAGAGAGAAATGCAACTTTCACGTTTAACACAGTCCTTTCATCAGATGTATTGAACAATTATATGATTTTCGTATGATGGGTAGCACCAGGTCTTATGGAATTTGCTGGCTTCTACAACTCAGTGACATCGTTTTGATAAGTTATGCAGTGGTGCTATTGTTGACCACTAAGTTGAAAGTGGAAGAGAGAGAACAAAAAATGAGAATTATTTCTTCCGTATATATCTTCCGATTACTAACAAGCTAACAGATTACTAACCGCAAATGGTTAACTAAACTAGTTAAATAACTAACTTCTACAACTCAGTTACTTCGTTTTGATAAGTTATGCTTGGATAAGAACTCATAACACAACAAAATAGGCCTATAATCTTAACGCAAGAATTTAATTTCTTACCACTTGAATCACTATAAAATTTTTATTAATAAAGAAAAAAAAATAGAGAAAAACTTACCATTTGTTGGACGTTCCCAAGGAGTATCAAGTGATTTCAGAAATTGGAGCTCAAGTCCTTGAAGATCTTTCTTCTGATTTTGTAAAAAAGACATTTTTATAATCAATAGAATTGATAAATTTTTGGCGTTTAGGAGTGGAGATGTAAATATTAGGAAGGGAGAATTACACCCTATTTATAGAAAAAGTATGTCTATCAGAGCAGGAATTAGACTTCTTTTCAATATAAACTACTTTTCAATATAGATTTCTTTTCAATAAAAATAAGAATTACACATATATACGCACATGTATGTAGAAATATGAAAAAAAATACAAAGTAAAAAATAAAAATGAATTTATTATAAAAATTTAATACTTTAATTATTTTTCTAAAACAGCAAGCTGTTTATACTTCCCAACTCTATATGAATAAAATATACAACTTTCTCATTTGTATTTTGATCACAATTCATTTCTGTTCTATTTAAAAATAAAAATAATAATTAAATATATATGCACACATTAATGTAATAGAAAGTGAAAAATAAAAATGGATTTATTCTCAATAAAAAAAATAGAAGGCAAAAGAGATTAAATGTGAATGTAACTCTATCAAACAATACATTACTAAGTAATTAGGAATCCAATTTCATTAAGAAATAAGAATTCAAATAAAAAACAGTTCCCTTTGGTTTATATAGCCTGAGTTGGGAGTAAAGTAAAAACAGTATTCACTAGTTAACAAAATACTCGTTAATTCTCTTAATTATGAGAAATTCTGAGACATTATCCATGGAAGGAGATCCTGAGAAGTCAAATGTGAAGTTGTCTTCTGAAGAAAAGGACAACATCGGTGAAGCTTTCTCCTAATTTCTTTTATTTTTCAATCATTATCATAATTATATGTATAATAAATATTCATAAAATTTTTGGTGCAGATTCTAAATTAATTAATTTCAATAAGATGGTGGTTCTTCTCAGCGTTCATCTTTGTGATGTTATTTTCTCTTTTCGCGTTATATTTTATGGGAATGTGTTGTGAGGATGGCAATGGTGCTGTTCCAGATGATGCTGGGACTTACATAGCTTGGGCTGTCTTCGGATTTCCTTTAATTTTTGCTCTATTTTCTGGTATACTGTTCGGTATCTTTCATATTCCAATTCCAATCGTTCGCAATTATTCAATGGGATCCTTTGGAAAATCTTTATTTGCTATTATTAGACTAATCTGGATCCTAATATTAAAACAATATCTCAAGGATAAATATTGCTATTATTTTGTTTTATTTAGTTTACAGCTCCAAACAAATATACAAATATGGTTGGCTTCAAGAGATTATGGAGTATTGGATATATATTTAGTATGCAGTTTGCAGATTATTCTGGTTCATTTGAAGTATGAAAATTGGTGGGTTTGGATTTGTCCTGCACTTATTATTTGGAGGACTGTACGCTACAAATTTAAATCCCAAAATTGTAATACTTTTTCACGTAATTATGATTTGAATTGGAGGATTGTATGCTATTCTCATTTAATAATATTTTCTTGTCTCAAAGTGCATTTATTCCGGATAGATTAATCACAGATAATGTGCTTCTCGCCTATGAGGTTGGGCACTATCTTCATTGTCAAACAAAAGGAGTTAGTGGTACCATTGCTTTAAAACTTGATATGGCAAAGGCATATGACAAAATGGAGTGGTCCTATGTGAGAGCTATTATGGGTAAGATGGGTTTTCATGAGCAGTGGATCAATCTTATTATGATGTGCATCTCTACTGTTTCTTATCAGGTCAACACAAGTGGATACTCTATTGGCCCTCTGGTGCCTAGTAGAGGACTTAGACAGGGGGACCCGCTTTCCCCTTATCTATTTATTATTTGCTCTCAAGATTTATCTGCTGCATTATCTGATTTGGAACGTAGGGACATCATCCATGGTTGTAAAATTGCTAGAGGTACTCCGACAATTAGTCACCTTTTATTTGCAGATGATTCTTATTTCTTCTTCAGAGCTAACCTTTGTGAAGCTTTAGCTATTAAAGACTGTTTGAAAAGATATGAAGCAGTTTCTGGCCAAACAGTGAATTTTCACAAGTCATCTCTGGGCTTCAGTAAGAATATTGATCCTTATATGCGGCATCTTTTTTGTAGCTTTTTGGGAATTTCAGCATCTCTTTAGGTTACATCTTATCTTGGTATGCCAATGCTGGTAGGCCAAAATAAATTCCAGGCTTTTAGCTTTATAAAAGATAAAATCTGGAAGAGACTGAATAGTTGGAGAAATAAAATGCTATCTTGGGGAGGAAAGGAAATTCTTATTAAGTATGTATTGCAGGCTATCCCGAATTATCTGATGAGTTTGTTTCTTCTTCCTTAAGGCTTTTGTGATTCGATTCACCGGATGTTTAACAGATTTTGGTGGTGTTCCAATGGCAATCATAACGAGGGTATAAAATGGATGAGATGGGAGTTGTTATGTGTTCCTAAAAAGATGGGAGGGCTTGGTTTTCGAAATATTCACCATTTTAATCTAGCCTTGCTGGGAAAACAAATTTGGAGGTTGCTCACTCGAAGTGACTCGCTAGTTGCTAGAGTTATGAAGGCTAAGTATTTTCCTAAGAGTCATATTGCTCATGCTCATTTAGGTAGGAGACCTAGTTATATTTGGATGAGTTTATTGGAGGCTAGGGATATGGTAATTCAGAACATGAGGTGGTGTGTGGAAAATGGATCAGCTA
Source organism: Excoecaria agallocha (assembly GCA_037975025.1). Lineage (NCBI taxonomy): Eukaryota > Viridiplantae > Streptophyta > Magnoliopsida > Malpighiales > Euphorbiaceae > Excoecaria > Excoecaria agallocha. The sequence continues at coordinate 24,024,208 of CM075810.1, read as the reverse complement.
TTGATATTTACCAGGATGCATGGCTTCTAGATAATTCTAATCCAAAGATCTCTTATACTCCATCAAGTGGGATGGTAAACACAAAGGTTGCTTCGCTTTTGGCAGATAACGGCACTAGATGGGACTTCGCAGTACTTCAAGCAAACTTTAATAACAGAGATGTTAACCAAATTCTATTGATTCCCCTCAATAGAGTTGGGCAAGTGGACTCTATTTACTGGCCTTTTGAAAATAATGGTCAGTACTCAGTTAAGAGTGCTAACAGCTGTTGCATGGGTACGTATCAATCATTGATTAACTTTGAGTTTCCTTGGCAATCTTTGTGAAATCTTCCTATTCCCCTTAAGATTCGAATTTTTCTCTGGCGATGCATATTGGAAGTGTTACCCACTAGAATGAATTTGGTCTGTAGGCATGCAGTTGATCAGTTTGCTTGCCCCCTTTGCTCACCACTAATGGCTGAATCTATTTATCATGCATTATTTGGTTGTCATTGGGCTAAAAAAATTTGGGAGGAGAGTTCTATAGGAGTTTGCTTTGACGAAGGACGATCAGTGGCTGACATCTTTAAAGGATGGCTTATTAACCTTCAACGGGATGAATTGTATTTTGCTGTGTATTTGATGTGGGCTATCTAGTACAAAAGAAACAAATTTATATGGCAACAATCTAATATGAGTAACGGGACAGTCCTGAGATTGGCTAGTGGTTGTTTGAATCAATGGTTAGTAGTTCATCAAAAAGAGTTTGCACTGGACTCATCTTTTGACGTGGGGTGTTAGACACATGGTCGCCTCCTTCTCTTCATTTCATGAAGTGCAATTGTGATGCTGCAATCTTTAGAGACGACAATCGGGTGGGTTTTGGCTAGATATGTAGGGACCCTCAGCGGAATTTTGTAGCAGCTGGACATGGCACTTTTCGATGTCCCCTGGACCCTCTTTTAGCAGAGGCTATGTCAGTGAAGGAGGCGTTGGGATGGCTAAAAGAAACTAATTTTCGCAATGTGGTTGTTGAGGCGGATTGCATAAAGTTATTTCATGCTCTTACTAAACCTTTTAATTATGTGTCTCCGTTTGGTAGCATTGTTAAAGATTGTATCGACACTAGTTTGAGGTTTGACAACTGTGTTTTCTCCTTTGTTAGAAGATCGGGTAACGATCTTGCTCACACTTTAGCTAGGACCTCTGTTGTTTCTTCAGGAGTTGTTTATACTTCTCCTCCCCCTTGTATTCAACAGATGCTTTAATAAAAGGTCCATTTTATCTCAAAAAAATTGTTATGATTTTTTACTTTTCTCTTTTACTTTATTTTATCTTGCCATATAAAGCTATTTGGTAGAAAAAATAAGAGTAATATAAAGTGACAAATAAAAATGGATTTAATCTCAAAAAAATAAAATTTAATATCTTAATAATTTCTCTAAAACATCAAGCTTTTTATACCAAATACATGTAAATAGCTAGCTGTATAGGTCTAAAAAATAAAATTCTCTCATTTGTCTTTTGATCATAATTTTTTTATTTAAAGATAAAAATAATAATTACACATATATATGCACACGCATGTTAAAAATATGAAAATAATGTAAAGCGAAAAATAAAAATGGATTTATTTAATTTTATAATTATTTCTCTGAAACAGGAAATTGTTTATACCTTGCAACAAAATACACGTAATTACAAAAAAAAATTACAATATTCCTTTTTTTATTTTGAACATAATTCTTTTTATTTAAAATTAAAAATAAGAATCACACATATATATGCCCACGTATGTAGAAATATGAAAATAATATGAAGTAAAAAATAAAAATGGATGTATTCTCAAAAAAAAAATATTATTTCTCTAAAACAGAAGCTGTTTATACTCTAGCACAACAACTATGTGTAAACAGCTAACTTTATATGGTTTAAAAAAATGCAACTTTCGCATTTGAATTTTCATCATAAAACAAATAAGAATATTGTATTTTCCAGTCATACAAAGCTGGCTGTTTGCTTGTAGTCCGTGGGGGATAGTATAAACAACTTGCCATTTTAGAGAAATAATTAAAGTATTAAATTTTTATTTTTTTGAGAATAAATACATTTTTATTCACTTTATATTGTTATCATATTTCTAAATGCATGTGCGTAATATATGTGTAATTATTATTTTTATTTTTCACTTTATGTTACTTTCAATAAGTGCTGGAATAAAAATAATTTTAATATATTATAATTTTAAATATTGATTATTTGTAATATTTATATAATTTAAATAAAAAAGAATATATTTATGATAGAAATAATAAATTTTACATCCTGAGCTAATGAACAAGCTGCCCATTTACTGCGAGGAGCAACTTGCTGTTTGTTTGAGGGTATTTGAAGAATAAAGTAATAGCTAGCTTTTATTTGAAAATATTATATAATTTTAAATATTGATTATTTAAACTATATATATAACTTAAATAAAAATAATATATTTATGATAGAAATAAATAAAAATTTAGGGCGTGTTTACTTATGGAAAACAGAATACTGTTTTCTGTTTTCTAAGAAAACTGAAGTATCTGTTTTCTACGGAAATTTTGGCAAATACGTTCACCTATTAATAACTGAAAAATTATTTTCTTGAAAATGGAAAATGAAAAAAATAGGAAAACATGTTCATTTATTAAAAATGGAAAATTTTCATTTATTAAAAAAAAAATATTTTCTAAATTAAAAAATTAAATTATATATTATTAAAAAAAGATATTCTAATTTTTAAAAATAAAATGTTACGTATATATGATTAAATTGTAAATTTATTTATATGATCCAATTAAATTTAATTTTTATAAATTAATGAATATTGAATTAAAAAAAATATGAAACTAATATTGAAAAAATAATCAATTTCTAATTTCTATTATTATTGTAATCATTCCATAATTGATCAGCAATAGCTTCTCTAACTATTCTCATTTGTGTTTGTTGGGATAAATCAATAGTAATACCCTCTTGTTGTACTCTAGCAGTAATTTTTTCATGGATTGTTAAATCTTCTCTACCGTACAATGTAAATAATTGATCAGCTCTATCTTCCATCCTGATGAAACTATGCAATGTGCAACACGCAATTGGAATAAGCTTTTGTCGACGTAAAGGATAATTCGGTATTGATTTAAAAATTGGAAATCTAGCCTTTAACACTCCGAATGTTCTTTCTATCACGTTGCGTAAAGATGAATGCCTCTGGTTAAATAACTCATATTTTCTTGTAATTCGTCCCCTTCCACGGAAGTCATTTAAATGATATCTTTCACCACGATAGGGAGCCAAAAATCTCGGGATATTAGGATAACCGGCATCCACGACATAATAATAATCTATAAATTAATATTTATGTTAATCAAATGACAATAATATAAATCAATATTAAGGAAAAAATGACAGTGAAAACTCTTACCACCACTTGAAAGGGGAAAATTATTGTCTCGTCTTGTTAATGCATCAAGAAATACTCTAGAATCGTTTGCAGTCCCTTCCCATCCAGTATACACGAATGTAAATAACATATCGTGGGAACATGAAAATCAATAACTTCCAACTTCAACCATTAACTGCTGCATGTCCCTATCTTGTTATTTGTCTTCTAATCATGCAGCTGTAGCAAAACCCACACGAACCAACACAATTCCCCAAATGCATTATAGATCATAAGTATTTTGTTCTTTTACAGGATGCACCCAAAAAAAAGTGCTCTGTTAATGTTCCTCTCTGGAATACAGTGGATACTTTGATAAGAAAAAGGTCTTATCTGGTCAGTAAGTGAACTATGCATAGAAGAGGGGGAATAACGTCAACCATTTAGTTATTGTCAGACAACTACAATTTTTTCAGCAATTTTTTCCCTTCTATTTGAATTGATTAATCAGGTTCTCCATTATCTTCAAAATCAGTAAGTAATTGCCAAGAGAGTGGAAAATAAAGCAAAACTCTAGAGACACTTCCATTTGGATTCAAGGACAAGCCATTTTACAGTTAAAGTGGACAATCCTATTACCAGAAACAGAAATGTTTTGTTGAAAGTTCCATGGAATTGGAGCAGGATAACAGTATCCCTTCAATCATGCATGATTTTGTAGATAGAACGAATTGGTAGTGAAAATTTTCAGTCCTGAAACTATGTGATTCTGAAACACTCACCCACTCATTTCTGACACAAAACAACAGAAGAGAAAACCTTTTTTTAATCCCATTCAATTAATTGGTAAATAAAGACTGGACTGTTATATGTTATGATTCTAACACGGATACATATAGTTAGAGAGATAGAGGGTATTGTTTACATAATATCGATTACTACAAACTCATCTCTAACTCAAATGCATGTTAGTGAACACTTACACGCCTCACTTCCTGTTCCTGCTGAGAGTGAAGGTCACGTTGATTCGTATCAGCAACTGCTTTGGCCTGCACATGCAACAATCCAAAAGTAAACCCATAGTGAAGGCAAAATACAAAGATGGACAATCAATTCTATTTTAAGCAAAAGCACAATCCACAATCTTACACAGTAAGCCAAATTAGTAATGTGAACAAATCTGGTTGGTATTAGAAATGAATTGAACCGAATAAATAAATAGTAATGAGCTGAATCTAACCCAATAAAAGAGTCTCATAGTGTTTGATTAGTCTCAATTATATTTTTCATATAATGGAGAGTAATTATGCTGAACAGAATAAAGTCATTTCCTTTTTTAAATAAAAATAGGGAGTAAACATTAGACTCGTTACCCTACCTTAAAAGCACGTTTAACCATAGTCCCATACCACTTCCACATGGATTTTACCGAGTCATCTATTTTAATTTTTACACAGTTAATTCACGATTCAAAATCTAAAATTTGATTTACTGAGAACAATGAGAAGGGTTTTGACAATTAATTGACAAGTGAATATATATATATATGTATATACACATCTGCTAACTATACAGCCTAAATCCTTTAGGCCACTATAGATTTCAGCAGCCTTGGTAAAAAATTACAACTAGATCTTCATATCAAATAAACTATATCTAATCTACCTACTTCAACTCCATGGTTGATGCCAACAGTAGCATACGTTAAGAAAAACCACTGCAAGTAGCAGCTAACTTTTCACCTCAATGGAAAAAAGAAACACAATTGACAGTTCAAGTATGATTTGAACTTTTAATTTCTTACCATATAAATCCCCGAAATGGATTGCTTCATCAATTTCGGATATTTAAACAATAAAACATGAACAATTTCCTATAATGAACCAAAAACAGAATACTGCAAACATAAGCCAAATAAATTCCTATGCTACATCTATACTACAGATAAATGATGAAGAGCTTTGGGAAAATGCTAAATCAGGTGGATGGAGGCCATCATCTGCTCCAAGATCTGATTGGCCCCGTAAATAATATCTCTCATCTTCATTTCTTATATATATATATATATATTTAATAATCTAAGGAGCCATAAAACTTATCAAACTGGTGACTTCCAATCAGATCTTGAAGCAGATGATGGCCTCCAGCCACCTAATTTAGCATTTTCCCAAAGCTCTTCAACATTTATCTGCTTGACCATGGAATAATAGAAACAGTCAGATACCATAAGCATGAGACTGATAACTTTTTTTTTGAGAATAATTCTAAATAATCAAATGACAAACAAATCCAAATATAAACACATGTAATCTATTATGAACTTAGTTCCTTGTATACATAAATTTTTACACATTTCTGTTATTTCGTGAAGATTCTCCACTGATTTTAGATAATAACTTAACTGCTTGTATCTAATTTCAGATTAAAAAAAAAGTATTAAATTTGGATTAAATTATTTTGACCTAAAATTTTTTTATTAAGAATTCTAAACTTGATTTGCTTTTTCCACGCAGTGATTGATGAAAAAATAAATTAAATATTTGCCAATTAAAAAATAAAAAAGTTAATGCATGCCCTTAAGCTGAGTAATCCAATGATTGGTAGTTTACATTGCACTCCAGTCTCTCTCCTCCATTGAAATAAGTATAATAAGTAAAACATTTGAGTTTATTAAAAAAAAGAGTGAAAGAAAACGTCAATGTCAAACATTGTCGTACCCAATCCTAACCCTCCACCTCATCACCCAGTTAAATATAAAAAAGACATTCGAATAGACATGGATGAATGTTGAATAGAGTAGTCTCACGCATCATCCAAAACAAGTTAAAAAGAACATTAAAAATATTACCTTAAGACTTATTTAACCAAATAAACAAAAAATAAATGGATACTAAAATTTCATCATGCGTAAAAGATTTAAGTCTTGGTTGGCTGATGTCCAAGTTCCAAGGTCCAGGTTAATGTAATAGATTATGATGTACCTCTATTTAGATGACAATTAAGAGTTGTGCACTAACTCAAACACACAACAAATTTCACTTATATAGATCAATTCTTGAAATAGTTGGTGCACGATTTTTTAATTTTCAAATTTGGATTTGATTTGAGAAGGAAAATCTGAACGAAACATGAAAATATCAGCTGATTTGAAAGAGATTAAATAGGAGAATTAGATGGAAATTAATAAAACAATTGGTTGGAGATTAAATAGGAGATATGATAGCGATTTTCCTAAATTGTTCAAATTCTAAACAGCTGAGAACCCTTACCTAATCATATCCTTTTTTTTAAGGAACACGGATCCAAAGCTCGATTTGAACTCCCATAGTGGAAATCGTATTGAAGATACACTTAGAGAGAAGAACAGAGAAACCGAAAAAAACAATGGAAAATAACTTATGCTGCTACTCATGTGGTTGACGCCGTTATTTTAAATTAGCGTGTTTTCTATGGAAAACATAATAAATATGTTTTCTAACTCCTTTGTAAAATTAGAAAACGGAAAACATCATTTTATGTTTTCCATTTTGGAAAACAGATCAATATAAACACAAAACTCTATTTTGCATTTTTTGTGGAAAAATTTCCAAAAAATTGGAATAATTCTCCACACTGAGCTAAGGAATAAACTTCACATGTTCTGCAATAAATAGCGTATGATGCTAATACTAATAAAATAAATTGTTTCATTTGCTTGTCTTATATATAGGGAAGAACAAAAAAATCGAAAATATGATTAACTGTAAAATCAGTCATAAATCCTAAACTAATTCCCTTTTCGATTTTCCTTACTACCCGGATGGAAATTGTATATAAAAACATAGAAAAGATAATTAGTTAGCAATGAATTAAATTCGAAATTAAACACAATAATTAAACATATAAAATAAATAAATAAATAATAATATAAAAAATTGCAATAATAATAATAATAATATACCAAGACTTAATAATTTCCATTATAAATTATTAGTATTAAGATAAAACGATAATATTAATAATAAAACATAATTAAATATTGAACAAATATATGACATGGCTAGCTATCAATTGAATCACAAATATTAATTATACTAATTAAAAATAATATGACATTAATAAACTATAATTAACATATATTCTAACTAAAGCAGAAAACGATAGATTAACTAAATCAAATTTATCACATATATTAATTAGCAAATGCAAATATAATACACAATCATTAAGATAATTAACAAATATACACATAATATATAATACCATGAAAATTAATAATAAAATATTATCAAATTAAACAGCACATGAAACTATTATAGATTCAACACAACATATATAATAAATATAATTAACATAATTAATAATGTAATACAACATAAATTAACAAAATAATCAAAATAATAAAATGATAATAAAATAAAATAATAATATAACATAAAGTAATATAATAGCATAATATATATATAATATAGTATATAATAAAACAATGCATTTTACGGTCAATAAGCAACTTATTATCTATTCTTCTAGTCTCATTTAATTTGTAAGTAACTCATATGTATATACAAAGCATTTAAATTTCCATTTATGACCCATGACTCGTTTAACGACATAAAGTATACTATAATTAAACTATTAAAACATATACACATACATTACTCATTAATTTTACAAGAACACTTAATATTATCTTTTTTATTCAATTATAACACTTACTGTGCAAAGTAATGCAAAAGAATTCACCGAATTGAAAGTACGGAACTAAGTCACGTTAATATAATTTGGTTCAGACTAGAAAAGTCAATTCTCTAGCTTTCTACGTATCCTTTGGAGGGAATCAGAACCACGTAGTTCTAAATTATGTACTAATCATGGTCTTGAGTGTATAGCCCATTCCAGTTCATACAAATCTCATCAAACGAAAATTTTAAGATAAATTATGCGTATTCGTTTTGTAACTTCTGTATAGCAATAAATTACTTTGTTATGACCACAACTTCTCAAAGAAATAACATGAAATAACAAAAGAATGACAAATCAAAGATAAGCACACATAGTTAAAAGATTCTAGTCTGCTGAATTTCACTGTCCAAATTAAATAAATAGCATAAATGAGCTTATTTAATAAAATTCAACTAGATGAACCTTGTAACTGAATGATTCGCTAAACGTAAACTTATTTGTTTCCTTGTCACATATTTAATCAATCCATAAGTATATATCCTCAATTTCCCATGTCTCTTATTTAAATCATACTTCTTACTTTCCATCTCTATATATATATTTTTCATGATATTATAACTTAGCTCGTCCTTAAATTTAACAAGTGCAATTAATCGTAATTTTTGGTTGGTTAAATTAAGCATGTAAAAAATTAAGTCTTTGGCCTAAGGTGTCACTTATTAATTTCATATCTCCGCATACTTACCCTTAACACTTTAATTAGGAATCTATTTATTTCATTAAATTTCCTATATATCGAGTTTTTAATTAGAAATCTTAATTCTCTTGCTGAAATCACATTTATAGAATATGAAACGCCAATCAGTTAATTAAGTTTCACATTTCATTCCATAAACCAATTCCAGCATCTCAAATGGTATCTTGTATTGCCAAGACTTTACTATTATTATGAATTTATCAATTCCTTAAGCATAGGAGGCTTCTATCTTTAACTTAATGCAGCAATTTAAAAGTTAATGTACCAGTCCTCCTAAATGCTGTTTGACCCATTAAGTCAATAAACAAGTTAATCAAAATAAAATAAAATAAAATAAAACTCAATAAAGATGCACTGACTATAAAAACAACCCATAAATCAGTTTAACTGTAACATCCTCTATGTCAATTCACAATCTAAACGGTTCCTTAATTAATTCTATTATTCTTAAGTCATTACCTAGTTATCGAAAAATCGGCAATATAACGGTTTAATTATCTTAGTTCTCAGACCTGTAAAAAAAGTTAAATTTGCACTCCCAATAATATTTCTCTTACTCCCAGACTTCATTCAACAAATCACAGTACTTTTATAATATCAGTTATTTATACCCATCCACAAGCAATCACATTCACTTATGATTCACACTACATCCATTCACATCAAACTTCCAAAAATAAGTTAATATTACATGCTAATAATTCACATCATTGTCATAATAATTTATATACAATTACATAACAAAAGTTCAAAAACAGGATCTTCCAAGTAAATGCCATACAATTCTTCAAATACTCGCCCCGTGACACATGTCCCTGCGTGCGGTCATAAAACTATATGCTAAGCAAATTTAGTTGCTTAGTGGTGAATACATTTACATATAATTTAAATTAACTTAATTTATTCATTTAATTCAATTAGATCGCTATTATTTTATTAAACACTTACAACTAAATAAATTTCTAATTTATTCCTTTTATGTCAATTTGCTAATTAAATTGTCTCAAAAATTTTCTCTCTTATTTAATATCAATAATTTCTCAGTTCGGGTGAAATTTACCGTTTTATCTCTATAGTTGACTTTTTTCTGATATGTTGACAGCCTTTGACTTTTGGTTGACTTTCTCTATTTTTACTCATTTTAACTCCGTTTTCGACCCAGTAAATCTCTTCCAACTCCAATTTAACCTTATTTGCATAAATTACCATTTAGTCCTTGAAAATTTTTCTTTAGTGAAAAATTACTGTTTGATCCCTATAACTTCTTATTTATAATTTTTTCCTTTTTAGTCAAATGGACTATTTTATTCATTTTTACTATATTTTTATTGTCAATTAACCATTTTGCCCTTCATTAAATACAAAATTACAATTTTATCCTTATTAACATATGTACTTTATTTTTCATCTTAAATCATTTTTTGTTCACATTTTCAACATCTCTAAAGCCAAAATTCTCCTTTTTTACACAGCTTTATACAAAATTACCATATTGTCCCTAGTTATTGATAGTAGAAAAATCATAACCCGGATAAGCGGATAAGCAAATCCAATCACCGGGAGTGTCCACACTACTTGGGAGTATGCGACTACTCCTCGACATATCCATATAAGCCGACTAATAGAATAATCAATATTTTTCTAGAACAATAACAAAAAATGATAATACAGAGACAGAACATCGCGAGATAAGTGTCTCTAGGGCTAGCCATACTATCCTAGGGTACTGGGTCACCCATCGACACTATTACATTTCCATACTTGTTGTTATTTGTATACCATCATACACAATAATTGCTTTAAGCTAACATGCTCATAATTAAATTCTCACTCCTTTAAGCTTATTAATTGCACATTTCTCGAAAATACGCATAATATAGCCATAATATGGCCAAATCAAGCGATTATACATACACAGGCCATTCGACCACTTAAACATTTATCACATACGTAATTTTTATTCTTTCTTTTTATGTCATACAAGTTTCTACATTCATTTAAACATCATTATATCAAAATATGCTTGGTTTGCTACAAATTCTCAAGTATCACAAACTTTCATCATTATGTACTTATATAAATATTCAAATACACTTGTCATTTTTCATTTTCATCAAGTCTACTACCTTTCTCATGCCTTATATTGTCTAAATATAATCAAATATTGCATTTAATATTGAATTACATAGTAATACCATTCGACCATCACTAGGGTTTCCACTTTTAAATTATTTTCTTCGCTAAAATAAGTTCATACTAGTTTATTTTATCATAATATCAAGTTATATTAAATTAATTCACCAATTCACACTTGTTCATATAGTTACATAATAGAAAACTCAAGGAAAATGTAGGGAAATAATTGAAATTAAATGTAAATTGTATCCACTAACCTTATTTTAGCTTCCTTATCACTTATTTCACCTTGTCTTTGCCTTTCCCTCCTTTACATTGGCCTTCCTCCTTTTGTTCTTCTTTTGGCCGAAAATGGAATGAAGCAAATCATTAATTTAACTCATCAATTAAAGCAATTTAAATACACTACTATAATCCTCTAACCCTACTCTACATGTTGGCATAATATCTCTCTTAAATCCTAACTCAAACTCATAAAACTACAAAAGTATATCTTAGGGGTTTTACCTCAATACTTATGTTTTGGCCTTCCCTTGCTACAAACCCTTTCCTATGTGAAAGAGCAGGAAATTCTGAGTATAAAGGTATGATTTGAGCTGGATATATGGAGAGAGAGAAAGCTTAGAAGAAAGGAAAATATAAGAGAGAGAGAGGAAGAGCTAGGTTCGAATTTTTGAGAGAAAATAGGAGAAGAAGTTGTTGATTTAGGGAGAGTTCCAAATGTTTCTAAACTATATATAGTGGAGTATTTATATGCAAAAGGAAGGGTCAAGATTCACTCATTTACTATTGAATCCAATGGCTTTAAATTTGGCCACTTGTTACTGATACAAGTACTTAGGCTCACCCTACTACCCTAGGCTTTCACAAACTTGATCATAGCTCTAAATTAACACCCTATATAGAATTTCGAGGTCAAATTCTTGGGTTTGACCCTTCAATTGATCTGATTTTGATTTTGCATCTCGAAATATAAATTTTTGATCTCAATGTCAGATTTTCCTGAAATTTTGCTCCGAGTGTCACTATATATTATAAAATATGTGGTAAAAATTTTAGCCTATTCCAATATCATTTCAATATACTTTTAGCTTCGGCAGTCTGTACAGCCAATCTAAAATTCAAATTTTTAAAATTACCAGAATTGCTATTTTTCAATTTTTCAAGTGTCACTACCCTATTTATAACATGCATATGAAATTTAAAGTCAATCAGAGGTCTCTAAGGTCTCCAAATAGTCAGTCGAAATCTTAGTCAAACTTACGTCGAATCGTAAAATTTTTTTCTTTTGCTCTTCTAGAGGTCTATTTGACCTCAATTTTCACTCAAATTGTACCACTAGACTCCACTTAACATATACTTTCATATTTAATATTAAACCCACACTGCCTGCCAGATCCCCCTTCTTTGGGTTTCCTGGCTTGGGCATGTTTAACGGTGCATTCTCTTTAAATTTTTCCATCCCAGTCAACTCCGATCACTTTGAAATCTAACCTAGGGCAACTGTTCACACTCTACAATATGTCATGCATGACAAGTGCAAATTTAGGGACATTACATTAACTATAAATTTTTATTCAACTATATGCAACCAATGAAACCAAACTCCATCTAATCTCAATCCCACAACTTGCTCGATTTTTGTTTAGTTTTTCCCCTTAGCTAATTTAGCTATTAGCTTAATAATTACAATTTCAATTTCATAATTAATTTCCTCTGCTTCACAAGTCTTTAATTGTATACACTTAAATAAATTTTTCTCGTTCAACAACATAGAGAAATTTTAAACAATAATACCAATTATCCATTTGTTTTTCAATTCGAAATTCTGTAACTAGCTCATTTTATCTTAAAAAATAAAGAATAATAAATTTGGTAGTCACATACCACTTGTACCCCATTTCCTATGATTTTTCCTCAATCTCTGACCATTAGAGTGCTCGCCGAAGTTGCTCCACCAGTGCCACCATAGAGATCAAGGCCTCAAAGTCCCATTCGCCTCGCCATTTGGTCAGAAATCGAGCTTGAGTTACCAATTTCTCCATCCTCTAATTTTCACTTTGCCATCAATTGGAGGCAAGCAAAGGGTGTCGGGGTGGACGTCTCACCTTAAGGGACTCGCCGGTGCAAACGGAGTCACCGTTTGCTGCCATGGTGCTCAGGAATAAGAAAGAAAATGAGGAAGAGGAGATCGGTGGTCAGTGCGTGATGCCATTGATGGCGAAGAGAACAAACGTTGATGATAGGAGGCAGTGGCGGAACAAAGGAAGCCGGTAGTGGCACCACTGGTCAGTGCGTGCACCTCCCTCTGTTCTCTTCGCCTCCCCCATTTTCCTCCTCTTCTTTTTTATTATTACCTCCCTTATGTAAATTTTGTGTCCATCTAGAATTTTCTAAAGGCTCAAGGAATGTGATGTCTACCCTTGATATTTTTATTATTATTATTTATCTTAATAACATTTATTTTTTTTAATTTCTTATTATCGGTTACTAAATGTATTTTAATTAAAATATAAATAATTCAGAAGATAAAATCCTCAATAAATTTATATCCTTACTTACCTAAATCAAAATATTATTTACGGGTTAAAAATATTTTCGATCAACTCAGATTTGGGGCGTTACAATTTACATATTTATATATTTTAAATAAAAAATAATATATTTATGATATATATACACACACACACACACACACACATGCATGTGTGTATATATGTGTGATTCTTATTTTTATTAAGAATTAAGAAAAAAAATACAAATGATAAAATTGTATTTTTTAGTCATATACAGCTAGCTATTTACATGGTATAAAAAGGCTACTGTTTTAAAGAACTTAATTTTTTTTAGAATAATTCCATTTTTATTTTTTCTTTATATTATTTTCATATTTCTACATGCATTTGGGTATATATGTATAACTTTCTTATTTTAAAATAAAAAATAATTATGTTCAAAATAAAAATATAATATAATATATTTTTAAGCAATATATACGGTTATATTTTTGTATTTTAGTTTATTTTTATTTTCATATTTCTACAAGCATGTGTGTATATATGTGTAATTCTTATTTTTATTTTCATTTTTTCTAGACTTATAATTTAATTGGTGCATACAAAAATAAAAAAAAATAAATAAAATTTTTGTTTTTTGCATTTTTTGCCTAAACGAACCGGTATTTTAGTTATTATTTGGTTGGGTGGCATTCCTATTCGCATTAGGATTAATATCCTGAAAACGATCACAACCGTCCGTCTCACTCTCTGTTTTCTCTATATATATTCCATTTTTTCCCTCTTCTGCTCTGTTTCCTTTTTGCTTTGCTCTATTTGCTTTTTGCCTTCTTCTTCTCGAGATATTTTTCACCCATGAATTGCTGTTAGTTTGCTCTTAGAGCAATTTTTTTTATTCAGCAGCGGTTGTTTTAATGTATGTTTCAAAGTTTTTCGAAATCATTTTGAAAGATCATTTGGGAATTTTTATTCCTGCACTTATTGCTGGCCTTAGTGTTGTTATATTTTTATTATCTGCTTCTCTCCTATTTCGTTATTGTATAAACTATCAAAAAATAGTTGAAAGAATTTTTGAATTTGACCCTCATGTTCATACCCTTTGGATTCCAGCTGTGATACCAGCTTGGATTCCAACTGCTTTTAAAGATGCGGTTGAAACACTTTTTGTAAAACCCTATACCCGGTTAGTTAGAAGACTCGAATACCGGATGCCACAATCGGGTTTAGGCTATTCTAGTTCAATAAAATAAACCTTAACTGGAATACTATTCATTTGTAAAAATTTCAGTAGAGTATCCCCTAAAATTCAAGATAACCCCCTAAAGAATTCATCCAAAAACACTTTTATTTAACCTCATCTTACCATCCATTCTCCATTCAAACTCCAACACACAATTAATGCCCTTCCTTCAATAATTCATAAGCCAATAAAATTAAACCATTCATATTTCGTAATTTACAAAATTCTCCTTCTAGATACAATACCAATTGTCTATAACTATTTACATCATATTACATGTCCATAAGTTAATTACATGCCCAAAAAGTACCAGAAAAACCATAAAAGAGGTTATGGTGTATCTACCTCAAAATTTTTCTCTGATGCAGTCCAAAATTTGGTGCAGATTCACTTATGGCTTTTCTTTAAAAATATATTTAACCTACGCACGGAAAGAAAACCACGCGCTAAGCATATTGCTTAGTGGTGTTCAAGCAATTACATTTTTCCATATTTTATGTATATAATAAATTAAGTAAAACATATAAATATATATACATATTTAAATTTATTAAACAAAGCACATTTTCAGCCGACAAGCATATATAGACGATAAGAAAACCTATGAAAGCAATTTAAACAAACATATAAATATGGTTATTATTTGATGCTTAAATCAAAGGTTCGACTAAAATTACGATTTGTATTTACCCCAAGTAAATCCAGCAGAATCGCACCGAGCTGGATAAACGAGATGTAATAAGGGGATTTAGTTCTCGGAACCATCCAATCCCCTTTAACAATTTTTCTTTTTCACATACGCAATTTTTCTATTAATTATATACATTTCTATATACACACACATATATATATACATGCAGTTGTGGATTCAGCTCTTGGAGCCATTCAATCCATAACTCAATTAAATTACATACACCGGATTCAGCTCTCGGAGCCATCCAATCCGATGTTACATATCAAGGTGCCGCATTATAATTTTCCTAATTGGCATGCCAATCTATCCAATTTCTCCAATTCTTATCTGGTTTTACTAAGGGCGAATGAGAGATTTTCATAACAAATATACTTTACTTATTTAATTTAAATAATTAAATCTTCAAATTTATCATTCTCTGCTTTTCAAGATATCTTCAATTATCAACTTAATATGCATCACCAACTATGATTCAAGTAGAGCTTTTTCAATTGCATTGGCTAATTGAAGTCACAATCAATTTATATTAATTGTAAAAAAATAATTATTAGTCTTTGAGTTTACAACTAATTCATATGTGTACATATATGTATATATATACATACCACTTTTCAAGTTATAAATTTAATATTTACACCCTTATCCATAATTA
Organism: Excoecaria agallocha; assembly: GCA_037975025.1. Classification (NCBI taxonomy): domain Eukaryota; kingdom Viridiplantae; phylum Streptophyta; class Magnoliopsida; order Malpighiales; family Euphorbiaceae; genus Excoecaria; species Excoecaria agallocha. The sequence continues at coordinate 24,008,155 of CM075810.1, read as the reverse complement.
TTTAACTATGATTTAAATGTTTTATGTACAATAAACATATTAACTACAATTTTGTATATAATGCATATTTATTAATTTTTGCTTTAAAAATCACAAGTATAACATAATTCCATTTGATTTTATACTCAATGTATATCATTTTGAATCTAATAAAATTAGCAATAATTAAATCCACCAAAAGCTTAAATTCTCTAACATACATAATGCATAATTACAAAGGAAAAATAAATTTGTTTGAACACTTACTTGCTTGATAATCTCTTCTCAAAATTTCAACCTTTAGGACCTTAATTCACCATCAAATTCCTTCTCTTTCCTTATTTTCTCCATCTACACCAATTCCTCTCTATACAAAAATTTACATTCCACAAGAATTTTCAACAATTCATTTACCAAATCATGATTTATAGCAAATTCCAACAATTATATAACTATAAATTCACTTAATTTCCAACAATTTCATTTTTTCCCAATTAATCAAAACCCTAAATATAAAATACATCATCTCTACCTCATATTTTCACCATAAATCAATAATTAAGAGTGAATACATGCTTACCTAACTAAAGAGAGAGAGAAGCAACACAAAAAGAAGATGGAGTGGAGGAAGAGCCAAACCCACTTTGCTGCCACGCAAGGAAGAAGTGGAAAGGAAGAGAAAAAAGAAAGAGGAGGAGGAAGGGGAGAGAGAGAGGTGACGGTGGCTGCTGGTGACGCCGGTGAGGGAGGTGGTGGTGGTGGCCGGACCGAGCAAAGAAAGGAGAAGGAGAAGAAGAAGAAGAAGAAGAAGAAGAAGAAGAAGAAGAAGAAAGAAAGAAAAGGGGGAGGGGCTGTCGGGTTCTAAGGGACCAAGAAAAGGAACAAATGTTTCCTTAAAATTAAAAGAAATGGACATGGCCAAAACTACATAGTTTTTGTCAAATGTCCATTTTGGTCCCCCAACTATATTCTATTTACAAATCAACCCCAACACTTTTTAATTCTTTTCAATAATACCCAAATTCAATTATAATTTCACCCAAAATTATTTTATACTTATATTTTCGTCAAATTCCTATATAATTCGGGTTAATTTAAAAATTGGGGTGTTACAATTCCTCCCCTCTAAAAATAAAATTTCGTCCTCGAAATTTACCTGAAAAAAATAACTCTGGATAATTCTTCCTCATTGTGTCCTCTAGTTCCCAGGTAGCTTCTTCTACCTTTTGATTCCTCCACAAGACTTTGATTCCTCCTTAGTTGCTTGGTTTCTCTTGCTAGGATTTTCACTGGTTTCTCTTCATAAGTTAAATCTGGTTGAACTTCAATATCTTTCAATGACACAATATGCGATAGATCAGATCGGTATCTTCTTAACATCAACACATGGAAGAAATTATGAATTCTTTCCAATTCTTGTGGTAAATCTAGCCTATAGGCTACTAGTCCTACTCGCTCAATGATTTCAAAATGACCAATAAACCTTGGTGCTAATTTACCCTTTTTACCAAATCGAAGCACCTTCTTCAACGGAGAAACCTTCAAGAAGACTTTATCACCAACTGCATATTCAATGTCTCTCCGTTTCAAATCTGCATATGATTATTGACGATCGGAGGTAGCTTTTATTCTTTCTTTAATGATCTTCACTTTATCCTCTATTTCCTTTATGAGATCTGGACCTACAAGTTTGTACTGATGTGCGGGTGTCAGGTCTCTCAACTGATTCTGACAAGGCTCTCTGACCACCAGAACTAGAATCGGGTCCTCTGCCTCTACCTCTTCCTCTAGAAGCGCCTTGAGCTGACCTTTTGGCTGATTAGTTGCTAAAGGTTGCCTGCCTGGGCAATCTTTCTGGTAATGCTCCATAGATCCACATCTTAAACAAGCTTCCATCTTTCTCCAACGCTGGCCTCTATGGTTTTTCCCACAATGCTCAAATGGTGGAATCTCTCCTCTGCCTGACCCTCCTGCAATGCTGGCCATGGAGGAGGCTGGCTGACCCGACCTGGAGGTTGACCTTTGATCCTGCCTTGACTGATGAGAAGGCATATGAGATGATGTCTGAATCTGGGATCCTACACCTTTTTGCTTTTTATTTGTCGTGGAAGATGAACCAGCTTGACCCTGACCTCTTTTCTGTTGACCTCTACTCCTCCATTTCTGTTCCTCTAAATTAGCCTTTTTAATTCTCAAAGCTGCCTTCACTAGGTCACCGTAAACTCTGATAGGTGTTATTGCTAGCAATTTCTTGATTTCATGATGGAAACTTGCCTCAAACCTCTGACATCTGTCAGCCATGGTAGGAATAAACGGCTTTGCATAGGCACTTAATCTATCAAACTCTTTCTCATACTCTGCCACTAATCTGGATCCTTGCTTCAGATGGAGGAAGGCATCTCTCATTTCTTCCATGTAAGCATCCCCCACATATTTATCTCTGAACTGGGTCACAAAATTCTCCCAATTAAGATCCTCTGGTGGTATGAATCTTTTTGTGGATTCCCACCACTGATATGCTGAGCCTTGCAGTAACCCATCTGTACAATCTAATCTCTCCTCTAGTGTAAGATGAAGAAGATCGAAAATTCTCTTAATCTTGATTAACAAAAATTCAGCATCTGGTGCAGTAACTGATGACTCTCCCTTAAATTCCTCTGCTCCCAATTTCTTTGCATTTTTCAAAATAAGCCTTTGAGAAGGTAGGGAAGGCTGAGGCTGTGGCTGAGCAGGTGGTACAGCAGCTAATTGCTATTTCATAATCTCCATCATTGTTGCAAAGAAATCCGTCGGATTTGGCATTTGCTGAACTGCAGGTGGTGGTACTAGCTGAGCTGATTGCTGCTCTTCACCCCTGTTTACATCACTAGCTGATGCATGGCTTTCTATTTTCTCAGTGCTTCCCCTTGAACTTGATTCCATTCTTTGATCTATAGCAATAATAATGACAATTTCATATCAGAATCACAATACATTCACATATATCTTCCCCCTTAGCATGCATCCCAATTCTTTTCTCTTTCTCTTTTTAATCACTTAATTACTAGTCCAAAATTGCCTAAACCAGGCTCTGATACCACTAAATGTAACACCCTATACCCGGTCAGTTAGAAGACCCGGATACTAGATGCCACAATTGGGTTTAGGCTATTCTAGTTCAATAAAATAAATCTTAACTGGAATACTATTCATTTGTAAAAATTTTGACAGAGTATCCCCTAAAATTCAAGATAACCCCCTGAAGAATTCATCCAAAAACACTTCTATTTAATCTCATCTTACCATTCATTCTCCATTCAAACTCCAACACACAATTAATGCCCTTCCTCCAATTATTCATAAGCCAATAAAATTAAACCATTCATATTTCTTAATTTACAAAATTCTCCTTCTAGATACAATACCAATTGTCCATAACTATTTACATCATATTACATGTCCATAAGTTAATTACATGCCTAAAAAGTACCCGAAAAATCATAAAAGAGGTTATGGTGTATCCACCTCAAAATTTTTCTTTGATGCGGTCCAAAATTTGGTGCAAATTCACTTATAGCTTTTCTTCAAAAACTTCTTTAACCTACGCGCGGAAAGAAAATCACGCGCTAAGCATATTGCTTAGTAGTGTTCAAGCAATTCTATTTTTCAACATTTTATATATATAATAAATTAAGTAAAACATATATATATATATATATATATATATATATATATATATATATATATATATATACATATTTAAATTTATTAAACAAAGCACATTTTCAGCCGACAAGCATATATAGACGATAAGAAAACCTATGAAAGCAATTTAAACAAACATATAAATATGGTTATTATTTAATGCTTAAATCAAAGGTTCGACTAAAATTACGATTTGTATTTGCCCCAAGTAAATCCAGCAGAATCGCACCGAGCTGGATAAATGGGTTGTAATCGGGAGATTCAATTCTCGAAACTATCCAATCCCCTTTAACAATTTTTCTTATTCCACATACGCAATTTTTCTATTAATTATATACATTTCTATATACACACACATATATATACATGCAATTGTGGATTCAGCTCTCGGAGCCATCCAATCCACAACTTGTAATGGCCTCAACACCGGATCAGCCGTGAATAGTACTTTTCGACAGTGAATAGTATTTTTCGGACCCGAAGGGACACCCGAAAGTCAAAAATATTTTATTGGACCATTTGAAAGGAATAGTCATGGTGAGCCTAGAGTTGAAATTTGAAGTGAATTTGAGGTCAGTTGGACCTCCAAAAGTCAAAAATACGAAAAAGGTAACGAGTCAATTTTCTTAGTAGAGAAAGTGACTTAATTTTGCTTAAATAATTAAAAATAGTAAATGAACTCTGAATATTGTCATATTTTGCATTCCTATATGAATTTTTATGTAGAATATTTTGGTGATGAGAATTGAATTTTTCGGTGACACCGGCAGTTGTCGAATCAGATCGATAAGTTTGAATCGGACCGATAACAGACTCCGATTGAGCTAAAAATTTGCGTACTATCTATTTTTGATGTTTTAAGAACGATGGAATCAAAATTGAAGTGATTTGAAGTAAGAAAGAAAGGAAAATTGAATTGGGATTTAAGAAGACATAAATGGGCCTTAATTTTAAATTGGGCTAAGCCCACTTTTGGGCCCATTAGGTAAGAGGCTAGAAAATTTGGGAATTCTCCAGATTTTTCAGCTCTCCCTTCCTCTTCTTAGGGTGGCCGAACCCTCTCCCTCTCTCGCTCCCTATGATTTCTTCTTCTTCTACCCCAAATCTCTCTTAAACCTCAACACAAAAGATGAAGTTCTCTCTCTCTAGGTCACCCTAGTGGCCTTAAGCAAGTAATTTGAGCAAGAAAAGGCAAGGAATCAAGTGAAGAAAGGAAAAGAGGTAAGATAGAACTTGAAAATTTAAGTGATTTTAATTGGTTTTTTGATGTATTTTTATAGTTTTTGAGGTGTATAAGCTAATTATAAGCTTGGATTTTTCATTTGAGGACAAAAAATTGAGGTTAGAAAGCTTAAAGATTTCATCCAAGGAGGAATTTGTGGATGGATGGAGTTTTGCTTGGTATCAAGTGAAGAAAAGTGAGGCTTAAGGAAGATTAAGCTTGAAAAAAGGTAAGTGACTATAAAATCCTTTAGTTTCCCTATTAATATGAATTTTTCTTGATTATGTAACTAAGATAAAAATATGTAAAATTGTTAATTAATGAAATTATGTTAGGGTAAATGAAATTAAGCATGAGAGGAAATGAAATGAAGGCTTTAATGAAAGAAAGAAAATTTTTAAGGTGGAAAAATGTCGATGGCCGAATTACCTAGGTGAAGAAATAATGAGAAAAATGCATGAAATTAATGTATGTTAGCTTAAATTAATAATAGACTTGATAATTGATGTCTATAAATTTTTTGAGAATATTTGAAATTAATTTGAAAATTTTTAAGATTATGTATAGTGTATGTATTGAATGCAAAATTGTGATTTAAAGTGAATTAAGTGATTATTTTGATGAAAAATGGCAATGACTAATAAAGAATGCATAAATAAATTTTAGTGGAATTTATTGAATTGATTTGGATTTTATTGAAATTTTTATGTGAATATGTACAATGAGAATAATTGAATTTTTAATGCATAATTGTACAAAAATGAAAAAAATGAGGAATTAATGTGAAATTTAATTAATGTCAATGACAAGAAATAAAAAGTCAATCGACGAACATTTCGAAATAATTATTGGGTCGTGAAAATAATAAGAACAATGCATTATTGATAAATAATTCATAAATAGATGAAAATGATGGAATTAAATTGATACGTAAATAAAAGAAAGATAAAATGAGTTTTAAGTGGAAAAAGTGACTTAAATGAAAGAAAATAAAAGTTTTTGAGCAAAATGGTAATTTTGCCAAAGTAGGTAATTAACGAGTAAAAATAAGTAAGAAATACTTAACAAGGATAAAATGGTAATTTCGGAGGGCTAATGGTTCCAAAAGATAGAGTTTCTATGGTATGGGGACTAAAATGTAATTTTACCCGAAATGGTAAAATAAAGAATAAAATATGAATAATGGAAGAAATTATATAATAAAAATAAAAATTTATTATTATAATGGCAAAATCGTAATTACGTATTTGAAATAAATAATCCAATAGAAAAAGTCAAATTATGTATTTTTGAGATATAAAATAATAAATTATATTAATAGAACTTCTAATTGCGTAAAGAGTAACAAAAGAAAGATGTGACTAATTTATCAAAATAAATTAGTCAACAAAAAGGTATTAAAAGAGTAACATATTCTAAAAATATTTTGCCGACGAAATAAAAGCCGGCATATCGAATAATTGAAAGTTGGACTGAAAAAGGAAAAATTGTAAAACGTCAAGCCTAAAAATATTGAAAAATAGTTCGCAAAGAATTATTCAAAACGAATAAAAGAAAATTGTGAATTATAATGTCATAATTCATGATTTATAATCTGTATAAAAAAAATTGAAAATTGTAAGTACCTGAGTGAATTACTGAAGAATAATTCACAAAAGTAACTGGAAAAGAAAAAGTGAATAAAAGGGCAAAAAGTTAATGAATAGTCAAAGACACAAAAGAGTGCATTTGATCAGAACAAAGTGTAATGATAAATAAAAGAAAGAGATTAAAGATTTTTAAATATTCTGAAACGTGTACAAATGTGATTGGTTATATTTACCCTTAGCGATAGAAAAGTATTATTATTCTTGTTCAGGATATAAATGGCTAGCCATAGGGATACCTTTTACCGTGGTGCAAGTCATGGCGACTTGCTATGCTATGGACTGGATCTCTGATCACCATGGCATTCTCTGCTCTATTATATGCTCTGTGAGAAATGATTCCTTGGGGATCACTTTTCTCTCTGTTTGTGACCCTGTGGGGTCTATGTCCCGCGTATCCTATCTGAGAATCATGTTGTATTGCACTAGGAGCACATTGAAATGAATAAATAAGTAATGTTTAATTGAATGAAATATAAAAGTTATATCGAAAGACGATTCGTTTAAAAGAAAATGCAAAGTTGATATAAATCTGTAAAGATTTCTGAAAAGTGTAATTAAATAAGAAAAGAAAAATAAAGGTTTTATAAGAATAAAACATTAAAGCAATGTGTAATTAAACTTTTATGAGAATTTAAAATATATTTTATTTTACGCGAAAAAGATAATTTTTAATTGATTGGTATTTCTTGTACCATTACTACTGTAAAAATAATGATAAGTCTAGAAAATAATATTAATGTCCGTGTGTAAAGTCAAAAAGTAATGATATTAATATGAAGTGAAATTTAATGTTTAGGTAACGCTTTTCTGAATGATAAGGTAAATGAAAAGTAAAACGATATAAATGTATAGAATTATGCAATGAGGAAAAGTAGAAGATATAAGTCCTAAATAGATAATTGAATGTGAGTAAATGTATAAAAGAAGGAAAGAAAGTTCTGACTGCAAAGTTTTCCAAAATAGCTATATCGCTTTGCGATTAAGCTTATAAGCCTTTTTAACAGTAATGTATTTATTAGACTAAAGTTAAAGTAAAATACTAGAATAAATAGTAAAAAAGTGAAATTAAAATACAGATTGAATAATTGACCAGTAAAACAAGTATTAAAACTAGTTTATTTTGGTACTAGTAAAGACACGAGTACCAATTCACATTATTAAATGATATGATAATTAAATTGCTATGACTAGAAGGTGAAGTGAAAGTTTTAATAAAGAGTAAAAAGTTATAGTAAACATTAAGGTAAAGGTAAAAGTAAATCTGATATCGATCTACCTAAGAAAAATACAAGTAAAGTTGAAAGTTTAAAAACAAAGAACAATGGTTACCAAAATACGAATAAGTAACATAGATTCTGATAACTGAAATATAAGAAAATGTTTAATATAATAAGAATAGCAGTAGCATAAATTACGAAATTATGCTTTTTCGTGGGAAATTCTTGGATTAGTAGTCACCGCTAGGCATATTTAATGCTCAGCATGTAGTGCTTACTGCGTGCAGGTTCCGAAGTGTTGTGGGAGTACAATACATTGAAGATCCAGATTGGAAGAGAAGATTTCTGTTTCAATTGATGTAAGCTTTTGGCATGTATATACTTAGACTATTAAGGTAAAAGCTTGAATGGTGTTTTGATTATATGTTTATTTGTCTTGGATGTATGGATAGTATAAGTTTTGATATAATGTTTAGTGTTTGTTTTTAATTGTTTATAAGACTGTTATTTGATTCTGGTATTCTTGTAAAAGTATTTTCAAGTGGTTTGAATTGTTCGGTGAAAAAAAAAACTTACCATCTTCAGCTAAGTCTCGTTTTGATAAGGACTGTTCCGAGCAGGGTGTTACACAACTCAATTAAATTACATACACCGGATTCAGCTCTCGGAGCCATAATCCAATGTTACATATCAAGGCGCCACATTACAATTTTCCTAATTGGCATGCCAATCTATCCAATTTCTCCAATTCTTATCTGGTTTTACTAAGGGCGAATGAGAGATTTTCATAACAAATATACTTTACTTATTTAATTTAAATAATTAAATCTTCAAATTTATCCTTCTTTGCTTTTCAAGATATCTTCAATTATCAATTTAATATACAACACCAACTATGATTCAAATAGAGCTTTTTCAATTACATTGGCTAACTGAAGTCATAATCAATTTATATTAATCATAAAACATAATTATTAGTCTTTGAGTTTACAACTAATTCATATGTGTATATATATATATATACCACTTGTCAAGTTATAAATTTAATATTTACACCCTTATCCATAATTATTTAACTATGATTTAAATGTTTTATGTACAATAAACATATTAACTACAATTTTGTATATAATGCATGTTTATTAATTTTTGCTTTAAAAATCACAAGTATAACATAATTCCATTTGATTTTATACTCAATGTATATCGTTTTGAATCTAATAAAATTAGCAATAATTAAATCCACCAAAAGCTTAAATTCTCTAACATACATAATGCATAATTATAAAGGAAAAATAAATTTGCTTGAACACTTACTTGCTTGATAATCTCTTCTCAAAATTTCAGCCTTTAGGACCTTAATTCACCATCAAATTCCTTCTCTTTCCCTATTTTCTCCATCTACACCAATTCCTCTCTATACAAAAATTCACATTCCACAAGAATTTTCAACAATTCATTTACCAAATCATGATTTATAGCAAATTCTAATAATTATATAACTATAAATTACCTTAATTTCCAAGAATTCCATTTTTTCCCAATTAATCAAAAACCTAAATATAAAATACATCATCTCTACCTCATATTTTCACCATAAATCAATAATTAAGAGTGAATACATGCTTACCCAACTAAAGAGAGAGAGAAGCAACACAAAAAGAAGATGGAGTGGAGGAAGAGCCAAACCCACTTTGCTGCCACGCAAGGAAGAAGAGGAAAGGAAGAGAAAAAAGAAAGAGGAGGAAGGGGAGAGAGAGAGGCGACGGTGGCTGCTAGCAGCGCCGGCGAGGGAGGCGGCGGTGGTGGCCGGATCGAGGAAAGAAAGGAGAAGAAGAAAAAGAAGAAAGAAAGAAAGAAAGAAAGAAAGAAAAGGGGGAGGGGCTGTCGGGTTCTAAGGGACCAAGAAAAGGAACAAATGTTTTCTTAAAATTAAAAGAAATGGACATGGCCAAAACTACATAGTTTTGGTCAAATGTCCATTTTGGTCCCCCAACTATACTCTATTTACAAATCAACCCCAATACTTTTTAATTATTTTCAATAATACCCAAATTCAATTATAATTTCACCCAAAATTATTTTATACTTATATTTTCGTCAAATTCCTATATAATTCGGGTTAATTTAAAAATTAGGGTGTTACACCTTTTATGGTGTTATTGCCTTGGCATTTGCATTTGTTGGCAAGGAGAGTGCAGATATATATCTGATAGTTGCATCATTTTGTTTGGGGATCTATTTTTTTACTTCTATTCCATTTAATTCCAAACTGGGTTAAGTTTGGACCAATTACTCTCTTCGACAGTTTTTCGGCCTCCTTTGTAGTAACCACTAGAATTAGTGGCTGCATACTCGTAGGATTCCTCTTGTCAGCTATCCTTATTGCAATAAAAAATTATATCTTATACAGAGGGGAAGACGAAGGCACGCCGGCACAGGGAGACTCACCGGCTGTGGAAGCGGAGTTGGAAACAGTGGTGGTGCAATAGCTTTTTGTGTATTTATTTTGAACAATGTGTATTTTTCGTTTAATTTGTAATGAATGGAATTTTCACATTTGTATTTTGATTATAATTCTTTTTTATTTAAAAATAAAATAAAAATTACACATATAAATACACATGAATTTAGAAATATGAAATTAATATAAATTAAAAAATAAAAATATATTTATTCTAAAACAAACTTAAGAATTTAATTATTTCTCAAAACATCAAGCTGTTCATACCTTCATACACCAACTACGTGGAAACAGCTAGCTTTATATGTCTAAAAAATTCAATTTTTTCATTTTCAATTTGATCAAAATTCTTTTTTATTTAAAAATAAAAATAATTATTATATATATACACACACGTGCATTTAGAAATATGAAAGTAATATTAAGTGAAAAATAAAAATGGATTTATAGTCAAAAAAATTATTTAATAGTACAATTATTTCTCAAAAACAGCAAGCTGTTTATTCCATCCCACACAAACACCATGTAAACAGCTAGCTTTATATGTCTAAAAAAGAATACATTAATCCTTTTTTGTATTTTGAACATAATTCTTTTTATTTAAAATTAAAAATAAGAATGACACATATACGCACACATATGTAGAAATTTGAAAATAATATAAAGTAAAAAATAAAAATGGATTTATTCTCAAAAAACATTATTGCTTTAATTATTTCTCATATTCGTGTGTGTGCGTGTGTGTAATTACATGTAAACAGATAGCTTTATATGCTTAAAAAAATATAATTTTCTCATTTTTAATTTAATCATAATTATTTTTATTTAAAAATAAAAATAATAATTATCAATAATATACACACATGCATGTAGAAATATGAATGTAATATAAATAAAAATGGATTTATTCTCTAAAAAAACAAAATGAAAATTTTATTCTATAATTTTTTCTTTTAACCGACAAGCTATTTAATCGTAAACAACAAGCTTTATATGTCTCAACAAAAAAAAAATTCCATTATATATATACACACACGCGCATACGTATGTAGAAATATGAAAATAATATAATGTAAAAATTAAAATTTGATTTATTCTAAAAAAAAATTCTAAGAATATTTCTCTAAAACAACAAGCTATCTATACTCTCCTAACCCCTTATGGCTAAATCAATACAATATTCACTTTTTTATTTTGAACATAATTCTTTTTATGTTAAAATAAAAATAAAAAATTACACACATATACACACACGGATGTAGAAAAATTAAATTATATAAAAAAATAAAAATTGATTTATTCTAAAAAATAGTAATTTAAATATTCCTCTAAAACATCAAGTTGTTTGACAACTACATGTAAACAGCTAGCTACATATATAAGACTGAACAATACAATTTTCTCATTTGCATTTTGAACATAATTCTTTTTAATTTAAAAATTAAAATAAGAACTACACATACATATATATGCACACGAATGTAAAAATATGAAAATAATATAAAGTGAAAAATAAAAATTGATTTATTCACAAAAAAATAAAAAAAAGAAAATGTAATTCTACAATTGTTTCTCAAAACAGCAAGTTATTTATTGTTTCCACAGCAACATGTAAACTGCTAGCTTTATATGGCTAAAATATACAATTTTATCATTTGTATTTTGACCATAATTCTTTTTTATCTAAAAATAACAATAAGAATTACACATATATATATACACATGCATGTTGAAATATGAAAGAGGTGCAAAGTGAAAAATAAAAATGGATTTATATTCAAAAAAATAATTTAATAGTATAATTATTTCTCTAAAATAGCAAGCTATTTATACTATCCCACAAAATTACATGCAAACAAATAGCTTTATATGTCTAAAGAATACAATTTTCTCAATTTACGTTGATCATAATTCTCTTTTATTTCAAAATAAAAATAAGAAATACCCAAAAAAAATTACAATATTCCTTTTTGTATTTTGAACATAATTATTTTTATTTAAAATTAAAAATAAGAATTACATATATATGTAGGAATATGAAAATAATATAAAGTAAAAAATAAAAATGGATTTATTCTCAAAAAAAAATATTTCTCTAAAATAGAAGATGTTTTTACTCTCCCACAACAACTACGCTAACTTTATATGGTTTAAAAAAATGCAATTTTCGCATTTGAATTTTGATTATAATACAATTGAGAAAATTGTATTTTTTATTTTTATTTTTATTTTTATGATTATGATTATGATTATGATTATTTTATTTATTTATTTATTTATTTATTTATTTATTTATTTATTATTATTATTATTATTATTAATTTTTTTATTATTATTATTATCATTAAAAACCCAAAAATATGGAAGGACCCTAGAACTTTAAATTTCTTATCTTTGTAAAAAATATTTTCCTCATTAACTCAGGACTATAATTTACAATTAATTTCATTTATTTTCTTGAAATTTATTGGAAATTTGCATTATGTAACTATAGGAAATTGAGTAATAATTTGATATACCGTGATAAATGATCAATTATAGTGATATGAATGGTAAATGATAAAGAAAATAAAAAGGAAATGAGATTTTCAATGGTGGCCAAATAGTGTACCATAGTGTACAATGTGATCATTTGATGTTATTTAGCATACCAAGCATAAAATGTGTAATACATGGTTGAATAAGCATGATTTGAATGATGGGAGCTTGAGAAAATATATAGATATAATGTTTGTTTTGTGTACATAATGACATGTTATTATGTAACTAGGTGAACTGAAGGATTGGGTGTTGTGACTATTGGTCGGTTGGTCAATACCTTTTCTTATGATCCTACCACAACTCTGTTGCGACGATTCCTGGAATAGCAAGTAGGTGTACCTTTCACTCCATTTTATTGCTCCTTTCATCTATGCTTGTTATCTTTGATCTTCAGCTTAGATGCCTTTGATTCGTGTGTACTTAAAATGCTGCTTATGATTAGATGCTGGTTTTCGCTGATAGATAAGAAAATATATGGTGGCATAGTCAAGGCGTAGAAGATTAACAAGATATATATATATACACTAAATATTAATATTATTGCTGGTGAGGAGGAATCTCAAGATAGCATGGGTAAATATATTAAATTTTCAAGACCAAATCAAGTGTGAATTTATCATCAGTTGAAGGTGAAAAATAAATTAACATATTATTTTTATTTTGTTAAACTAATTTTTATTATTTGTAATTGTATATTCAATATTTATACATATTTTTATTTTTATAGTAAAGTTAAATTATTAATGAAAAATTTTATTTTTTATCTTTTAACTTATTATTTATAGTATATTTTCAATTGAATCTTATTATTATCAAATTCATTAGTTAATTAATAAAAAATTTTATAATAATTTATATTAAATTCATGGGTCAATCCAAATCAATCCAACTCATTAATGATCCATATTTTTTGATCTATTAATGACCCAACCCATTAATGATCAATCCCAAATCCGCCCAACCCGTCCATTTACCACCTTTAGTTAAGATTATTATAAAGAACTTTTTCTATTTAATTTAACTTGACAAAGATAATTAATGGATGAAAGTGATTAGTTTTTCTAGTGCTTTCATATTTCTTTTACAGGGTAGGAGGGTGTTACAACTTTCACCTAAAAAAATAAGAAAAAACAATTTGGACATTATGAAAAAGAGAACATTTTTGTTTTCCATTTTGTTATAATTTTATACACCCTTCTCTGTATTTTAGTATATTAAGATATAAAAAGTTCCAAATTTGAAATTTCTAATCTGAATTTTAGTATACTAAGATATACCTACTTGTATGCGACACTCCATAATTTATACTTCTTATCTAGATTTTGGTATATTAAAGTATATTAGGTATATAACATTACATATTTTAATGTATATGACAAATTAATATATTCGAGTTTTGAGATCTAACCGTCATTTTAAGAGATAAAATGTAGTTTTTCCTTTAATTATCTTCATGATTCATTGCAAGTATTATGAATGTTGACAATGCTAGTTGTCTAGTTTCATTACAAGAAAAAATTACCTATAAGAAAGGGAAATATGATTCCTAAAAGTGCCAATTCGGTCTCTAAAACTCAATAAGGGAAAAAAAGTCTTGTCACCAACCAATCCTAACAGGTTCTGCCACTATTGACCAATAAGGACAAGATGTATCAGCCGATCCTTAAAACTTTTAACGACTGGCTAAATATTGGTCCTTAAAAAGTACTAAAGACTAGATTTCGTCCTTAATAATGTAAGTTAGTGATCATCTAGATTATTAAGGACCAAAAATCTAGTCCTTAAAAGCATAACAATGACCATAAATTTTTAAAGACCAAATTAAAATCCAATCCCTAAAATTATAATAAGGATGGAAAATTTCATCCTTAAAAGTATATGAATATATATTATATTAGTGACCACAAAATTAGTCTCCAAACGCATAAAAGGATAAAAAATCTGGTATCTAAAAGTAAATACGGTATTTAAAAATTAAAAGTAACCAAACTTTAATTGGAGACCGATTTTTAACCTTATATTTTTAATCCTGTATTTAAAATATGATTTATACTACTTATATAAAACATAAAATAAATGGATATATGATTAATAAAATCATAGTTACATATATTATTTGTAATTTATTACAAATATAGAATTAACATCCAAAAAAGCAATATATTATTTATACAACCCTTTTTCGAAAAAAATAATCTTTAGCAAAATAACATAATGTTTCATTGTCTAGCCAACACTTTAATGTTCCTTTTAAAATATATAAAAGGATGGAGCTCTACATAACCTCAGCTAGCCATCTGAGCACTTATATTCTGATAATTTAAATCTAAAAGAAATTTTCAACAATCAAAGTTAATTCTTGAAGGAGTTTGGGATATATCTATGATTCACGATATGATAAATTGGGTTCGATATAATAGAGATAATATTGAAATAGGAAATAATTTATATAGGGTTAGTTCCATATTGGATTTTTTCTTAATTAGGGAATCTACCATTTATGTATATATTAATATGGCAGTTATATATATTAGTTTTGTAGATGACATATTTAATATAATATTATTTCGTTTGCTTAATATTGTAACTGTCAATTTAATTCATAATTATTAAGGTAATTTATGTTACCTTAATTGTAGCCTATATAAGGGCTAAATTTCTTCATTTGGAAGAAAAAAGAAAAAAATTAGAGATACCGAAACTTTATTGGTTTATCTCCTTACATATTCTCTCTTTATCTAAGGGGCTTTTAGTTCATAGAACTATGTTTTCATCCTATAGTTCGTGTCACGTGGGTGAAAACCTTTGCCGGTAATGTGAAACAATCGATTTTTGCTTCAACGATTAACATTTTGAAAGGTATTTATATTACTTCTTGTGATATATCTTGATATATATTTTCTTTTCATTGGTATCAGAGCCCATATTTTTGCATTCCGGTTTGTTTATTTTTTAGTTCTGTATCTTTGTGAAAATTCAAATATGATTTCAGAATCAATGATATGCATATTGATATTGTTGATGTATGTATGTATTATTTTTAATCTATATATACATATATATTTTTGTGTATTTATACATGAAAAAAAAATTAATTTAAAAATCTGCAATTAAAATTTCAAATGGAAATTTTTTATTTTTTACCATACCATTGGACTTAGAAATCTCAAAAACCTTACCCTAGAAAAAATTCGATGGCCTGAAACTACCGAAAAGGTAGCACGTGGCATGCACGTGCCACCAGTCTACTAAGGGTATGTGAGATGGCACGTCCCTAGCATGCGCCATATCCACGTGCTAAATGAAATGTCACTCGGACATGTGGACCAATAGGGGAGTGACATGTGGCCCAATGATAAAGAACCATATGTCAGCTGATGTGGCAGCATGGATCCAGATTGTGCCATATGTCACCACGTGGACAAACTAAATGTTGCCACGTGGCACCTGTGGAGTTGACACATGGCGAAGGTGCTACCATATGGCTTAACGTGTCATACCACATGGCAGCATATGGTGTTGACACGTGCAGGTGCTTCCAAACACGTGGTTTGATGAGTCATGCCACATGTTGACATATGGTCCAGTCAAGGTCATCCATATGGCAGATTATGGTCTTACCATATGGCACATATAGATCCACCTCAGATGCCATGTGAACCAATGGTTAACTGCCATATGGCAGACTATGGTCTTGCCACATAGTACCTGTCAGTCCACTTAGATGACACGTGTCATCTATGTTGACCCATGTGTGGTCGCCACATGTCAGACATGGGTCTGACATGGTGATATGTGGCCCATTAGGGTCATAACAAGTGGCAAAGTGACTCAGCTAGCACGTGGTGCATGTGGCATACGTATGGTGTATAAGGCCTACCCTCACCGACACGTGATGGCACATGAGCCTTCGTCTGACCTCCAAATCAATTCAATTTTTTTCTAATATAATTTTCTTATTTTTTTGGATTTTTTGGTCATATTTTTGGAAATTTTTAAAGACCAAAAAATATTTTTTGGATTTTATTTCAATAATTTTTTTTAAATTAATAAAAATTGAGAAAATTATTTTTTCTGCCTTCATAAATTTTCAACTTTGTTTGAAAATTATATCTTGTGGATGTTTCTTTATTTGTTGATTGAAATGAGTTTCAATCATATGTGTGTTTGTATATGAGTGTACTGACTATTTATATACTGTTATGAGTAATATTTTATCCTTAGTTTTTGGATTGAAATGAGTTTCAATCATACATGTTTGTGAATGAGTGTATTTACTATTTAATTTTTTGTTATGTGTGACAAAAATAATGATGATAAAGACTCTTAGATGTCTACAGATTTCTTAAGGTATTGTAGAAATCGAAGCAAAAGTGCAAACGGTTTGCAAAATGAGGATGCATAAGAAGATCCAAGCTGATGACATTGATGCAATAGTGCATCATATTCTATGTATGCATGAAAAGATGCAATAGTGCATTTGGGTTGGTGGCCTAGAAAGGAGGTGGAATTATAAGTTACTTTTCGATATCATATGTAAATCGTTTAGCTACCATGTGGTACTCCAAAACTTATTAATTGAGTGCTGAAGTGAACATTATGGAGAATCCAAAATTTATTTTTTATATATAGTAGCCAAACGGGAACTGTTTAGAAGCAACACTCAGTCTGAGTTAGTGCTCAAAAGTGAGCATAAAGTGTATCACCCATGATCTCATGATCACGTACATGTTGTTCCTTCGCAGTTAATGCGTATGGTCATTAATTTAGTTCTAATGACTAGGTTAGATTTAGATCTATTGAGTTCCTGAGTTATTGGCTTGGTTAACGAATTTTTTGTTAGGATTTATATTTCCTATTATTAGATTAAAGACAAGTGTGTCTTATCTTACTTTATATGTTTTTTTTTGAGATTGTTGGATATTTAGTGATTGATTAAATAAATGAGTTTATTTATCTTTTTGGATATTATACTGGTTTTTAGCATTTATTATGAATGTGCTTATTTTATTGTTAATTACTTAGCAATATTTTATGAGTAAAATGATTGCATGATAATTGAGTTAAACCTTAGATTATCTTATATATAATATTTTGTATTAAGTTTAGGAACTTAATGCCCAACAATCGACATTTACCATGCATAAATTTTTAACCTGTAAGGTTAGACACTAGGACTTAGATGATAATTGGTAACTTTAAGTAATCTTTTCAAATTTGGGCCTAATAAACAGTTTTACTAGGTTAATTTTTTAGATGCATAGTAAATAGCACGTATTGCCTGATCTTCTTTAAAATTGTGTAACAATTGTTCCATTAGTGATTAGAGGATTTAAATGGAATATGTAAATCTAATATGTGCTTCAAGAGTAAAAGGCTTTAGAGTCCTAAGTTTGATTATGATTAAACCTTAAGATGGCACTATAGTCTAGTATAAGTAGGATCAAGATGCTTATATGTCATGGAAAAGAGATATTCCACTGCTTGTATTATATTGCTAAATGTAAGTAGATTATGACATCATTAAGAAATTCTGTAAGTGTCAAAATGCAATGAATATGTGGATCGTATTAAAGGAGAAAAGTTTGAAGGTATGTTTCTGACTCAGTTTCGATTATTAGTGATCAAATTTTTTGATACTAATCAAAAAAGTCTAATCATATAACACGAAAACATCTAAGGGAGATGGATAAGATGATATGTAAGCTTAATAAACCTGATTATAAGATGATCAATGAGTAGCAGGTCCAAGTTATTATCCATTCTTTACCCAAGAGTTAGGAGCATATGAAGATGCAAATAACTCATATGGACAATATAAAGATATTTAGGAATGTCGCTTGTCATTTAGAACTTGAAAAGGATCATATGATGGTAATTAAGATCAATGTTGAAGTGCATATAGTACAGTCCCATTCTGGGAGAATGAGTTCTAAACCAGAATAAGAAAAGAAGCCTCAATGGAAAGAGTAATAAAAAGGCTCGAGAGACTAAAAGATAAAAGATCAAACATAATTACATAAGGTCCAAAGGCAATAAAAAGATAAACATTTTAAAGATGAAATATTTCTTCAACTGCCAATAGAAAGAATATTATGCAAGAGACTACAATGTATCCCAATAGATACACCATCTTGACTCATAAGTGAGTAAAATCTATATATCTAGTCATCTTTCTACTGAATTTCATTCTTTATGGGTGATAGATTCAGGTATAATAGACCATACGACAAAGGATCGAGATACTTTTATCTAGTTAATTTCTATTTTTGCTTTAAGAAACTTGGTTTCATTTACATTTTAAGGATAACAACACACACTATGTTTAGATGATGCTTAATATGGTTCTAAATTTATTTTGAACTATTTCATTATTATAGATATTGATCCTGATTATTGGATATTACAAGTTTTTCGTTAATTTCTTCTTTTGTTTCACATTACTATGAGAATAATGTGAAATTATTGCATGCTAAATTGTACCACATTAGCCCAGATTGAATGAGTTGGTTAGCCAAAATATGATTGATAGGTGATTTGAATAAGTTTGAATTATCTACCTATGAGCATTGCCCGAAAAGAAAACTAGTGAGAAAATTATTCGAAAAAGGGAACTAGGATAGAAAACTCCATTGAAATTAATCTATTTCGATGTCTGTAATCTAATAAATGTTAGGACAAGGCATAACGCTTATTATTTTTTATCACTTATATCGATAACTATACTAGGTATAGTCATATCCTTTTGATTTATCACGAGTTTAAAGCATTGATTTTTTTAAAATTTTTATAGATCTTGTTGAGAATTAAGTAGACAAGATGATTAAAGTTTTAAGAACCGACTATGGTCGAGCAAATCTTTCTGAATAATTTAAAGCTATATGTGATGAAAAAGGGATTGAACATCAATTATATGATGGCATAAGAAAATTTGCCCATCTTGTATAAGGGAGATGCTTTGTCAATAGCCACATATGTTCTAAACATTGTACCCTTTATGTCTATTGTTTTCGCTTCTTATGAGTTGTGAACTTATTAGAACCCGACCTAAGTCATTTTATGACCTTGGGATTATGCGGCTTATGTTCATGATGCCTCAAGTAAATTTGATAAATAAGGATTAAAAGGTAAAAAAAAGTATCCTTATGCGATATTCTGACGTATTAAAAGGGTAAGTGTTCTTGGGCAAGCAAGCAAATGGTTCAGTAACAAAATTTAAATTATGAGATGTTATATTTTTGGAAAATGAGTTTTCAAAGTTGGGCGAAGTAAGTCAAAACTTTACTTTTTTATGAAACTCAAGAAGATAAACTACCCGGATCTCTCCGTTTGAGTGGAAGGAAAATTGAAGAAGAGGGCCAAAACTCTGTTTCAACAGTTTAAATGTTCAGGATCAATCCTTCAATGAAAGAATGAGCATGCCTAACTCTAATGGGAGTATGGACATTTAGGATTCTTATTTAAGTGGAAACGTAGAGCTTAATTTCAATGGGAGTATTCTGAATTATGATGAATATATAAGACATATTTATCAAGAATTGGAATTACAAAAATTTAAAAGGAAAAGTGTTCCCTGAAAATGATTTTTTAGTTATCCCATAAGAATGCCTAACTAAAGATAAATGGATTAAAGCGATGGACGAATAAATGGTATCTATGAGATTGAATCATGTTTGAAAATTGGTTAATCTACCTGAAGGACACAAGCCAATTAGAAATAAGTTAATTCTTAAAATGAAATAAAAAGTTGATGGCAGTATTGAAAGATACAAGGCTCGGCTAGTCACTAAGGGGTTTACACAACAGAAAGGAATTGATTATGAGGAAATATTTTCACCTATTATTAGATTTACATTGATAAGGTTAATTATAGTCTTGATGGCTGGTTTAGACCTAGAGCTACATCAAATGGATGTAAAGGTTGCTTTTCTCAATTAAGGATTAAAAGAAGAAATCTATATGAAGCATCCTATAGATTTCATTGAAGAAGGTAGCGAACATAAGATTTACCAATTGATGAGATTGATCTATGGCTTAAAGCAATCTTCGAGACAATGGTATTTGAGATTTCATGAAACAATCAAATCGAATGAGTTCAACATGCTTGATGAAGGTCATTGTGTTTACTCAAAGAGTTTGAAAATAAATTTATCATTTTAACATTTTATATAGATGACATACTTACAGTTGGAAATGACAAAGAATACATAAATCAAATCAAAGATTGATTATCATCCAACTTTGAGATGAAAGATATGGGTCAAGCAATGTATATCCTTGGAGTTAAGATTTCAAGGGATCGCTCAAGAAGATTATTATCACTGTCTTAAGAGACATACAATAATAAGATTTTTGAATGATTTAATATGCAAAATTTAAACCCATAGACAACCCCATTGTTAATAATTAATTTTTTAGCAAAAATATATGTCCTGAGATGCCAGATGAAATGGAATGCATGAGAAATGTTTTATATGCCACTGCTGTGGGTAGTATAATGTATGCAATATTGTGTACAAGACTTGATATATGCTATGCGATAGGCATGGTAAGTAGATATTAATCTAACCCGATAAAACATATTAGAAAGCTGTGAAGAGGATAGTTAGATACCTCAAAGATACTGCAGACTATTCTCTCTGTTATTAAAGAAATGATCTATAATTGAGAGGATACTCAGATGTTAATTGGGGAAGTGATGTGGATGAGAGGAATTCCACTTTAAGTTATGTGTTCTTGCTTAGCAAGAGTGCCATTTTATGGAGTAGCAAGAAACAAACCTTGGTAACCCCATCAACATTGAAAGCTGAATTTATCATTTTCTCTATTGCAACACAAGAGGAAGTTTTGGCTGAAATGGTTTGTGAACCATTTGGGAATAACTGCCTAAGAGGAACTAGTGACAGTAAATCATCGATGGATGTATCGACATTAAGTATCAATAAATTAAAAATATTGTTGCACTAGAAGAATTAAACTTAAAGTACATTTTCTCATTAGATGTGATAGCAGATCCATTAACAAAAAAACCTGTATTGAAAGATGTGTTTTGAGAGATACATTAGATCTCAAGATTTGTGTAGGATTTGATTTATACTGTTTATGGGATCCCTTAACATTATTATTTATGAATAATAATAAAGTTCATTATTTGGCAATATATAAGTGTGAATGTTTATACGTGAACATTTACTATTATTTATTATATGATTGAGCTTGTCAGATAGAGAAGTAATTCACTCATACAGGTGTTTACCTTAGTTTTGACAATAAGTTGACAAAGACTAAGATGAGGCAATCTTTGAATCTATGATGAAATCAAGAACCTGTTCAAAATAAAAGTGTTATCTTGCAGAAAATATAAGATTAGTCTTGTTAAGGCATAAGATAAAGACATACATAAGGTTGTATGCTTTGGATTGAGATCCAAACTAGATTAAGTATAATCACATGATAAGTTAAACGTAACTATCATGTTCTATCCAAAAGCCAGAGGCAGTCTTGAAAGAAGTGGACTAGAGTTGAATGCTTCAATGCATTGCAACCTTATGCTTCTGTATGGTATTAAATAATAATAATAATAATAATAATAATAATAATAATAATAATAATAATAATAATAATAATAATAATAATAATAATAATAATAATAATAAGACATATGTTCCTTTAAGGGAAAGGAGAGAATACCATAGCACATGCATCATATCATATGTGCTTAAGTTAACCAAAGGAAGGGAATCTTATGTGAATGAACTCAAATTTTCCTTTGTATGAGATCCTGATTTTTAACCCTCAGAAACCTTAACATATACCAGAAGTATAGTTTAGTGTGGTTAGTTTATTTAGTCTCTAAAGGATTATAAAAAATTAGCCCAACAGATCTAACTAGAAAAATGAGTTGGACTATGATTGATGATATATAGTAAAAAGGAAAGATATTTTTCGATCATATTTAATAGTTTTGTGATTCATCGGTATATTTATTGTAGTCTTTATAAGTAGAGACACAATGGTGAACACGAAAATTATTTTTATGAGATAATGAGATAAAACAACGAATATGAGAAAACTATTTAGGATTTAGCATACAATTATAAGAAGATATTAGTTTTCAAAATGTTATATATCCCTAATAGGTATATAGCATTAGTGTTCTCAACGTATGCCGATCACACAAACTATCTGCCTATATGATAGAAGAGAATGACTGAAAATCATTTCATCATGTGTGACTGGGACATAAAGGAGTTTGGGATACATCCATGACTCATTAGATGATAAATTAGCTCTGATATAATAGAGATAATATCGGAACAGGAAATAATTTATATGGGATTAGTTTCATATTGGATTTTTTCTTAATTAGAGAATCTACCATTTATGTATATATTAATATGATAGTTATATATATTAATTTTGTAACTGACATATTTAATATAGCATTATTTTTTTTACTTAATATTGCAATTGCTAATTTAATTTATCATTATTAAGGTAATTTATGTTGCCTTAATTGGAGCCCTATATAAGGGCTAAATTTCTTCATTTGAAAAAAAAGGAGAAAATAGAGATACTGAAACTCTATCGATTTGTCTCTTTGTATATTCTCTCTTTGTCTAAGGAGCTTTTAGTTCATGAATTTATGCTTTCATCCCGTAGTTCGTAACACATGGGTGAAAGATTTTACCGATAATGTGAAACAATAGATTTTTATTTCAACGACTACGCTTTGAGAGGTATTTATATTTACTTCTTACGATATATCTAGATATATATTTTCCTTTTAATTCTAATTAATTCTAAACTCAGTAAAAACTCAAAGTGTAGAATGTATCAATTAAAAGATATCTTCACCCATATGTCATGCTAAACAACATCATTATTTTCTCCCAGTAAACTTGTTCGTTACTGCTAAAAATCAGTCAGATGCTATTTTCTAGCATTTAAGGCAAATTAACAAGCATAAACTTTAGTTCAGTAAATATAAAATGTATACAATTACAAAATATTCGTGCTTTTATGTTACTATTTAAATATGATAGTTGATGCACAAAAACAACAAACAATTAAGTTTTAATCCCTATGCAAGAGTTGATACAAAAAAAGAAGTCACAATTGTAGTTGTTGTGTATGACTAAAATAAGCCCCCAATGGCTAACTAGAGCTAGAGATGATAGTATAGATAAATGCACTAATATGTATAGTATAAAAAAATACGACTTCTTTTTTAGTATGAAAGAGAAAACGAATGGGTAGAGGAATTTTTTAACTATGGTTAGGATTTTTTTTTAATTTTATAAAAACATCAAAAAAAATAAATGTTTATATGTCATTTTAATTAGTGTTTACATGTGATTGGATTGATCCATAAATAAGATCATGGATTAAATCTTTGTAAAGTGTTTTCCAATCTCTATCAAATTTGAAAATTTACATATATTTTGATATTTTTCTATGTCGATTCAGTAATTAAACCTAATTGACCATACACAACCCTAGCTCTTGACTAGGAGGTTGATTTAAAACATGAACACTATAGTCAAAATTATAGGTGACATGAAAACACATGTGAAACATAAACTAATGCAAAAGAAGGCAGCTCTTATTTGATACCTAAGATCAAAGTTTGACAGGGTGCATTGATAGACCAATTGCCTTGAATCATTTTTTACAATTATCTTATTATTAAAGTGATGCAAGTATATATACAATATAAGATTGACTCTAGGTAGGATACAACAAGAGTCATTAAAATAAAGAAGTCTAAAATAAGAAAATATATACATAAATAGAAGGTTATTTATCACAATTACTACTTCCCTTACACTTCCCCCAAGTTGTACTGGTTAGGGAACAATAGTTAGCTTAGCTCTAAACCATAAGAAATGTTGTTTAGAAATACCTTTGGTTAAAGCATAAGTAATTTGATTCGTAGAGCATAAGTAGGCAACATGAAGAATACCTTGAGAAACATGATCTTGAACAAAATGGAAATCAACTTCCAAATGTTTGCTTCTATTATAAAATATGGGAATGAGAGTAAGATAGGTGGCTCCAAGATTGTCACAAATTAGCTGAGGTGAAGGAACTTTAAGAAAACCAAGTTTCTTAAGAAATATTTGGAGCCACTGGAGCTTAGAAGTAACAGAAGCTAATGCCCTACACTCAGCTTCGGTGGATGATTGAGAGATAACCCATTATTTTCGTGAGGACCATAAGATAAGATTGGCTCCAAGAAAAATAGTAAATCTAGTAGTGGACTTCCCGTCATCTAGATTACTAGCCCAATCATAATCAACATATCTGGTGAGAATAGATAAAGTTTTATGAAACATACTACTATGAGATTTATTACTTTATAAATATCGTAAGATTCTCTTAACTACATCCTAATGTATGACCGTAGGAGCATGCATATATTATGAGACTTTATTGACTACAAAGGATAAATCAGAGTGAGTGAATGTGAGGTATTAAAGACAGCCTATGATAGATTGAAAGAGTGTGGGATCCTTGAATGGTTTACCACCTATGAGAGTTAATTTTTCACTATAATTAGCTGGTGTAGCTATGGGATTGCAAGTGTCCATATGAGCCCAAATTAGCAAGTCATGAATGTATTTTTGCTGATGCAATAGTAATCCATTCGGTAGCCAAGTGGTTTCAATCCCCAGAAAATAGTAAAGTTAACCCAGATTTTTAACAACAAATTGAGTTTAAAGAAATGCAATAACACGAGCTATATAATCATAAGCATCACCCATTAAGAGATTATCATTAATATAAATGAGATAAAAAAAATCTTCATTTTTGCAATGGAAAAAATATAAGGATCTATTGGACTTGGATCCTTTTGAAGCTAAACTTGAGCAAGGCACCAATTAAACAACGATGCCATTGATGAGGAGCCTATTTCAAATCTTAAAGAGATTTCTATAGCTTACAGACATAATCAAGAAATCTAGCATCAACAAACCCCGATGGTTGGTGCATAAAGACATTCTTATCAAGAGTACCATAAAAAAATGCATTTGAAACATCCAAATGAGTGATCGACCATCCAAGGGAAATAACCATTGATAATAACATATTAATAGTAGTTAGTTTGACAATAAAACTATATGCATCCTTGAAATCAATATCGAAATGCTGATGAAATCCTTTGGCTACGAGGTGAGCCTTATAGCAAGTGATAGAGCCATTAGAGCTTTGTTTAACTCTAAAGACCCACTTATAACCTGTAACATTTTGCTTCGCGGAAGGTGGAACTCAGCCATATCATGATGCCATTCAACATTCTTGATAGCTTGAGAAAAGCATATGGATTCAATCACAGAGGTGTAGTCAGCAAGTAAAGATATAATATGAGTAGGTTTGAGACTACCAATTTTGCTGTTAATGACCATTGGATGGCATGAAGGAGCAGCAACATATTGGTTTAAGTCTGCCACTAATAGAAGGCTGGGAGAGACTAGAGAATTGGTTTCGTTGATCCTTGAAGAGGGTTGAGATGTAAGTAGAGATGGAGTGGGCATTGGGATAATTGAAGATTGGGGTGATGGGAGATTATGATGGGCGGTAAAATGAGTGAAGCTATACATGACACTTGAGGAAGTATGGATTGTGTGATTTGGTGAGTGAAGTGATGGGCATGTGGGTGGAAATCTGTGGTGGGAAGAGGCATAATATGTAAAAGGATCGGAATGGTGGAAGGATTGGGTGTAGTGGGAACTATTGAAGTCGATGGCACAGAAGGATTCATCTTAGCAAATCGAAAAAACTATTCATCAAAAAGGATATGACGTGAGATAAAGATAGTGCCAGAGGAAAAATCAAGGCATTTGTAACCTTTACGAACTTTACTATAGCCAAGAAAAACATAAGAATGGGAATGAAAAACATAAGGATGGGAATGAGGTGGAAGTTTATGTTTAAAGTATGGGCGCAACCATAGATAGTACAAACACCCAAAGACCTTAAGAAAATGATAATTTGGAGAGACACCAAACAATTTGTGAAATGGATTATCATAGGCAATGGTGGGAGTGGGCAGGCGATTAATGCTGTAAATAGCACATTCGAAGGAAGCAGACTAATAAGAAAGTGATAAATGATTACGGTTGAGCAATGATAATCCAGTCTCAACTATGTGATGGTGTTTTCTCTCAGCTCGTCCATTGTTTTTAGGTGTATAGGGATAAGAAACTCTATGAAAAATACCATTAGTTCTTAAATAGTTTGTAAGTGCTTGAAATTCCTCACCCCAATTTGACTAAAAAATTTTAATTGGGCGATTGAAATATTTTTCAACAAGAGTGAGGAATTGAATAAACACATTAAGAACTTCGAATTTTTAGCATAAAAAATCTGCCCAAATATATTTCGCATGATGGTCATAAAATAGCACATAATATCGAAAGCTATCAAAAGAGGTAATAGGGGCAGGGCCCCAAACATCGGCATATATCAATTTAAGAGGAAATGAAGTAACAGAAGTACACAAAAGTCAATCTATGACTTTTATTGGGAGAACAAGCATTGCACAAAGACTTAAAAGAATGATGAAAATGAATATTATTATTAAGTAATATGCATTTAACAATGGGGACAGCAGAATAACCCAAAATGGCATGCCAAACATCTAAAGAAGCAACATTTGCACTAACAAAGGATGTGCTTTTATTCAGACACAGAGAATATAAACCATTGCCACTCCAGCCTTTGAACAAAGTCACCTTCATGTTCATATCCTTGATGAGAAAATAATTTGTAAAAAATTCAATAAACACTAGGTTAAAAATGGTGAGAGCATAAACAGATAATAGATTATGGTATGCACTAGGAACATGTAATATGTTATGAAAAGTAAGAGTAAGAGAACCAATAGAAAAAGGAATTCTCACCAATATGAGAAATAGGAAGAAATATATCATTGCCGATTTGAACCTCCTCAAGACCCTGATATTCAAAGTAGAGAGCAAGGTTTTCCAGGTTTGCTATCAGATGATGAGTGGCCTCGGTATCAACAGTCCAAGGTTAAGTAGTGGTGGCAGCAAGATTGGATGAGGGAGAGGTACTATTTTGGTTTATGTTTTTGGGGGAAGGATAGACATTAGCTAAATGTCCCAAGCCTCTACAATTGTAGCATGTAACTTCTGTGGAAAAATTGCCAGAATACTGTTGTTTGGGAGCTGTAAAAGACTCCTGTGAGAAATGTTGGTAGTGATCACACGAACGGCCTCATCTGCCATGTCCGTGGCTTTGACCATGCTTCTGTTCTACTGAACTTCGAGTAACTAGTTAAGCTGTAGGAGCGATATGAATATATTGAAGCTCATTAGCACGATCCCATGCTATTTATCTTTTTTCATTAAGGAGTAATCCATAAACATGATCCAATGTGTGATCTTCCATCCGAGAATCAAGAGCATGATTGAATGGGCGATAATTTGAACCTAAGCCCATGAGGATTACATCAACTAAATCCTCTTCATTAAATGGATGACCTACTGCAGCCAGTTGATCAAACAAGGCCCTGGCACGTTGAACATAAGTGGCAATGGAATCTTCACCCGTTAGAGAAAAAGAATTTGAGATCGCAGATTTTTGATTTGGGGTTTTGAACCTGCAGAATAAGAAGAAAATAATTTATCCCATGCAATTTTGGCGGTAGTTGCACCTACTAGTTGTGAGTACAAGTTGATCCCTACGTTCCCAAACTTCAAAGTCTGGATTCACAGCTCTTGTGTTCAATAGTTGAGAGGAAGCATTGATGGAACCATCAACATGGCCCATGATACCATAACCTTTGAGAATCAGAGTTATTTGTATTTTCCAAAGAAGAGAAATGGCCCATGATACCATAACCTTTGAGAATCAGAGTTATTTGTATTTTCCAAAGAAGAGAATTGAATGTGTTTAACTTGGTGGAGAAGTTGGTAATGTTAGGAAGTGAAGATGAGAAAATTGGAGCTGAAATGGGCTAACTATTATTTCCAGTATGCGTAATAATCTGGTAGAACCAAAGGTGGTAGCTACATTGGTATTAGCTTCCGTCGACATTTTAGGATTTGTTGGTATTAAAATCTAGTTTACTCTGATACCATAAAGTGATGCAAGCCTTAATTGTATATTGACATATGGTGAAGTTTATATAAAACAGGAGATTGACTCTAGGTAGGATACAGCAAGAGTCCTCGAAACAGATGAGTCTAAAATAGAAAAAATATATACATAATTAATACTTCCCTTACAATTATCACACTCAAAACTATTCAACGAACCTTCTTTTGTCACATCAATTCCATCTGTTAAAGTTGTTTTTATACTGCCGACAATGCTATAAATTTCTCACACGAGTGAAAAACTATAGATAACTTTTTACAAAAATTAATCATCAAATATAAATAGTTGAAATCTAAAGAAATAAAATCAAACTGTGCATATTTAGTACGATTGCATGCTAAATAAATATTATTCCCCACAGCTTTTATAGAATTCTTTTTTTTTAACTGATTTTTCGTCTCTTTGAAATTTATCAATCTGTCATATATATATATATAAAGCTAATTTACACACTCCACAGATCATACTCTTCCTATTAGTAAAAAATTCGTATATTGACAATAAGCTACTCCTCTCCATTTCGCTTCACAAATCGACCCTGTTCAACAAACAAATATAGGAAATTACGATAATATATTGTCATAATTTCTCATTTTTATTTAAAAAAAAAATCCTATATTTTATTAAACATCAAGGCATAAAGAAAAGTTTGGAAAGATATGAAGTACTCGAGCATTTAGACTGTTGGATGTACACTTGTAAAGTATATTGTAAAATTACCTTTAAACGAGGGCGTTTCTCAGCATAGAGTTTTCGAACTTCATATCGAATTCGCTTGGCAAAAAGTCTGCTTTGCCTCTTCTCTTTGTATCTCAAAACACTTGCCTCTCTTTGCCCTAATTGCCGCCCTTCTTTTTCCCCAGTTTTTTCCAATTTTACCCTCCCCATTTCTGGCACTCTCCATAAGTTCTCCCATCTATCGGTTAATCCCTGCATGCCAAACACAAACATAACTCATTACTACGTTAATGTCTGACTTAATCAACGTAAATCAATTAATTAATTCTTTGAAGGATAAAAACAAAACTCATTAATTCCATTTCATCGGCAACTTCAACCTGTTAGTTGGACAATGGGCCAAAACCTAGCTGACTAAAAGGCACACTGGGTCCCCACTAAAGTGAAAAGTGCACCTTTTTTTTTTTTTTTTTCCATTTCCTTGCATCTAAAGTCTAATCATCTTTTAAAGCTTAGATTCCTATAATAAAAGAAAATATGTAATATTTAATTAACGGTGCAATCGTAATAAATAATACTTATACTTATCTGATAACTAAAAAAATAAAAGGTATTATAAATAGAAAAATATGCTTGCCAATATCAATAATAAGCCACTTATCAAAATACCTCCAAAGAAAAAGGAAAAAAAAATCAATTTGATTAAAAAATAAAAATAAAAAGTAAATAAATTCAAGTATAGATATAATTTAAAAAAAAACCATGATTTTACTTCAATTTACAAAAATACTCAGATATTAATACTTTTAAATACTATTGGCCTAAAATTGATAGCATCACGAAAATTATTAGCGCTAGGTCAAAAAAATTATAAATAAATAAATTCAATTATGTGAATAAATGTTAGAAAAATGACATAATAAAATAATTATTATGACACATGGAATAAATAAAAAAATGATAAATGGGAAGAAGATGAAATTACATTGGAAGCATGATGAGGATGCAAGTCAGGGACAGTTTGTGGGGACTCTCCATTGATGTAAAGTGGGCCCTTATTAGACCAAGCATTCAAAATATGTTGATAATCAAGCTTTAATCCCACCAATCCTTTCTTATCATCCTGCGACTCCATCATCTTCTCCCATGCATCACCACCACCATAACATAAACAACTACTCACTTCTTCTTGCTCTTTCTTCTCCACCACTTCCCAGTAGCTCACCCACCTATCTTCACTCACATCCCTTTCTTTACACTTCATCGCCGTCTTCACCATCTTCTCTTCATCCCCACCCTCATTTCCTCCGTACACATACGGCGGCTCCTCCTTTGTGGTGGTCGTGGAGTCAAGAATGCCGTGGAGAGAGGCGGACGTGTCCGTGACCGTTTCGAAAAGAAAAGAAACGTGATCGGAAACTTGGTCATCATTGATGGGTTCTTTATTTTGAACAAGATTTTCTGGGTGGAGAGGAAAGAGATTTAGCTGTTGTTTGTGTGTCATTTTGATGGGTTTTTGCTGCTTCAGGGATAGTTCAAGTTTAAGAGAAAGATATTTAGGTTTTCTTGTTTTGGTTCTTGATTTTCTTGCTGGTTTTGGTGTTGTGGTACCTGATTTTCTTGGGTTAATGGAGGAATTCTTGCTGCACATAGTTTTCTTTTCCTTTTTTTTTGTTGGTTGGTCAATTGTTGGGGAAGACAAAGATGATTATTAGAGGAAGAGTGCAGACTTTTCGGAGAGAGAGTCCAGTAATACGTTAGTAAGGTAAATGAACATAAAATGGCAAAGAGAGAGCGTAATATTCTTGTAGGGGATGATGGTGATGGGTTGGATTATGTGACACGTGGAAGGAAGACATTGGGTGAGGAAGTAGATTGTGTTGTTATCTGGATTGGGGTTTGGGTGGGGGCTAAAATGGGTAATCCAAATTATGGATGCGGACTCAAAGGGTAACGAGTGAGGTGAGTTTGTGTTATTAGGGCATCAGGATTTTATTAAAATTCACGAGATGGGTATCCAGTCTTCTTTATCCTGCTCATGCTGCAGATTAGGCTTCACCGCTTTGCAGCTTCAAAATCTTGTAAATTTTAATTGAATACGATAACTAAGCTGAATCTCATTACTATGACACCTCTAGGAAGCCACAAATACAGGTATTGATAGATATCTCCGAAAAATCTCAATCAATATATTAAAAAAAGAGAAAAGACCAATGAAATTATGGGATAATTTGGCGATTAAATTAGACGGTGTAAATAGTATATTTGCACATGAATCGTGAGAAGATAGAAAGAGTAAGAGCTTATTTATATGGTCTTGCTAGAATTTAATAATTTAATAAGTAGGTTCTAACGTTTTGTAGGATTCAAAGCTTGTGAAATCGGGTTTAATCAGGGATTAAAGTTTATGAAATCAGGTTTAATTAGGGTTGTTATGTAATAATAATAATAATAATAATAATAATAATAATAATAATAATAATAATAATAATAATAATAATCATAATCATAATATCCCTTCCATCCCAAAACCGACAGAAATATGGAAATGATGGTGGCAGATAGAATCAGATGAGGAGATTATGAATCCAATCCCATACTGATACCAACTCGTGACTCAATAATAGTGTTTTTACACCCCAATAAACTATAAACTGTTCAATTTATAAAATAATATTTCATATGATATAATAATATAGCTTAATCATTTTTTACCCTGAACATATGTGTGATATGAACATTAAATGAAACTCCAATTAAATATTACTATTAAATTCATCCAAATATTCCCTTCATATATATATATATATAGATAGATATATTTGCTGCTAATTCATAATCTTTGTTATAGTTGCTTCAAGAAATTCTCAAGGAATTAGGTGGCTATGAAGCATCAAGCAGTGAATTAGTCAATGTCCCAAAATTAACGTATAAGGCCAAAATTAGTTGATTTCGTCAAACATAATTACCCAACACTTGCTTTGATTGCAGACCTACCAATGGAATTAATGGTCAATACACCAATCAATTAATTGTGACAAACACAATTTTTTTTTTTTGGTTATTGAACTTTAATATCCTTTTCTTCAGTCCAAAAATTAATTTTTACTGTATTGTAACTACTCATGTATTCATTTAAAATTTTTAATACATATTATGTTGGAATTTAGAGCTAATACAGGAACGAATATTTTTTCAATTGAGGAAAAAGAGGAATAAGAGCTCATTCGAAAACTTGGCAATATATTGGAAGCGATAAATACCCCTTGGATGTTCTGTTAAAAGCAATATATAAATAAATTAATAGTTTAGAAATCCAATAACGTCTAAGACAATAGATTTACATTTATTTTGTTCAAAAAAACAAATAATATCCATTTACTATTTTTTTATCTTATTGTTAGTTTGTAAATTATAAAAAATATCCTTATGCAGTTTTTTAATGTTAATCATATATAATAAGGATATCAGGACAAGAGAATGAAAATATTATTTATTATTTTGATTTTCACAATATCAATTGTAGATGATATGATAATAAAGGAAATAATTTTAATGGCACCCTAACAAGCAATAGAATAGGGCCACACCTCATCGGGAAAGGAATGATGTGAATTTTGTGAATGTATGAGTTATCTCCATGTGATGTAATACAGACCTTGACACGTGTTGATTGGCGCTGACATGCGAGAACAGTGAGGCGCCACTAATAGGCATGCGGGTCCCACGTAATGAGAAAGTACTTCCTATGTCACTTTTTTGCACACGTGTGTTTCCTTGGGACCACTTCACCAGCACTTTGGCTGTTCATTTTTTGCGTACGTGTCGATAAAATCCAAACATTGTTGATATTCTTGATTTTTCTATGATATTTTTATCTTAAAAAAAAATAAATGATTTAAATTGAGTCACTCAGATACAAATAAATAAGTAATTATGCATTTTAATAAACGCAAAGTGACGTAAATAACCTTTATTCATTGAAAGCCAATTCAAGTCCAGCCACATTTGGCTCATAACTTATTCTATTTGCAGCAATAGAGAGCAAAGCAAAAGTTATATTCGAAATAAAACAATGGATTCATACCTTCTCTCTAATATTTTTAACACATCCTTTTGATATATGCTGAAATTATTTTATCCAAGATGAACAAAACAAGAATGAACAAAGCAAGGAAGATGAAGAAGAAGTTCTATGTTGTTTTTAAAGGCAAAGAAATCGAGATTTACATGTCATGAAAAGAATGCTTGCGTCAAGTATTGGGTGTATCTGGTAGTCTGTACAGATTTTTCGAATCTTATAAGGAAGTTAAAGATGCTTTGATGAGGTATAAAAATTTAGAATGCCAAAATTTTCAGAACCAAGAAAATATTTGTAATATAAAAGTCACTGTAGGTACTTCATCAAGTGTTAGTTGCTATGAGTCAATTGCATGTAGAGAAAGTGGTAGAGAATTTCATGAGTCTCGTAGTAGAGAAATGATGGAGTTAGGAATGATCATGGGGCGGGGACCCGCCCCGAACCTCGAAATTTTTCCCAACGGAGAGGGGAACGAGGGAAAAAAATTTCCGTCCTAGAAACGGGAGACGGGGATCCTCACGTGGCAGGGACAGAGGAAATTTCCTCCTCGATATTAGTGGCTGGGGCGGGGGCAGGAAATCCTCGCCACTGGTGGGGGAGGGAGTGGGGGTAAATTTTTCGGCCCCGCTCCACCCCGTGATCACCCCTAGGTGGAGTCCTTTATCATCGGTATGTTTGTTGAAATGCAAATCACTTTAATGAAAAAGCAAGAGAGTGATTCATTGACTCAAAATGTAATGGTTGGATTTTTGTGATCCCCATGGATAATGGAATCAAGTTTGTTAGTTGTAATATATTATTTGCGTCAATTTTATCTTTTGTTTGCATATTGTGCGGTAAGGATCTACTATATCTTTACATAGAGATCGATCATTCTTGCAAGTCAATGGAGAAAAAGGAACCCTGTCTCTGTAGGTGGATACACTAGTCTCTTCATTTAGGAATAGAGAATATACCGTTGTCCAAAGTGAATGCGATATACTTTCTCTTTCGTGATTAGGATAGAGTATTATATTTAAAAGTAAATATACAGTATTAAACAAAGCAAATGAATACAACATATTCAAAAGTGAAATCACCATATTTACTCCCTATATCTATTGCACTCAAAGTTTTAACTCAATAGCAAAATTTAGTTCATACGTTATGTTGAATCAGCATTTGACAAAATTCATTTCAATATATTTGATTTGCATTTAATGGTACATTATATGATCGTTTACAGAAAATATTAATTGAAAGCTTTAGAAAATATTAAGAAAATTAGAAGATTGTTAAAAATTTTAACTTTTGACTCAAATGGATACAATTTTATTTTACTTTGGCAAACTGAATTTACAGTAGTTACATTTTTTTGGACTGCATACAGTGCATTCGCCCATTACATTATATTAACTATTTTGCAGAAAATAGTAATAAATAACGTTTGAAAATATTTAAAATAAATTTGAAATTAATAAAGAAATTAACTTTTGAATGAAACGGATCAATCCAATGATTTTATTTTGAGAAAAAGTTTATACATTCTATTAAACTAATCGAACTTAAGAATACAATACATTCTGTCAATTAGAATCGAACGTCAAATAACTGTCGTTGCCTAGTATCCCAAACCTTTAATGAGGCGATACGACATCTTGTAAATAAAATTGGAAAAAAACGCATTAGTATGTTGTAAATATTGGGAAAAAAACTCATTATATAAGAAATTACTTTGAATT
The DNA here is from genome assembly GCA_037975025.1 of Excoecaria agallocha. Classification (NCBI taxonomy): domain Eukaryota; kingdom Viridiplantae; phylum Streptophyta; class Magnoliopsida; order Malpighiales; family Euphorbiaceae; genus Excoecaria; species Excoecaria agallocha. Next base: position 23,972,791 of record CM075810.1, on the reverse strand, counting down.
ACTTGCCATAGGTTAAAAGAAAGTAAAGAGTAATTAACATTTAAAAAAATATAAGCAGTATTGTAATAAATGAATTAAAGTAAACAATTACACTAATATAGAAATAAAATAAATAAAGAAATGGCAATCATAAATTAATTAAGCTAATTAACAATTTGATAAAAAATAATAAAAAATACATTAATATTATTTAAATATTATAATATTGATCAATTCAAAATAGTACTATAAAGAAATATAATATCAATGAATATATAAAAATAACTATATAAATTCATAATAAAATAAAGAATGATTAAAAAATATAATATTACTGTATAAACGAACGATATTTGAAATAAGTTAGTAAGAAGATTTGAAATGAAATAAACAAATAAGGTAAACTAATTAATGGACAAAAATTAAAATATATTATACTAATTGAAATAATAAAGTAAACTTAAATTTTAATATTGGTTTTCGTCATTCGCATAATCAACATTTGAAGTCCGTTTATATATTTTGGGTAAAGTTTATACATTAGAGTCAATTAATGAAGCATGTGAATACAATTTATTCACTTTGTTAATGTCAATGTATATGCATTGTTTCCACTTTAAGATAAACTAAATATCTTATATTCTAATTACAATAGTTGTCCCAATATGTACTACATTGAGGCAAATGATAATGGGCTTACAGTTAGTTTGGGCCTTTACATTATTGATTTGAATTTATATTACTCAAGATCCAAGACAAGTTTTAACGTCGAGTGCAACATTGATATTGGCATTGATAAATTGTAGGCTTTTGCTACGCTGAATTGAGGAGTAGATAGGTCAAGTTACTGGAAATTCTCAAGTTACTGGAATTTGACTTTGCTTAATTGAATCTTCTTACAGAATTTAAGAATGGGGTTGGTTTGATGTGGAATGCAGGACATACTACTAGTGAAGCTATTGTGGTCCGGTATGAAGTGAACACGGGAGTTAATGGAGACAATGCAAGCTACATCTTCTTCTACAAGAGCAATATGCAGTACTGATGTGGGGATTTTTGAAATCAGTTTGACATTAAATACATTATTTTTTATTTGTTCATGTCATAACCATAGTGATTAGTTAGTTTGCTTAATTGGATTATGTTGCTGAGATTAGGAAAATATTGGCATAACTTGATATTAGCAAATAAGAAAACCATGACATAAAACCTGATTCTTTGGAAAAAGTCGTTGTCAAATAAGTTCTACATGAACCATGACATTGACTTTGCAAATTAGCAATCTAAATTTTGGCATCTGGAAAGGCATCAACATGTCCATCATTGTTCTTCTTTGTGTACGATGAAGATGAGTCATCCGATATTAAGATGACATGTCTGCTGGTTTGTTGGAACGACAATTAGTAACCCTGTCGAACAAGCCAACGAATATGTCATACGTCTCAAGCAACGATGCATCGTCTAATATTTTCTCATAGACATAATCAAATCCAATATCCACAGCAAGCCTTTTGATTAGCTCAACAACTTCATTCCTGATGGAACTAATCTTTTTCCTTGCTACATTGTACACCGCCTCTAAGCTTACAGGCGAAGCAGGCAGAGAGCTATTCCTTTTGATCATATTTTCTGGAGTCTTGTCCATGGCGGCGATTATTGTGAATACGTTGGATGAAAGATGGAAGATATGTGATATCGGTTGATGTATGTATATATAATGGCCAAGAGCTTCTCCATGCATGGGGCTCTATGGGATAGGTTGTGATTATAGATGCCATGTGTTTGTATATTATTGTAATGAAGTATAAGTTGTAGTATAACTTTTCAATGTGCATACAACTGTATTGAAATGAGCCAATAAGAGGATGATGATGTAAGCATAAATGTGGGGTTGAGTCAACTGTTGTGAAGTTGTACATAATTGGCTGTCAATTCACCAACCGTGTGCTACTTGTATATGGGTTGATCAACAGCAATGATTTGATCATTGGGTTTTTATCTTTTTCGTTTTATCAAATCGAACAAAATGACCAGTCGGAAAGCTCATTTCATTTGATAAAAAACAATCAGATATAGTTTACGTTTGGGAAAAATTTGTTATGTAGCGAACAATATGATTTTAATTTAAAGTCTATATAATACGTTAATAAATAAAATGAAAAACACCTGTGTAAAATTCATAATACCATTGCATTTGGAATCAGGGTTGAGAAAAAAAATTTAAAATGTGAATAACTATAAAACAGATACAAAACATAACCGATTTTTACGGTTAATGAATCCGATCACTACAAGAAAATATAAAAATAGCAACGAAATTCATTTGGTTGCTAAATTAGCAACGGAATACCAATTTCATTGCTATTTAGCAACGAAAAATCAATTTCATTGCTAAAATTGGATGAAGTTTTAGGGATTTAACAATGGAATACAAAATGGTTGTATTCCGTTGCTAAAAAGGGAGGGAGATTTTAGTGCCAACATATAGCAATGAAAATTAGCAACAGAATATAATTTTCGTTGCTAAAATAGCAATGAAATCTAATTTCTGTTGCTAAATATAGCGGCATTTAATAACGAAAAATTTTTGGGATGAAATTTAAAAAACGAAAATGAATTCCATTGCTAAAATAGCAACGTAAAATAAATTTCGTTGCTAATTTCTGTTGCTAAATATAGCAGCATTTCATAGCGAAATATTTTTGGGATGAAACTTAGCAACGAAAATTAATTTCGTTGCTAAAATAGCAACGAAAATTAAATTCTGGAATCTAATTTTTGTTGCAAAACATAGCGGCATTTCATAGCGGAAAATGTTTGGGATAAAATTTAGCAACGAAAATTAAATTTCGTTGCTAAAATAGCAACGAAATCTAATTTTCGTTGCTAAATATGGCTACAGAAAAAATTTTGGATGAAATTTAGCAACAGAATCTAATTTCCTTTGCTAAATTTGAAATCGTTGTTATAATAGCAACAAAATTAAATTCTGTTGTTAAAAAATAATATATATAAGAAAAAACCCTATTTCTTTCATTTTTGTTCTTCTCTGCACATCCCGCCTCATTCTATTTCATTTTCTCTGCTTTTGGAGCTCGACTATGGAGAATTTCAAATCAATCCACAGAGATCCGTTGGTTCAAAATCCATCAACTATTTGGGATCGGCGTATTTCATCCTCACCTAATCGAAAAAGAATAGCAGAAAACTAAAAAATAGAACAGGTCTCACGAAACCTGTGTGCTTACATAAATCCTCTGAGCAGAACCCTTTTCCGCCTAGTGCTTGCTTCTTCTTCTTCTCTCTAGCTAGGAAAGCTTGGTCAGTTCAAGCAATTCAATATGAGTAGGTTAGGTCAACCACCGGATTTGAAGAAGTGAGTCCTTTTACCTTAATTGATTTTATCATTTTTCAATTAATCGATTTTGTCTTAATCTTTTTATTGCTAATTCTTTTATTGTTTTTGTGTCTGGATTTGTAGATGCATGGACAAGAAGCTCCAAAGTAAGTTCTTTTCCTCTCATTGTTTGATATGTTTCTAAATTCGAAGAATTTATGCTCCATGCTCAACTAGGGTTTTGGTCAAAATCATTTTTTTTCTTCCATGGAGTTTAGTGTGTTATATGGCATTTTGTTCCAATAGTTTCCAGAAATTGGTGGGTGGCATTAGAATTTATCAGAGCCAAAGAAATTAGCTAAAACAAACTGCTCATTATGGTTCAATGATTATTTTGAGACTTTACAATAGTTAATTGACTACCTAAAATTACCTATTCAAACAAAGACTAGTAGTAGTTTTTCCCATTAACAATTTTGATACAGAGCCATTTTCCTTATAATGAGGTTAATATTTATGTTCAGCTTTTATACATTTATTCTGTATCGGGCAGAGCCATAAGATTCATTGAAAAGAGCTTCTTGATTCAGTGAAATGTATAACTCATTTTGATGGATTATTATTTATTAAAGGTCACTTGTTGATGACTAATGCACATTCATATCTTCTGGCAACTCATGTGTTGGCATTATTTAGATCGACATTATGATCAATATTGTTTTGTTTACCTCTTTCCTAGCCTATCTTCATTTCCAATGCAGTCAAGCTGAATTGAAATAGGATGGTGGTTGGGACACTTCGTGGATTTGACCAATTCATGAATTTAGTTGTCGACAACACTGTGGAGGTGAATGGTGATGACAAAAATGACATAGGCATGGTGGTAAGTTGCCTTCGTTTCAATTTATTCTCTGCCGAATAGTTAAATTGTTTACAATTCTATGTTATCAACCCCCATTAAGTTTTTTAATTGATCATTTCCCTGTTGCAGGTTATTAGAGGAAATAGTATTGTCACTGTTGAAGCACTAGAACCTGTGAACATACCACAGTGATTACGAGTATGGTTTTGTATTAGTTCTAATCTGCTGTAGCTTAACTCCACTATTTTAGCTTCATACATATTGGGTATTGCCAAAGATTATGTTTTGTGATATGGAATTGTCCGTAGTTTTGGTATATGAAAGATAATGGTTAGGATTTTCCATAGATTTAATTAAAAATAATAAATAATAAATAATTATATTTAAATTTATTATTAAATTATGTGATTAAGATATAGATTCATTTCACTTGAATTAGGGAAAGAAAATAATCTATATGAGTGAAAACAAAAAAAGACCAAATGTCCCTGAAAAATCCTAAAAACTTTAAACTTAAAAATGGCACCCTAAATGTCATTTTTTGGGAGTGAAAACAAAAAAAGACCAAATATCCCTGAAAAATCCTGAAAACTTTAAACTTAAAAATGGCAACCTAAACTTCATTTTTAGGCCCAAAAAATGCCGTTATGGGAGCTTTACTTGATAATAAATGACCGTCTCGAAACGAGCTTTCCGAAAACATATTATAATAAGAAATCTGACACTTGTAGCAAAAGTTATGACCAAAATAGTCTGTACCGTAAGAATAATCCATTTAGGCTTTATGTTAGATTTCTTCATTTCTTCTCAAATTCTAATTTAATTTAGGGTTTTTATTATCTATATTTCTGATGATAAATTGTTGGTAATTGTTGATTTTATCTGTAATCTATTGAATTATATGTGTTTGTTGACAGAAACTTTTAGTGCTTTTTTATGCCAAGTTATGTTGTTAATTTAACATATGGGTCAATAACAATAAGTTGGGTTTGTAGCTTATAAAAAAATTGTCTTTTGGTTGCTAAAATTAGCAATGAAATTGACTATTCCGTTGCTAAAATTAGCAACGAAATTTCATTTTTCGTTGCTAAAAATTACCAATTCACCAAAAATGAGTTGGTTGAATTTAGCAACGAAATTCATTTTCCGTTGCTAAATGAAATTCCGTTGCTAAAAAATAGCAACCGCCGGATTAGCAACGAAAATTTTCGTTGCTAATTTTCATTGCTATTTTTTATTAGCAACGAAAAATATCAATTTCCGTTGCTAAATTGCATTTTTCTTGTAGTGGATGGACTTGATTACGATCTTTAATTATTATATTTTTTATTAATGGTTTCGATATAGGTTTTTAAGTACCGATTAACTGTTCATATATGGTTTTTACAGTTAAACGGTTCATATATATATATATATATATATATATATATATATATATATATATATATATATATATATATATATATCTTCAAATTTTTCTATTTCTCTAAATAATTTACATAAAATAATACTTTAAAATATATTTAAATAATATTTTTATTTTGATACCTTAATTTTTTATATTTTCCTATAAAATTTATATAATAGTTAAAACTGAATTTATATTATGTCATTCTCCTTAATTTTATAGTAATATTTATATAGTATCCAATTAACATTTATATATGTTGTGTACTTATCATTTGATATAATTAAATAAATTTATGTTCATCCATAAATCATATTTAAACTCCTAATTTTGTAACTAATGTATTTACTTTGTAACTCATGCATTTACTGTATAATTCATGTGCTTATGTCTTTTTATGTAACCTATATTCCTAAACCTATAAATGGAGGCTTCTTCCACGAAATACATATAAGAGATAGTTAATAAGAGAATACTTATTTTCTCTCCAATACTATAAATTCATTATATTGTCTTTATTCTTACATTATATTCTTATCATATAGTTTTCATATTTTATAATTGTGTTCATATTTTACTTAATAGCATATAATTACATTTCTTATAATTTAGAGTTTATGTTATAACATTTATTATTATCCAAAATTTTATTTGACTTATAATCAAACATAGTAATTTTTAATAAATATAAAATTTACTTATATAACATTAGATATTAATTTATAACACATGAATGTTGGCTAGTAAATTATTTTTTATTTTGTAATTGATTGTATTAAATTACTTTACACATTTGAAATTGAATTGAACTCTGTGTAATTCTAATTATATAATGTTATGTTATAAATTATAATGGTTAACCGAAAATTTTGGATTAAGAAAATCGAAAAATCGAAATCAATGGATGTGGTAAACTGAATGTAATAGATCGGACTGGTTAATGGTTAGTGATTTGAAGAAACCACTCTTAATGTTATGATTAATTTTATTGCACCTGCACAGGTTAATCGGTTCATGCTCGACACTAAATGAGTAGGATAAAAGTTAGAATACAAAACTATGGTTTGAGAACATTTTCTGTTTCAACGTGATTACACTGTATGTCTTTAGGTTAGGAAGTCAGATTTTGGGAACTATGGGACGACTAGGATTTCGCAGGAAATAGGAGATTGAAAACTACTTTGGTACTGTAGTGTAGTCCAATTTTGCTAACTTTGGAGTTAGTCTTCCAAAAGTAGGTTAAATTGCTCGGTTGTCAGGCTGATGGTGGAACTGGGGTTTTGAAGAATGGCTGGTGAGAAGGGTTCCCGGGCTTGAGGTTGTGAAGCTGGGGGTAAGTGATTGTTTTGTAGAGGTAGGGATGGGTTTGTACCTGAGCAATGATAGCTGATAGTGCATCAATGAGAGATTGAACGATTTGTGGGGTGATGCTGGGAGTGATGTTTGGGATAACCATGGCGGGGGAGGCGAAGTTGAGGTCATTGGACTGAGGAAGGAATTGTTGCGTTTCGGATGGGGCAGGGTTGTTTGCTTGGTTTTCTTGTTGGGAAGAGATTGGATTGATCTCTGAGAAAAGGTCAATGTTCCACGCTCACCTACCAAATGATTACAGGTTTAACGAGAATGTTACTTTTGAAGGTCAGCTGCAAAAGAAATGAAGAACCAGTGGGTTTTCAACAAGGGAGTATCCGCTCGCTGATCAATTGAGTAAGAGGTCTTCGGGTGCTGGGGCCCTCGTCTCTTTCGATGGTAGGAGGATCGATCAGAGAGGAGGATCCGATTGGACATTGTGGATATTATTCGCTTTGGGCCGGAGCCCTCATGGCTTTGTTTATAGGGTGTTATCCCAAAACGCATCCACAGAGGAAAGGTGTCCATGGCCTTATAAGGTCCACTTTCAGCTCATCTGAAGACGATGTGGGATATGAGATAATGTGTGTTATAAGACAGTAAAGTTAGAATTATTGTTATCAAAAGTGTGTTTTTCTCTAATAATGAAAATCTAGGCATCTTTTCATACCTATTTTCCCTCCTTTTATAGGTGTTCTTAACGTATTTTTAGGAGGCAATAGGAGGAAGTTCCCATTCTCTCAGGCACTAACTCCTTTTCTCCGGTTATCGGGGAAAACGTGGAGGCAAGATAACTAATTTTCCATCGTGGTAACTGTGCCTCTTGTTTCCAATCGAACTGTGAGTAATACAAACAATCCGGTTGATGTCATTATAGGCCGGCGTGGGTAAATATGAGCTAAGTGAATTAGCTAGCTGTGTTGGAGATCTCTAATCCGAACTATAATTTCGCTTATGTTATCATATTGTATTCACCAAAATAGCCATGCGTGCAATCTTTTGACCAAAATCATCAATTTTGACCTTAAAGAAAGTAATTTTGGTCTAATTTTGCTGATTGTAACATGCTTAAATGTGATGTAATAAACTTAGTTTAGGTGTCTTGGTACTGATTTATACCATATTTTTTTAGTGTCTATGGTATTGTTTGTAATCCGACGATGTGTACTTATTAAATTTGTCTTAACCTTCTTTTCAAAGTGATTACACAATCCTTGTTTTGTTATAACTAAAAATGTTGTTTTTATTTCTCAAATGTAAATTTAACTGCTCATAATTGATGGATTGCTCGCTGATCGATCAAGTAAGAGGTCTTAAGGTGCTGGGGTCCTCATTTCATATTTTCAATGGTGGGAGGATCTGATTGGGGAGGTGGTCCGATCGGGCTCTGTGGATATTGTTCGCTTTGGGCCTAAACCCTCATGGCTTTGTTTATAGGGTGCTGCCCCAAAATGTGTCCACAAAAAGATGGTGTCCATGGTCTTATAAGGTCTAATTTCAGCTCATCTCATAGAGATGTGCATAGACGATAACATACGTTATCAATAATATTTGGTTTTAATGTTCTATCATATTAGATTTATTAATCTCCGTCATAGTTACGAACTAACATGCAATTTAAATTTATGTTCTCGTACATAATATGTCAATATAAATTTGTATCTAATTTACATCTCGCATATTACCAATCATTTTTTTAAATATTAAAAGTCAATTCAAAACAATACATTTAATGTAAATTTGATAATTGTATATTAACAATAATTTTTGTATAGTAATTTTATTATCGAATATAACATTTCTCAACAAGTAAAATTTTGAATAGTTTATTATAACTTTTAGCAAACATTATTAAACACTCGTGTTATACATTATAATCACGTTCATAAATTATATGGGCAATTTATTGAATTTTATAACTTGGTAATATATTTTTTTAAATGATTTGATGATCTTCTAGATAATGTCCTATGCAAAATCCATTAGGCATATTCATGAACATTGATGACTCGTGTTATGATCAATAAAAGCAGAAAAGCTGTTTCATTAAATTAAAAGTGGCCTCACGGTTCCCGAAGTGAAAAGGCTAGTTTTCCAAGCCAAAAAGCTAGACTAAAAAGGCTATAGGCTACTTTGAATTTTTAATCTCTCCTTATCTAAATATTTTTTCGCTTTCCCATCGACTATCTCATTTATCAAATCAATCATTTCGTTCGTACTAAATGCTTCCATAGAAGATGCTTGCAAATTTCATTCTCATCTTGCATTTGTATATTAAAACAAATTTAGAGAAAATCTAAGCATGCCAACGCATGTTGAAGTCTATATAACCGATGAAATTATGCAGTTTGGAGCCATGGTATGATAATATATTTTAAATTATTTAACATAGCCATATATCCGATATTTATATTATATTATGACTAATGTAGACGTAAATCTTAAATTTGGTTTTGTTATTATTTTTATCTATTTATTATATGTTTCAACTGCTATTCGAAGGAACTCTGAGTGAATTTTATAGTCTCAGTACGATGATCGTCGAGCTAAGAAGCCTATCATACGAATCATTCAACACTAGGGTCCATTTTGCAAATGGACGAGCTTTAATGTACGATGGCTTGGAACTATTCTTCAAAAGATACAAAATAAAGTCAAATTATAAGTTTATTTTTGTTCATCATGCCCCATTATGCTTCCATGTAATGGTTTTGGACATACACGGAGGCAATGTGGAGTATTCAGATAAATTTAGCGTTGGTATGGAACGGATAATGAAATTTTTACCAACTTTCCATCCAGGCCTGGGTAAAGTGAATTATTTAATTTTTTTCCTTTATTTAAATTTTTTTGTGACAATTTATGCTTTTTAACTATATATATATATATATATATATATGTATGTATGTATGTATTATTTTAATAACTAAAATTTTGTTTGTTCTTCTAATGAACCATTGAAACCGCATTTCTTACAGATATTACATCTTCGTGGTCATTCTCTATTATTTTCAAAAAGAAAGGTTGGTACTATTATGTGGTAAGGGAATCTGTGTTATTACAGTTTATTTTCATTAATGTACATGAACTTGTACCTTATACCGTAACATTGGCTATGGTCAGACTGTTCCACCCCGTGAAGCTACCAAATATCTAGGTATATATTGCCTCGGAGTAAAACTATGCAAGCTATATCATAAGACTTGTATAGTTTCTCCCCATCCATTCATCGTGTCTTATCAATGCAAGTCAATAATGCTTGAGAATGGGCAGAAGATATCCTTTCGAACAAGCTTCGAGGGTGGATGGGTACAGTTTGTCCATTTTTACGGCCTTGATAAAGGAGACTTTTTCTCTTTTATTCAGTCCCCTGAAGATAATAAGACACTCATTGTTAGGGTTTTCAGAAGCGGTATCGAAATTTGATTTAATTTAATCATTGAGATATATTTTCTTATCATAATGCACAATGCATGGCATATGAACAATATTTGTGTCTGTTTTTTTTATGGTTTATATATTTGTGTCTGTCTTTTATGTGTCGAGTAATAAAGTCTAATTGAAAGAAAAAATTACTCTCCTTTGGTAACTGACATAATTTATTTTCAACATTATTTAGTGATTCTTGTATGTCAAAAAAAATGCAAACTTGATATGTTACGGTTTATGAAAATCATATTTAATTTCTAGCTTTATAAACTTTGCTATGTGTTTGCAATATATCTCAAATGTGAATATACCTAATATGTCAGTTGACATAACAAATTAAACGACATAAGCTTGAAAAATACCCTTTTTTGGGTGTGTGAACATTGGCATCACTTTATCTGATATTAAAAAAATATTCAGTTTAGACCGATCTCAATTAAATCTATTAAGCTTGTTAACAATTGGTGCATCTTCATGTAGCAATTGCAGATGAATTTACTGAAAAATGAGGTACTGTATTCAAATGATGCCTAATTTAATATGTCAATTACGTTAGTGTATATCATAAATGTATGCATTTAAAAATTAATACCCTTGCTTAGGAAGAATAAAAATATTTGGAAACCTAGACGCAGTTTGTTCAATCAAAATAAATTAAATTACATTATACAGAAATCCATGATTCCATATGATAGAAATATGTGTTATTAATTATGAAATTTTTTTATAATAAAGTATAAGAAAATGAACTTTAATTCCTTGCATACTATAAGCTTTACACGGAGTCTTTAATCAGTCGAAAGTGAATACCCTTTAATATCGAAGCTGAATAAGTGAATACGTTGAAGTCAATTTGGGGGTACATAATCCATTTGTTTTTCCAACATGGTTGTTGCATCTGATGTTTGGTATGAAAAAAGGCAAACGAGGTTTTTCAATTAAATGCAATTACTATTGATTAATTTTATTCAGCCACACGAGGGTTTTAAATCATCCTAAAGGTTATGCTTTCCCCTTGTATAAAAGTGTACCCAAAATATTTAGTGTTGTCAGATTTGCATCCAATGTATTTGGTTACTCAGAAATAGGAAAAATTTATCTATTTCCGTCAAAAAGTTTGCAACGCTGGATAAATTTCAAACAGAATACAATGTAATAAAATTAAATCACTTCCTATATTATGTTGTTAGACTGAATACAATGTAACCTAAATTGTATTAATGTGAAAGGAATACCACGTTTGAGAAACTGTACTGAGATTTTGCCTAGGTTAATATGTCAATTATGATTGACTATATCATAAATGTATGCGTTTAAAAATTAATACCCTTGCTTAGGAATAATAGAAATATTTTGCAAACATAGAAGCAGTTTGTTCAATCAAAATAAATTAATTTACATTATATAGAGATCCATATGATCGAAATCTGGATAAAATTATTCAATTATCTTATATTAATGTATAAGAAAATTGTAACGGACCAGAAAAATATTAGCACGATATTTTTCAATTTAGGGCCCATCTATTAACCTCACTCTGGAACCTTAACCCCTCATGGTTTTGGTATTGAGGTTACCCATAAAAATGCATGGAGTTAGGGAGAGGTATCCACACCCTTATAAGGAGTGCTTTGTTCTCCTCTCCAACCGATGTGGGATATCATAATAATATTATTTAATTCCTTGCATGTTATAAACTTTATCCAGAGGCTTTAACAAGTCGAAAGTGAATACCCTTTAATATCGGAGTTGAAAAAGTGAATACATTTATGTCAGTTTGTGGATACAAATTGCATTCATTTTTCAAAGAGCATTGCGTCAGATGTCTGCTAGGGAAAAAGGCAACCAAGTCTTTTCAAATAAATAAACTTACTGTTGATTAACTTTATTCGGCCACGTGAAGGGTTTAAATCATCCCTCATATTACTGTGTATAAAAGTGTACCCAAAATATTCAGTATCGTCCGATTTACATCTAATGTATTCGGTTACTTAGGAATAGAAAAATATATCCGTTTCCATCAAAAAGTTTTCAACGTTGGATAAATTCCAAACGGAATACAATGTAATAAAATTAAATAACTTCCTGTATTATGTTGTTAGACTGAATACAATGTAATCTAAATTGTATAGTAATATGAAAGGGATACCACGTCTGAGAAACTGTACTGGGATTTTGCCTACATTAATATTTTAATTATGATTGAGTATATCATAAATGTATGCATTTAAAAATTAATACCCTTGCTGTATTATGTTGTTAGACTGAATACAATGTAACCTAAATTGTATTAATGTGAAAGGAATACCACGTATGAGAAACTGTACTGGGATTTTACCTAGGTTAATATGTCAATTATGATTGACTATATCATAAATGTATGTGTTTAAAAATTAATACCCTTGCTTAGGAATAATAGAAACATTTTGAAAACATAGATGTAGTTTCTTCAATCAAAATAAATTAACTTACATTATAGAGAGATCCATATGATTGAAATCTATATAAAATTATGCAATTTTTTTTAGTAATTTATAAGAAAATTTAATTTAATTTCTTGCATACTATCAACTGTATCCGAAGTCTTTAATTAGTCAGAAGTGAATACCCTGTAATATTGTAGTTGAAAAAGTGAATACGTTGAAGTCAGTTGGTGGATACAAATTGCAATCATTTTCCAAATAGTGTTGCATCCGATGTCTGCTAAGGATAAGGCAACCGAGTCTTTTCAAATAAATAAACTTATTGTTGATTAACTTTTTTCAGCATGTGAAGGGTTTAAATCATCCCTCATATTACTATGTATAAAAGTGTACCCAAAATATCGAGTGTTGTCCGATTTACATCCAATTTATTCGGTTACTCAGAAATAGGAAAAATATATTCGTTTCCGTCAAAAAGTTTTCAACGCTGGATAAATTCCAAACGGAATACAATGTAATAAAATTAAATCACTTCCTGTATTATGTTGTCAGACTGAATACAATGTAACCTAAATTGTATTAATGTGAAAGGGATACCACGTCTGAGAAACTGTACTGGAATTTTGCCTGGGTTAATTTGTCAATTATGATTGACTATATCATAAATGTATGTGTTTAAAAATTAATACCCTTGCTTAGGAATAATAGAAATATTTTGATAACATAGACACATTTTCTTCAATCAAAATAAATTAATTTACATTATAGAGAGATCCATATGATCGAAATCTATATAAAATTATTCAATGAATTTTTATTAATGTATAAGAAAATTAAATTTAATTCCTTGCATACTATCAACTATCTCCGGAGTCTTTAATTAGTCGGAAGTAAATACCCTTTAATATCGTAGTTGAAAAAGTGAATACGTTGAATTCAGTTGGTGGATACATATTGCTTTTGTTTTCCTAAGAAATCCTAACAGCGTTGCATCAGATTTCTGCTAGGAAAAAAAGGCAACCGAGTCTTTTCAAATAAATACACTTACTGTTGATTTACTTTATTCGGCCACGTGAGAGTTTTAAATCATCCCAAATATCGATCATTCCCCTTTTATAAAAGCGTACCCAAAATATATAGTTTTGTTTGATTACATCCAATGTATTCGGTTAAGTACAAATAGGAAAAATATTTCCGTTTATGTCAAAATATTTTCAATAAATTATTTTTCATCCAAACTAAATACAATGCATTCAATTTTAATTACTTGGTTTATTATGTTTTTTGGACTAAATACAATGTAATTTTAATTGTATAAATGCAAAAAGGATTTCGTATTTTTACGTGCTAATACGACGATTGCATAATATACATACAGTAGCTTAATGAAGTAAATGATTTTAGTTCCCATATCTGGTTGAACTGCCACCCTAAACTAACGAAGCAACTGCCCAAAGATATATGATAAGATTTTCCCCACAAAATAAACTTCACCATCTTTATTAATGCTTCTGTACGTTTCTTCACACCCTAATGCTCTATACTGTTAGTGTCATTTGTGTGTAATCATGAGGTGTGTTAGGATTAGTACTAACACTGTAACACCTCCAAAAAATGTAACCCCATTATATGTGGAACCTGTAATAAATGTAAATCGTAACTTGTTCATTTACTTTCATTCTTTTTGCCAGGCATTTTCCATTTTCTCCCCTCAATCCATCCCGCATTGTTGTGACGTGGATTGAGCTTCACTTTAGAGGGTTTGTAAGTCTATTAGACTACGATTCTCTATTTTTATTGTTGTTATTAAAACATGCACACCTGTTATGGTCAATAATTTTCATAAATGAAAATTTATTTATTATCTTTTTATTCACTGGAAATAAGATGATGCTTAACATAGTGTATTAAACGTATCTATTTTTTACGTAGCTTATGCTGTAGGAATTCATCCAGGACTAAGAGAATGTATTCAGTGCTGAATGTTGGATCATAACGCCAAACAATCAGATTTGGCCAATGACACTTGATCAAGGATACGATTATGATATATTAAATGACAACAAATCCAACTTCATTTATGCTAATAACGTAAAAGAGAATGATTTAATTTTTTTCACATATAAAGGAAACCTTTTATTTGACATGATTATCATCAATAACAAGGGTTATGAGATTCATTATGGGTATAAAGGTGAAGAGAAATTCTTATCTAAGTTCGAAATTGGGACTTTAAAGCCCCCCGGGTATTAGAAGTTTAGTGTTGAGTGCATCAACTTGGATTGGAATTTGAGGTTGGTAAGTGTCTCTACTTTCAGTATTTAGATATGATTTTATCCACGTTAAATTATTTCCACATATCCATACAGCCTATTCCCAGTTATTTGGCTGGTGAACGCATTGGTATAAAAGCGTGTAAAGTTAAATTAGGAAAGTTGAGAATGCTCGACGCAACAGTTCGCGAGAAAAAAGTCAAGTTGTTGGTTATTTTTACAAGAGGCATACCAGACATAATTCAAAGAAATGATTTTCTACATAGGCAATTTTCTGAGCTGGATGGATCAACATAACAAAGGACCACAAAATGGTTTCAAGGGATGTAATAACCATAATCCAGTCGGCTTTCGATCCCTTTTTTTACTTCTATATTATTAGAGATGGGATGATCATGCACTAATAACATGTTATTTTATGTGTGTATCGTTATTCGGTAACTGATAATTATATCAAATTTGAGCCAATATCAGTTTTTAATGCGTGCTTTAAGAATTATTTTGTTTAATGTGTGATTTCTTTAATGTAAATATTATCAACAGATTGGTTACAATTGTTTGTCATGTTTGACATTGGGTAAATATACTAATGTATTACTTTGTATACACTAAGTTAAGAACTGATTATTATGAATTGACGATGAAAATATTTTCTCAGCTGTATTCGATTTGAATTCAAGAATATATTTTATTCCCTGACAACAAAATTAAATATACTTGTAGATGTAAACACATTTATATTCCTAATGGGATATCTTTCGACATTCTATTCAATTAATGAAACATATTAATACAATATATTCACATTGCAAGTAACCACATTATATTAATTTTTTTCCAAAGATATTAATGAAAAGAGTTAGCAAAATTTAAATAAAAAAATAAAGATTATAAAAAATATAATATTTGACCCAAATTGATACAGTTATGTGTTATTTGGCAGATTGAATATACAATATTTTTATTTTGCCCAAAGAAATTAAACACGTTGTATTCGATAGATGCATGGCAAGAGGATTATAGATCATAATAGGGTTAGGGAGGTGTTCAATGCGAAAACCACCGCATAATCTTTCTCGTCATGAAATAATATAAACTCTATCGTGTCAAAAAGACGCACTGCCATCATGTTTGTAAGCTCGATAAAGCCGACATCGAAGTATCCTCTCACGACTTCATCTTCTGAAGTTAGCAATGGTGTATACTCCACATGCCAGTACCAACTTCTCACCCTACACTACATCTGCACAACCTTTTTCCTCTTGCCCAAGTATTTTGTAAAATGTGTTAGGATAAAATGCATTTAAATTATAATCTTTAAATGGTTGATGACAAATATTTATATGCACTCAATATAAATCAAAAGCCAAAAATACAATAAATATTTTACTTTTAACCCTAAAAAAATTTACCATTTTGGATAGCAAGTCATTATCAGATATAAGCAGACTAAAAGTTTCTATATTGTCTCCCATAGAAGAACTTCTCAGCCATGCTGAATTGTCCTAAAATATCACATCGTGTGGTGCCTTACCATACTCGATTTGATTGCCAAACTCATAAAACAATCGCATATTAAATTCGATTGGAGTGAATCCATACATCATAACCCTTATAGAGTAACCAATAGAGTAATGGTTTTGTATACGCTCAATACCTTCAGAAAGGTAGTGTAAACCATCTACTTCATTGTATAGTGTATTCTGAATAAATGGAAGGGCTTCTTACCAACTCGAACAGTAATGCATGCATTCAATTGAAGCCTCAATTCCATAATCGATCCTTTCGGCAGTCTCTACATATAATAAATCATCAAATTATAATTGAAAAAATATATAATACGCTAAAAGGAAGAGTGCAGTTTATCGAAATGAGGAAAATAATTTGGTGAGCAGACTTAAACACCATGACAATGTTCAATACAATGCTTAAGGGAATTGCCCAGTGGTCGGCCTGACGTTGTATTGTTACAATAAATGTGTCTCTAAATCTCTTTTTGTAGCTTGTAATATCAGTTATGCCCAGTAATATGTTCTCTTGCTTGTTCATTATAGTTGATGGTGATGGTGAGCGGTGTATTGTGAACTTGTGAACTTATAGGAAAGCGAAACGACGCAAACCTCTCCACCATAAATATTATCTTTAATGATTCCTAGAGATTTTTTGGTGACAGTTGGCATTATTTTTTATTTTTTTTGAAACTTTTGGTTTTGTGATTTGAACTGCTTCTTTGACTCTTAGTATTCAAAATTATCTATTACATATTAGTAAATTAGAGTAGTAGGATTTTTGTACACGTGTAATTTTTTTAACTTCGGTATTGTATATACCAACTCTACCCTTTTTAAATTTATTTCATTACATTATGAAAAAGCCTCTTTTTTTTGCTTTTGTGTCAAGCGATTAGTCATATAGACCATAGCACTAATCGCCATAATCTATGCTCCTCACTTACTAACCCTGTGAAATTTTCTATCCCTCTCTCTCTCTCGAGTTGAAAATTATCTTTGATAAAAATCTTGCATTCTTAACCCATTCTCTACCGCGTTCTACTCTATATTTTATCGTGGATTTCGTCAGTCGCATACAAATTATTTTTTTTTCAAACACGGTTTTACTGTACCTGCTGGCAGTGCGCAAAGTTTGGGTTTTCATTCTTGACTAGGATCTTAAGTTGAATTAAAGGTAAATTGTAAACACTATATCAGATTTTTTGTTATTTCAGTTAAAAATAATTTTTTTAATTGTATCATAATATATGTGTGCGTGCATGTTTGTTTGTGTGTGTGTTTGTTTATTTTTATTTTTACTTGTAATTATTATTAATAATTTTATGTAAATTTTAAAATTATTAATTTTTTTTATATTTTAAGGGGTATACTTTTTTTCATTAGTTAAGCATATACATTATATTAGATTACTTTTTTTTCATAAGTTTAGCGTATACATTATATTAGATTACTTTTTTTCATGCGTTAAGCATATATATTAACCTAATGTGTCGTTAATCTCCGATCTAATTTTAAATTTTGTGTTGATAGATATCAAGTACTTTGATCCACAAATTTGATATAAATGGAGGTAATATTTTATTTGGCAAATTATATGTTACTTGTTTGATACCATTATTGCTCCCCTAATATGTCGTTCTTTTATTAAAAATATTTTAAATGTATAGTAATATTTTGAGATTTATCCCTATTCATTTTATTATAAGTTTGATGGTCTGTATTCCCCATGGGAACGATCATGTCAATAGCAAAGTTATGTTTTCTATGGAATTTGAAGCAATTGAACTGATTAAGAAGACGTTGAGTAAGAACCAACTTAGGATGTTCGAAAAATTATGTTTTGGATACTTTTTGGACATGCCAAAGGTTGTATGTCAAGGGAGACTCATTCATTCCCTATTACTTAAGGAAATTCCTCAATTATATTCGCATGAATTAAGGGTGAATGTGAATGGAGTAGTGTTAAAGTTTGGATTTGAAGAATTTTCAATTGTCACTAGTCTAAAGTGTAGAGGGAACTTCGATGAACATAATTTAAAAAAAGATAGTTCTGAATTTATTGATAAATATTTTTGAGGACAGAAGAAGATAACATCTGAATTAATAAGAAAGAAGTTTTTAAGTGGCAAATGGACATCTAGTTCAGATGGGGTCAAATTGACCATCCTCTATTTTATGACCAGCTTCCTTCTTCCGGGCGTATAAACCAGGATGGTTAAGAAGGATTTTATAGCTATTGTTGACAGTAAACTATACAATGAATATCCCTGAGGGCGGAATGTGTTTAGAATGACAATCCAAAGCCTTAAGGAAAGTCTGCATAATCGTCAACCAAAGTCCTATAGGTTAATAGGTGTCCCTTGGCTTTCAAGTATGATTTTATGAATGTTGCTCTGCAGTTGATCCGAGATTTGCACTTCATTGCGGAGAAAGTATCCCAGAATATTAAGATGGAACTTTCATCATTATATGCATTTTTCAACTTTCCAACAATATTTATTCAATGAAGAGGTAATGACCTTTAACTTGTTACTTATCTTCTGTGTTTTATGACTTATTTAAGTGGTTCTAAATGTTTTTTGCATTAATGTGCATACCATATTATGTTTACCTTAGATACTTTAATCACATTATATCTGATTGCGGACACTAAAACTATAGTGTTGTAAATTCAATTCGACATATCGATCAAGATTCATTAAGATATATGAATGTATTTTGTATTACACTTTAAATTTAATGGATTGTATGAATTCATTAGATACTTGGCTTTTATTAAATCAATTTTGGTTTTTATTTTTTTCGGATGGTTCAAGTTTGTATGTATTTGTTTTAATATATGTGTGTTTATAAATTTAATTTCTCTATTTTGTTATAGTTGAAGTTGAATAATATTCGGCCTACTGAGGAGGAGAGAGAACTATATAGTGTGGACTTGTCTATTTTGAATATTGTTGGGAGAGGGGTATCTATCGAGGATACAATGGATGATGACAATACCCAAACTCCTCCCACACTTTGAGACCCAAGTCCTCAACCGTTTACTGAATTTAAAGATAGAAGACAAAAATCAGCAAAAAAAATAAAAGACATAGATATGATGGAAGAGGTTCGATATTTATATGCAAGGCAGTTGGAATTCATGAAAGAGATCTTAATGATTAAAAAAGGGTTTGAATCTTTAAAAGATGATTTCTCCAACAAAATGTGTAAATTTGAGACTTTCAAAGCTGATGTGAATAAAAAGTTGTGTTCACTTTCTCAAGTTGGTGCATCAGCTAATCCAAATGTGGTGACAAACAATTCGACTGTCACCACTCAAGTAACTATTATACTCGATACTGAACTTATCATCACGTATAGTTTGTTAAACTAATTATTGACATGTCAGTAGGCTTCTGGTGCTACTTCTACAGCCATATCAAAGGCTCATCCGTTTGACGTCCCCATTGAAGCTGTACTTGATATTGTAAATCTAATTGAATTCAATGTGTGGGTTGACAGAGGCATTAAATCTTCACTAAAAACCAGGTAAAATGATATACACTTTTGATTGGGATTTCACATCTTCAGTTTCTTTATGGTAGTGCATTTGTAATAAGTTTATATATATATATATATATATATATATTTATGAGATGAAAAAAAGGGTTTATGATGACGAACACGAACCTTTGGAGGATCCTTTGATTTTCACGTGTTAAAAGTTACAGAGAAGATATGGTGGCACACGTTGGTGCATCCTGAAGAGTAGATCACAAGTTTGTGAGTTTACTAGACCATTAGAAGTGAATTAAGCAATCTATTCAATTCCTTTATTATGTGTATACGATGCAACATAAAAATTGTTTACACTATATTCACTTAAACCTTATATATATAATTTATATTCACTTATTCATTTCAGCATATGGATGTGATCTTCTATTATCTGAGGAAGAAGGGAAGGCTCGATAGGAGAATAAACAGTTCTTTCACGACAACTGACAACCTTTTTGATCAAGTAATACAATATGCTTATAACAATCCGGAAGGATACCCTAACAACCCTCTATTTGTAAATCAAGGGCATAGGGAGGCCAAGTACATTTTCGGCCAAATGATGTTGTACAATAAGCCATGGATGGAAGTTGACCACATCTATTTTCCCATTAATGTGTCGAATGTCCATTGGATATTGGCCAGGCTATCTATAACGGATAGATAAATTATTGTCTATGACTCTATGCATAGCCGAATATTGAAATCGGCCATAAAACATATGGTTACTGCATACAGTAAAATTATTCATTTCTTTTTCCGTCTTGTTGATTTTTGGAAGGCCGATCCGATGTCGATGATGTTCACGTTAAAGAAGGTACACATCCGATTGACGTTATGTACAATGCGGATCTTCCCTTACAAGAAAATAGGTATCTATTATAATTATATAGGACATTGGATTGTTCATGATTGGTATTACCATTTACATGGAATTGAAATTCCTTTCGACATCTTTATTTTTCAGTGACTGTGGGGTATATGCAACCGCTTTTGCAAAATATTTAATAGAGGGGAAGACAATTCCCCTGAAATTCGATGCAAACAATTATAGGAGGAGATTGGGCCTTTTGTTATATCGATACGAAAAGGATAAGCAATGAGGAGTAATTGAAAGCGATCATGAAGATGGGTAGATTCATTGCGAACATGATTGCATACATACATGTATATATCCGAAAAAAAGATTTTTTTTTACATTATTTAACAAACATCTTGTATGTTATTTCAACATTTAATTATTATTTTTATTATATTACCACATAAAATAATACCTTTATCTGAAAATATAATAGCATAAACTTATGTCAATATATAATTTATTGATAGGTTGGATGCAAAAGAAAAGTTAAATATCCAAAATTAAAGCTAAATATACTGCTTATTATGGATTACGGCTGGTTCAATGGAATAACAAATCGGATTACATTGTATTGGATACCCAATGTATTATGTTAATATATAATAACAAAACCATTTATGGAATAACCATATACAATGTATTATGTTAATATAGAATAACAACATTGATTATATTATTTTCGGGAATAAGTGAATATGATGTCGTTATATTACATCGTCTAATATATTGTATTAATATTTTACACTAATTGAATATGACAGTATAATTTCCGTATTTTAATTTTATATTTATTACAGTGACATCCTTCTAATTTATTGAATTGACATTAAGCATCCCAAAGAAAAAATGAAAGGAAAATAAATACTTAAATCGAATGATATAATAAAATCGAATACATCATATACATGGCATAACAAATTGGATTACATTGTATTCGATACACAATGTATTATGTTAATATATAATAAAAAAACCATTTATGGAATTACCGTATACAATGTATTATGTTAATATAGAATAACAACATTGATTATATTATTTTCGGGAATAAGTGAATATGATGTCGTTATATTACATCGTCTAATATATTGTATTAATATTTTACACTAATTGAATATGACAGTATAATTTCCGTATTTTAATTTTATATTTATTACAGTGACATCTTTCTAACTTATTGAATTGACATAAAGCATCCCAAAAAAATTTGAAAGGAAAATAAAAACTTAAAGTGAATGATATAATAAAACCGAATACATCATATACATGACATAACAAATCTTAATACAATTTATTCACTATATAAATGAATACATTATATTCAGTTGTATTTTTCTAGTGTGATAATTGATTATATTCGATTATATTCTGTTATGGTACCATGACATCGAATACAATGTACTCGCATTTTCTGAATAATTTATTGCATCATTTGTAACCCACTCTATTACATGCAAACTTACTTAATAATGTTGTTTTATTTAATTATAAAAACACGAAATTTTATAATTTAGCCATTAAAATACATTAAAATTCAGTTTTGTTCATAATGCCTACAAACAACATGGCAACATTCAAGATCGGACTTGAGGGGGCTTGGTGTTTGATGCAAAAACCACAACATACTCGTCATCGTCATCAAAAAATGTAAATTCAACTGTGTTACAAAAACGCATCCCATACCCAGCTGTAAAAGTACTAAATCCAACGTCGAAGTAACCATCAATGACTTAGTCGTCCAATCCTAATACATGAGTGTACTCTATAGGCCAGTACCAGTTTATATTCTTGCAATATATTTGTACAATCTTTTTCATTGTGCCTAGACATTTTTCAAAATGGGTTGGTATAACCTGCAATCAAAAGAGGGCAGTTTAATGATTTTATATGAATAATAATATAATTAATACATGAAATATTTAACATATAGCCCAAAATAAATATTACCATCCTTGAAAGGAAATCCAACTGAGTTATCTTTGCAGAAATTTTCTCAATGTTGTCCCCAATTGAAGAATTTTTCAGCCATGTCATGTAATCTTTAAAGACTGCATCGTTAGGTGGCATACCGTAATCAATTTCACTTTCAAAGTAACGCCAAATTTTGATCTTAAATTCGAATGGAGTGAACTCGTACATCATAACCCTAATAGGGTAGATCAATGAGTAATATTTTTGTATTCGCTTGATACCTTATGAAATGTAGTTATAATCATGCTGATAAGCGTGTTGATATACTATCCTGACTTTAAATAAATGGAATGACTTGTCACCCACTCAAACAATAATATATTCATTCAATGGTAGAATCAAAGCACGAATTGCTCGTTGTGGAAGTCTCTGCAAAATACAAGCATTTGAGTATATAGAAGCATTAGGTCGTAGGTTTGTAACATAAATTTTATTAAAAAATCAAAATTTATAATAAATAAAGGGAACTATCAAAATATTAATTTTAGGGAAAAATAGCATAAACCGACCCATGTTTGTCTTGAACCATCAATGGTTAACCAAAATATGTCGCCTCTCCTTTGCATGGTTCTTGCAGACCAAAGATCAGAATAAAGGTTGAGCGTAGAGATGTGAATATAAGAATTTAAGAACAGGAGTTGAAAGTTCGATAAGGGTAAGTCAGTTTAAAGACGAGAAGAGACCACTATTGAATCTTGAATGGGGTACAGGGAGACTAACCAGCCTTTCTGATAGAGATATATGTAGAGTAACCTTTTTAGTACACGTGGAAAGTAGTTTCTTGATTTAAACAGGTTAAAATTTGAATATTACAAAATTACCCCTTGGTGTACTTACAATCAAAATCGACATGACCATTTGTAAAAGAGGACGTATATGTAACAGTCCAAGACTATGTTTCTCACTTACTCTATATTTGTTGGAAACTTTACTCGCCCCCCAAGTATCTTAGCTAATCGTCGGCGTCCTATATCTCATTTGCTTAACCAGCGCTTTTTCATTTCTGTTACTCTCATTTATAGTTATTTATTGATATATAGTAACTGCTATCCGTCGAGTATTTGTTTTACTGTCCTCGAACCGAAACTGGAAAGATTTTGTTGCTTCAGCAAATCAACGAATCCAAGGTAGATACGTTTGTAATTTCACAATATAAATTTGATTTATTGTCTTTTAAAATGTATAATTTTTGTCCTTATAGTGTGGATGTGTGTGTCTGTCTGTGTGTGTAAGGCGTTATTTTCTTATTATCATTTTATATATTTTAAAATTTGAATTTATCTTTCTTGCTTTGGTGAGTGATATTTGTGGTAAAACATGTATTTGATGTTTGCAAATTGTCAAGAAAGAATCAACAAACTGCATACATTGTTTGATAGTTAGGAAAACCAATCCGAATGCAATGTATTACACAACCGAATATAGAGTTCTTTATTTCGTTGCCAATTTGATTTTGAACTGAATACAACCTGAATAAAACTAATTGGGCAAACTGTATACATTTCATACAACTGAATATAATTGCTTCAATTTGTTTATTTACAAAATTATTTCGTTGTTATGTTTCTATTAATTTTGCAATCTTATAGACAATTCCGTTATTCAATATATTATGATTTTTATTTTGTAATTTTCCTATCATTCGGTTTGTTATGCTAAAATTTGTCCTTCACTGATATGGTCGTATCGAAATATAAGTTAATCATAAACTTCATTATATTCACCCCGACAATACCCTATTTCTTTGACAGATAATGATGGAATTGATTAAGCCTGAATGGAAAATGAAGGTATTGAACTTTATTATTTATTTTAGATTTTCAATCTACTTATATTTATATGTTTGTTTATTTTATATATAAACTTTTTTTTAAATCATTGACAAAAATTTATTAGCATATATTAAGGTTAAAATGATATAATTTCAAAGCACTTTTGTCTAATATCTTAATGTTAAAATTGTTATATGTTGTGTCTGTTATACAGCAGGTCAAGAATTCAAACAAAGATAGCAAAGATTGTGATGTCAGCAAAGTGAGCTTCTGCATGGATTTCAAAGCAATTTCAAATATTAAAGCAATGTTAAATGACAATCAAAAAAGGATGTTCAGCAAAAGATGTTTTGGATATTTTTTGAACATGTCCAAAGTTGCTGCTCAAGGACAACTCATTCATTCACTATTGTTGAGGGAATTTGTTATTGAGAACATGCAGCAATTATGGGTGAAAGTGAATGACGTAAAATTGAAGTTTAGGTTAGAAGAATTTAAGTATGTTACTGGTTTGAAGTGCGAAGGAGACTTCAATAAAAATAGAATATCTAACGATGGTGCTGAGTTTATCAATAGATATTTTGGAGGAGCAAAAAAGGTGACAAGGGATATGGTTAAAGATGTTTTTATGGAAGGAAAATAGCAGTCTGATGAAGACAGGCTTAAATTGGCAATACTCTATTTTGTTCATAGCTTTATTATGGCAGGAGTGAAGAGTAGGTGGGTGAGGCCAGAGGATATTGCAATTATTGACAATGGACTATACAATGACTATCCTTGGGGTAGGGACTCATTTAACATGACCATCCAAAGTCTTAAGGGAAGTCTTCGTAATGGGATACCCTCGTCCTACAGGTTGTGAGGTTTTCTATTGGCCTTTAAAGCTGGGTTCTTCGAATGTTGTCATAAAGTAAAAGTCAGGTTCGCAGAAGACTAAGGGAAAAACAACCTAGAATCTTGAGATGGAAAATAAAAAATTACTCACATACTCGGATGATCAACAACTACCTTTTCCATCGAAAGGTGACTTTTGTTTAATTATTTATAGTTTATTTATTTTTGTTTTAATAAATATTTGTTTAAAATTTATATGTACTTTCCATTACATTTGGATTGCAATGTTAAGCATATGCACTGTATTCAAATACACTGTATTCTGCTATTCAAATAGTTCAGTACATGCTATGACAAAAAATAGTATACAATATTTTTAAAAAACTAACTACAATGCAATCATGGTACACATAGTGGATGCATTGTATTATATCATAGAAAAGCTCTGTAGAATGTGCTAAAACAAGAATAATGCATGTGATGAGTTAATTTGAGAAAAAAATGAATAGTGTTTATCCTATTATTGGAGAATGATATGTCATCAATTTACATGTGAATTTGGTGCAACTTTTTTTGTTATTTCTTGTTTAATGTACTATATTGTTATATTATTAACTTACAATTATTTTTATATTTATCATCTGTCTTAGTTAGGTGTACAGAATATTGCAATCCCTGTCCAGCAACCCCAAGAAAGATATGGTGATTCTAATTTGACGGATATCGATATCGAGGAGGTTGCTAGTGATGAAGGAAGTGAACTAAAGCACTTGACTCAAAACCCACATGAAGAGTGCGACGAACATATCACCAATCCTATCAGGTCTAATAGCCAGAGAACTGGTCCAGCTGATGGAGGAGAAAGCAGTGAAAATTTGAAACAAGACGATTTAAAACATGAAATGATGAAGAGGTGCAAGTACTATATAAAAGTCAACTGAAATTGAGGAAGGATATATCCACAATGAAAAGGGATATATCCATAATGAAAATGGATATATCCACAATCAAAAAGAATTTGTCAACATTTGAAATAGATGTTGGAGCAATTAAAGAAAATACTGCCACTATAAAATTGTGTGTATCAAAAATGATGGATATAATGAGCAGTTTGGTGGCAGCTATTAATGCAAATCCACAAAATCCATAACCTGATTATAAGGACGACGGCATTACATCAGAAAAATGTAAAAAAATGTAAGATATTTAATTATTATTTGTTCTTTAAGGAAGCAGGATTCAATTGATTGATTACACATGCTCATTATGTAATGGTTGATTTCAAATAATAAATAAAACAATGCTTTGCAATGTTAACAACATATTTCTAATCTAATTAGGATGGTGTGTCGATCCATGTCGAAGAAGAAAAGGGAAAAGAAGATGAGGTACATCATGAAACTCATGTTTTTCTACTAAATGAGGGACAAGATAAAAAACATGTAAGCTTTTATTTATTATTTGTTACTTAAGGAAGGCAAGATTCAACTAATTGATTACTTATGCTTGTAACATAATGTTTGATTTCTTGGAATAAAATAATGCAATAATTTTAAAATGATATCTGAATTCCAATTAGGATGATATGTTGATTCATCTGGAAGATGCAAAAGCAAAAAGACCTGAAGAAGATCATGAAACTAATGTTGTTCTATTTAAGGAGGAATATGAAGGAAAAATACATCAAGATCAGCATGAAAAAGTCCAAAATTATTCCAATTTCGATTTTGATAATACTATTGGTATTATATTGGATACAATGAAGATTTATGAGGTAGAAACGGAGGAAAAATTGGGCGTTGACGATAATGCACATCAGTCGTCTTCATCCTTAGATCCAAAAGAAAAATTTTCTATTGAAGATTATGAACACCTTGGTGATCAACTCCGCGAAAAATATGAAATGCAAATTGATGAACAACAGGATAAGAAGCGAGATTCAACAGATGAAAATGTAAATAAAAATGTAAGTTGATTATTTAGACTTATTTTTCAACTAAATGTATTAAAAGAGTTGAGTACATTACAAATGATATGATTAGTTAGTGTTATTTTAATACAGCTAATTTGTAGTAAATTTTTTCCATTGGTTTGTGACAAATTTTCGAAGGATGAATTGTCGATGTCAACAAATAAACACATAGGGAAATCTGAAAGGAATGATCATCCTTTTAATATAAGCATTGAGCAACACCCTGATTTATTGAAGTTAAAAGAATTCAATGCCTAGGTTGACACTGACATCATAATCGAAAAGACAGCCAGGTAAATTGGTGTACACTCTTGATATTCTGATTGTTGCTTAAGTTTTTTTATGTTTGTATTGTTGTATATTCGGATTGCTACATAAGTTTTGTTTATGTTTGTGTTGTTGCAATAAGTACAACCTTTATAGTTTAATAAATACTTTTATTTTTTTATTTTTTCAGGGACAAAGATAAGGTGTATGCTCCATAATACAGACAGTTAAAGGATGCTTTTAATTTTACATGTGAAAGTGTTAAAGAAAAAATATGGTGGTATACATTGGTGTATCCCAAAAAAGAAATGACAGATTTGGTATGTATACTTCATCGAAAAGAACACAATAAATTCGATTTTGATAAGGGCAGACAATGTTTGTACCCAACAACATAATACACCATATACACTTCTAAACAAACGTCGTATTTAATGAAATATTTCTTTAATTTTTGCATCACATGGATATAATTTTTTATTATCTAAGGAAGAAGTGCAAGCTCGATGGCAATGTACGGGGTTCCTTCATCACAACAGACTGCATGTTTGATCAAAATGTCCAGTCTATACACAAAAGTTTAACCACAAACCCTGAGGACAAATCATTTCTAAAATATGACCATGTGCTGGTTGAATATATACTTGGGAATCACATGAAGTGCAATTGTGTAACACCCTACTTCCTTAACCATGAATAATCATCAATCATCACCAATCATCATCATCATAACCTAGTAATGGTCATGCAGAAATAATAATAATAAGACAGGCCTTCATTACATGCCATAATAAGATAATTAAGCTTATAGATAAGATAAACATAACATAAATGGCCTTTAAGTATCCTGATATCCTCAAGGCAACTGCATCATAACCGATCCTTTTGAGCTTGTCCTGAAACCTACAAGGATAAACAAACCCGTGCTAAGTTATAAAGCTTAGTGGGGAATAAAAACTATAGATAAGCTCTTACAATATTCTTCATCAAACCAAATACAATAATCATAATAACATAAAATAACATATGAGGTTCCATTATTTATCATGCCACAATGGGCATTTCGGGAAGCTTTCAACCTTAACTAATGATGCCATCATTACTAAAACCGAAAGCGTTATATAAACTTATCTTATCCCTGAAACTTGTTAATTAAAGATCATTTTTAATGCTCTCCTATTTCTTAGAACAATTCATGCACCTTATAATTCTTCTTGTCTAAAATATTGATATTATCGTTATATTCTTACAACCTTCAACTCAATACCATTAACCAATTTGATTACCTAACATGCACATTTATCACTTATTTGCATCCAAAAGAAAGTGCTCATGTTATATAACCTTGTAATAGATATTGCTAGGCATGCTTTCATTACATATATTACAAACTTACCATTTTGTTCTGGTTTTTTGCACGTATCTTCCTTAACGCTATATTATCTTTACACATTAAACATCATACAGACTCATATCATATAATGCTTCGCACTTTGATTTATGTTAGAATTATACATAAACACATACATACATAAATGTTCATATACATACTCATGAATTTGCATGCCATTCCAAGGAATAGGTATTACACCTCATTATTAACTGACAAGGTCTTCATACCACATGCAAACATTTTTCTAATTATCCCATACTTATATTATTATACATGTTATAGTTCATGTAATGTTTAATTCAATATTGTAAGCTTGTGGCCCAACTATGCACTGTGGAACCAACCCTCATTGGTACTCACATGGTGACCTTTCTCATAGTTGATTTAAGACATCACAATCAAGTACTACATAACATGGCATTTCATTTCATGGAAATAGTTTACAGCTAACTGAAATTTAGATTAAAGTAATAGAATAAATCACTATCATGATTACAATACATATAAGTGAGGCAATCGATACATACATTACTTTATTTCTTATACCATTTACATCTTTTATAGCCTGCCTAAGTACTAGTTCGAAAGGTGGATAACGGGACAAATGGATACCCAAAGGTATCAAACTATGGATATCCGAAGATATCAAACAATAGACCCCAATGGGGTCAAGCAATGGTTCCAGTAAGGAACAAACTATAGACCTAAATGGGGTCAAACGATGGTTCCATTAAGGAACAAGACCCAAACGGGATAAACTATAGCAGCTGCGACTGTATCCCTTTAGGCATGCCTATCTAATCCACAACTGAACTAAGACCCGCAGGCTTAACTTTTTAAGACATCTTTACTTTAGCATATTCTTCTTTACTTAGCTCATCATTTGACTTAAAGTCACTTCTCATAAAAGAATGCATATCTTTCTTATCATACATCAATGTTGAGCGTTAAGCTCTATTACATATGGATGCTATCATATGATCGTATGCTTGCATTAGTTTTCTTTCGTTCATATCATGATAGTTATGTGCTTATGCAAACAATAATAACATGTCATCTTTCATGATTAGCATTGTGCTTATCCACCTACACTCATACATATACATATTAAACCAAGCTACTCATCATAGCATGCTCGAATCAAGTATACCCTATAAAACTTACATAACTCATAAATAGTTCTTCATAATGTACCTTGTTACTGCTTACCGTGAGTAGTTTCCCTATTCTCATAATTAATCGCCTTACAATATAATCATATATAGCAACATTCAAGCATTCATGATCCATATCATAGGATAAATAGGTTCTCTTATAGCTTAAAGTCAACACTTATTCATCTTTAGCCCTTTTTGCTTACTTTTATAATATATTATATCATAGGAAACAAACTATCTACCTTAACATTATCACATATAACATGATCATCTTATTTGTACTTGCTATTTTATAACATTATTTTCCTAGGTGAGTTGTATAAGATTATATCATCTTAATCATTAGAACATTACTTGAAGACTTGCAACTTTCATTTTACATCATAGGGTATGAATAACAAATGAGTAGGATCCTTTATATCAAGGTTCACTAGAGTAGAAACAACAAGTTATACACTTTAACATAGTCGTATATACTTCAATCATCTTACTTGTATTTTTCATCTTATAACATTTTATGCTTAGGTAAATTGTGTGAGGTCATTTCATCTTAGTCGTACTACGGTGCTCTTGTGCTAATCATATTGTATTATAGGCATGAATAAACAATGAGCAGATTATTACACATTACTGCTAATCATTAATTCTTCTTGTGACCTGGAGTATAACCAAGCTTCTATGATTTCATAATTTAACATAGCATGTGATGTTCCCTTTCTTTTAACTCGAACATGAAACCTTGTACTTATTCTCTTATTATCACTAGGCTATGTTATAGTATTCTCATATCATTGTAGAGGAATTTCGATGTGAAATATTTTGGGCAAAGCCAAATCACATGTATATAATCATTATAATATAATCAATTACAAGTAAACACTTTCATATATTCCAATGTTAGTATTCATTTACTAACTTTATTCTCATATACCACTTCATTTAATCCTATTTAGTGTCACAACTTATCTTTATTTTATGCTTAAAATGCTTTTAAGTTACTTAAAAAGGTTTAGACCAGCTTTGGTGACACAAAATGGCTTAAAAATCATGTTTAGATGAAGTAGAGAAGTGTACGAGTCATGAGGGGTGTCACTACTCACGAAAGGAAGCAAACTTCATGACTCGTGAACTTGTTCACGAGTAACATGTGTCACGAGTGGTGATCGGAGTTACGAGTCGTGAATAGTCATAGGCAGTTTTTTGAGCTCAAGTTGAGAGCGGTTTTTGATATATAAAAAGGCATTTTCAGCAAAAATGTTCTTCTACAAACTTATTCCATTATGTTTCTAGTTTCTAAAACATCAAAAATCATTGATATCATTTCTATACTTTCAGATATTTACAAAACACTGAGGTATACTCCTAGTGATTGGACAGCAAAATGGTCGTGAATTCAAGCTAAATTATGGCCTATTTAGGGACAGATTTAAAACTTGGTTTCTTCATATGAAATATAGGTATGGAAGTATATTTTCAAACTCAAAAAGAATCACTCAATTTGGAGTTCTCTAGCTCAACTTATAAACAAAACAGTACAGATAGGTCTGTTAGAAGTGTCACACACGTGGCCATGTGTTTCCAAAAGGAAACACACACATGGCCATGTGTTTCCAAGAGGAAAAACACACGTGGCCATGGGTTTTATGAACAAGTAATGCGTGGCCATGGGTGGGATGAAGGAAATCTTCATGTGGCCACGCATTTTTCATAAAAGGAAGTGAGTGGCCGTGTGTTATGAAGAACAACACACGTGGTCGCGTGTTCTGAAGGAGAACAAGTGCACGTGGCCATGGGTAGGAAGAAGAAATGCATCACCTGGCCATGCATTCACAAGGAGAAAAGGGTGAGTGGCCATGTGTGGGAAGGAAAGAAGAAAATCCAGAGCCCCAATCATGCATAACATGGATTTAAACCCTAAATCTCACTTTTTCACTTACTTATATGATCATTTAAGTAACTAATCATGTTATACTCATCAAAACACACTAGATTAACCCTTAATCTCACAAAGAAACACATACAACAAGAGATGGGAAATGTGTACTACTTTTCCAAATAAATCCCGTACCTCAAAATCAAGCTTCACCTCCTTTACACAAGGTTCCTTTATTCTCTTTCACTTGATTTACATGCTTCTCTCTCATTTCCTTACACGTGATACAAAAAGATCTTGTAATCTCTCATCAAACATCACAAATTAAAAGAAAAGATGAAGAAATCTTTAAGGGAAACATTACCTTTGATGTTAACTCCCAAACCCTAGCATCCATCTCCAAATCGTGATTTTAGAGAGAGAGAGAGAGCCTTCAAAATGCCGATCTCCATCTCTCCTAAACCCTAATTTATAGTGGGATAAATATCTCACCAAGTGAAATTCCCACAATGCCCTTACACACAATAATCTTCTAAATTTCCATTCCTTACACTTTGACCCAAGACTTTCTAATTCACTTCAATTGTATCCTCTTCTTTAATTATAATTTAACTTAACTCATATACTTATATGCTGAAATTACCAAAATACCCCTCTTGAGACTTAACCTCGATAATTGCAAAATAATCCAATTTACCTTAATTAACAGTAATCCTCATTAATTAACAATAATCTGATTAGGGCCATGATTGGGTCCTTATAAATTGTCCAAGGGTTAAGGTTGATGAGATCCTTTTTCCCATCAATGTTGAGAAAGTCCACTGGATTTTGGGAAGGGTGATATTGAAGGAAATAAGACTTGTTGCGTATGACTCTCTACCTTCACCAACTTTGAAAACATGCTTAGACATTGCGGTGAAATCATACAATGTTGTGATTCCAATAATCTTAGACCTTGTTGATTTTTGGAGCGAAATAAAGGACATACTAGATGCATGTAAATTTTTTGGACGTCATCCCATTGCCATCGAGTCTTATGAGAATCTCCCTTGACAAGAAGACATGTATTTGTGATACATGTTTATAATATATTTACTTCAGAGGCAGTGAAATAGAAATTAAATTGTAATTACTTAACATTTGTGGCAGTGATTGCGGAGCATATGTAGCTGCATTTGCTGAGTATTTAATAGAAGGGAAGTCTATTCCATTAAACTTCGATGCACATAATTATAGAAGGCGGCTTGGACTTTTGCTGTATTTATATGGAAGGTATAAGCAAGAAGGACGAATCAATAGTGACGATGGGGGGCACGTAGATAGTAGGAGGAGGAGAAGGAAAAAAGAACAAATATCGCATTTGGATACAGCCCTGACCAAATAAGCGAGATATAATAGATATGTGCAATTTTTTAATGTAAATTAAAGATGTACTACAATTTTTTTATAGATTTGATGAAATCAAATTAATCCTAGAATGAAATGTTAGGTTGAAAAGTCCACATAAAATATCAAAATACAATGAATCGCATTTTTTTTACTTCATAGAAAGCCAATTGTGCAAAAAATTTGAATGTGTTAATTAGGTCAAAATTTATTTACAATATGCATGATGCATACATTGTATACGATTTTAAGCAATATTCTTCAAATAGATACGATTGTTATTATTTTGTGTAGTTTAGTACTTAAACATTAGAGAAAAATTTTATGGATAAAGCGGTAAATCCTATCAGTATTAGGAATACAGTGAAATCGGTCTTGCATATGCTGTACATAAATTGGAAATTGTAATAAACGCTAGATGTCACCAAACGTATTGCAGCTTCAGAACCGCATAAAGTGTATGCCAATTAACTGATTATAATGTATTCCATTTATGCACAGTCATACCAAAGATTATGGGTCAACTGAATACACTATATTCGAATTTGTCGATTTAACCACTCGCAATTACTTAAACAATTGTGCAAAAAATTTGAATACATTAATTTAGTCAAAACTTATTTACAATATGAATGATGCATACATTGTATATAGTTTTAAGTAATATTCTTCAAATGGATACGATTTTCATTATCTTATGTATTTTAGTACTTAAACATTGGAGAAAAATTTTATGGATAAAGCGGTAAAGCCTATCAGTGTTAGGAATACAGTGAAATCGGTCTTGCATACATCGTACATAAATTGGAAACTGAGTACATCGATGGATGTCACTAAATGTGTTGCAGCCTCAGAACTACATTAGGTGTATGCCAGTTAACTGATTATAATGTATTCCATTTATGTGCAATCATACCAAAGGTTATACGTCAACTGAATACACTATATTTGAATTTATCGATTTAACCACTCGTAATTAATTTAAATTGTTAAATGCATGAAGGGCATAGTATTCTAAGTTTATGTACTCGTACGCATAAAACGTTATAAAAAATGAATATGGATAATAATGATACAACTAACATTGAGTTGATTCGACAAAAATAAAATAACACAGTACCATCGTTCTAATCACATAATGAAATGAATCCCATTGTGTAATAACAATACATGGACATCACAGGTGAAACAACCTTAGAAATGACATCGAAAAACGTATTCGATGATAACTTCATCATTCCTTACCAGCATGCGAATATACTCGACTAGGAAGTGATACAAGCCGGTAACAATGTAGTTACCCATACCCAGTAAAGGAGTATAGTCAACCAACCATATCCGTCTATACTCCATGTACCACATCTGCATAATATTTTACATGTACGGTTTGCGAGGGGAAACAACAAATATGTTTTTAAATAAACAAGATGTTTTAATTTAACAATTGTTATTTAAACATAAAATTGCAAGGATCGAGGGATTACCCCTGATGCATTTGGACTTAGGAATCTTGCAAAATATGGGTCACGTGGGCTGTATAACGAGCTGTGAGGCATGGCTCTCAATTAGCCCCTGCTTATCAAAACAAGGTTGATGGATGGTGGGTAAAAATAAAACTTGTATTCGTAGTTAGAACGTAATATATAGCAATGAAAAGCTGCATCAATTCCCGTGTAAAGTCAACAAAAAAGGAACAACTATCACTAAAAGTAGAGTAGCTTTTTTGGATGTACACAATAAGGATGCATCTCTAAATTGAAAGCGTTAATAATTTTTTTTATCAAAATGTGTTGTTTTTTTCCTTTATCTGTTTAACTAAATATACAGTTTCAAAAATTTGTTGATATTGAATATATTGTATTTGACCACCACATTAGTGTATATAACTAATTAATCAATGCGCATTACATTATAAATAATGTTGTAGACAATTAAATTTAATGCATTCGATTCGAGCTAAATTATGCGTTACATTCACTATACAAGTTATGAATATAGTGTGTTGACATTAACCGAATAAACTTAATACATATTAATAAAACAAGTGGGTACATTAGATAAAGAAATACATTAGATAAAGAAATTGCCTATTAAAGATAACCGCATCAAATCCAAAGAGATAATAAAAAAATAATAATAATAAACAAGATTAATAAAAAGTAATAAAGATAGAGGAGAAAAAATTGTTCACATTACATTTATAGAAATAAACTAATTATTTAAATTGAAAGAGACATTCATGTGGTGGAAGTTCTCCGCCTCGTAGTAGATGCGGAATTGTAGCTCATCACCTTTATGAATTTTCTCTTGAACAATAAATCGTGTCCAATTTCTATCTAGTATGCCCTTATCTATATCACCAGTTGCAAAATTGAAGTATGGTTAATACTTTATCTTGTACCATAAATCATATATTGGGCCTCTAACTCTAACGTGTCGTTCCTCCCTACCAAAAACATTCACAACTATATGTTTGAGCAAGGTCTGCATATGACAATCAGAAGCAAAGCAAAACCATAAAAGTTAAAACAACCGAAGTAGGCAATATCAAATGGACACTGTATTGATATTATTTTTGCTTACCATTCTCATGATCCAATCACTATTATCCATCACTATAGTAAAGCCCCTCCGCTCTTCATCTTCCTCAGCCTCGTAATTGTCCACGTTAGAGAAGTCAGTGTCCAAATTCGCTCAAAGCAATTGAACAAGAATATGTTACAGGCATACTAATGATAATAATTAAAAAAATCGAAACAAATGTACAAATATTACTACCTATTTAACCGAAATATCAGTGATGAATTCATAATTCAGAATATGTTTCAAATCCATATCTGGTGATCCAAAATCATCATATAGTGGTTCCATATCGCTCTCGTCAGAGGATACTTCAATCACTTCTGGGGATTGTGCATTTATAATCATCCAAACAAATCATTACGATATTATATTAACCATTGATATGAAAATAACTCTTACACTAATCAAAAAAAGAAAAATAAAAGAAAACTAAAATTTTCTTAAAATAAAATCAAAACCCATGAGGAATACAAACGTACAACGATACTGATTTTTGTTACCCAATAATCAGCAGCAGGTGGTGAGTATGAGCTAGATGAACTCGCCATTTAGGAATCTTTTGTCAATTGTTTAGATAGATAACAGTCACTGATAAATTTTTTTAATTTACACTATTGCATAAAAATTCAACTGACTCTAGGGTTAAGTGTTAAAATATGGCTTGTCAATGGACCCTTCACTTATCCACACAAAATTGAATTGTATTTAAGACGCAGTCCAACCACCTCCCAATAAATGCAAAAGATTGGATAAATTCAATCTATTTATTATGGTATAAGTTTATACATTCTATTAAATTAAGTGAAATATATTAATACAATATATTCACTTTGCAAATTTTTACCTAAAATATTTAAGAAAAGCTTTAGAAAAATTAAAAAAAAAACTAAATTATTAAACATATTAAAAAATATAAAATATGACTCAAATGGATATATTTTTTTTGTTTTATTTGGCAAACGGTGCACATTGAAGTTGAACACATTGCAATAGATCACTACTTTAGCAAATATAACCAATTTATTATATACCCACATATTACTTTGTATACACTAAGTTAAGAACTGATTATGATGAATTGACGATGAAAATAATTTCTCAGCTGTATTTGATTTGAATTCAAGAATACATTTTATTCCCTAACAACAAAATTAAATACACTTGTAGATGTAAACACGTTTATATTCCTAATGGGATATCTGTCGACATTCTATTCAATTAATGGAACATATTAATACAATATATTCACATTACAGGTAACCACATATTAATTTTTTCCCAAAAATATTAATGAAAAGAGTTAGAAAAATTTAAATAAAAAAATAAAGATTATAAAAAATATAATATTTGACCCAAACTGATATAGTTATGTGTTATTTGGTAGACTGAATATACAATAGTTTTATTTTGCCTAAAGAAATTGAACACGCTGTATTTGATAAATGCATTGGTAAATATATCAAATTTATTATATATTAACATAATTTATTGTATACTATCGGTAATTGATTTTCCAATGATATATCCCATAAAACTGTTACATTATTTACTTTACTTATCATCCAAGGGTATTTGGGCATGACCGAGATGTCATCATAGAGTTAACCAACCACTGCAGTCTAAATCTTGACAGACATTATTTGCCTGTGTTGAATTAGAGGTCAGAGTGAAATGCGACCTGGACGGTGTGTTTGAAGCTGCCTGGGCAAGAGGCGACGCATTGGTGTTCAGGTTACGTCCACTAGGTTGGGTACTTCGATCTGGGTTCCTTGTAGCCCTTGGTCGTCGGTTTGGCCCATAAATCTTAATCAATTTGTCCTTGGTCGCCCTCGAGTTCTTGCTATAGGAGGATCCAGGACATGTATATGGCTGCCATCATTGAAGTTGTTGTTGTTGTCAACACCCACATCATTGTCATTAGGGCTAGACTCTGGACTTGTTTGTGGATAAACTTCACTGAACATTTTCGCTCTCAGCTGCCTTAGGCAATGTAGAAACATCTCATGTTTGTTGTGTTGCAATGCCTGATCAGCCACTTCATGGAATATTTTCTCTAGTTCTTTGAACTTCTGATGCTGGGCAGAAAGTTACGGGTACCAACCGTGAGGAAAAATACTCGTATATGCCCTTTGTATGTCCTTTCTCTATCTGGCAAACAAGTACCTTTCATTAACATGGCCGATGGACTTGTAATCCAATACTTTCATGATGTGGCAGCATATAATGCCGCTTGATTGGAAGCTATTGCACATGCACGAAAAGTGTTATCCATCTTCAACGTATTCAACGTCATACACAAAATCCCTATAGTACCAATTATTGACAAGGCATCTCTCTTGGATTTTAAACATTTTTGGTTCTAAAACATCATTCAGATTATGCATTGTACGATCTGGAGTCTCAACAATGTGGCAGTATACCATTCTCTTAATTTGATTTTGAATGTTGTGAAACATCTCGTGAGTGAAGACTTACTGGAATTACTTCTCCCATTGAAAATGAAATTGGCACATGGAGACTTTATTCTTTGATTTAAACTCTGGCAAACACTCCTTATCTATCTTATCCCGAATGGCAAGCTCATACTACTTAACAAACTGTTTAAGTGTGCTCGTAGGTTAAATGAACCCATCGAAGTATGCATGCATACTCTCACTTCGTTGGGTAGATAGCATACCTAAAAAACGACCAATGCCGGGTATTAAACATGCATACAAGGATGGAATTAAAAATAAATAAATAAATAAATTAATAAATGTTATGTATTTAGGCATCACATACCTCTCCAAAATGAATCCTTGAGATACACAGGAACCCAAAACTTCCTTTCCTCGTACAGCTTCATTAGCCATTGGTTACCTTCGAGGTTGTATTTTGTTAAGAAAGCTTGCCAATTTTCCTCGAAAAACTCTGCCGTTAAGCTATCATAAACCAGACCCTTGAAATCATTCCGAGCATTACTAAATTCTGCAACGTGTTTAAACTTCTCAGGCAGTTTGGCAAAGATATGCCATATACAAAATCTGTGTCTGGTATTAGGCATAACTTTCCTAATTACCTTTCTAATTCCTTCACATTAGTCCGTCAATATGCAACCGGGATTACTATCACCCATCGCATATAGCCAGGTCTTAAACAACCACTTGAATGTGTCTGCATCTTCACTGGTAACCAGAGCACAACCCAGTATAATTGATTGGCCGTGGTGGTTGACACCCACTACAATTGCAAAAGGAAGCTTGCACCTATTGACCAGGTATGTTATGTCAAAGCTAATTACATCGTGAAAATCCCAGTACACTATTTTACATTTAGGATGCACCCACAAGACATTGGCCAGCCTAAATTCCTTATCCAAATCAATTGAGTAGAAAAATTCCAGATCTTTGACTTGCATCGTTGCAAAGAGTTTTTCCATAGAATCTGAATCACCCTTATCCTGCAATAACCTCCTTGTACAATCAATTTAGTTTCAGCAATCCTTTGTTAAAAAACTCATCTTATCTGGGCTGCCAGCTTCATATTGAACCAGCCTAATACTATTTGATGGCCTGATTTCAACAAAATCTTGCATCTCAAGCCTCCTCCTGATGTTATTCTTGACAGCCCTATAGGCACTCATCAACCTTGGCATGTTCGAAAATAATTCGTGATTGTGTGTTGAAAAGACCGATAAAACCTCCCACATTCCGTTATCCCTTAAAATAGCATTCACTTTTGCAGGACAATTAAGCTTTTTAGATACGCCCTGAGCTTGAGATTTTCTTCCCTTGTCACAACTAAGGGTTACATATTTGCGATACTCTCCATTACACTTCGCCGCTGATTTCTTAAAAACACTAAAACCTTTCAGCCTCGAAAATTCTTTGTAAAATTTAAATAAATTATCTACATTTAAAAAATATATTCTCATACTAGGACCTACCTCAACGGAGTACTCAAAATAATTCTCACTTTCAGTGATGCTTTTCGTTGCCTGAATTTTCCCATCTAATTCATTATCATCATTTAACAAACTATCATCTTCATCAATTCTAAATAGCTCACCAAATAAATTATGATTTTCTTCAGATGATGATGCAGGATGCTCAACCATGGAGATGATTGATGGATTCCATATTTTTGTTCAAGGAGGAGAATAATGGTTTACATTAGTATTGGAGGAAAAAATCATAAATTACAATTTGATGTGCATGTGCATTTGCAAATTTATCAATGGTGCCCAATGTATAAGTTACTTTATCCACCCTATGTTCTTCACACTAGTAGCATTTGTAGGACTCTAGGGCAGTAGTGCCTAAAAAGTTTTGACTATGCAAAAAATAAGTTAAAAATCCCAAGAAAATTACCTATCCTTCTAAACTCAATTGCACGGCAAAATAGTGTGTATTGTATTGTTTAACAAAAATAAATCATTGTGTGTATTGTTTCTGTTCAAACTGAATTTAATGAATTTAATTTAAGCTAATTGATTATTATATACTAACTACATTGAATACACTATATTCAATTTGTTCAGAGTTCATTTTTTTTAATTGTTTTGTATTATTTTTTCCCTATTCCCACAATCCCTAAAGTTATCCTGGTAAGGATAAAAAGCGAAACAAATTGAAAGCAGCCACGTAGTTTTGTATATTATATTTGTTTAACGACATCATTTTAGGATTTCATAATTTTTAAATTTCGGTTTTATGCTAAATCAAACCGAATTGCCCTGAAATTTTCGTTAAGTTTGCGTTATGTTATCTTGGAATTTTGGTTTGGTTGGGTAAATTTCTAAAACTTTGATTTATCGGTTACATTTTTCACCGATGCAAGCGAATATAGTGAAATTAGAATTTAATCAATTCAATTTCTCCTTTTTTTGATAACGGTATACATTTTATTCAATATTCAAAATACGACTTCTGTCGATATTAAGATTTTCGCTTTCTAACAGATTGAAATAAAAAAAGTGTTTTAGATCTTAATTTTATTTTACAATATTAAGAATGGTTAATTTATTATTTTAATAAAAATATATTAGGTCTATCTCAAATAATTGTGTTCTACTCTTTTTACAATTTGCTTGCTTTTTCCCTTTAAATATCACAATAAGTATATATTAATTGTTATTCACCATTTTCTTCTTGTTTTCATCACATTGCATGTTGATGTTTCCTCTTCCTTAACCTGGTATACAAAATGCATAACTACATTTGAATTTTAAATTTTCAATTCTAATTGTTTTCTCAAATACATAATTTAATTTCATTCCTTAGGTTCCAAATTTCAAGTGCTTAGTTACAGCTTTAAAGAAATGTTGAAGACCGTGAAGTTTAAATTTCTTTTTTGGTAGCATATTGTATAAAAGTTTGTTATTCGTAACTCTAAGTAGCATTTTTTAGTTGTAATATTTTTTTATAAGTATTTTTTAAGTATTATCTAATTTAATTATTTCTCTAGTATTATATTTTTTAATTTAATAGATTTAGAGAATTTTTTTATATAAATCAAATTTTGTATGTAATAATAATAATAATAATAATAATAACAACAACAACAACAACTAATAAGATTATTTTTTAGCATGGAATGGTTAGAGTTTGGGCAAAGTGAATAGAGTATATCTGGCTTCCAAAAAAATAAGTTTATGCAATATATTCACTATTCGAGTTAGGCAAATCTTAATATAAGATATTTATTTTTAGTCAAATTGAGTAAAAGTATACACTTTGAAGAAATTGAATGTAGAGTATTTACTACGGACAAGATTGAATAGAGTTTTTTTACTACTGGTTTGAGTAAAATGTATTCACTTTGAAGAAATTGAATGCAAAGTATTTACTTTGCTTTTATACTGAAGATAGAGAATAGGAAATAAGATTTGGTTAATTATTTCTAATAATTTGTCATAATAAGACAACTCAATCAAATGTTTCAAGATTTATTTTCATTCGAAATCAAATTATAAAAGGATTCGTTTTTATATTTTTTTAATTTAAATATTCTAAATATTTATTCAGATTTCTTTACAACTTTTTTTTAATTAGAATAATACATCAATTATTTATGACATTATTGACTTTAATATCTTTTTAGATGTAATAAAAATATATGAAGATTTATTAATTAATAAGTGTATACAGTGTACTACATATTAATTAATAAGAAGGTTTATTAATTATTAAGTGTATACAATACATAATAATTTATACAGTAATTAATGTTTTGTATATATTATATAAGTGTATACAAGCCATAAGTGTATACAATATACAATTTATTAATTAATAAGTGTATACAGTATACTACATCACTTTTGTCCAAACTTAATAAACTGTATACAGTATAATATTAACTTTTTCAAATTTAATAAATTGTATTCACTTTCAATGCTATATTCTAATATTATTTTTGGAATTCTTATTTATTACGTAATGTAGATTTTGAATAA
Organism: Excoecaria agallocha; assembly: GCA_037975025.1. Lineage (NCBI taxonomy): Eukaryota > Viridiplantae > Streptophyta > Magnoliopsida > Malpighiales > Euphorbiaceae > Excoecaria > Excoecaria agallocha. The sequence continues at coordinate 23,930,173 of CM075810.1, read as the reverse complement.
GTTTATTTGCTTCATTTCTTATTAAATGTAACAGTTTGTAATCAGAAAATTTATAGTTTTAATGTATTTTAATGACTTGATGACCTTTTTATGAGCCCAATGTGGCTTAAAATAAAAATGACTTAAAGTTGGGTTAAAATGGCTTCAAATACTCTACTTTTGTAAAGGTTAATTTTGTCCAAAAAAAATACCTAAAATACACGTTTACATTAATGTCCCTATTTGAGTCACTCAATATGAGTAATTTATCACGACTCCTTTATCTTTTGGCTGTACATAGTGCTTGCGGTTGACCAATGTTATTAAAACCGGATCGGATAAAGAACCGGAGAGCTCAAGGGTTCGTGGTTCGAGCGGTTCGTTGGGGTTCAACCGGATTTTTTTCTTTTTTTAAATATATTATTTTTTAGATTTTATATAAATATTATGAAAATATCACTATATAAAAAATTAAAAATAGTTTACAAAAATACATTTATCATCAAATATTAATAATAAAACTATATTTTCAAGTCATTCAACATTTATAACAAAAATTTAAGATAAATATAGTAAAAAATTGTAAATTTTTAAAGAAATTCTTCAAACATAAATTATAAAATTTTATTTTATTCATAAAAAATTCATTAAATTGTTTAAATTTTAATTATTTTGTATTTATAATTTTATTTTATTTTTTCCAGTAAAAAATAATATTATATGAATATTTTGGATAAAAAATTGGTTTTTTTAAAATCAAACCGGTTTATTATCATTTAACCCGATTTAACCTGTTTTTTGACTATTTGAAATAGTATCTTCCGATTTTTATTCAATCCGATTTTCATTCATCGAATCAATCCGACGGTTCACGGTTAAACTGATTCGACTGTCCTATCCAATTTTAATAACACTGTGATTGACGCTTGACTTGAAATAGTTGAAGTCAAGCGGCTAATTTTGGCATTTTGAAATAGTTGAAGGTCAAATTAGTAAAAATGAAAAATTATGCGCAATTGGGGCATTCGAAGAGTCAAACTTAGGACCTCTCGCACCCTAAGCGAGAATCATACCACTAGACCAGATGCCTTGCGCCCTAAACAATACAAATTATATATTATCTTATACTATTTATTAACCTACCTCAGTTCATTAAATGTTTCAAATAGAAAAATCTTTAGGTTGAAATTTTAGATTTTTTTTTTCGGAAGAATAAACTATTAATTTATTAATCACTTGATTATATCATTTGACGCTAATGACAACCTTGATGATTTTGTTCACAATGTTCTTGGTATATATTTAACCTACTTTTAAATGTCTTTTAACCTAAGGCTCAATAAATGAACGATGTTTAAGTTATTTTATTGTATAATTACCCAACGAAAGAAGAATATATTACTCTTTAATTCAGAAAAAGGATAATTATTAATTCCTAATTAGGAATTAATAGTTCAGACAGATTACAAATAATTGTTCAGAAAGTGCAAATGTACCAAAGCAATCAATATATATATATATATATCAAACTAATAATAGAATGACATATAATAATTATGAAAATTACTTTATTATTTACTTGCATGGTATTTTATTATTAGTTTTGGACTATGAAAAACTGGTGAATGAATAGCAGATAATACTTATGGTGATTTATATGAAAGAAAACTTTTAGGCCAAACAAGGTACTAAATACTTGTACAAAGGTTACCTAGCATCAGTTTTATAAAGTTCGGTACCATAACTTTTGGTTATATGATAGTAATTTTTTTTAACCTTATATTCCATTAGACATTTTCTTTCTTTATTATTATTATTATTAGAGTTCGCATTTTTGTTACCTTCCTTGGAACAATTTTGCTAGTAGAGTTTGTTGTTAAAGTTTGGAATGCCCTTGTTAAACTGATATGCGAGTCCATTTTGCGTTAGTGTTTTTACATAAACATTTCATTTCCACGGCAAACTGTTCAGATAGTAATTCAGTTTATGTGTATATTTAAACTATTAAATTGCATGTATTAATTTGATCTAACAATTTAAATGTGTGTATATTATATTTTACTCCGTTTAAATTAGTAAGATTTGGATGAATTATAAAAAAATTTGTTAAATTAAAACGGTCATATTTTAATATAAAGGGCCCATAAGCCCAAATTAGATGGCCTAGTTAATAGTTGGACTATAAAATAGGAATTGAATTGAGGAAATTATCCTAGTTGCCAACTTTTTTTACATTGTTCCGAAAAATACAACCCCTTCCACTTAGTTTTCATAAATCTCACTTTTTAAATTATTTATTTCACAAATACAACTTTTTTTTTCTCAATATAAAAACTCAATTATCCTTCCTATATACCGTGTTTTGTTTTCGCCTCAGCTGATCGGACGAGTTGTATTTTTATTTCTATTACGCCGATCGGAATTTCTTTCCGTTGCTGACGATTTCGGAGACTTTGTTCATTATCCGGCGAGTTTGTGCTATCTTTCCGACACTTCCAGCACTCTAAAACTTCAAGTTACGTTTTGCGGTGTGTGTTTATTCATCTTTGCAATTTTTGTTTAGTGCAGTTTGGTTCCTTTTTTTTCACATGCCGTTTTCATGATATTTCTATTTGCAGGTATTTTATTGTTTGGATTTTATTTTGGAAAGAAAGTTCTTACTTCTTTGTGTGTTAATTTGGCATTTATCATAACTGATGCTACTGACTTCATGTTTAGATTTTTTGTTGAATCTGTGTATTTTGATTGTAAATTATTTATCAGTTTACATGGAGAAATGATGTGGTTATGTAATTCAGATTTAGGAAAGAATTGATAGAGGTATGGAAAAATTACCAGGGAGATTGGGTTTCGGATGATATAGTATAATAGGATATAATTGCAAGTTATTTTATTCATATTTTCAAAAGGCAAAATGCTAGTTTCGATAGGATAAATTATTTGGTGAATTATTAGGTAAGAGATGAGCAAAAATTGGGATTTGTTGACACTTTTTACAACGGATGAGATAAGGTAATCAATTTTTTCAATGCACCTACAAATTCCTAAATCCAAATGGCTTAAACTCTATGTAATCTGATTTTTGTTTAGTGCAGACAGTTTCCTTTTTGTTCACATGCTGTTGTCATGACAAATTTCATTTGTGTGAAATTAATGATGGTTAGAAATAATAGTTAAGTTTAAATGTAATTGGTTGTAGTTATATTATATTTTAGTGTTATGCAGTTAAAACCAATATTTTTATTAGATTTTAAATGTGGTTATATTTGTGTTTTGTAGGACGTTTACAATGACAGGGAGCATTCCAATTCTGTTGCAATATAATGGGAAATGGAGTGAACAAAACAAATATCATGATTTTGAAGTGCATGGAATATTGATTCCATCTACTTGCAGCTATGATGAATTGTTGTATATTATAAACAATAATCTGAGTGGCAGAAATACAAACAAGATGTTGGAGATCAAATATTCTATTGAAGATGGGTATCCACCACTGATAATAAAGGATGATATCTCAATGCTTTTTTTATTTGGAATTAAAAACCAAAGAGTCATGTTTCAAATCATATCCAATGTGCATTACAGAGATGGACAAGTGCGAAACAGGTAATTTATGCTATACACCTAGCACTTATACATTATACTTCTAGTAGACATAGGGTACACAGTGAGTACACACTGTATAATCCAATTAAAATATGTATTTTTGTGTATTTTGTGTTATAGTTAGAGTGTAATAAAGCTATTTATTGTTTTTATAATAGGTGAAAGTTACAAAACAACCTCAGATGATCTTGGAATCATAGAAGTTGAAACTGAAACAACAAATTTGTTTGTGGAGCAAGAGCAGGCAATTGTTAACTCAAATGATAATATTATAGATATGTTGATTATGTGAGTTTGGTGTGTAAACAAACAGTTAAGAGTTTGAATAACAAAGTTAAAGAAGTAGAGGATGAACAAATTATGTCAAATCCAATGTTATCTACAATTGAAGATGGAAAGTTGTTTAAAGACAAGGATATATTGAAGACAACATTAAACTTTTATGCTATAAAAAATGATTTTCAATTTAAGGTGTACTGGTCTTATGAAAGAAGGTATGATGTTAATTGCTTGGATGAGGCATACCCATGGCAATTAAGAGCTTCAAGGAAAGGGAATACTAAGATGTTCAAAATTCGAAAGTTCATAGCAACCCATTCTTGCGATTTGAGGTCAAGGTTAAGCAGTAAAAGGCAAGCAACATCAAATGTTATTGCCTTTTTTATAAAATTAAAATTTATTGATGTGAAGACTGTGTACACACCAGCTGATATAATAAGTGATATGATTGATGAATACGGTGTAAATATCAAATATATGAAAGCATGGAGGTCAATGGAAAAAACTATGGATAGCATTAGAGGTAAACCTTCCGATTCATACTCATTATTGCCAAAGTATTTGTATATGCTGAAAAATATAAATCTTGGTTCTGCAATTCATTTGGAAACACAAAATGACATGTCATTTTTATATCTTTTCATTGCTGTGGATGCATCAATTATTGGGTGGAAATATTGCTTGCCAATAATAGTTGTGGATGGTACATTTTTAAAGGCAACACATAGAGGGACTTTAATTACTGCTTCAACCCAAGATGCTGCTGGAAAAATTTTTCTTTTAGCATTTTGCATTATTGATTCTGAGAATGATAGTTCTTGGGAGTGGTTTTTTGGAAAGTTTAGGCAGACATTTGGAATAAGAGATAACATGTGTATAATATCTGATAGACATGAAAGTATTCATACAATGGCTACGAAAGTGTATCCTAGTGTCCCTCATTGCATATGTGTGTATCACTTGCTAAACAATGTGAAAACAAGGTTCAAGAAAAACTCGAAGAAGATTAGAAATTTATTGTTTAAAGTAGCTGAATCATATACAATTGAGTAGTTTGATTATTATATGGCAAAGATTAAGAAAGTTGATAGTACGATAACAAACTACCTATGGATGGTTGGATATGAGAAATGGTCGAGAGTCCATTCTATTAATAATAGGTATTTGACAATGACTTCTAACATTGCTGAGTCTTTGAATTCTATAATAAAGGCTGCCAGAAATATACCGATTATGGGTTTAGTTGAGTATTTACGCAATTTGGTTCAAGAGTGGACTTATGCAAATAGGAATATAACCATGTCAATATTTACAAAACTCACTAAAAAGTATGAAGACCGGCTGAAAGAAAACTATATTTCATCTATGAGAATGAAGGTAACAAAATGATTTTATTTTTATTTTGTTGTTATTGTCATATGGTCATATATATTTATGTTATCATGTATGTAATAATGTGCTTGTTTGTTTTGATATTTGCTGGTTGTTGTTAGATATTAGGTTATTGGTTATCACATTGTTAGATTAGTTGGTTATTATTGTTTGCTGGTAGATATCAGGTTCACCAGAAATTGGGGGCTTCAAACATGTAGAACTAATGGTTTTCATCCTAATTAAATATGTATTTGCAGGTCATGCCATCAAACAATGATATATTTAGCGTGTTGGTGCAAGAAAAAACTTTCAATGTAGATTTTAAAGAGAGAACATGCACTTGCAATAAGTTCCAAAAAGATGAATTACCACGTGCACATGCCTTAGCAGTGATAAATGATAAGCATATGGATTGTTATGAATACTGCTCAAATTACTACATGAAAGAGACTATGTTGGCAACATATGAGGGAGTAGTGCATCCTATTCCTAGTCAGATTTATTAGAACACACCAAATACTGTTGGAGAGGAGCTTGTACTACCACTAATAGGAAAAACACAAATCAGGAAGACCCAAGAAAAGAAGAATCAGAGCAGAATGGGAATCAAACATCAAAATAAGGTGCAACAGATGTGAAAAACATGGGCATAATCGAAAGACGTGTAGAGGCATTCTAAAAAATGACAATATAGCTGTTTTTTATTTTTTATTGTTTCATTCTTCATAGAAAAATACAAATTGTTCAGCAAATATAAAAAATCCTTACACAATTGAAATTGAAAGATTTGGATGAATATTATGAAAAATTGACATGAAAAGTATTATTGAAATTTTATATTCTCCTAGTTTTTATTTGAATACTGGGTCTGTTTTTACTATTCAACAAACGTGTTCTTTATAATTTGCTTCAGTATATATATATATATATATATATATATATATATATATATATATATATATATATATATATATATATATATATATATATAGTCATAAATCTTAATTCCCTGTTTCTATATACAAATATTTGGGATGTGTTTTGTCAGTAGTTTGACATATGGTTTTGATGTAGATACATAGTTACAAATTTAGTAATCTTGGGATATGATATCTGAGTGACTAACAACCTTGGAACATAATGCCTCTAATGCTTCCTTTGCTTTTACAATAGTATCAAATCCATCTACTGCTAAAGATAAATTATCTGTTGCATTTTTCTACGCATAGTTGCAAATTTGCCATGCATATAATATAAAAATGCCATACTTCACCACCTTACTTTGGATCAATGAAATATAGTATAATTTGTAAGAATATTCCACCAAATCAAAATTAAAATAGCTGTTGCTTTTTTTTAACTTAGTATTTCATTTAATTTAATTCCTATTTTCGAAGTGAAATCAGAAGTAATATAAAAACAATAGTTTTCATACATTAATTGAGCAATGATGATATATAGAAGTGATTATTTTTATACAATAAAAACATCATTCATTCATTTTTTCCTTATAAATGTTTTGGAGCTCTTTTTAGTTGGTGCTTCATCATCACTTGCAATGTTCTGCTACTGTTTTTCCAGTCCATGATGATATAATAAAATAGCTAGCCTTTGTCGATGCAATTCCACGTCAAAATCTTTAATTGGCCATGCTTTACCTTCAATGAGGTACTCAATGAATGATGCAATAAACAGCCCACAATCACTACAATAATAAAAAGCAGAATCATTTATTAGCAGCTAAAAATCAAGTAGTAAAATAAAATTCAGAAAACCTGTATGTAAAACTTACAGATAGCGTTGTTTGGGCAAATCTTTTACATAAATTACATCAAAAGGGTCAGCTAAATTCACATCTTTGTATGGCCTTTAGTCAAGCTTGATATCCTTCCTTAATTGATAGAAACTAATATAGTCCAAGAATAATGGCAACCCAACACTATAAGCCATAATGGTGTCCTCAAAGGATGTTTTACTTGTAGAAGTTCCCAAAGAATCATAAACATAGATGCATCTCTTTCGAATACACAGATGACCCAATATCCAATGAAATTTTTTTGTGACATTTATAAGAAAAAAGATATCGTCAACTTCTACCCATGGTCGAGCACAATGCAAATCACCACCTAAGATATATTCAATAATAGTTTCCTCTTTCCCAACTAAGCTCATGTCACTTCCTTTTTTCAGAAATTTTTTATAAAATTTTTGTATAAATTGGTCAAAGAAATTATCAATTGTTGTGAAGTTCATACAAACACCATCTGAATATTTTCCCTTCTTCCTTATGTAGTAAAAAATAACATTTAAGTGCTGTAGACAAAATAAATACAGAAAGCAATTAAATAAAAAAGAATTCAAAAATTAAAATTAATATACATCAAGTAAGCTCATTTTATACACTTAAGTACACAACTAATCCTATTTTAAGTATACTACCAGTTAATACACAATATACAACAAGTACACTGTGTATACATCATGTGTACATGGTGTATATAACTAGTACACACGTATACACTATGTACAGCTAGTATGTATGGTGTGCACTAGATGTGTATTAGATGTATAATAGTTGTGTACTAGATGTATAAAATAGCTACAACATGTACACAGGGTGTATACAACATGAATGTAATGTGTACTAGATGGTGTGTACTAGTTGTACACACTGTGTAACATAGTGTGTATATCATGTGTACACCGTGTGTACTAGTTGTACATAGTATGTGTACAGCATGTACACATACATGATATACACACTGTGTACTAGTTGTACATAGTGTGTATATCATATGTACACCGTGTGTACTAGTTGTACACAGTATGTGTACAGCAAGTACACATAATGTGTACATAATGTACACAATACGTACATCATGTGTATGCCAAGTACTAGTTGTACACACAGTGTGTACATTATATACACACTTTGTACAACATGTACATGCTATGTGTACTAGATGTACACACGGTGTATATCATATGTACACCGTATGTACATCTAGTACACGGTGTGTACATGTTGTACACAGTGTGTATATCATGTTTACACCTTGTGTACATGCTGTACACATTATGTACATTTAGTACACACCGTCTATACATCATGTATATACCTTGTGTATATATACACAGTATGTACTTATTGTATGCATAGTGTAAATTATGTACATAAATATTATAATGTTCACAGAAATAGCATAGCATGTAATGATCAAACTCCCTCAATTCTCCCTATATAACAAATTAGAAGTGTGATTTTAAATATACATACCATAGAGGATATAGATTGACCGCCATATACCAAGTAATGGAACCATGACCTCTGTGTAATTTCATCAACTTCAAAATCAAAGGGAGGATTTAAAACATCATCTTCTGGACGATAAACTTTTTCCTAAAAAACATAAGCATCTGTCAATGCATCTTTATATACATTATCTTCAAATAAAATTTAAATTTTAAGATTTTTTATTACCTATTCTTAGTTTTTATTCCAGTGTCCACGAAGGTATTGAAGGCTGACATTAATTCCAAATCAACATACTCACATATTTTGTTGTCTAAAGGTACTGAACCTTTGACAAAAGTCTTGATGTAAATGCTTTTCACTTTTACATCACTTGAACCGAAATTAGTAACATACAGTGATTTCAACACAATTGATGGTTTAACATACCGTTTCTCAACAACTGGTGTCATGTCATGGGTTTCACCTTCATATACTATAATTTCGGTGCCAGTTACGGTAAGTTCTTCAATATCCTATTTTAAAAAATAAATCAAAAATAATTTTAAAAAACACACTAAAAATTTTGAATTAATATTAAGTAAAGATCAAAGACACACATTATTATTTAGTTGGGAGTCATTATGTATGGCAGCTGCATATATCTCATTAAATAAAGTGCTATCCATCTCATCACTTTTAAGCAGACTAGATACAGAAAGGCAATCTTCTGTTTTCATCTTTATTTTGTGGGCTTTAACACCCTAAAAAATTAATGAATGCATATTACAGATTATAGCACCAAAATAAATTTTGTGAAACTTAAAAAAATGAAACACAAATATTTTAAAGAACAAAATAAACATACCATTTCATCATCAAAATTTTCATTTTGTTCATCAATTTGGTCTTTCATATAATCTGTTGTTTCAGCTCCATCATCATTGATGCATTTTTCATATTTGACTTCATAATCAGATAACTACACACCATAATAACATATATAATGGAAAATTAAATAATGTATATCCAAATGTATGATTTATTTTTTCAAAATATTAGAAATTCATATGCAAAGGAAAACATCACCCCATGTATCTGTTGATCTACACCCAATTCTACATCGTCGTCTAGTCCATCGTTTTGAAACTCGTGATGTTGTTGAGACTCATTGTTGTGAGTCTGTTAAATGGAAAAAAAATTAAAATAGTAGACATTATAATAAATAAAAAAGATAAAAAAAATTAATTTTACCTGAAAGCTGTTGACAGAATCTAGTTTTTGTGAAAGTACAACAATTGTGTCAATAACAGTTTCAAAGTTTTTTTCAAAGTTGACTTTCATGCTGTCTGTGCTGGACCTTAAGCTTTTAATATCTTTTCTCATTTTCCTTTGTCTTTTATCCAATTTTTCTATCTTTCTTTTCAATTCCAAGTCTTCATGTTTTCTATGGATTTTTTGTTTTCTTTTATGTGTAGAAGAAGCTGAAAAATTAGGCTACATCGGAGAATTATCATCATCAATATCTTTTAATGCCTCATCATCTTTACCAATATTCCTTTATTCTCCCTTTTTGAATTTTCCATCCAAATTCAAATTCTTCCTCTCATCTTCCGATAGACAAATATTTTTCAACTTCAACTAAAAAATAAAAAGCAAAAAAAAACAAATAATGAATTGTCGCAAGATCATCCCAAATTAATACGATTTCAAAAAAAGAAAAAAAAAGGAAGAAACATGATGACTTACATCTTCGGCAGAATTATTGAATAATGTGCTTGAAATATCCTTCAAGCTTAATTGAACTCCATTATCTTTCCATTTTAGGATCCGTGGGCTTTTGTTTTCTTCTTTTATGTCCAAATACTTGGTGATATTTCCACAGCACTCGTAAAACCATACTTGGAATGAATAAGTAAACCCATAGATTCTACACATTGTAACATTCGATTCTTTTTTGTCAGCTCTAGCCCTTTTCCGAATAAACTTTCCCTTGAGGCTACTAATTGTATAATTGAACACCTCTTTTCCCCATGGATAATCATCAAAGTTTCCACAATCAACAAATCTATATCCTCCTTGGAAACATTTTTATTATTATTATGAGCTAGTAAAAAATAGTATATAAAGAATAACACTGCCAACTTCACAGCTTCTTCATCATCATCAAAACTATCATTAAAAAGTGTTGGATATTGATTTCTTACAAATTTTTGGAGAACTATGAAAATATTTTTCAAAAAGTGTACCACTTTGACATTGTAAGCGTTTTATCATTTTTCCATTGCACTTCAGACCATTTATAAGTGCAAATTCATCTAACCCAAATGTCAATTCGACTCCATCATGCATTAAACAAAATTCTTTTTCATTATCAGAATGTATTTCTCTAAGAAATAACAAATGGAAAAGTTGACCATGGAGATTTATTTCAGGCATATCTAAAAAATACCCAAAACATGTTTTTCTGAATCTTTCTAGTTGTGATGTTGTCAGCTTATCCTTTATCAAGGTGACGGTGGAACAATTCATGTAGAAGTTAAATCGTACTGTTTGGAAATCATCTGTATTCTCAACCTGAATAAAAATTTAAGTTTTAGAGCAATATTAATAGTACAAATGATGCATAAAAACAAACATAATAAAATAAAAAGTATACATATTGCATAAAGCTAGTAAACATCATGTACAGTGTACATACCATTGTGTATATTCTGTGTACATCATGTACACATCTAGTACACAGTATGTGTAAATCATGTACATAATGTGCAGATACTGTATATAGCATGTACACACTATGTGTATATCATGTACACAGTGTGTACTGTACACAAGTATACAATACATTATGTACACAAGTACATAGTATATTTTTTACACAAGTACACAGTATGTGTACTAGATGTACACACTGTGGACATAGAGCGTACACCATGTACACACTATGCATATAATGTATACAATAAGTATACAGTGATTGTACATACTATATACAATAGGTACACATTGTGTACACCAAGTACACATGTTGTATACATAATATAAAAACATACATTGTAATTTACATTTAAAATTTACCGTTAGCATTACATTATAATACATTCAAAATGTAAAGAAAAAGAAAAAAATAATTACCTTTTGTTTTTTGGTAGTTTGAGAATCATGACTTATTGTTGCAGTTTTACTATGATTTCTCTTAGTTCTTTTTATGGTCATTGAACTCGAGCCATCATCTTCGCTTTTGTCTTCTTTCATGTTCTTCATGTCATTCCTTTTTTTTTATTTTATTGATAATTTGTGAAACACTTCTAGGTCGAGGAGATGAACTCAATCTAGTATCAACCATTTTTGTCTGTGATATAAACAGGTAAATATCAAAAACACTAATCTTAGTTCTGATCCCTCTGTTTTGTGTTCAAAGTGAGAAAATATAGTCTATGAATTAATGAGGAAAAAATAATTAAATAAATAATAAAAATAAAGCATTAAAGTATCTATTAATGCACTATTTTGCACATTGGATTAAAACTTTTATTATGTAACAATTTTAATATTAGTTTTTTCTTCACATTCCAAGTTTTGAATTCATAATATTTAAGATAGGGAAAAAAAAAAGAAGAAAGCGAGAATATCCAGAGTTTGGTTGAAAAAACCAAAGAGTTATTGTGGAAGGAATAGTTCTTAGGTTGCTAAAATTAGACATGGCTACAACAAATCAAATATTGGTAGCCAAGTTATTTGTAGAAATTTTACACCCATATCAACAAGTGAAATTCAAATCACATTTTCAATAAAACAACACTCCCATGCAAAAAGAAATAGTAAATCTAGACATATTGGCATTTTCAAAAGCCAAGTAAAGGAAGTTGCATTATAATATTTTGCAAGTCTAATTGCTTTCTCAGGACTCTAAATTGGACAAAGCTCATAGTTAGGATAAAGTAGCTTCAAACAATAAACAAATAAATAAAATGAATAATAATAAAAAAAGAACCATTTACTACAAGTAAGAAATTGCTCGCCAAAAAGGCCAAAGTGATTGGGTGACTACAATAAAGTTATCAAGAGTAACCATTATTCTTCAAACTTTTCAAACTATGTAACAGAATGCCATAGAAATAGTTTTGAGAAATTAAACAAGGAATTAGCAAATGCTCAGTGTATATCACATTGATAGTCAATAATTCTGTTGATCTAGAATTTAATAGATTTTAGCACAATTGCATCAAACCAGCAAATAAGAGAAATTTTAGACAATCAATCAGTGAAAGAGATAGATATAGGTTATCACTTACTCGGTAATTTCAGCAGGAGGGGAAACAACATATTGATTCAAAGAACTCAATTCCTCAGATTGGTCAATGTAAAAAACATGGAAGGGCATTAGTTAAACAAAGCAAAATGTAAAAGGATAAGATTTAAAAGCAGAAAAGCTTACAGCAGCCTCTTATTGTTTTGGTACTGTGAAAGAAAATGCGAATATGTGTTCACTTCTTTTAGGACTTTTAAAAAACACTTAATATTCTGAAAATAATAGTTAGCAAAACCCATTTAATCGCTCATTCTAATTGAAAAGCAAAACAGAGTATCAAATAGAAAGGAATAAAAGCCTTATCAGGAAAAAAAATTAAAAAGAGCAACCTTATTGAATTTAGTTAATTGTCCATAATACTAAAGATTCAAAGAATAATCACACTTCAGATCTACTATCAATAATTTTAGAAGTTAAACAACAAAAATTATCACTGCCACGTTTAAAATCTATAAACCAACAAAGATAGAGAGAAGCATATTTAAGTGAAAGGTATCAAAATCTCATATATAAATCGACAGAAACACAGAGAAGCATATGAAAATTTTGACAGAGAGTTTAGAGATTCGATCTTTCGATAAATGTTTCAAACCAAAAAATCAAAATCAAAAATAAAAATAAAAAAAGAAAAAGAAAGTAGAAATATTAACGGAAGAAAAATGTGAAATCATAACTGACCTCGTGAGATTCAAATTTTGATTTCCAAGAGATAAATCACTTTTTCATTGAGTGGTGATCAAAAATCAGTAATCGATCGAGACAGAAAGTCGCCGGTGATCGAAAAGGCTTTAAGAGGTGATTAGCGAAGAAAGTATAAAAGTGAGAATACGCAGATTTGTGAAGATGAGAGGTGAAGAAGTATAAAAGAGGTATTTTCTGAAAATAAAAGTAGTATTTTTTATATTAAAAATTTAAAAAAGTTGTATTAATGAAAAAATTATGTAGTAGTTGTATTTTTTGTTATTTTATATTTTTTCCCGTATAGTTTTGTAAAAACCCCAATTGAATTTCAATAAGATTCACATAGGAATGTGTTAGAAATTTCCGACCAAAATGATTAGAAATTACGTGACATTATCTTTATTTTTTTTTCTTAATTATATTACACTACAAGAAAAATTCCAATTCTCAACGAAAAATTACCGACGGAAATTTTTTTCTGTAAATAATAACCGACAAAAAAATCTTTTCGTAGGCAAAATTATCGAAGACAAATGTGTATTGTGACGGAATAACAAATTTATCGTAAATAATGGAGGAAAATTTTTTTCATCAGACTCTACCGACTAAAATTAGTGACGAAATTGAAAAATTCATCATTAAATTGGCACCAATTTTTCACCATTGAAATTGGACATGAAATTACCTGATGGAATACTTTTTTGTAGAAGGAATGAGTTAGATAAAGATACTCGCACAGGTAAATATCCAAAAGCATGTTATACTTTGGATAAAAGTATTGTCTGAAATTTCCTGATGGTTTTGTTTCGAACTTGGCAATGTGTGTGGACATAAGAAAGTACAAATTATTTGGCATGAAAAATCACGATTGTCATGTGTTTATGCAAAGGCTAATCCCAATTGCGTTTTGAGAGTTGTTACCGACAAAGGTTTGGGAAACAATAATAGAATTAAGTTTTTTTTTCAAAATCTTAACATCATCTGAAATACAGTTGGCTGACATGAAAATACTAGAACAATTAATACCAGTTATCTTATGCAAATTAGAATGAATTTTTCCTCCAAACTTCTTTGATTATATGGAGCATATACCTATATATTTAGCATATGAGGCTAAACTTGCTGGTCCAGTTTAATATCGATGAATGTATCCATTTGAGAGGTAATTACATATGAAATTTAGATATTACTTATAATATGTTTTCATTAGAAACTTTAATTAAAATACTAAATAATGTAAAAATTTGCATCACTTGAAGCAAAATGTTAAAAACAAAGCTAGAGTTAAAGGATTGATATATAATGCATACTAGTAGATGACGTATGTAAATTTGGTTCACATTATTTTGAGCCACACGTGCATACAAGAGAAAGAAAAGTTTCTCATAATGATGATGGGGGTGAAACAAGTGAAATTGATGGTAACTTATCAATTTTCACATAGCTTGGCCGAGCATATGGATGATCAAGTAGAAGAATGTTTATAGATGAAGAAATAGAGGCTGCCCATGGTTACCTTTTATATAATTGCCAAGAGGTTCAATCTTTCGTGCAGTAAGTATGATTAAAATTTTAAATTATTATACTTTGGTATTCGAGGTGCGGTGGATATAGTTTTCTTACTAAATAATATTGTTTTTAGTATATATGAAGAATGGTTACACGAACTAATGCCAGAAAAAACACAGGATGATATCAGTAAAAAGGTCGATAAACACTTTCCTTGATGGTTTGAAAAATATATAAGTTTTAACTTCCTAGATATCAAATGCAAATTTCTAGGTAAATTGAAATCTTTTGCAACAGCCAACAATTAATTATTGATGAAAATTTGAAAAATATTAGAAACTTTTATTTTCACTCTTATTTGCTTTTTTTTTTTAGAAGAATGTATGTTTTTCTGCAAATGGATACAATTAAATATTATTTTTGTTTGATCTTGGATGAACTGCATGTACTTTATAAACTATATAATATATATCAAAGAGTGTAATACTCTAACTTTATAAACTATATAATATATTATATATCAAAGAGTGTAATACTCTAAATCACGATATCGATTCGAATGACAAAATGTCATAATTACCGGTTGCATCCTTAGTTGACTGATTATTTATTACCTAATCCAAATGATGTCTTTTAACTTGGATACAATAATTTCTTTAACTCATTTATTTTATAGACAATCGGCATATATTATATACATATATCCATATTTATTTTCATTTTTGATAATTTATTAAAAATTTGAACAGTACAATGACTGTATCCGATGCTTGTCCTCCTGTAAAAGATTCAAATTACACTCCCAAAATGCCACACATCCATCAACCACCAAACAACCTAGATCAATCACAATCCAACCATCTCAATTTCTACAATCCATCCGTTCGCATCACATATATATAACACGTCACATTATATGATGTAACTTACACAATTCTTCTCCTTTAATTTACAAACACAAGTCTTCATTAAATTCTTTTACACAAACAAATATATATATATATATATATGTGCGCGCGCGCGCGCGTGCCCGCACATGCCCAAAACAACTATAAAATACATTTATGTTCAACCTTTTTCTTCTTAAAATGTACGTGCCAAACAAATCTTCCTCCTATAGTCTCCTATCTCCACTTCCCACTGCTACATGTTCCTTGCAGTCAGTCAAAATAAAATTATGCGCTTAATAATTTAGATATTTAGTGGTGGATACACTATCACAATATTTTATTCATAAATATATAATCAAACTTTTTAGCTTAAATATTCATTACTACATTTTTATTTGTCTATCACAAATATTAATATTAACATTATTTTATTATTTTATTTTTCACATAAATCATTTATTACTAACATTATTTATATTACAAATTACTTATTTATTCCTGTACATATATTTAAAATTCTTACATAACTTCTTAAAATTTTATCTAATCTTTATTACTAATTATTTTCCAAATTTACTCACTAAATCCACTTTTTATGTCAAAATTTCATTTTAATTTCTAAACTTTTAATTTATCACAATTTTCATCATTTTTATAATAAATTTACATTTTTTCCTTTTTATTACAATTTAGACCTTATAAATACTTAGTGCAGTGAAAAATTACTATAGAATCCTTGATTATTTCTTTTTTTCCCATTGTCATCTTTTTACTATTTTACCCTCATTCACCTAGTTTTCATCATTTATTTACACTTTTTTCATTTCTTTTCCACTTATTTACCTTATTGCCATTACTTAATCGCTTATTTACATTTTGACATCGTTAATCTTTTATTTACATTTTTGCTATTATTTATTACTTATTTAAATATTTATCCTCTTTTTACCATTAATTTACATACTTGCCCCCTAGTAGCAACCAATGGACACTTTCGAACGGAAAATGTGGGAAGAGGATTCCAATGGCCCAAAATGAGTTGATATAACCACATGAAGTAACTAATGCCTCAGCTAACATTTTTCATGTATCCCACTCTATATACATAAGTAGATCTACAACAATGACTCAACTCAATTTACTACTACAGTATAGGTCCTGTGACTTTTTAATTATATCCTATATTTCTGATTTGACCACTAAACAAATGGATTTTTCAGTACATATATTTTTCACATTTTTACTAAGTTTGCATTATATATCATCACACATTTGCGCTTTTCACACAAATTTCATCAAATACTCATATGTACATAACATATCCATCAATCATCGTCATAAATACATCAAAGGCATGTCATATTCATTATGTATTCCATCCTGCCAACGAGATGTTTCACCCATTCATGATGTTTCATCATGATTAAGCTTTACATTCATGCCAATTAATCATTTTACGCTTTAATTGGTCATTATACATCAAAATTCAACTAGTATTTATACAAACATCAATCGGCCAAAACTCTATTCAAGCACTGTTGCTTGTTCATCATTAAGACTAGATTCTATTCTTGTTTGATTACTCTAATCATGCATTTCATGTCAAGATTCCATTGAATTTCAAGCATTTTCTCTTAATGAAGGATTCGGCCACATGTAGACTTTGAGCATTATGGATTCATTTCATTCTTTTTTCATTCCCTATGGCATATTTAACTTATGAATACATTAATTCATCACTAAACCACTTAATACCTACCATTGTATGCAATTTTTATGAGTTACATAAGCTAAATTTGATGAAATAATGGGGTAAATGTATCCACTAGCCTTATTTAAGCTTTCTTTTCCTTTTATTCACCTTAAGTTATTTTTATTGAAATTTGTAGGCAATTGATAAAATAATTCAATTTCCTACAAATTTCAATAAAAATAACTTAATTTCACTTACTTGAAGATTTTTCCCAACTTGAAAATCTTCCAATTTCTTGCCTCAAATCTCCCTCTAAGCTTAATCTAAGGTGCAATTAGTGATGAAGATGAAGAAATTAGTGGCATCGGGGTGAAATTTTGGTGGAAAATAGGAGCTTGGAAGCTTAGCAATGGAGGATTAATGATGGAACTAAGCTACGGGATTAGGGAAGAAGATGAAGGTCGGTTTGGCTGTCCAAAGGCTGGCCATATTCTGTATTTTACAGCCTCCAAAATGGATGGCTAGGATGCATTGGTCACTATTCAATTCAAGGGTCCAAATTAAGCCACTTGTCAAGCTATGATTGGTCAAATATTTTTATTATTAAATTACCATGAAAATTATTCCAAAAAAAATATAAAAATATCATTTAGCATGTGCATAAAATTTTAGGTTAAAATGAGATCTTTTCGATATATTTCTTGATAAGGATGTGAATCATTGGTGTGAAATCTAAATTTTCAAAATTATTTAAAATTTTATTTTTCATTTTTAAAAATTTATTGAGATTATTTCTAATGGTCCCATGAAATCATAATAGTTTTATGAGGCAAGAAAAAATTTTTGGATCAAAACTAGATCGTTTCAATATATTTCTCGATCAGAAAGTGAAATTATCAGTTCGAAATCAGAATTTAAAAGTTATCCAAAAATTCATTTTTCAATTTTAAAAATTTATTAAAATTATTTCTAATGGTTCCATGCAATCAAAATAATTTTATGAGATGAAAAAAATTTAAACTGGTCAAACTATAGTCAATTATGATCATTATTCATGCACACCTGCTATTTATTTTTATTTTTAATTGTTAAAATCTAATTTGATCTTAATTTTATATCAAATTATATCACCGGACTCCTCTTGAAATGTCTTTTCAAATGGTAAATTTTTTTTTTTTTAATTTTGGATGATGCTATTCACTTCAGTATCGCTATTCACTGCTATAATATTCACGTGATCGGAATTTCGAGTGCATTATAAAGAGTTCATTGAAGTAATTGATGCAGAGAATTTTAGTGTCAAATTGTCAATTATAAGTTAAAAGATATGAACAAAACAAACATAACTAACTTACAATTTTTACATCTTAATTACGTTGTTTAGATTATATCTCTTAGCACTGTTCTGAATTTTGTATGTCATTTATCTTAGCATCAATAATTTTGTACTTTGGATTCAATTAATGTTAACAATATGGTGAGTTTTACATGTTAAGAAAATAAGAAAACATTGATCTCATAATATTCACATAACAAATCTGGAATCATATATTCTTTAAATATAATGCATGCTTTTTTTTTTTTTAGAAAAATATATGAAAATTTTAAATCTGATGAAATATATAAATTAAACATTATAATTATATGAAATATATAATTTGTGAATTAATAATACGTTATTTTGTTTTATTCTTATTAATTCTAATCAATTCAATCGTGAAGTTTCTATCAATTCTTTTTGACGACTATTTCCTCAAAAATTTTCTAGTCGATTGTAAAAAATAGAAAAAAGAGAGATTATGACAGCTTGGCTAGGGATGAGCATGGTTAACCGAAATTTAGGTTAACCAAAAAATTGATCTGAAATCAAACCGATTTTTAGATTAATCGAACCAAAATTTTAGGTTTATGGTTTTTATTTTAAAAATCGATGGTTAACCGATCCGAAATCGAATATATATATATTTTTTATGAATTATATTTTAAATTTTATACTTATATTTTTTAATTTTTGTGTAATTTATAAATATTATGATATATAATTTTGTAAAATATATATTTTTAATAAATAAACATTAAAATTATGTGCATAATTAATGTTCTATTGTTAGTTTTATATTGAATATTTTTATTTTTATGGAAATTTTATTTTTATTTTGATTATTTTAATGGATATTGTATTTAATTAATATTTTTTCATTTTTAAAGCATTTTTAACTATTAAAAATAATATTATAAATTGTATAATTTATTAAATTTATATATTAAATTTTTTTAATGGTTAACCGATAAATCGATCAGAAAAACTAAGTTAAAAACCAAAACCGATATAGCGGTTAACCGATAGTAATGGACTGATTTAAAAAATTATTAATGAATTGATTAACCGATCTATGCTCATTCCTAAACTTGACCACAAGTTATTTAAAAAAAAAATTGATAAAAAAAATATAATAAAGTTGGCGCAATGTACAATGATTTATTTCATGTAACTGTGATTCGTGACGGATTGGATTAATTGAATGACAAAATACAGTTTTTTAAATAAATATTTTATATCAGAAACCGTCATACTTGGTGCCGGATTCTGTCAAAAGTTTGACATAAATCGGCACCATATGTACTTATTTCTGACAAACAAAATATATTCTCAATGCAGGCTCCAATTTGATAAAAAAAACGGCACATTTAGTGCCGATTTCTGACATTTTAAATTTTTAAATTTTTTTTCTACTAACACCAAAATTTGAAATATTTTAAAAAATGATATCAATTTAAAAAAACCTGTACTAGAAGTCTTAAACAAAGGGTAGCATAATAGGAAGACATGAGAAATGCGATCCAATTTTTCTTCAAAGAGACGGCCCAACTCCAAAGTCGTTCGGCCATTTCGACAACCTTATCCAAAGTCGTTCGGCCATTTCTTCAACTTTATCCAAAGGTGAACTAACTAAAGAAGAACTTTAGCTCCACATGAATTAAAAAAGAACTAACTAAAAAAGAAAAGGACAGTGCCAAGTTCTTATATATTATTAAGACAGAATAAAAAGCATAAATATGAACAAATGTAGTTTGTTTAATTAAGGAACATAATATATTAATGTTCTCTTAATTGAAGGAATAGATTAAGTAAAGTACAAACCCAATTAAGACATAATCATTACCGACTATTTTCTCTCTCTCACGTATTGGTCACCGTAAAGGTCATTTGGATCCATTAATAAATTGACCATGCTTGCAAATCTTTGTTACAACATAGAAAACAGGCATGTTCCACTGCTATTTATACGCTATTTTATGTGAAATCATGATTTTAAAACTATCAAATAACTTTTCTATAAAAATTTATAAAAAATTACAAGTTAATTTTTTAGTATGTAAGTGGTCTAATGGATTTATATATGAATTTTATTCTTCCTATCATTTAATGGATATACTTCTTCTCTCCCACTCATCACAACAAATTTTTTTGTTCCATTCATAATCATAATTTTCGATTTCAAGAAACAATAATTTTATGTATTAAATAACCACGGAAAAAATATTTTTCAAGGTCGAATTAGTCGGCCCAATAGCACTTAGCAGAGCCCAAAATCCATTAGCAAGAAGAATCAAGCGTGAGCTGGAAGACAGGACATGGGGCACAATATTCGATTGGACTGATGGGACAACAAGTCCTATCAATCCACTGATACAAGTTAGTGCTCATGCCTTTCACCCACTCTCAATCACTTTGCCACTCACCTACTCCAAATGTCAGTTATCACGTTCTCAGTACTCAAGTACTCATCCTTTATCTTCTATAAATAACTTAAAGCACAATGGCTTCATGTATTGAACATCTGAGACTCTCTCTCTAAATACTTTTTCTCTAGAAAGCTACTGACTTAAGCTTCGAATTGCTTACGCCTGATCTGATCGGGCACTCTTTCTTGCAGGACTCTACCGTCTGATCGAGAACTACGACTATCAACTCTCTTTTCTTAGATAAAGACATTCTACGTCTTATCATTTAGTGTTTTCGTTGAGAGACGAGAGGCTACTCCCCGTAGACCTCTCCTCAAGGTGGGAATAGTGATAGTATCTTATCTCCTATCCCACATCGGTTAAGAACGAGGTGCCTGCGGACCTTATAAGGCCTGGGCCATCTCATCCCTGCAGACACGTTCTCTCGCTAGAAATAAATCCGTGAGGGCCTAGAGCCTAAGGCCAAGACGGGCCCAAAGCAGACAATATCTAAGGGTGCTCACCCTGAGCTACGAAAGTACTCACGAGTTAAGTGGGTCCTACTCCCTCAAACCTTTAGATGCGTTTTGGGGCAGCACCCCAAGAATAAAATCGTGAGGGATTGACTCGCAAAGCAGATAATATCTACAAAACGGCCGGTGTATCATTTGGTGATTTCATTTAGAGACGAAGGGACCTGAGAGGAGGGGCTGCTCCCCATAAACCTCTCTCGGGAGGAGGAATAATGATAACGTCCATTATCTTCTATCCCACATCGCCTGGACTTGAGTTGACAACGGTCCTTATAAGGCCTTCCAGCTTATCTCCCTATGTACGTGTTTTGGGGCAGCACCCTAGAAATAAAGCCATGATGGCTCAAGTTCAAAGTAGATAATATACACAGAGCCCAATCGAATCCTCCTCCCCGATCGAATCCTTTTACCATTGGAAATGCAAGAAGAGGGCTCCAGTATCCGAAGACCTCCTACCCGATCGGTTAGCGAGCGATCTATCATCGACTGGAATTGAGCTGGAAGGCTTTATAAGGAGTATTGCTAACTCAAGTCCAGCCGATGTGGGATAGAAAATAATGGACGTTATCATTATTTTCCCTCCCGAGAGAGGTCTACGGGGAGCAGCTCCTCGTCTTTCAACGAAAGCACTAAATGATAGATCGCTCGTTGACCGATTGGGTAGAAGGTCTTCGGGTACTGGGGCCCTCATCTCACATTCTCGATGGTAGGAGGATCCGATCGGAGAGAAGGATTTGATTGGGCTCTGTGTATATTATCCGCTTTGGGCTTGGACCCTCATGGCTTTATTTTTTTGGTGTTGCCCCAAAATGCGTATACAGGGATAGCCCTGTGCAACGATCGATTCAGTTCAATAATCAAATCAAATCGAAATAATTGAAAACCAAAATTTGAAGGATGTGACAAATCGAACCGAATCGAAATATATGAATAATCGAACAATAACCGAACCAAATTTTTTGGTCGATTCGATTCGGTTAACCAAAAAAATCAATAAATTAAATCTATTTAAAAAAATAAAAAATTGTAGGAATTAATTAATTATGAAAATATTTTAGCCTGAATTGAATTTTCCTTTTAGAAAAGCAAAATATGTAACTGAATTTTCTACATCTATTAAAAAAATTAAAAATTATTGTGTCGAGTAAAATGGAGAAAGTAATATTTATAAATTATCTCCTTGGTGTCTTTCTAGCTACTAATTTTTCTTTTGAGATTATTTATTTGGTTTACACTCAAATGAAAATCTGCTAGTTGTTTTTTGATTTTTCACATGGATAAAAATCTAGAGTTTATTTGTTTGATTTTCACTATAATGAAAATTCGTGAATTGTATTCTTGATTTTCGTTGGAATGAAAATCCGAAAACTCCTTCCTTGTTCTTGCCTCAAATTGGCGATAACTGCCTAATTCTTTTATCTTCTCTTTGCAGTCGTAAGCAGTTAAATCAGAACAAGCAATCTCCTCTCTAAATGACTTTCTGTTTTTTTAGATTTGGACCATGCCGCCCCCACCCCCTCTTTTTTCTTTTTTTTTTTGGTAACCCTTGAATGTCCATGTTGGATTTCATCTGTATTATTATTTTTATTTTGTCTTTTCGTTTAGATTGGGTTTAGACAAATTTACGGATCGGGGCAATCTTACATTGCCACCAAAATACTCATTTTTCAATCAATTATATATATATATATATAAAACATTATTGGTCTGATCTATAAAATTTGTTTAGGCAAGAATTTTCTTCATTTTTATCAATAATGTTCTTTTTTTCCCTCATTATGTTTAGTGCATAGGGCATGTTGCAGGGCATACATGTGTATGGTACACATACATACCATTTGATTAGATAAAACATAATATATATATATATATATATATACACACACGCACTAATCTGACAGTGCGTACGAGTACAAACCGTTGTATGCGCACATCGCTGTCTTGAGTGGCAGCTATAAAACGGATCTTGTGTTTGTAAATCAAGTTGCAGGTGTCCTCACCAGGCTGTGAAAAGTTAAATCCTAATATCATCTCTTAGATTTGTCTTTTTAAGCATAATAATATCCCATTGGAGGGTGAAAATGACTGTTGTCTCTCAAGACATTCTTGGTTGATGGAAGACAAATGATTTAATGTATCCCACTACAATTAATTGCTAGAAGTTTTTTGGTAGTGCATGTGTCCAAGGATGCCTCTATGTTTGCATTTGAGTGAGTTATCAAGTCTATACAAGTATGCTTCATGAAAACACTTGAGGGCTTAGGAGCATTGATGTACTCTCTCCATTCACTGTAGTAATTTTCATTTTAGGTAGATAATTTATCAAATTGTTATAACATTGATAATCTTATTTTTCATTTATTTTTGCAGTTTCTTGTTCAGATGCTCATAATTTACGTGCAATGGGAAATAATGTTAATTATCGATGGATCTCAAAGTCATGAATTTTGGATGATTAGAAATTACATATATATATATATATGTGTGTGTGTGTGTGTGTGTGTTTCTTTCTCTTATATTTTGGATTTTTCATGAATTCATATGAATCATATCTATAATTTTCTCTTATTGATGATATGTATTTATTTTAACAGCCTTATTGTCTTAAATGGCATACTGTATTTGACTAAATTCTAATTTTCGATTCCAATATTATTCTTATTATTTAATTTGTTAATGTAATTTCTGTTTTTATTAAATAATCACATTTATATTGTAAATCAAGTTTGGATAGTTTTCGAGTAACTATAAATAAATTCGAGATGGGTTTGAAAAATATAAGTGTATTTCTAATCGGGTTTCAACTACAAAAAAAAGGGAATTAGCGACGGACTATCCGTCTCTAATTAATCAAATTCCGTCGCTAATAAAATATAGCGACGGAAAGAAGCTTTGGCGTAAATTACTTTCGTCGCTAAAAATTACCAACGAACTTTGTAGTCGCTGTTACCGTCGCTAATATATGTTTATTTACTGAATTAGCACATTTTTAGCGACTAGTACACTCGTCGCTATTTCTGTCGCTATATTAACAATGTTAAATTTTTTAAATTTATGAATTTATTTTTTTTACATATAAATATTGTTTACCTAATATTTAATAGAGACCATACATAAATATGTAAATGCAAATCCAAATGTAATTTATAAATTTATAATATAAAACATAATATCAATTCATAACTAATATAGAATTATAAATTACTTGAAGTAATAAATGACTTTGTGACTCCACAAAGTATCATCCTAAACAATAATATTAAAAATAACATCCAAATTAACATTGACGATAATGTTCAAATAAAACAATCAATAAATAGTGGCGATGGCAATTTTAAAAAGTTCCATGGTTGTCGGATGGAAAATCATTATGTGAATTATCTCCTTGTGCACCTGAAGGGGAAACATCATCATGTGTAGGTGTTGTAGTATTAGGCTGAATAGGTGGTTGTTGAACTCCCCAAGTGAGGAAGTAATGATCGAATAGTCCGTGCAACAATTTCCTCGACATCTTCCTTTGTCAATAATGTCACATTCGAATTGGAGGCATTGCTTGTACCAGCACAACCTGATGTACCTGATGGAGAAACAACAGGCGGGACATATCAGCCAAGTCCGTATACTTTTTTCCTTTTATTACATCGTGCAGCCTCACAAAACAACTCAGACTCATCCACAGATGACTCATCTTGCGATCGCTCAGATCGGAGTTGCTCATACCTCTCCTATAAAACCACAACAATTTTTAACTAGCATAAATATTAGAACAACTGATTATTGACAATCATTTGCCATTTAAATAACTGTGAAAACTAAAACAACTGTATTTTCCATGTTACTTACATGCACCTCCCTGCTACGATCGGCCACATATATCTTTCCATCATGATTTATAGTGCGTGTGTGCAGGTAGGCCTCGGGAATTGTAGGTGGACGACCATACTCCTTCTCCTATATCATTTGCAATATAAGCAAAACTATTAGAATAATATATTTATGTCAATTTTTGCACTCAAACAATACTCTCTTATTGTAAGAGTACTACCACCATGCATCATCACTAAACATGTCTCCTGACATAAAGACAAAGCATGCCATGCAAGTAGCTGCTACTTAAAATCACTGCACTTAAATCAAGGAAGCCAAAAATACATACATATCAAAATTCAAGTGCAAACATCCATCATGGAAATGCAAAATACATACACTTGCATGCTACTCAAAATCACTGCACTTAAATCATGTAAATCCAAAATACAGAAACATCAAACTTTAATTGCAAACATAATTTCAGTTTAGTCAAATCCTGATATCAATTAGAAAACATTATGCAAAATAACATTATCACTAACATTAAAGTACAAATTGACATTCTAGTTAATATATATACTTACCAATCGCGAGATATGCTCACTAATAGAAATCGTTCCACCAGTATATGATCCAGGAGCTTTGTCTTCATTTCCTCCATAACGATTGAACTTTTTTGTCTTTGACACTTGAATGCGCGTAGGGAGATTGAAAATTTGATTCCACCTAGTCCATACTGGTTCTGGAAAGTCTTTTGGCTTTTCTTTGGACACCTTTACATTGTAAACGTAATCCTTATACCTTTGAGTGGCCTTTATCTCCCAACCTATCCGAATGAGACTATTGATTTCAGCATCCCAGCGGCAATTTTTCTGAAATTATATTAGCAGTAGTTTATTATTAGTGATAATTATACATAATATAACTTAAATGCATAATGGTTTATGAAAAAAATATATACATATACCTTGAATTCTCCCCAGTAAAACTCTTTGATTTCTCTTGAAACCTCCTTCCAACTAACTCCATTGATGTCTGTGCGCTGATGAAAGCTCATGGTCATAATCCTAGAGCATTAGGAGGAAGGTTCCAACCTGCAAATTATATTATATAAAAACAGAGATCAAGTTACAAATGTCTTTTTCACACATTTGTAGGAAGCAATTCATGCAAATGATATGTGGGATGTTTGATTCCAATGCATCAATGTCATCAACACGGAGAGCAGTGGATGTCAAATCCTTAAAAAATAAGCTTAGCTCTGTAAGAACCTGCCACACATTTGTAGGAAGCAATTCACGGAAGGCCACAGGAATCAATCGTTGCATAAATACATGGCAATCATGGCTTTTCATGCCAAATAATTTGAGTTTTGTCATGTCAACACAACGACCCAAGTTGGAAACGTAACCATCTGGAAACTTGAGTTCTTTTAACCACTCGAACAATACTTCTTTTGATTTCTTATCCAAGGTGTAGCAAGCTTTTGGATATTTACCACTTTCAGGATCCATTGCCAACTCTGGATGACAACAATATCTTTCTTAATCTAAACGTGCTTTTGTATTATCATTAGTTTTGCCTTCCACATTTAAAACTGTGTTAATCACATTGTCAAAAACATTTTTCTCAATATGCATGACATCAAGATTGTGTCGAATCATGTTTGTTTTCCAGTAAGGTAAATCCCAAAGTATGCTTCGCTTCCTCCAACCACAAGATTGACAAATGATCCCATTAACCTCATATGCATCAATCTCAGTGATTTTAACTAGACCCCACTGATCAATTTCTTCTAGAATTTGCTCCCCAGTTTTAATTGGTGGTGGTGGCATTATTTCAACATATCCCCTTCTGAAGTTTCGTCTATTTCTCCTGAATGGATGATCAGGCGAAAGAAACTTCCTATGATTATCGAACCATGTTTGTTTGCCACCACTTTCAAGTCTAACTGATTGTGTATGTTCCATGCAATATGGGCATGCATATTTCCCACATGTACTCCAACCAAACATCATAAAATATGCGAAAAAGTCATTGATTGTCCACATCAGCGCAGCTCGCATCTGAAAGTTTTGCTTTCTTGACACATCATATGTTGACACTCCATTATCCCACAATTCATTCAACTCATGAATCAAAGGTTGTAGATAGACATCAATTTTTTGCTTTGGATTTTTAGGGCCAGGTACAATAATAGTTAAAAACATGTAAGCCTCCTTCATACACATCCAAGGTGGTAAGTTGTAAGGCATTAAGATTACAGGCCATGAAGAGTATTTCCTACCATATTGACCAAATGGCTGAAAATCGTCTGTGCACAACCCTAACCTGACATTTCTAGCCTCAGCAGCAAACAATGGATGAGTTTCATTGAATTGCTTCCAAGCTACAGAGTCTGAAGGATGTTGCATAACCCCTTCATTTTGGATATGGTTATGATGCCATCTCATATGTGTTGTTGTCGTTTTTGATTGATATAGTCATTGTAACCTAGGGGTCAGCGGAAAGTAATACATCCTTTTATAAGCGTTGGCTCTGTGTTTGTGACATCCTACATGCATTTTCAATCTAGGGTGATTACAAAATCGGAAATGAGTCAAGTTATCATATTCTCGCCAAAACAACATGCATCCCTTATTGCAACAATCAATTTTTTGGACAGGTAAGCCTAAGCTTCTAACAAGCTTTTTTGTTTGATAGAAATTGTCAGGCAATATGTTGCCTTCAGGTAAAGCTTCTTTAATCAATTGAATGTTTGCATCAAAAAACTTCTCCGACAGATTAAACTCAGATTTGGCATACAACATTCTTACAACTACCAAAAGCTGAGAATGATTCTGACAATTAGGATACAACTTCGCATTACTAGATTTAAGAAGATCATAAAATTGCTGACATTGTGGATTAGGAGTCTCATCTACAAAATTCACATTAATATTTGATGCACCGGCTTGGTCAAAATTGTAAGTAGTTTGGTCTTCTGAATTAAAAGGTTGCCAATGGTTGTCGGTATTAAAATTAGCTCCGGCTGCATCCATAACCATTTGCCGATATGGATTTCTTACCTCAAAACATGGTACTGTTTCATTGATTATTTCATATGGATTGTCATCGTATGCCGTCATGTCCATCTCTCCATGGCAATTCCAAACTAAATAATCCAAAAAAAATCCCTTGCTGAAGAGGTGATTCATAACAGTGTCCACATCATGGAACTTTCGATTCTTACATTTCATACACGGGCACCTTATGTGGTCCCCACTCATTTCTTAAGGATGAGAAGTGACGAATTTAATAAAATTATCCACTCCATAAATGAATGAGGAATTAATCCTTCATCATCGATCCCATTGATTATACATCTAACTACGATCTAAGGATTCCATTTAGTCTACATTTATCAGTTTTAACAAAGTCAGAAAAAAAAACAAGAAATTTGCTACATGTATAAACTATGAGAAGATACCATCAGAGTGTAAAACTTGTAACATCAACATTCATTATACATTGCAAATTATTTCATTTTAATGTCAAGTTATTCTATTTAATAGTTACTGATTAATCTCTTTTACTTAATCCCATGCATAGCAAACAAATTCATCAAATGCTTTTATAGACTAAGTGGAAAGAGCAAATGTTATAGCAACATGCAACAATTAATGGGTCAACATGCAACATTCAACAAATGTTATAAACAAAAGAAGCAAACAGAACTGAACAAAACAAAATAGCAGCAGATGCTCCAAGATTCCAGCAACCCAACTATAGTGGCCACTATAATTTAGGATAAAGAAGAGCTTACCAATGTAGGCAAGAGTAAGAAAGCTGCAAATGCCACCAATAAATGATGTTATCAACCAGTATCCGTACCACCCAGTCAGAATGCTGCAAATACCACCGAGCTGCTACCTCTTACCCTGTGAGAAAAAGAACAACCAGTCAGAATGCTGTAAATACCATCGAGCTGCTACCTCTAATTGAGATGATACTGTAACTTAGAAGACATGGATGCAATTAATCAAACATTTTGAGAAGTTTTAATAATAAAAGCACACCAAAATAGGAGTTGACAATAGTAAACTAAGTTACCATTTATTGGGTTTCCATTCAAAAAAGCATCTTTTCCATCGATGCTTGCGAAAAGCTATATTGTACAATTTTGAAATGTTAGTTTCTTGGAAACTATCGAGTTTTCATGACACAAATCATATGGCACTACAATACCTGGAAAGTATTTTTGAGTGATGCTCAAAAAGTAAGACAGAGATGCACTACACAAATGAAATGGGGAATGACCGTGACAAAATCTCTCGTTTTCTATTTCTGTAATGATTCTTCTTATCTTTAGAAACTATTAATTTGATATGGATGCCATCTAATGCACTTAAATAACCTTATAAAAATTAAAATGTTTAGATGTTAATAGGTTATTTGTTTTTTAATTTCTAAGCTAATTTACAGTTATTAAAAGTGATTACCTCAAAAAACTTACCACATGGTTTGATAACTCACTTCCTAAACGCCATAAAAATAGCGCAAAATGGTATAATAATTTCAAACAATTCCACGATATCTCTGACTACAATATTGACAAGCAGATAAAGCGAAAAGACTTTAGAATTTATTTTCCTATAAACATGAA
Source organism: Excoecaria agallocha (assembly GCA_037975025.1). NCBI lineage: Eukaryota > Viridiplantae > Streptophyta > Magnoliopsida > Malpighiales > Euphorbiaceae > Excoecaria > Excoecaria agallocha. The sequence goes on along the minus strand of CM075810.1, from coordinate 23,899,898 downwards.
AATTCATTTTCATAATGATAAGGAACATGAAGATTGAAGCTCATGCAACTATGAAATTCTAAGATACACATCTTTTCATTTGCCTATACTCAAAAACTTATCCTCACAAGGAGATCTTATACAAATTTAAGAATATTACAAGAACAGCAGCAATTAAATGTATTAAGGAACCATACGCGACTGAATTTCCAATAGAGCAACATGCATTACAATAAGAATTTTATGCCAATAAATGAAGACTTAGTGCAAAAGATAGCAGAGAGCACCAAAAAAAAGTACACAGTATTGAAGAGGTAAGCCTTTCCTTGGCGACAGTGAAAAGACTATACAAACAAATAAGCAAAATCAAAAATTTAGGGTCCAAAAATAGCCATTCCTCTTTTAAAAGTAACTGAATAAATTCAACTTAAAGATTTTAAGGGAATCAAGGTACAGATAAGCAAAAAAAAAGAAGAAGAAGAAGAATTGGGGATTTGTGGATTTGTTACCTTGGAAACCAGATCAATAGGAAGGGCTAAGTGGGTACTGCAGAACTTGCATCTGTAAGACCTGCCTTCTAAGTCTACCACAAAAACTGCCAATATGAGAATAGGCAGCTGGGGATTTATTTACCATGATTCAAGTAGCCGAGTGAATATAAATAATCATAGAACAAACACTAATTAGAGCAAGGATATGCAAGACCAAATAAAATTTTGAGGTTAATTTACGACTGGAATTAAGAACACAAAAGATAAAACAATGTCCAAATTAAAATAAGAGACTATGAAATTAAACTTGAGGAATAAATACCTTAAGGCAGATCTAGAAACAAAGTTCGATAGATGAATTGGTGTGACTATTCTTCCAACGGAGAGTTTGAGAAGAACAGAGAATGGGATGAATGTAGATGAATTTGTTCAGAATGCGTGCTCTGCATCAAACTTTTTCCGGTACAAGTATGAGTTTTAGGACATCTATGTTGCTGGTGAAGATTCCAACAATACCTAGTGCGGCTGCACCTATTGGATCCATCCATGACCCCAACTCGTACCATGAAAATTTTCAAAATAGAAGATTAAAGTTAATAAAGGAGATTAAAGTCATAAAACATACCTTTGGTGAGAGCATCGACAGAGTGAAGAGGTCTTGACAGCTTCACTCTTGCTTAAACACCACCGAGAGAAAGAAGGAGAAGAGGTCTTGCTTTGAGGGAGAGACAGGAGAGAGGAAAGGTTGTGAGGGAGAGGAAGTAGGAGAAGAAAACGGCAGGATAGAGAAGAGTGAAGTTAGGGTTTTAGTTGTCTGCATATTTATAAATGGCACATTAGTAAATAAATAAAAATGTAAGGATACATTTGTAATAAATGAAAATATTAAAAAACAATAATTAAATTTTGGTTAGAACTTTTTATTAATATAATTTCAAAATTAAATATGAATTTTATTGGAATTGAAAGAAGACTAAATTTTCAAATAATTTCATTATAAATCAAAATTATGATATATGTGTATATTTTTAATTAATATTAGAATATTTGGTAAAATCAATAAATAAAATTATAAATTCCTTGAATTAATTATTTTTTTGTGATTTTAATCCTCAATTTAATTGAATTAATTTTTAATCTTAATTAGTAACAATAAATATGTAATTTTATTTTTCATTTATATTATAATGTTTGAAATAATTGAAATTATAAATTTTTTAAAAATAGGCAAATAATATCATATAAAATATTTTTAAAAATTATTGAAAATAATTAGCAAATATTAATATGTATGTATATTTTTTATTAATTTTATAATGTTTAGTAAAATCAATAAATATAATTATAAATTTATTTAAAAATTTAAATGAAAATAGATAAATAATATAATATAAAATAAAATAAATTTAGCGACGCATTTCCGTCGCCATTTTTCTGAAATTAATTAACAAACATTAAATTTAGGAAACAGTGTTAGCGACAACCGTTTCGTCGCTAATCAGTCGCAAAAAAAGGCTCCAATTTTGCCGCCAAAAATTAGCGACTGTTTTTAGTGTTTAGTCGCCATTTAGTCGCTATATTTATGACAAATTTATTTCCACGACGAATCTATAAATAGTCGCTAATCCGTCGCTAATTAGCGACGGAAATAAAACCGTTGCTAAATTGCGTCGCTATTTAACTCTTTTTTTTTTTTTGGTAGTGTTCGAATGAATTCGGATATATGAAAAAAGAAAAACCACAATTAAAAAGGAAGGAGATAAACGTGGTGGTGCTTGGTGTTAATCAACGGCGAAAATGCCGATAGTGACGGCAGTTGGTGGCGAGATGACATTAATGAAATAGTCATAGAGAGAATAGTTTCATTGTGAAATTTCTTTCTTTCTTTTTTTTTTTTTTTTGAAATTATGGTTAATTAGGAGAGATATGAGTGTTGTTGATATGTTATCTTTGGATTACCTACCATTAAATCCGTTTGTTGGTTGGACTTTCCGTTCAAAATAAGAACTAACATTTTTCACCTATTTTTGTGGTTTCACGAGGATAAATCGCTAAAAAAAATTTGAGTATTTTCACTCTATTTACAACAGCTGGAAAGAAAAAAAAAAAAAACCCTTATCCCCATAAAGTATAACGTGATACAATTATATAACCTATTTGATTAAGTAAATAAACGACGGGGGAAATAAGGAATACAAAGAGGATAACAATCAACGAATAAATACAATAAAATTAATGAATTTGAAGAATGAGAAAAAAGGGTAGACTGCATGTGCGTCATAACCCAATCAAACTAAAGTCAACAGATTCAACTAAAAAATGAGAAAAAAATAATAAAAAAGCGTAAACTCTATAGACTTTGAAGAATATAAAAAGGGTAGACTGCAATTAAATCAACTGAGTTGAATTTACCTCCTACCAGCTGTGGAAACAAAAACTTGAGAGTGACAAGGAATTTCGATCCTTTAAAGTAGATTTCCGATTTAATTCTTGTGTCGTGAATCAAATATATACCATATATCATTGGAAGAGTAGTATCTAATTACGAATTCAATTGTACTTGCTCCAAATTAATGGGTTTTTAATTGCTTAATTTATTTATATATAAGAAGCAAGTTTGTCACTAAATTGATATATAAATTTTAGTCAAAAAAATCGGAAACACAGCTAAGACCATAAATTAGAAGACAAAAACAATGAAATGAAGTGGATAAATCATAGATGAGAACACAATTAGTGAGGAAGATTGACTTAATTAGGAGAAAATAGATTGAAGCATGATTAACGGTTTTAAACTACCAACCTGAAATTGCGATCTATTTATGAATTTACGCGAGGCCCCACTTATATTAATCACGCCTTTACTTGCGGCTTTTTGCTTCTTTATAATCCTCTCTATCTCTCAGCTTCGACCACCAGCTCACTCCTCTTTACCTGAAGTAGAAAAGGTAAAACAAAATGTCTATTCTTTTCCTCTTCTTCTCCCTTCTACTTTCACATTTGGTCTTCTCTGCCCCAGTTCAAAATCCTGATCTTGTTGTACAAGACGTTCACAGGTAATGTACTTCCATTTTTGTTCTAATTATAGGATCTTTTTAGATTTGGGGCGATTTAGGAAATTAATTAAGATTTTGGAACTACAGAAAAAATATTTACAAAATTGATATATCAAAAAAGGACAACCACTTTACTGTTTTGATTATAGTAGATCCACCTGTAATCATCATATTTTTGTCATAAAAACAGTTAGCAGAGTTGCCATTTTTAGGAGTCAAGACTGTACTGTTTTGCCAGGGGATTTGGAACAACACGAATGGATCCCGGTGTATCAGAAAATGACACATTAACTTGACGTTTTTAGCATTTTTTTAATATAAAGCTAAATTTTTCCACAGTTATGATTGCATATCAAATGAAGTTGAATATATTAGATTCGGAAACTATGGGCAATTATTATATCCCAATAATTAGTAATTTATATAGATGTATCTCAAAGACCATGGCTTTAACATTAAGGTTTTCTTTGTCTTTTAGAAAAAGATATAATGATTTTTCACTAACTATATTTTCATTTTTAAATTAATTGCAAACTTAATATCACCAGCAATTTGAGAATGAAAATAAAGTTAGTAAAAAATTAATTTTTCATTAACAAAATTAATTTATACTACATTCACGTAATATTACTTTTTTTTTTAACTTTCAATAAAATCTTGTACAATAATTTGAATAAATTCTTAACTGTGGAATTATTTTTAAAATTTAAGCGTTAATGTTAAATTTAAAGTGTCTATATATTCATGTTTTTTATTATTTAAATGATTGAGATGTGATCGAGTCACAATAGCCTCACTTTGGTTGCGGTGCAAGTTCGGATTTTATACAAATGTTGATGATATTCAATAAAATATGTGGAAGTTGGTGTGGTAAAAATGGTGACATTTTGTTTGAGCAGGAAGATCAATGAAACAAGGAGGAACCTTGGCTACCTATCATGTGGAACTGGCAACCCCATCGACGACTGCTGGCGGTGCGACCCGAATTGGGAGAATAACCGACAAAGGTTAGCTGACTGTGCAATTGGGTTTGGTAAGGATGCGATTGGTGGAAGAAATGGTAGAATTTATGTGGTGACAGATTCGGGTGATGATGATCCGGTGAACCCAATGCCAGGGACTTTAAGGCATGCAGTGATTCAAGATGAGCCATTATGGATTACATTCAAGAGAGATATGGTAATTCAATTGAACAAAGAGTTGGTGATGAACTCTTACAAGACAATTGATGGTAGAGGAGCCAGTGTTCACATTGCTGGAGGACCATGCATTACTATTCATTATGCTACTAATATTATAATTCATGGGTTAAATATACATGACTGTAAGCCAGGAGGGAGTGGTAATATTAGAAACTCACCCGAGCACTATGGGATGTGGACCCCATCTGATGGTGATGGAATTGCTATATTTTCTAGCAAGCATATTTGGGTTGACCATTGTTCAATGTCTAATTGCCATGATGGTCTTATTGATGCTATTCATGGATCTACAGCCATCACTATCTCCAATAACTTCTTTACTCATCATGATAAAGTCATGCTCTTGGGCCATAGTGACACTTATACTCAAGACAAGGACATGCAAGTTACTGTTGCTTTTAATCATTTTGGAGAAGGCCTTGTCCAGAGAATGCCCAGGTAACTCATACTTGTCTACACCCGGTCTATAAATAAACTGTTATGTATGCAAAGTAGTTATTTCCAGTCTTCGAGAATTAGACGGGAGTAATTTTTTGTGTTGAAAAATGCAGGTGCAGGCATGGATATGTTCATGTGGTGAACAATGACTATACTCATTGGGAAATGTATGCCATTGGTGGGAGTGCTTCACCTACAATCAACAGCCAAGGAAATAGGTTTCTTGCACCAAATGATAGAGCTAAGAAAGAGGTAATTAGCTATTTAGATCACTATCTTAACCTTTTCATCCATCAACACTTGAGATAAAACAAAAATAAAAATAAATGTGAAGGTAACAAAACATGAAGATGCACCAGAGAGTGAATGGAGGCAGTGGAATTGGAGATCAGAGGGAGACTTAATGCTAAATGGAGCATTCTTTAGACAGACGGGGGCCGGAGCTTCTTCAACCTATGCTAGGGCTTCAAGTTTAAGTGCAAGACCATCTTCTCTTGTGGATTCTATTACAAAAACTGCAGGTTCACTTAGTTGCAGAAAGGGGTCTCGCTGCTAGCCATGCATGGAGTTTATGATACAGATCAACAAACAAACTATAGGCTTTTAACTGCCCAATATTAATTAGAGTATGAAGCTCTAGCAGTTGTTTTGTTTTTCTGTTGTGGTCATTAGGAACTTTAATTATTGCAACCTCTGTTTTATTTATGCTTTGGATTGGATTATAATGACAATCCTTTCGTTTTCTTAGGAGAAAAGCAAGAGCAGAAGTTGTTTTGTTTAATTAATTATTATTACTTCCAATTTCCAACCCCCACTCCCCATTATTACCCTTTATTAAAAAAGAAATTCTTTTTTATATTTATTTTTTAAAATAATAAAAATCATAAGTATATATGCACTCACCGTGTAGTAAATGAAATAAAAAAAAAATTGATGCACTTATTGCATATAAATAAGATTGAGAAATTACTTGATAAAAAGCATGAAAAATTTCAGTTTTATTTTTTTAATGATATTTTTATAATTAGATAATATGTCCCTAGTAATCAATGAAAAAAATAAATAAGTAAAAAAAAAAAAGCTCAGGTTTTGAACGATTGATGTGCCTACCGCATATAAACAGGAAATTGCTGCTAACTTCATTGACTAAAAAACAGACTTTATTGACTAAGATGTTAAATGTTGACTATTGTATACATTAATTAATATAAATAAAAGGCAATTAACTAAGATATGTAGAAGGTGATTGGTTGATTTAATTTCATCGATGCATGTGTTATGCCAAAAGAGTAACATCATTAGTAGTTAGTAGTTATAAGGAGATGCCATAAATCAAAATAGGATTGTACGTATCAATATTAGGTGGTTTGACATTTATTCATTTGTAAATGGTTAATATTAAAATTAAAATTTAGAGAGATTTACTTCAAATTCGATATGAATGGGATAGTTTCAGTAATTAAAAAAAATAAAAAAAAAGGAGGAAGAGATTTGTATGTGAAGAGGAATTAAAAATCACTGCTTCTCCCATGTCATGATATTTTGCAGCATAAGAAAAATTGGAAAAGTCCGTGAATGGCGGAGGAAATGGTGGTGGTGGTGGTATGGGGTCAACTCCATAAATAACAATTATTAATCTGAGAAGCTCGTGCGGGGACGTTTGGCTAAAATCTGGTTTTAGAGTTTACACATTGGATTCGAGTGCAGTGAACGGAGAAAATCAATTCTACAATAGCTTAATGAATTTGCCCAATTTACATTTAATATAACTGGAGCAATTAGTTTTTTAGAATCTCTAAAAGTAAAATTGATTTGGATATATTAAAATTTTTCGAATTTAAATCTCTATTTTCTCATTATCCATATATAAGGAAAAGGTGCGTGTATATATATATATATATATATATATATATATATATATTAGTAATAGGGTGCAGATTTATTCTTCACTTTTATTAAATGTAAATCTAATTTCTGTGATCAATTTCTCCAACGATCAGTCAACTTTTGTCAAATTACCTAAAAGTAACCGAATTATTTTTTGTAATATAAATATCATTGAACTTATCACATATTTACATACAAGTCACGATTACCGGATTCCGGCGATGACTCTCGCTGTAATGATGATATAACATGCCATGTCATATGCCTGGACACACGTGGCACATTTTACGTTTAGGTCAATTTCAACCATGGTCATTGAACTTACAATTTATCACCTAAAAGTAACTGACTTATTTTTCGTGACTTAAATGTCATTGAATTTATCATCTTTTTTCAAAAAAAGTCATTTTGACCGAATACTCATGGTGATGAATTTATTGTTACATCATAAGCTAATGTTTCATATTTGACACGTCATCAGCCAAATCACCATCATTAGCTAATATGTCATATTTGACACATCAGCAATTTATGTGTGTCCATAGCTAATGACGTCTATAGCTAATGTGTCATAACTGATGATGTGACAATAAATCCTTCATGTAGTCATGTGCAACGATCAGTTCTGTTCAATAATCGAAAACCGAACTTGTAAGATTTTAATCAACCAAACCGACCCAAATTTATATAATAAACGAATTTAAATTGAACCAAAATTTTTGATCGGTTTAGTTCGGTTAACAAAAAAACTGAAAATTAAAACTATTTAAAAAAATAAAAAATTGTGTCTAAAAATTATACAAAATTATAAATCATATTATACTAAAGTAAAAATATCTAAATTGTACAAAATAAATGTTCAAATTAAAGATACAATCCCAAAAAATATAATAAATAATACAACAAAATCGTTAAATAAATTTTTTTATTTAATCAATTTTTAATTTAATAGTCAAAATTCCAAATTATCATATAAAAAATAGAGATTAATAATTCATAAATGTATTCATATAATTTACAACTCAAAATAAGATAATCTACATGTACAAAATAATTATTCAATTAAAAAATTCAAAAAATTATATAATTATATACGCGGTTCGGTTTGGTTTTTTGCGATTTTTCCTTCAAAAAACAAACCAAAAAACCAAAAATTTTCAAAATTCGAAAAATTGAAAACCAAACCGAATTAAAAAATCAGGTTTGGTTTGAACTGAAATTTGCTCACCCCTATCTCCATGTGTGCCCGGTTAAGATAATTTTTTTTGGAAAAAGATAATAAGTTCATTGACATTTAAATCACCAAAAATAAGTCGATTACTTTTAGATGATAAATTGTAAGTTTAGTGATCGTAGCTGAAATTGACCCAAACGTGAAACGTGCTACGTGTGTCCAAGCATATGACTTGGCATGTCATGTCATCAATCCGATAAATCCGGTGAAGATGATTTTTTTGCAAAAATGTGATAAGTTCAGTGACATTTATGTCACAAAAAAATAATTCGATTATTTTTGAGTGATATGTTAAAATTGAGTAACCGTAGGTAAAAGATCCCTAATTTCTGTACTTTAGTTGAATGCAATATTACCCTTAAAACTTTTAAAATTGGAGAATATTATTAAAATAGATTAGTTTCCATTTGTTGACGTTGACATGTGCTAGCTGACTCATTAATGAATGAGCTTACTTGCATATATCGTATGTTCAGCTTGTAGAGAAGCACTTATATTGACATTAAGCTGCATTTCTCGTCGTGTGATAATAGAGTTTAGTGATGAATAATTTGAGATCCACAGTTGAAAAATTTTAGTTTAGACCCTTATGGAATCTAATCGTAACATGATATGACTCGTGCATTGTTGCAATAGCTCCACAACTACAAGGATTAGTGCAAGTGCAGCCAGGAATTGGCGTAAAATTTAGATATTCTTCCCAAAGCATTTCCAATTTAGTATGGTACTCAGATACTGATTTCATTAATTAACTCCTCTTGTAATTGAGCAACTGTATAAGAATCTCCCTGAGAAAATCCTTCCTTAAGATTCTTCCACATGTCAAAAGCATTATCAATGGATATATCGCACTCTAAAATATACGAGAGACAGAATGGACCATCCTATATGAAATACCGATATTTACACATTTGCCATTCAAAATACTTTGGATCCGTTCTACTTGTAATAGGTATAATACCATTTACAAATGCATATTTGTTCTTGGAGAGAATCCATTATCATAGCTCTAGACCAAGAGTAATAGTTTGTAGATCCAATGAGCACAGTAGAGACTATAACTAGCGAAGCATTTTCATTAGAATACAGATAATATATATTCGAATGTGAACCTTTCTATTCTTTAGCTTGAAATTGAATCCGAAGTATTTGTTGAATCACTCGCCATTCAAATCGCTCTAATCGACAACAGACAACCATCAATAAGAAAATTTAGGTAATAGTAGCTGGAAGTAACTAATATTAATGAAAATTAGTGAAAAAAATTATAGAGAAAGCGGCGTTTGGTTGGCAAGAATCTCCAAGAAAATACAAGAAAATTGACAATTATAAAAAAAATGCTGAGAGGAATAACTATTTTGGTAGCATATGGCGAAGTAACTAGACCTTTAAGAATGAATTCTCACACCGGATGATTATATCTTTTCTGTAAAAGTAACAGTAGAATTCGGATATTAGTGAATTGAGAAAATATACAGATTTTTAACTGTTTGAATTACAAAATTTTTTTATTAAAGGGCAAAAATAATAAATTTATGATAAAGTTTCATTTACAATACCACAATCTAACCCTATTAACAAAATTTTGAGATAAAACCTGGTAGCATTTGTTTTAAAAGTTTCGTGCATGGCAACAATGAAACAGTAAAAATTAAGTTGCCATGCAATCACAATGTTCCAATTTCAACTTTTGAAGTCAAGGAATGAATAGAAATAGAAAATTATAGCTGGATTACACAAACATAATCAATTAATTTATATAACATTAAAGATAAAATTTGATATTATAAATTAATTAATAATAACACCAAATTTAGCAGTAGAAAAGCAAACAACAACTCCTCCCTTTGCAAAAGGGTTGAAATTTAATTGCAATTGAATAATTCTCCAGAAGAATAAAGAGCTAAATTAATTAAGAAAAAAGACACAGAGAAAAGGAACGCTAATTATAATAATAGTTTCTTAAAACAAACACTAATTAGAAGAGGGGAGAGAGATTAGAATAGAGTAGATTAGTAGTAGTCCATAAGGAATAAAATGCGTACTGAAATTACAATTTTATTCCTCTCCCCATGACAGGGAACATCATTTTTCAAGCATCACCAACATATGATCTAGAAAAACAAGCACCCAACAGCGGCGGCGGCAAGGCCAGCGACGGCGGAGATCTTGAAGGATGCGGCAGCACTATCCTCCGCTGGAGCCTCAGCAGGGCCAGCAGCAGCGGCAGGACCATCACTGGCTGGTGCAGGTGGAGAAGAGGCATCACTCGCAGGGGCAGGGCCCTTGGCACGGTCATCCACGTCAGCATCAACAGGGCCAGGAGCGTCGGCAGCTGGGCTGGAGGCTGGTGATTGATCAGCAGCAGCATCCTCAGGAGCAGGAGCTGCAGCAGGAGAATCAGCTTCCTTAGGGGCAGAAGCTGCCTCCGGAGCTTTAGATGACTTTGGTGAGGGAGAGGATGCCGGAGACTTAGAAGCCTTGGGTGCGTCCGCGGCGTATACCCCAACAATAACAACGAAAATCAAAGCAAGAACAAGAAGTTGTCGTGCCATTCTTGTTATTGATAAAATAAATGTTTTTTTTAAATATATATAATTTTTATAATATTTTTGGGGTATTTAAAATAAAATGATAATAATTCTATATGAAATGCAGTATCTCTCTGTAAAGAATATAGAGAAACACTGCAAGGCTATAGAATGAAAGCAGAGGAGATTATTAAATGGTTAATAAATAGTGTAGGGAAAGGAGGGAAGTTAGGGAAATCGTTAAATGTGTGGTTTGTTTCTTTCTTTGCCTGTATTTTCTTGGAATACAAGCTCTCACTTGACCGAGTTTCTTGTTTCAATGTTCATTACTTTTAGCTTTGTCTAAATTAATTATATCTATAATTGGTACATTAGTTTTTAAAAAAAGAAAAACAAAATTCAAAATTTATGTTTATTTTTTTTGTTTTTGTTAAGAAAAGGAAATCAATTAATTCAACCGACTGAAAATTTAACTACTCTCCTAATTGACTATAATTTCAATTCCACTCTTCCGCAGTATGTTTAGAGTTCAGGCTCATATTAAATTTAATTTAACTTATATATTATGTTTCGCATAAATGCCATTTTTTAATTAATAATTAAACATATATGAATAAATCTAAAATTTTGAAAAATAGAAATTATCGTATCAATATTAGGAGCAATCGAGTTTATGATAACCTCCAATCATGTTTCCTATATATAATAATTCACTTCAGCCAACGGTTGTTAATCATTGCAGATATTGATTGATGGAAGTGGAGCAGTTGCCGAATGATTTCTATTGGCAATCACCTGAATTGGGAACATCAAGATCAATTTTAAGTTCATTCTTGCATGCATGGACATGGCTATAGTGTCCGCCTTTGCTTCATTATCTCACCCACATAAAATCAATTTGTTTTAAGTTGACTCACTGACTCATCAACTGCTTCGACCTGAAAAAATTTATCATACTATAGTTTAAAATCATCCTTAAGGATACTTTACCTATTTAATTGACAGAATAAAAATAATTTTCTCATTTTCTTATTAAAAAGATAATTTTTATCTTGGTATACCTTAAGAATATTTTTAAACTAGTCTATATCTCGCGCTTTGGGTGGAATATAACAAATAGCCTATATGTATATATATATATATATTAGTAAAGCTGTAAATATATTAATTATATTTGTTCACAACGTGTCTTGAATTTTGGTTGGTTCGAATTGCAATTCAACCCAAGAAATTTATAGTTGTGACTTGAAAAAAAGAACTGGTTAGCTATCAATTTTGGAATATGAACTGCTTAATCAGTTTATGGCCTATTTTACAAATCCAATCCATTAATATCAGTTTTTTAAAATTCAAATTTAAGTCAACTCCATTAACAACCGGTTAACAAATAAATGCAGTCCGGTAAAAATTGAAAAATTTAATATATACAATTATCCTATATTTTATTAAAAAAATTACATCTATAAATTAAAATATAAATTTTGTAAATTTTAAATATAAAAAAAATATGATTAAAATACAAGTCATTAAAATTTAATATCAATACAATAAAAAAAATATTACAAAAACATTTTGTAACTTAATAAAAAATAATAATTCAACACTAATTTATCTTTATCAATATCAAAAGATTTTAGTAATTAAAATCTATAGGCTAATTAAAGGTGCAAATCCTTCCAAAGTTTTGCAAAATGAGCAATTTCACTCCTAAAATTTCATTTGGTGCAATGTCACTCATGAAATTTCAAAATCGAGACAATGTCACCCTTAATTTTATATTGTCATCTGTTTCACCAATCTTTGTTAGTTGACCGTTGACATGGTGCATCGCATAACTGGTGGGGCTTCAGGTGTTGACATGTTGGCATTGAAGTGGCAAGTGAGGGACAAGTCAGCTGACACATGTCTCCTATGTGCACATGACATGGACCTTCAAAAAAAGGTAAAAATTATAAAAAAATAAAATAGACAAAAAACCTGCAAACAAAAATTGTTGGAATATATTTAGTTTATATGAAATATAACTTACATTGTGAATGATATTACTACTATCGTTATAGAAAATTCCAAAACCCCGTTCTTTACCTATATGATGTGATTCGTCTTTGCATTGAAGGGAACTTTTTCTCAAAATGGCATTACGTCTTCTACATTTACTTGAAACAGGATCATCAATCCCATTTGCAACTACTGCTGTATCAGGTCCAGTAGATGGTACAGGGGCTGCTTCAATTTGCTGTGCAGTATCTGCTTAGTTGCATTTCCATGTAATGGTGAATCATCTTACAGGCCTTTCTTGTTAAGTACCCAAGAAAAAACAAGAAATGCAAATACAACTAGCAAATAATACCATTAACAATGAAAGAAATATGCTACAGTATTGGCAGTATTATTACCTTTTACAGCTCCTTTTATTTTATTCATATTTTTCACATCTACTACAACTTTGTTGTTTCCCCCTTTTAGACAACTTTTGGATCTCTTGACCTTTTTGTTTATTTGATGAATTTTGTGTTTCTGGTGTGTCAACAATTTTTTGCTTAAATTTCTTTGTCTCCTTTTTGTTTTTTTCGTGGCCTTCCTGGCATTTTTAGAATAGGATGTGTAAGTTGAGATATGATTAACTAGATCTTCTTCCCTGTGGAAATATGCAGCAAATGCATGGGGATATAGAATACTAGTTAAATCCCAAACCCTACAAGTACATTGCTCATTTTCCAAACTAACACAATGCCTATCACTAACTTCTTCACTAACTTCATAACCCTTAATTCCATTTCAGTCAATCTTGCATCCGGATGCTATGTCTACCTAGTATTCATAAAGCTCCACGCACTCTAGATTATAATCATCAATATATTTTGTCACCTTTTTCTCATTCTCCTTCAATAACTTCATTATTTTGATCCTAATCTCATCAACCATCTTAACAATAGGTTTAAAACCTTGCTACAACAATCCATAAATTGAATTTCTCTGATATGTTATTGTCAACCATTGCACACTTGCTTCTTCTGCTGAAATAAACCCTGCACCATGTTTGTGGTGCATAAGAAACAATTTCACTGGCAGCTTTCTTGCTGCTTTCACCCATAGCCAATAAGTTTTCATTAAATTCCTCCTCAAAAGTGCTCAAGCACATATCTAGAAGTATTTTCTCAATCGTTCTCCCCTTCACTTTTTGCTCCAACTTGCATAGATGTGTTTTGTATACCATCTATGCTCAACCATTTGCACACGAACTGCACCATAACAAATAACAATATTATAAAAATTTTGGACATATCGACTACTGATAATTTAAATTGTACATTATTGTGCTTCATACTAAAATAATGCAGGGATTCACATGATCATTTCACAAGTTTATCAATTAACAATATAGAGTGAACCATCTAGATTTACATCTATAGCATCTGAAGTTGAAAAAAAAAAAGAACCAATGGTTATGGCTTTACATGGCTTAAGTATACTAATATTGTTGAAAACATAAAGAGTTATCAACATAAATAAACATCAACAATCAATCATATACAGTAAAATAGGATTAAAACACATTGTTGACAAATTGTGTAAATGATAAAGGTAACACCATCAGCACAATTTGTGTTCTTTATTTTTTCCAAAAAGAAAGTAGGTAGATTTCTGTAAGGGTATACATGTGGTTGAGTCACACCAAGAACCATGTAAAGGCAAAGGATGCCATGAACCTTTGACGATGCACAACCAAGTGTGGAAAAACATAGCATTCATCTTTGTAGGAAAGTATAACATCAGTCTTTCTAAAATCCACATAAATAAGTGTTAATCTAAGCACAACATACTCCTAGGATCCACACATCCGAGTGCTAACCCATGTAGAGCCCAAGTGTACTTGTAAGCAGTCCCTAACAGTCATTAAAAACTTTTAGTGATACAATACAACAAGCGGCTGAAGAAATCTCATTAACTAAATAAATAAGAATGATTTTATTGCTCATAACTCCTAATTTGATAAGCATAAACAAACTTCTGCATCCTAAAGCCCTTGGCAACAAACCGTACAATTATAGTGCTCTTGATGTTCTAGACTATTATGCAAAGTTTAAAGATAGCAACTGGCCAATTAAAACAAATTTATGCCATAGCAACATCATGAAATAATAAATCCACCATGAAAAAGTGTTGTAACCTATCAAATAACAGCCCTAAAGATTTATCTAAAGATAAAATAGATCAAACAAATTCATATTGCAAGTCAAGAAAGCATCTAAAATATGTTTGGCCAATGACAAATGTAGAAGCGATTTTAGTTCTAATTATAACCAGCAACACAAAGACCAATTAGCTATCAATGTAAGGCCCTAAAGATGCCCTAGTAGGATCGAGGATGCAATTGGTATTTATTAATTATTTTCAAAATTGAATTAATTTATGTAATTTTCAATTTTAGAACATTCTTGCATTGGAGGGTCTAATTGAATGGAAGTTAGCATTGATTTGTTTATGGTGAAAAAAATTAGTGAGTGATTAAATTGATATTGTGCATAAAGCTTTTAAAGAGCAACCAATAGCAGGTTGACAACCAGCTTCTAGAATGTGTAAAGTATGATTTAGGTAAAAATCTGCCTTCAATGGGAGTGTTGGCTATCTAGAGGCAAAACTGCCATTTTTAATGTTTGTTTCTTATTTCTCTCTTTTCCTATTTTACTTTAAACCCTTAATTTTTGTTGGGAGTTTTGAAAATAAAAAAGAAGAAGAGAAGAATTGAGTTACAGAAGCCAGGTTAGTAACCATAAAAAGAATTTTGAGTTTAGTTTTTCCCTCGTGTTATAAGAATGAGATTAGCACCTGATATGAAAATTCTGGATTGATAATTGATGTGGATTTTATGATTTATTTGAAGAACAACAAAGCACAAAAAGGTAAGGAAAAAGGTTTAGTAGTTTGGTTTCAGCTCTCTTGTTTAGGTAAGCGTATAATCAATTTTGAGTTTAATTTAATCGTAATTGTTGGGTTGCTAATTCTATTGATGAGTGAATAATTAGAAATAAGAATGAATGCCAAACATGCATACATAATAGTGCAAGTTACATGATCTTGCCTCCCTATTTGGCTGAAGTGATTGTTGGGTAACTTTAAGGTTACTCACCTTCTGCGATGGGCCTTAAAAGTTAATAGAATGGGGAAATAGTATTGGGATTGGTAGAAGAGTACGAGAGGAAAATTGGTGAACAATTTTAGAATATGAGTTAAAGAGGATAGAGTAGTTATATTTAGTTTGCTATAGTTGGAACTCTTTAAGTTCAAATCATATAGATTGAATTAAATGGATGAATAGAATTCATGGTTTCACTAGTTGAATCACGCTGAGATATATGCTAACAGAACATATATTTATGTGTACGTCTTGAATGTGTTATAATTTTAGCGTTTGTGCTTGAAAGCATTCTATTAAAATTTTGGGCAGATCAATCGACCTGGCGGAGACACCTTTGGCTCAGCCGGGTCACTGATGCATTTTTGATCCAGAGGCTAGCAACCTGGCTGGAACAAATCCCAGCTCAGCCAGGTCACCTGGTCTGTCAGTTTCTTCTGTTGCATTCTTACATTCTTGTTCTTATTCTCTAAAGTTATTTTAGTATTATTACAGCTATATAAATTAAATAGTAACGTGAATATATGGGATTATTAGTATATTAGTTTTTTTGAGCTCCAGCTTGGGACCTAAATGTGAAAGTTGAGGCGACTGCTTTTATTTTATTGAGCCTGTGAACTAATATATATATATATATATATATATATATATATATATATATATATATAAGTTCCAATTGGGTTTTGATACTAAGAGAAGCCTGAAGATCTAAGAGGAGAGTAGAATATGCATACTTAAAATAACTTATTTAAAACTGAAAATCATGAAGATACCGGCAATAATCAATCACAGTGATTGAGTTGGAATTTGCTTCAGCAGAAGCTATTTCATGTATTTCGAGAGGAGAATCTTTAGATTCGTTGTGGGATGGAAAAGTTTTATTTGATTGAGGGAGGGACAGAACCCTTGTAGTTCAGGTAGATGTGTCAGCCGAACAGAACATCTTTCCTAGATGGTTGAATGCTGCTATGGCAAAGGTGGTTCGGCTTATGTGTTGAAGGCGGTCCCATGGAATGAGAGTGAAAGCTAAAGCAATCACTGGTACGTTGCTTTGCAATTGGAGTTGACTCATGAGGGTCTAATGCAACCGGGGAAATGGTCGATACACTTTGGACCAATAGCCGACAGATCGAATTATTTCAGCCGATATACTTTCAAGTTTGTTTGTGTAACACATAAAAAATGCAAACAAAGTTTCTGATGCACAAGATCAACATAAGTTGTAAGTGCAAAGCATACTTAAAATGAAATAACACTTGAACACAAAACAAGATAAACAAGGAATAAGGAAAATTTTATAAGTATAAATTTGTAAATATAGAAATATAAATGCTTAACACATGAGCTATACTTAAAAGAACTAAAAATTAAAACACAAGTTTTATATTTTAGGGGTACACTCAAAACTCAAGACTACAAGGTGTGCTTAGTACATGAACTTTCTAGTTATCTAAACTTAAATATGTTTGTTAGAGACTTGGAAAACTCCCTCAAAAGAAGAGAGTTTTAAGAGGAGAGTAAGACATCAAATTGCCAAGAGTTATCATCTTCTGATAAACTTGTTTGAGTTTCATCTTCTGAGGTTTCAATTAGAATTGATGAAAGCTTATGGATTATTTCATCTTCCAATTGTAATTTAAATTTTGCAATATCTTTAAAACATGTCCGGCTTGATTTCATTTGAAGGGCTCTGATACAAGAGACACCTAAAGATCTAAGAGGAGAGTAGAACATGCAAATTTAAAATAACTTAAAATTTAAAATTGAAAATCATATAGATACAGGCAATAATCAATCATAGTAACTGAGTTACCCTTCAGACTAATAGCCTACAGATCAAATTGTTTCAACCGATATACCTTCAAATTTGTTTGTGCAACACATATAAAATGCAAACAAAGTTTCTGATGCACAAGATCAACACAAGTTGTAAGTGCAGAGCATACTTAAAATGAAACAACACTTGAATATAGAACAAGATGAACAAGGAATAAGGAAAATTTTATAAGTATAAATTTGTAAATACAGAAATATAAATACTCAATACATGAGCTATACTTACAAAAATTGAAAATTAAAACACAAGTTTTGTATTTTAGGGGTATACTCGAAACTCAAGACTAAAGGTGTGCTCGGCATATAAGCTTTCTAGTCATCTAAGCTTGAATGTGCTTGTTGAAGACTTAGAAAACTCCCTCAAAAGAAGAGAGTTTTAAAAGGAGGGCAAAATATCAAATTGCCAAGAGTTATCATCTTCTGATAAACCTATTTAAGTTTTTTTGTAACGTCCTCGGTATGGTCGTTTGTAGATATTTTTCGCTTTGGATTAAGGCCCGCATGGTTTTAAAATGTATCTGCAAGGGAGAGGTATCCACATCCTTATAAAATATGCTTAATTCACCTCTTTAATTGATGTGGGATATTACAATTCACCCCATTAAAATAGGCCCAGCATCTCGCTGGCTTGGAGGTCTAGTATCACACTGGTATACCGATTCGATCCCCATCTATGATACTATCTGTAATGTCCACCGTATGGTAGCTTGCGAATATTATCCACTTTGAGCCGAGACCTACACGATTTTAAAATGCATCTACAAGGGAGAGGTATCCATACCCTTATAAGGTATGCTTCGTTCATACAGATAATATCTGTAAGTGACCATACTGTGAACATTATAGATGGTATTAGAGATGGGGTTCGGACATGTGTACCAGTGTGATATTGGGCCTTCAAGCCAATGAGACGTTAGGCTTATTTAGGTGGTGTGGATTGTAATATCCCACATCGGTTGGAGAGGTGACTTATACCTCTCCAATTGATGTGGGATATTACAATTCACCCCACCTAAATAGGTTCAACATCTTGTTGGCTTGGAGATTCAGTATCACACTGGTACAACAGTCCGACCCTCATGTCTGATACCATCTATAACATTCACAGTATGATCATTTATAGATATTATCTGCTTTAGGCCAAGACCCATATGATTTTAAAATACGTCTGCAAAAGAGAGGTATCCACACCCTTATAAGGCATGCTTCGTTCACCTCTCCAACCGATGTGGGATATTACATTCATCTTCTGAGATTTCAATTAGAATTGATGAAATTTTCTAGATTATTTCATCTTTCAATTGTAATTCATAAAGTTGTTTTTGTTAATTTTGCAATATCTTGAAATGTGTTTGGGTTGATTACATTTAAAAGGCTCTGATACCAAAAGACACTTTAAGATCTAAGAGGAGAGTAGAACATGCAAACTTAACATAACTTAAAATTTAAAATTGAAAATCATGAAGATACTGGCAATAATCAATCATAGTAATTGAGTTATCCTTTGGATCAATAGCTTATAGATCGAATTATTTTAGCCAATATCCCTTCAAGTTTGTTTGTGCAACTCATACGAAATGCAAACAAAGTTTCTGATGCACAAGATTAGTATAAGCCGCAAGCACAAAGCATACTTAAAATGAAACAACACTTAAACACAGAACAAGATGAACAAGGAATAAGGAAAATTTTATAAGTATAAATTTGTAAATACAGAAATATAAATGCACAACACACGAGCTATACTTAAAAAATTAAAAATTAAAACATAAGTTTTGTATTTTGGGGGTACACCCGAAACTCAAGACTACAAAGTGTGCTCAACACATGAGCTTTCTAGTTATCTAAGCTTGAATGTGTTTGTCGAAGACTTGGAAAACTACCCCAAAAGAAGTCTTTAGCTTTAAATGAAGATGAGTCCTCCTTTTATAGGAAAATTCTTTGTCTTTTTTTGCCAAAATTTACGAAACCTTGGACCCATAAAGGAAAAGAAAGTCTTCCATTTGTCACGGGAGCTTGGACCTGTAAAGAAGCTTTTTTGCCCACTTTGGAGTAGATGTTGGAATTACATGTGGGGAGCAGATGTTTGTCAAGGTAAAATAATCTAATCATTTTTCTTGTTCAAACATTTTCCTTTTTTGTGGGCCTATCAAAATTGGGTCAGGCTTATGTATAATAAATGGATCGTAAGAGGATCCATGTTTAAAAATGAAGACTGCTATGGTGGAGGAAAAATACCATAGCAATCATCTTCATTATCATCTCCTAAGTTAATAATGGACTTGAAGTCTAAAGATGAATTGGCCTTTGAAAGGGCTAAGGAAGGTTTTAAAGATGAGGCCTTACTCTTAAGAAGCTAGACTATGATATAAAAATATTCTTCCTTAGTTTTAGCTATTGCCAGTTGGATTTGGGCAAATAATTTTTGGGCCACAAATTGTGATACTTTTGGGCCTTGTTTAATAAATCCTAATCCTGAAGCCATTCTTTGACACCATATTTTTTATGCTAGTTAGTACTGCAAACTTAATCCACCAGTAAATTTGAAATATGCTGACTAGGATCGTCTGAGATTTCTTTTGTTGATATTCTAAATAGGAGGCTGCTATCCATGGTAAATAGAATTTTGTAGCAAATAGCATCATAATTAAAAAAAATCTTTCTCTGTCTATTGATTTAAATGTGATTTTAAAAATTTGGTACCCTTTCTGAACTAAAGATTTTAGAGTTTTAGGAGAAGCTCCGTATAGTTTTTACCAATGATTGAACTAAAAAGAAATTTTTAAAGGATCAATTTTTTGGAAGAAAAATAGCTAAGCGTGGATTAATATACCAGGCTTATTGGTAATCCCAGTACATAAAGATCCTACAATAGTTTATGGTGGTTTTGAAATCAATGGAAAAATATTTTGGGGTATGTAATGCCTATCTCCATTCCAATAGGGATAGGATTTTATGGATTTTAATAGTGTAATGAGGATTTTTGGATCATTTTTTAGATTGTGGGTAATATTTATAGATCCAATTAATTCCATTATTTTCATATAATAAGACTTAAGTTTTATCAAATCCTAATGTTTAAAATACCAGCCTTTTGAAAAAATTTGTGGAATATCCTGTTGAGAATTTTGAAGATAAAAATCTTCCTCAATAATCCATACATATTGAAAATCATTTTTGACAAAATGTTATGATTTTGATAATTTTAATTGAGATAAAATTAAATCAGAATTATTTTGAGATAAAGTGATTTGAGAAAATTTTTCGGTTGAGGGTTTTGAAGAAATGTTATCACAAGATAATTTCTGTGTGTTTTTTGAAATAGTGATTCTATTGTAGGATTCTTCGTGCAATGGTTTTGAAGAATTTTAAGAAAGAATTTTTTGAGTGGAAGATTCTCCTTTCTTTGTTTTAGGAATAGGGGCAAGAGCTTTACCTATAAAGGCTTCTTTGGCGAAAATTTTGGCTTGCAGTTCTTCTATTTCTATAAATGCCTCCATTGTTTGATGGCATTCTGCTTGGTAGAAATTTTTTATTTCTTCTTCCTCTAAGGTTTGTTAGAACCAATGTTTTTTTAATAGCTTGAATCCATTCATGGATCCGTTTTCTTTGGACTTTTGCCTTTTTTTCATCGTCTTCGATCGTTTGGGCCTAATATTTTAGTGAAACAGTGGAAGAGACTGCTGGTTTTGAGATTAAATCTTCTTGATCCCTTTGGACCTCTTTCCCTTACCCCATTTTTTGCGGCATTTTAGTTCACTTAAGACCTATTTTGGAGGAACTTTCTTGTCAAAAAATATGGGATTGAGTTTTCATCTTCCCTAATAAATTCAATTTCAAAATAAAAAATAATAAGGATTGCTAGCCATCTGGCAAAAATTTATTTTGATTTTATGTTTTGGATATCTTTTTGCAAATCTTTTGTTGTTTTACAATCAATGTGAAGTTAAAACTTTTGATTAAGTTATTGAAATTTTGTAATGCACATGGCAATTGAAAGAATTTTTTTTTTAACAATTGAGCAATTCTTTTGACAATCATTCCAATGTGCAGACGTAAATAGAATAATGCTTTCTTTCCCATTCATTTTTTACTTTAGGATTCCCCCATACCCTCTTTATGAAGCATCTATTTTGACTATTTTAAATGCTAAAAGGTCTGCTAAATGTAAGCAAGGGATTTCTTTGACTTGTTTCTTGATTTATTGAACAACACTGGTATGCTCATCAGACCAAGGCACTGAATTTTTCTTTAACCTATCATGCATGGGTTTTGCTAAAAGGTTAATATTTGGATAAAAATCTAAGATATAATTTAAACTTTCTAGAAATCTTTGTAATTGAGCTTTATCGAAGATTTTATTAGGGAATTTATCTACAAAAGCAAGAGATCTCCCAATTGGCGTAATTATTTCCTGGGAAATGTAATAACCCCAAAAAATAAATTTTTTGTTTGGAAAAGAGAGATTTTTTGTTTTAGATATGACTAATCCATTTTTCTTGGTTACCATTAAATATGTTTCTAAGTCCTTCAAATATTGTTTGAAAGATTTTGAGAAGAAGAGAATATCATTAATGTATACTATACAAAATTTTGAATAAAGAGCAAAAATTTCATTCATTATTCTCTGAAATTCTGAGTGAGTATTTTTTAATTCAAATGGCATCAGTTTCCATTTGTATTGATCAAAAGGAACAATAAAAATAATTTTATAGGGACCTTTTGGTTCAATCTGAACTTGCCAAAATTTTAATTTTAAATCAAATTTTGAGAAGATTAAAGCATATTGAAGTTCTTGTAAAAGTTTTTTTTTGTTTGAAATTGGATATCGAATCCTTTTAAAGTTTTTTTAAAGGCTTGTAATTAATTACAATTCTAGATGTATCTCTTTCTATATCTGAGTTTTTATTGACATAAAAAGCTGCTCGGTTCCACGAAGATACAAATTCCATAATTGGACCTTTTAAAAGCAAATCACAAATCTCATTTTAGCAATGTTCTTTGAGTTATTGATTCATTTGGATTGGTCTTGCTTTTATTGGAATTAACTTATCTGAAGATTCATTTTCATATGGCAAATCTACCATATGTTGTTTTCTATTCCAGAAAGCTTCTGGTAAATTTGAACAAATTTTCTTTTCAAGTAATTTTTGGAAATAAAAAATCTTTTGCTTTATGAATTGATCTTCTAAAGATTTTTAGATTATGAGGAAAGAAACATCTTGTTTTAGAAATTGTAAGTGTTTCTTTTTTCCTCGAATTATAAGGTTTAACTTATTTTTTTAAACATAACAAGCTTTTAAAAGATTTAAATTTTTTATCCTAGGTTTTTCGATCAAAGGAAAAACAATTTTGTTATCTTGAGTTTTAAAAGAAAATTTTCATTAGACATTTCCCATTTTGCAACCTTATTCTTAGAAGTTATTGGATTAACAGTTTTTATTTATTTAAATAGGTATGAAATTTTATTTTATGATGCGTAAATTTCAAACCACTAAAAGAACAAAATTTGATTTTTATTTTTGAAAATCACATCCTTTTTTCTTGATTTTTAGGTGCATAAAAATCCTTATACATAAAAGTTTGTCAACTTAAAATTATTTTTCTATAATGTTTAATTCATTAATAACATTTTCTATTACTACTAAAAAAATATGGTGAAGTCAGAGATCAAGAATTAATTCTTATTATTGTTAAACAAGTTGAGGCTACAAAACTTTGAAAAGAAATGATTGAAAAAAGTTTAAAAACCTTTGATTCAAAATCAAAGAAATCCCTAACTTCATCCTCTTCTTCATCTCTCATCCAAAACAACACTTGTGATTTAACAAAAATTTTAGCTGCAAAAACATAAAACAAAATCTCCCGTCACTATCCAATAACTTCAATAAGAAATTAGGATAATAAAATAAGAGTTAAAAACACTTAAACAAAAATAAAATCTAATAATGAACTTGTTCACAAATTAGTTTCAAACATTACCGAACAAAATGAAATAGGAGAAGAAATTGAAGAAGAAGATGATCTTGGTATCAGATATTCTGAATTATTTCGTCTTTTAATTGTAATTCATGAAATTTTTTGTTAATTTTGCAATATCATGAAATGGGTCCGGGTTGATTGCACCTTAAGTGGCTCTGAAACCACTTAAGGTGCTTACTAATCATCCCAAAAGCTATAGCTGATGGAAGACGGTGCTACTTTATACTTAAATGCCATTTGAACCTTCCAGGTAACATCTCCACATTGAGTTGTCGGATTGTGGTGGTCTTACCACACTGCCCTTCCTGCCTTCCCTGTAGCTCGAACCCTAGTTAGCTCCGATACCAAGAGATGTTTGAATATCTAAAAGAAAAGTAGAACATAAAAACTCAAAATAACTTAAAATTTAAAATTGAAAATCATGAAGATACTAGCAATAATCAATCATGGTAACCAAGTTACCCTTTGGACCAATAGCCTGCAGATCAAATTGTTTCAACCTATATACCTTCAAGTTTATTTTTGTATGCAAACAATGTTTCAAATGCATAAGATCAACATAAGCCACAAGTGTAAAGCATAATTAAAATGAAACAACACTTGACCATATAACAAGATGAACAAGGAACAAGGAAAATTTTATAAGTATAAATTTGTAAATACAAAAATATAAATGCTAAATATATGAGCTATACTTACAATAATTGATAATTAAAACGCAAGTATTGTATTTTGGGGGTACGCTCGAAACTCAAGACTACAAGGTATGCTCAACATATGAGCTTCCTAGTTATCTAAGCTTGAATATGTTTGTCAAAGACTTAGAAAACTCCCTCAAAAGAAGTCTCTGCTTTTAAATGAATATGAGGAGTCATTTTATAGAAAAATTCTGTCTGTTTTGCCAAAATTTACTGAAGCTTGTCTTTCGTTTGTCACGGGAGCTTGGATCTATGAATAAATTTTTTTGCCCACTTTAAAGTAGATGTAGAAATTGCATGTGGGGAGCAGATGTCTACCAGGGTAAAAAAATCTAATCATTTTTCATGTTTAAACTTTTGCCTTTTTTATGGGCCTATCAAAATTAGGCCACACTTGTTTACAATAAATGGATCGCAAGAGAATCCATGTTTAAAAAAAAGCCTACTACAGTGGAGGAAAAATACCATAGCAGTCATTTTCATTATCATGTCTTTAAGTCGACAAAGGGCTCGAAGTCTGAAGATGAATCGACCTTTAAAGGGGTTGAGGAAGGTTTTGAAGATGAAGCCTCACTCTTAAGAAGCTAGGCTATGATTTGAAAATATTCTTCCTTAGTTTTTGCTACTGCTAGCTGGGTATCGGCAAACGATTTTTGGGCCAAGAATTGGAATATTTCTAGGCCTTATTTAATAAATCCTTAAGCTTGGAGTCGTTCTTTGACACCATATTTTTTGATGCTGGTTAGTACTGCAAACTTAATCCACTAGCGAATTTGGAATCTTCTGACTAGGATCTTTTGAGATTTCTTTTGTTGATATTCTAAATGCTAGGCTACTATCCATGGTAAATAGAATTTTGTAGCAAATAGCATCAAGGGATGAAAATGTCTTTCGCTATCTATTGGTTTAAATGTGGTTTTAAAAAGTTGGTAGCCTGCCTGAACTAAAGATTTTAGGATTTCAGGAAAAGGTCCGTCTAGTTTTCATTAATGGTTGAATCGAAAAAAAAAATTTTGAGGGGTTAATTTTTGGGAAGAAAAATAGACAAGTGTGGCTAAACTTTTTATTTTTAAGAAGAAACGCATTATACCGGGCTTATTGGTAATCTTAGTAAGTAAAGGTCCTACAATAATTTATTGTAGTTTTAAAATCAATGGAAAAATATTTTGGGGTGTGTAATGCCTGTAGCCATTCCATTAAGGATAGGATTTTATGGATTTTAATTGTGAAATAGAGGATTGATGTATCATTTTTTGAATTGTGGGAAATTGTTATAGATCCTGTTAATTCCAGTATTGCCATATAATAAGACTAAAATTTTATCAAATCCCAAGGTTTGAAATATCGGTCTTTTGAAAAAATTGTGAAATGGCTTGTTAAGGATTTTAAAGATAAAAACCTTCCTCAATAGTCCATATGTATTGAAAATTATTTTTGACAAAATATTATTATTTTGATAATTTTAATTGAAACAAAATTAAATCATAATTATTTTGAGATAAAATGATGTGAGAAAATTTCTCCGTAGAGGGTTTTGAAGAAGTTCAACACAAGATAATTCCTGTGTGTTTTTTAAAATAGTGATTCTATTGTAGGATTCTTCCTGCAATGGTTTTGAAGAATTTCGAGAAAGGGTTTTTTGAGTGAAATATTCTCCTTTCTCTGTTTTAGGAATAGGGGTAAGAGATTTACTTATAAAGGCTTTTTTGGCGGTAATTTTGGCTTGACGTTCTTCTATTTCTGCAAATACCTTAATTGCTTGATGGCATTCTACTTGGCAGGAATTTTTTATTTCTTCTTCCTTTAAGGGTTGTTGGAATCAATATTTAGTTTTAGTTCCTTTTGAATAGCTTGAATATATTCATTGATCCATTTGCTTTGGTCCTTTACCTTTTCTTCATCTTCTTCAACCGATTGGGCCTAAGATTTTATTGAAATGGTAGAAGAAACTGTTGGTTTTGAGATTGGATCTTCTTGGTCCTTTTGAACCTCTTTTCCTTTCCCTTTTTTCTTATCATTTGAGTTCACTCCAGTCCTATTTTGGAGGAACTCTTTGATAAGAAAATTTAGGATCAAGTTTTCCCCTAATAAATTTAATTTCAAAATAAAAAACACTAAGAATTGCTTACCATTTAGCAAAAATTTATTTTGATGTAATGTTTTGGATATTTTTTTGCAAAATTTCTTTTTCTAATTTATAATTAATGCAAAGTAAACTTTTGATTAAGTAAATTACTTTGAAATTTTATAATTCACATGATAATTGAAAGAATTTCCTTTTTAATAGTTGAGTAGTTCTTTTGACAATTATTCTAATGTGCAAATGTAAATTGAACAATGCATACTTTGCCATTGATTTGTTGCCTTAGGATTCCCCCATACCCTATTTCTAAAATATCTGTTTCGACTATTGTAAATGCTAAAGGGTCTGCTAAATGTAAGTAAGGGATTTTTTTTAACTTGTTTCTAGATTTGTTAAATGACACTAGTATACTCATCAGACTAAGACACTTGATTTTTCTATAACCTACCATGCAAAGGTTTTGCTAGAAGGTTAATATTTGGATAAAAATCTAAGATATAATTTAAACTTCTTAGAAATATTTATAATTGAGTTTTGTTCAGGATTTTGTTAGGGAATTTATCAGCAAAAGTAAGAGATCTTTCAATTGGTGTCGTTATTTCCCAGGAAATGTAATAACCCAAAAAACGAATTTTTATTTAGAAAAGAGAAATTTTGTTTTAGATACGACTAATCCATTTTTCTGGGCTACCATGAAAAATGTTTTTAAGTACTTGAAATGTTGTTCCAAAGATTTTGAGAAGATCATAATATAATCAATGTGTACTATATAGATTTTTGAATAAGGAGCAAAAATTTCATTCATTATTTTTTGAAATTCTGGAGGAGTATTTTTTAATCCAAATATCATCACTTTCCATTTGTATTGGTTGAAAGGAATAGTAAAAGCCATTTTATAGCGATCTTTTGGTTCAATCTGAACTTGACAAAATCCTGATTTCAAATCAAATTTTGAGAAGATTAAAGCAAAATGAAGTTCTTGTACAAGATATTTTTTGTTTGGAATTGGATATCAAATTTATTTTAAAAGTTTATTTAAAGGCTTGTAATTAATTGCAAGTCTTGGCATACCTCTTTCTATTTCTGAGTTTTTATTGACATAAAAAGCTGCATATCTCCATAGAGATCTTGATTCCATAATTAGACCTTTTGAAAGCAAATCACGAATCTCTTTTTTGCAATGTTTTTTGAGTTCTTGATTCATTTGAATTGGTTTTGCTTTTGTTGGAATTAACTTATCTAAAAATTCATTTTCATATGGAAAATATACCATATGTTGTTTTCTATTCTAGAAAGCATTTGGTAAATCTGAAAATTTTCTTTTTCAAGTAATTTTTGGAAATCAAAAATCTTTTGTTTTATGAATTTATCTTGTAAAGTTTTTTGGATTCAAAGGAAAGAAACGTCTTGTTTTAGAAATTGTAAGTGTTTCTCTTTTCCTTGAATTATGAGATTTAACTAATTTTTGTAAAAATAACAAGCTTTTTCAAGATTTAAATTTCTTATCCTTGGTTTTTCAATTAAAGGGAAAATAATTTTGTTGTCTTGAGTTTTAAAAGAAATATTATCATAGTTAACAGAATAGGGTGTTATCATATTGATAAATGGAGTCTCTAAAATAACACTATGATTTATATTTTCTAATAAAACAAAGGGAGTTTTAATTGAAACATTACCATTTTTAATGGTATCTTAAATTTTGCTTTTGATAATCATTTTTGAATTATTTGCAGTAAAATTTTTTTCGTTTGTTTATTTAGTAAATCTTTTTAGGATGATACAGTTTTTTAAGCAGTTCAAATTTGCACCTATATCAAAAAGAGTAATAGTTTCAATTTTGAAATCATCTAAAACAATGAATGTTACTTTAATCATATATTTCCTTGTTGTAACAATTCTTAAAACAAATAAGAAATCTTTTGGATTTGCTTTTAGGTTTTCAATTTCTTTTTTTATGGTTTCAAGATCATCTTCTTCTTCTTCTTCAATTTCTTCTCCTATTTCATTTTATTTGGTAAAATTTGAAACTAATTTGTGAAGAAATTCAGAATCAGATTCTTTTTTTTTGTTTAAGTGTTTTTAACTTTATTTTATTATCCTAATTTCTTCTTGAATTGATTAGATAGTAAAAAGAGGTTTTATTTTTATTTTTGCACTTAAAATTTTTGTTAAATCATAGTTTTTTTATGAGAGATAAAAAAGAGGATGAAGAAGTTGGGGATTTCATTAATTGTGACTCAAAGGTTTTTAAAAGCTTTTCAATAATTTCTTTTTGAAGTTTTGTATCCTCAACTTGTTTTAGAATACCAAGAATTAATTCTTGATCTTTTATTAGAACATTTATAAACTTTTAGGATTTTGAAGAATCTTCAGAATCATTCTTGGATGAACTAGAGGCTTCTAATTCTTGAAAGTGCTAAGAGTTATCATATTCTGATAAGCTTGTTTGAGTTTCATCTTCTGAGGTTTCAATTAGAATTGATGAAAATTTCTAGATTATTTAATCTTCCAATTGTAATTTATGAAGATTTTTGTTAATTTTGCAATATCTTGAAATGTGTTCGGGTTGATTACATTTGAAGCAAACAATCGATTTTTTATCTTATTTTTTGAAAGATTTTCTGATAGGTTTTTATTCCTTATAAGTTTTTCTAGGTCTAGATTTCCTATAGAAACTTTCTTTACTTGGTTTTAAAAAAAATTATTTGTGAGATTTTTTGTAATATTTATATCAAGATCCTTCACAATTTTTGTTTGGTTTTCTGTAGGAATTTTAAAGTGTTTACAGAAAGATCTTAATTCTTATCTAATTTTCTTCATTTCCCATTTTAAATGTTTTTGAAGTTTTAAATATTGACATATTGTTAAATCTTCTTTTTGTGTGAAAATAGTCAATTCATAAGTCAAATGATTATATGGAATTTGATTAATTCCAAAAACTTCTTTAATTTTATTTTTAACCTTTTCTCTTTAGAGTGTTGGCAAGTCTACTAAGAATTTTTCTTTCTAAAAAAATTGAATGAAATCTTCTCTAAGCATTACCTTAGTTAGAAATGTATTTTTGTAATTTTAAAATTTAGAAAGCTTTTTACACCTAAGGTTTGAAAGTAATTTTGCATTTTTATCTTTTAAATGAGACAGATCTCCTATAAAGTGCAAACTAATTGTATGGATTAAGGTTGCTACTGCATCTAGAATAGGATTTTCTATCTCATCGAGGATGGAAATTCCTTCCTTAGTGGTTTAGATAACACCTGGGATCTCTAGTTGCTGTTGTTGAGTGAGATGGTAATCCCACTAGCCTTTTAACTATCCTGAAAAATATACTATTAGAAGCTCAACTATGGCTCTATTAGGGGCATTTATTTGGGTTTTATATGCATTGGATGCCATAGTCATCTGTTGTAAAAGACTAAGGATATTGTATTCTGATATATCATATATGTTCCATTCATAGACAGTAGAGGCATTGAGTTTTGATTGGGATAGAATATTTAGCCTATTTTCTATGCCTAAATCTAGAGCAGTTATGATGGTAAGAGGTGTATTTCTTTGCCAATGGAGTATGGACAACTTCGAATTAGGTTATCTGTCTTTCTTTGAATCAGAGGTTTGATTTAAAGTACTGACAGTTTTATTTTTATCAAGGGTGTCTTGTGCAATCATGGGAGTAAAGGTAGAGGAATGCTCTATCTTACTAATCTGGTCTCGTAAGGCTTAGGTAAACTCCGGTCTATTCTCCTTGAACATTTTTTTAATTGTTTTAGAAACTTGGAAAGGTTTAAAGATAGGTTTTTTAGTTTCAATTCTTTTGTTTCAATAGGGGAGACTACATAAGTTTTTTTGGTATTCCTTTATCCTTGTTAATTATTTTGCAATTGTAATAAGATAAGTATTTGTGAAATTATTTTTTTGTATGATGTTTTCAATATCCTTATTCGTGTTTTCACTCGAAGTTTTATGAGGACTAGCACCTATAGTTTGACTTAGATGGGATAGTTTTATGTGTATTAAAGGTGGATGTTTCGACTATATTTTTCTACCATCAGATTTTTCCCATTTTGTAACCTTATTCCTAGAAGTTATAGGGTGAACAATTTTGTTTGCTCAAATGGGTATGAAATTTTATTTTGTTATGCACAAATTTCGAATCAGTCAAAGAATAAAATTTAAGTTTTATTTTTTAAAGTAAATTCATAATATTTATTTTGAATTTTTTTCTTTTTCCTAGAAAGTTTTTAAAGAACCATGTACTTTTTTCTAAATTTTTAGGTGCATAAAAATCGTTATGTAGAAAATTTTGTCAACTTCAAAATCTTTTTTTATGATGTTTAATTCATTAATAATATTTTTTGGTACTGCTAAAAAAGGCAGTGAAGTTGGAGGTGAAATATTTTGTTATTCCTCACTGGAAACCCAAGGTTTTGTATAAATTTAGTAAGGGGCAATTGTTGAATAATCAACAGTTTGAAAAGATACACTAGGAATGCTTGAACCAGAAAATCTTAGTTTTTGAAAAATCTCTTCCTTATCTGGAAGGTGAATTACTGAAGGTAAATTTGAGGCTATTCCTAAATCTAGAGTACTCATGGAGGAACCAACATCTGCATACTAACAGATAGAAGTTCTTGAGAAACTTAATTTTACCTTTCTATTATTATACTGCGTAATTTCCTTTAAATGAGTGTTTGGTGTAGATTTTTCTGGTGATTTTGGTTTTACATCACCTTGTAAAATCCATTCTTCAGGAAGATCAATATCTTTCCAAATGATGATTTTTTGAATTACTATATTAGCTTTAGATAAATATGTTTGTAAAAATAGGATTTCACCCCTTTTTCTTACATATTTTATTGATGTAAAAGCATATTACATTACTTTATAATGCACTCTAAAAATGATGGCCATTAGAATAGATCCTTCCAGAATTTTATAATTATGTGTTTTTATTTGTAAAATCAAAGATTTCAAAATATTTGGTTCTACAAGAGATAATGAAATATTTGGTGAGCATTCAAAAGAGAGTGGTCCTTGAAAAAGACTTGACTCTACTGAGCTTATGATTGAATTCTAAAAATCTAAAAACCTTGCATATCTTAAAATACAAAGAATTGAGGTGTTTAATCATTCTTTTGTTAGTGATTTTATTCCTACCTGAACAAGTCCTATGTGTACGTATTCATATTTCTTATGTCGATGTTTTTGTAAAATTTTTTGTGAGAGAAGATGAATAGTTTAAATGGTTTTAAGATTTGAAAACCTCTTCCTTCTATTTTTATTATAAAATCAATTTTTATGAGTGTTTGAAAAAAAACTATTCTCATAAATTTGATTTCGTTTGATTTAGGAATTTTCCAGTTATTGATTTTTGGAAATCTTCAATAGCAATTTCTTCACTATTGTCGATGTTTGATTTTTTGAAAATATTGATATACAAAGTTTGAGGTAGAAGAAATAGATAAAAACATAGTTCTACAAAATAAATTATTTATAAGTTAAAAATTCAATTAATTTTTAAAAATTTATAAGTTCTTATCTGTACAAACTTGCAAAGGATTTACAAGCCTAAACGCCTATCCATTGGCTAACATGGTACTTTACTACCCAGCTACCATCATTACCCAGATAATATTTTAAATTTTTCAAAGAGCATTTAAAATTATAAATTATAAATGACTTACATAATAGATCTACAACCCTCAATTCTAGAAGATTTCTTATTTGTTTTAAGAACTATCACAATAAGGAAATATATGACTAAAGTAACACTCAATTTTTTAGATGATTTCAAAATTGAAACTATTGCTCTTTTTGATACAAGTGCAGATTTAAACTGCTTAAAAAATTGTATCGTCCCAAAAAGATCTGCTAAAGAAACAAACAAATAAATTTCTGCAGCAAATAATTCAAAAATGATTATCAAAAGATAAATTGAAGCTACCATTAGAAATGGTAATGTTTCAATTATGTTTGTAAAAATAGGATTTCACCATTTTTTGTTACATATTTTACTGATGTAAAAGTAGATTACATTACTTTATAATACACACTAAAAATGATGGCCACTAGAATAGATCCTTCCTGAATTTTATAATTATGTATTTTGATTTGTAAAATCAAAGATTTCAAAATATTTGGATCTACAAGAGATAATGAAATATTTGGGGAGCATTTAAAAGAGAGTGGTCCTTGAAAAAGACTTGACTCTACTGAGCTTATGATTGAATTCTAAAAATCTAAAAACCTTGTATCTCTTAAAACATAAAGAATTGAGGTGTTTAATCATTCTCTTGTTAGTGATTTTATTCCTACTTGAACAAGTCCTATGTGTATGTATTCATATTTCTTATCTCGATGTTTTTGTAAAATTTTTTGTGAGAGAAGAATAGTTCAAATGGTTTTAAGATTTGAACACCTCTTCCTTCTATTTTTATTATAAAATAAATTTTTATGAGTGTTTGGAAAAAACTATTCTCATAAATTTGATTTCATTTGATTTAGGAATTTTCAGTTATTGATTTTTGGAAATCTTCAATAGTAATTTCTTCACTATTGACGATATTTGATTTTTTGAAAATATTGAAATATAGAGTTTGAGATAGAAGAACTAGATAAAAAAGTAGTTCTACAAAATACATTATCTATAAGTTAAAAATTCAATAATTTTTAAAAATTTATAATTTCTTATATGTACAAACTTGCAAAGGATTTACAAGCCTAAATGCCTATCTGTTGGCTAATATGGTACTTTACTACCCAGCTACTATCATTACCCAGATAATATTTCAAATTTTTCAAAGAGCATTTAAAATTATAAATTATAAATGACTTACTTAATAGATCTACAACCCTCAATTCTAGAAGATTTCTTATTTGTTTTAAGAACTATCACAACAAGGAAATATATGACTAAAGTAACACTTAATTTTTTAGATGATTTCAAAATTGAAACTATTGCTCTTTTTGATACAGGTGCAGATTTAAACTACTCAAAAACTGTATGGTCCCAAAAGGATCTATTAAAGAAACAAACAAATAATTTTCTGCAGCAAATAATTCAAAAATGATTATCAAAAGATAAATTGAAGCTACCATTAGAAATGGTAATGTTTTAATTAAAACTTCTTTTTTTTATTAGAAAATATAAATCACAGTGTCATTTTAGGGATTTCATTTATCAATATGATAACACCCTATTCTGTCAACTATTATGGTATTTTTTCTTAAAACTCAAGACAACAAAATTATTTTCTCTTTCATTAAAAAACCTAGGACTAGAAATTTGAATCTTTTAAAAGCTTGTTCTATTTACAAAAATGAGTTAAATCTTATAATTCAAGGAAAATAAAAACACTTGCAATTTTTAAAACAAAATATTTCTTTCCTCAAAATCAAAAAATATTTAGAAGATAAATTCATAAAATAAAAGATTTTTTATTTCTAAAAATTACTTGAAAAGAAAATATGTTCAGATTTACCAAACACTTTTTGGAATAGAAAACAACATATGGTAGATTTGCCATATGAAAATGAATTTTTAGATAAGTTAATTCCAACAAAAGCAAGACCAATCCAAATGAATCGAGAACTCAAAGAACATTGCAAAAAAAGAGATTTTGATTTTCTTTCAAAAGGTCTAATTACGAAATCTAGATCTCCATGGAGCTGTGTAGCTTTCTATGTCAATAAAAACTCAGAAATAGAAAAAGATATATTTAGACTTGTAATCAATTACAAACCTTTAAACAAAGCTTTAAAATGGATTCGATATCTAATTTTAAATAAAAAAGGTCTTTTACAAGAACTTCATTCTACTTTAATCTTCTCAAAATTTGATTTGAAATCAGAATTTTGGCAAGTTCAAATTGAACCAAAAGATCACTACAAAATGGCTTTTACTGTTCCTTTCAATCAAGATAAATGGAAAGTGATGCCATTTTGGATTAAAAAATGCTCCCTTAAAATTTTAGAAAATTGAAAATTTTGCTCCTTATTTAAAATTCTATATAGTATACAATGATTATATTCTCATATTCTCAAAATCTTTGGAATTAAATTTATTAGGGAAGATGAAAACTCGATCCCAAATTTTCTGACCAAAGAGTTTCTTCAAAATAGGTCTTGAGGGAACTAAAATGCCAAGAAAAAAGGGGAAAGGGAAAGAGGTCCAAAAGGATAAAAAAGATCCAATCTCAAAATCGGCAGTCTCTGTGTTGTTCTAATAAAATCTTGGGCCTATACGATTGAAGAAGATAAAGAAAAGGCAAAAAGTCACTACAAAAAAAATTGATTTTACCGACGGAATTTATCGACGGACACAATATCTGTCGCTAAAAGAAGATTTTACCGACGTATTAGCTACGAAATCACAAATGTGTCGGTAAAAATAAAAAACTTGCAAAATGGCGACGTTTTTAGCGACCAAAATGGAAAACCGTCGGTAAATTTGGAGAGAAATAGTGGAGCGATTTTGTAGCCAAGGTTTAGCGACAAAAAAACTTCGTCGGTAAGGATATTAATGATTTTTGTTATGGACCAACGAAAATTCCGTCGGTAAATAATGGCAGCATATTTTGGCACATTATTTACCGACGAAATAGCGACGGAATATGGGGAAATGGAAATATGAATGGTTGTGACGGTCATTTCTGTCGGTAATCCGTCATTATTATGTTTATTATATTTAAATAAATGTTTAAAATTTTGTTTTTTTATTTTTTTTATAAAATATCATTTTTCCAAATAAAGCCTAGACTAGATATTTTTTCATTTTAATTATATATATATATTTTTATGTAAAATAATTAATATATTTTTCTTTTTCCTTTTGTTGGACAACGGTTGCGATTCCCTTTGTTGTTTGCCATTCTTGTTCGATTTCACCAATAGCTATTTAAGATATTGGATTATATATAATTTTACTGCAACGTATTTATTTATTCCGTTTCAAATGTATATTTTAAAAATAAAAAAAAAACTAATTGCATGTTGTTTATTTTAATTTTATATATACACTAAAAATAATTAATAATATAATAATAGATAATTGATAAAATAATGTTTTAATAAATTATAATAAATATTTTACAAAATTAATATTAATTAATAATATTCAAAAAAATTATGGAAGCCCTAAATGTAAAATTACCCACCCCTAAGTTGGTTGATAAGAATATATATATATATATATATATATATATATATATATATATATATATATATATATATATATATATATATATATATATATATATATATATATATATATATATATATATAATAGTGATCATGCTGTAATTTTAATTTAAAATCATGAAATTATAAATTTTAGTTTCAATCAATTAATTAATTAATTAAACTATAAGTTAATCTTAACTAAATTCATGTATATTTTTATTTAGTGACTATATTAATGATAAATTTTTATCTAAATAATTTAAAAGAAAGAGATAGCATTAAATGTTTTATTATACTTGAATTAGGGGCTTAAAAATTCAAATTAGAAGAGTTGAGGGACTAAATTGAAATTTTCCTACTCTCACTCAAAACTGCGTCGTTTTAGGAAGGTGGAAAATTAAAATGCCTGTTGCTTTCCTTTATTTCAAAGAGGATCGGATTCTCCTTCACAGCCTTGCCCTTTTCTTTTCTTCTCTTCTTTTCTCCCTCTTCTTTCCTCCCTTTTCGATCACGACAGCACCGCTGCCCATCGCCGTTGCTACTGCAACTCTGCCTAGCGCCATCATCCTCCCTCCTTTACCCTTCCTTTCTGTCGCTTTAGAGGAAAAGCCGCTCAACTCTCCTTCAAATCTAGGGATTTTATGAAATTTGGGAAAAAAGGTTAGATTTAAATAATATTGAGTTATTTGGGAATTTGGTGAAATAATTAGTAAGAATTATTTTTATATATAATCACAACACCTAGATAAAGTATTTACACTCTCTCTGTATCTCTCTCTAAATCTCGGTATTATTTATTCAAGCTACTGCACGGAAGATAATATGTGTAAAATTTATTTCTTGCATCTATTATTATTGAAATATCTGCCGTTGTGCTTTGGACAATTGTAAGGTATTACTGCATTAGATTTCAATTTATTTGTTTCCTATTTTGTCGGTGGTTAATGCACACAAAATGAGCATGACATATGTTATTTGTTATCATGGCTTATAGTGAATAGAATCGCGAGTTGCTTGATATTACGTGTTCGCCTCTAGTTTTCTGGTTCCATACTTGATATCACTTCCCAAGTAACCAAGCAATAGGTCCAAATGTTTTTATTTACATGCATGAAATGGTGTGTGGTATGGCACAGCTTGTTGCAGCTTGCCAGGTTAGTGCTATTGTGATGATGAAAATAGAAAAGTTAGTGATATATGGGCTTCTTAAAGAAGTTCTGAGAAATAGACCTGATCTAAAGTTAGTTGTCATGAGTGCAACACTAGAGGCTGAGAAGTTTTAGGGTTATTTTAATGATGCTCCTTTAATGAGGGTTCCTGGTAGGCTTCATCCAGTGGAGACACTATAAGAAAATTGCAGAATAGCGACAAAATTTAGCGAGTACAAGAAAAATCGTTGCTAAATCACTGATATAGCGACAGAATTGCGACGATAAATGAATTTTTGTCACAAATGATGTGGTGGGATGCAAATGAACATATATTTTGCAACAACATAGCGAGAAAATTGACAATTTGTCGCTAATTTAGGCGCCTAAATTTTGGCGCAAAATTTAGCGAGAATTTGGCGAGCACAACAGTCAAGCAAAATGATTAGTTTAGCATGGAACAATAAGTCCTCGCTAATTAGCAAGAAATTTCATCCTCGCTAATTTAGCAAGAAAAATTGTCCTTCCTAGTGCTTAATTCACGTGGCATGTAAGGTAATTAGGGAGGAAAATATTCCTCGCTAATTCTTGGTTAGGTTGCCATGTTACATGTGAATTAAGAATCGAGAAATTTCATCATCGCTAATTTAGCGAGAACAATTGTCCTCGCTAATTCCAAATTTAGCTACGAATATGTCTCTCGCTAATTAGCGAGGGAAATGTTCCTCGCTAATTCTTGGTTAGGATGTTAGATATGAGCTAATTAGCGAGAAATTTCATGCTCGCTAATTTAGCGAGAACAATTTTCCTCGCTAATTCCAAATTTAGCTACAAATATGTCTCTCGCTAATTAGCGAGGAAAATCTTCATCGCTAATTCTTGGATAGGTTGGCATGTTACATGTGAGCTAATTAGCGAGAAATTTCATCCTCGCTAATTTAGCGAGAATAATTTTCCTCGCTAATTCCTAATTTAGCTACGAATATGTCTCTCGCAAATTTAGCGAGAACAATTATCCTCGCTAATGCCTAATTTAGCTACGAATATGTCTCTCACTAATTAGCGAAGAAAATATTTCTCACTAATTCTTGGTTAGGTTGGGTTATTGCATGTGAACTAATTCGCGAGAAATTTTCTGCTCGCTAATTTAGCGAGAACAATTGTCCTCGCTAATGCCTAATTTAGCTACAAATATATCTCTCGCTAATTAGCGAGGAAAATCTTCCTCGCTAATTCTTGGATAGGTTGGCATGTAATATGTGAGATAATTCGCATGGATTTTGTTTCTCGCTAATGTAGCGTAGTCCACCACTAGGTGACAGATAGCGAGGGAACGTTTTCTCGCTAAATTAGCGAGAGTTTATTTTCTCACAAAATTAGTGATGGTTGTATTCCTCGCTAACAATTTTGTAGATTGGCAGAGAACACTGGTTGATGATTAGCGAGGGAATTTCATCCTCGCAAAATAAGCGAGGGTTTAATATCCTCACAAATAGCACAGCATGGTTATGGACAACTGTAACTTGATATTTAGCGAGGGGTGTTTTCCTCGCTAATTTAGTGTGAGAGTTTTGCTCGTTAAATTGACAAGAAGTTTAGGCCTCGCTAATTAATAAATAGATGTGGACTAGAGCAATCAGCTATGAGTTTTTTCCTAAGCCAAATTTAGCGAAAGTGATTAGTTCTCGCCAATAGCTGGAGTTAGAAGAGATATGCATTAGGGCAATTAAACAGTTTTTTTTCCCAAAGCCTAAATTAGCGAGGGTGGCTTGTTCTCACCAATATTTGAAATCAGAAATAGCGGGACCAATAAAAAGTTTAGCGGGATTTAATTGAGAATTTCAGCCTCCCTCCAATTATCTGAAATCAGAAATCTCTTCTCATCCTCTATCGGTCTGCCCTACCTAATCTTCTCACGCCGCTCTCATCTTGTTGTATCTATGCTGCTTCCCCTATTTGGTTCTGCCCTTGCCGCTTTGATCAGGAAACTGCCATGGATGCCGCAGCTTCTCATCAAAAGGTACTTTTTGGTAGTTCTTTTTAAGAATTTTTTTCAAGCTGCCATTTTCTCTTAATTTTTAGTGTTAGGGATCTTTTTCATTCAATTAATTTACTGTAATTCTTCCTTCTCCTTTAATCTCTTTCTATAAAATTCCTTCTTAATTAAAGCTAAAGCCATTGATAATCAAAATCCCTTCATTCTCATCTTGCTTCGTCTCTCTCTAGAAAATCACAACTTTGCTTCTCCCCTATTTAATATTTCAGTATTTTGATTTCGTAGAGCAATCGATTTTTTTAATGGTGTGAAAGAGAAAATTGAAAAAAGTCTGGGATGTTTGGTTTGTAATCGATTTCACAGAGCAATCAATTTTTAATCGGTTTAGGTGATTGGAAGTAGCAAGATTTAAAAATCTAGGATGCTTGCTTCTGTCATTATTTATTTTATTCATTTGTGTTCTTCAATGGGATTTTTGTAGCTTTGAAAGGTTGGCTTAAGGCGTGTGCTATTTACATTAGCAACTTCATACGGATAATTGGACCATTAGGTATTTATATTTTTTCTTCATCAATTTTGTTTTGAAACCCTTCATACATTTTCACCTCTTAGTGCTATATACAGTAAAGATGAAAAACCTTGTCTTCAATGGACCCCTGAACTTCATGCATGTTTTATTATAGCTGTTGAACAGCTTGGTGGATCCAAAAGTCAGTAGTTCCTTTTACAATTATTTGATTGATTTGTTTCTTTGTTTTTTTTTTTTTTCATATTCTATCATTTGTTTGAGTTGATACTGTTAATTGTTTTTATGAACCTAATTTGGTCGTTCTTTATGTTAACCTTGCCTTGATGATTTCCTTTTTTTTTTTTTTCTAATCTCATTTTCTCTTTTTATGGAAAGGAAATGTTTTCATTGAATGTTAAGCAAGAGATGCTGAGATGATTTTAACCTCCTTTTTTATATTGATAATATATTATTCTTGTAAGATGAGCTATCTTTAGCCCAGAAAGGGTATTTTAATCAAATAAAATCTTAAGCTTCATGCCCTCTGATTTGTGAACATGAGTTAGAAGCTGAATCTTATTTTATTAGAATCTGTGTTATTGGCACCGAGATTTTGGGTTGCTTTCTAGACTATTTTTGATAAATTTTTAAATTCTCCTTTGCATGCATTTCTAATATTACCTCATATTTGATTTGAATATCTTTCTTTTAAACAAGTTGGCTGTACAATTTTTTGTGGGGAAAATATCCATCTTTATCTTTAATTGCATAGATTGTTTCAAAAAGAAATAGCTGCTCATAGCACCATGGTTATATCATAACAAGCTTGCCAACATAAACCAAATAACATCAGACTGCATTAACAGTTCGATATTAGGAGATAATGTATCTAGGCAATAGGTTGAAAAAGGAGATTCTTTTACTGAGGTTTTCATTTTTAACAGGTGCAATTGTACTTGATATGTTTGCTGCAAATCTTGCATGCATGCTAAAAATGAAGAACCACTCTATTTCAAACTTCTTGTCAAATAACTATTTCATCAGCAACTATGTATAATATACTTTTCTATTCAAGTTGTTATCATACAGTTCATATTCTTCTACTTTAGTGCTATGCTTTTTTGCTCTGTACTTATTTTCTTATTTCCCTAAAATGATGATGAGAGTGGCAATTGATACGCAATCTAAACTTTAATAATAGCTATTCCATGATTCTCTCTTTGATTATCTAATTTGACCTTGTACATGGTGTATGAATTTGAATTAGTTTCATGTTTTTAGCTTGCATATGCATGAATTTAAAATGTTTCTCCTGCCGGTGGTTTAAGTTCTAGAAGTCCTGTATATTTGGCTCAACTATATTTTTTGCTTTAATTTCTGTAAGCAAAATAACTACAAAGCTAAAGTAAACTAACTAGTGGACAAAAATTAATTGAGCTGCCTAACATAAATCCTTTTCTTCCATTTGGTAGAACATAATTACATTTTTCCATGCAGTTTCTATCTTACTATTTTTAATTTGACATATTTGCTTGTCTTGCAGTGTTTTAAAGTGAAGCATTTCTGTGATCAATTCCACGACTGCTACTTTTAGTTAGAAATAACACCATGATTAAGGAAAACAATAAAAATTTATGATTTTGGTTGAGTTATAACGCAAGAATAGCTTGAGGTTATAGCAAGGTTGGATCGGCTTTCTTTTGCATTTTTAGATTGACTGATTCATGTAGGTTGGGGGTCTTGATTGGTTGGGATGTATTTGCTGTTTTTAGCTGACCTCGGCATTCATTTGGGGAGCAGAGGTGTTCACTCTGTCCTGCTTACTGTTTTCTTATTTTCCTAGGTTCTTCATGTGGTTTAGCTTTGCTATGTGTTTATCTCGATATTCTGGGAGTTTCTTGTTTTTTAGGTAGTGGCTTTTAGTTTTAATTTTGGTCTTGGTACCTGGTGTAGTAGCAGGCCTGTGGTTTTTTGTCTGTTTCGGGTTTTCTTCAGATTTTCTATTGCTGGGCAGCTAATTTTAGCTCCCTCTGCTCTTTCTTTAATAATACTACTGCTTATAAAAAAAAAAAGAATAGATTGAGTCAGGGACTGTTGTTATTAGGGGCTGCTTTGCTTGTACTCTCTTGAATATCAATATTTTCATTGGTTTATATATATATATATGTAAATAGGGAACTCAGACAATTAGTTACATTATTATTACTTAATGAGCTTTTTATTCATATAATATTTACTTTATATATATACTTCTAAAATTCACAACTTCATCACACTACCTCTATCCTTTTGGTTTGCTACTTCTTTCGGAATCCAGCTTATGTCATGAATTTGGCTCTTTTGTCGGACAACTTGTATTGCGGACCCGCCAAGGGCAATGAGCCGAAGCATTAAGGACCCACCAAGGGCTTCTTTTGTAACTTATTCCATTTGTAAATTTTTCATAAATTAAGTTAATGGTGTATGACTATGTATGTATGCCTTTGGCTGCAGGATCACAAGTGAGGGAAGCGGCTATGACTGTATGTATCAACATCCTCTCTCCCTCTTTTTCTCCTTGAATAATTTCTGATTCCATCTTTTTGCTGATGCTCTTGATAAAAACCGTTGGAATTTTTGAGTCATCTTTGACAAAGCTAACAAACATGCCATAAGCAATAGTTTTTTGAGTGCTGTATAGATAAAGCTTTCTCCCATAATGCTTGAATAGGTATTTTTTCTAGGAAATGGGTACTTCTTTTCTGGGTTTGGGGTTATTTGTTCTTCACTTTATTCATATATTGTATTTAACTTTCAATTTTCCTTTTAATTTAATTTTTTCTTATAGCAGATGTATAAATTAAATTAATGAGAGGTTTGCATAAAATGCATTCAGTCTTTCAAATTTGATCTTAGTATTGTTACTCAAAAAGTTTAGAAGTTTAACTTTGTCATGTTCGTGTTTGAGGTTGGTATTTTGGTCAATGTTTAACAACTGGGGAGATGCTATGAATGTTTAAAATGTGGCTTTTTTGTTCTACATCTCCCTAGTTGTAGGGTGTTTTGTTTCATTTAAAATTATATTATGACAGAAAAGCTAGTTGAACTTATTAGCTTCATTTTGTAGTTGTATGTTATTGTCCTTTCATTGCTATTTTACGCTTATCAAAGTTGTTTGCCATTCATTTACTAAATCCAATTCAGAAAGAATTTAGCTTCTACAACTTCAACTTTCAAATCTATGTTTGGTAAATAAGCCCTTACAAAATACTGTTAAGTATAAATACTATTTTTGGTAGGTTTTGCCTTACTTAAAACTCAAAGTAGTTTGTAGTCTAAAAAGTGGGAGGAGAAAATGGGGCAGTTGAGAGAGGATGTGTAGAGTACGAGATCTTTTTCGCAACTCAAACACCATTGAGTTAATGTAACAATTCCAACGGTATGCTCTTTGATAACCTTTTGCATATTGAAAGTAACTTGGGTATAGAAACTAATTTCTTGGTAATATCTTTGGTTCAGTGCTAAAGAAAGGAAATAAATCAATGTATGTCGA
This sequence comes from Excoecaria agallocha, assembly GCA_037975025.1. NCBI lineage: Eukaryota > Viridiplantae > Streptophyta > Magnoliopsida > Malpighiales > Euphorbiaceae > Excoecaria > Excoecaria agallocha. The sequence goes on along the minus strand of CM075810.1, from coordinate 23,856,983 downwards.
TACGTGTAAGCAAATTGATCATGTCTGAGTATTGCTGAAAGACATCATTTTAATTAATGACTTGCTTTTATTCTCATTTTTGACAAATTCAGGTTATAGCCGCAAAAGAATCATCAAGGTTATATTCATCCTTGAGAAAGGAAGGGGTTCCTGTTAGGAGGCTTATAGTCAATCAAGTTTTATAACTTATGTACCAAAGTCTATTTGAAATTCATGGCTAGCTAGGGATGTAGGGCCAGCTAGATATGCATTTGTTATTTTTAATATGCAATTAACAATGATATATATTTGTAAATAATTATTTTTGATATGCAATTAAAAATGATATCCATTTTTGTGATTTATTGTTAAAATAGTATAATGTTTTATTTATTTAAGGAAAAATAATATTAATATAGCGACAAATTACCATGTTCAAATAGTTGTTATTTAGCTACAATTTATCCATGACGAAATTCAAGCTAATTTTGCGAGGACCTAATAGCGAGTATTTAGCAACGAATACTTTGTCGCCAAACAACCATGGAATAGAGAAAAAAAGAGTAATATGGTGACAAACATAATTCCTCGCAAAGTATAGCGACAACATTGTCGTCGCAAATTTCATGCCAGCATTTAGCAAGTACAATTTACAATCTAAATTTAGCCATAAAGATATTTGTTGCAAAAGTGCACGCTAAAATTTAGCGAGCAACTAATCATTAGCGATGAAATTGTGTCCTCGCTAAAAAATAGCGACAAATGTTTTCCTCGCTAAATTCTGCTAGGACGACTTTCGTAACAAAATTTTTTTCCTTGCTAAATCATCGCTAAACATATTTAGCTACAAAAAAGCATCATTTAGCGAGGAATTTTTTCCTCGCTATTTTGCATTTTTTTTGTAGTGAGATATTCTACACCCAAGAACCTGAAAGGGATTACTTTGAGGCAGCAATTCGTACAGTTGTCCAGATACATATGTATGAAACTCCTAGGGACATACTTGTTTTCCTTACAGGTGAAGAAGAGATTGAAGATGCTTGCCGTAAAATAAATAAAGAAATTTCAAATATGGATGACCAGGTGGGACTAGTGAAAGTTGTTCCTCTGTATTTAACTCGTCTGCCTGCATTGACCATAGATGGCATTGTTTATGTTATTGATCCTGGTTTTTCCAAACAAAAGGTTTATAATCCACGGGTGCATGTTGAATCCTTTTTCCAAACTTGGAATTGATGATTTGGTGCATTTTGATTTTATGGACCCTCTTGCTCCCGAGACATTAATCCGGGCTTTGGAGATGCTAAATTATTTAGGAGCATTGGATGACGATGGAAACTTGACTAAACTTGGGGAAATCATGAGCGAGTTTCCTTTAGATCCTCAGATGTCCAAGATGCTCGTTGTCAGTCCCGAGCTCAACTATTCGAATGAGATTCTGTCAATTTCTACAATGCTTTCAGGTATGGTTACTTGCTTTCTTATTTCTTTATATTGGTTTTGAGTCTGGTCTAAATAATTTAGACATATCATTGGATTGCATTTGTAAGCAATGCATCCTACCCTATTCGGCATGTTCACAATTTTTCTTGCTGTGCTTGCTGTTAAGTTGTCCCACTGCATGTAGGTGCATACAAGTGTGCATGTATGCAGTTGATACTTATGATACTTATCTCGTTAAACCTTTCTTTATATACATGCATAATTTATCAAAAATCCTGCTAAGCTTAGCAGTGATGACCATAGCTTACCGCTCGTAATTTGGTATTCAATCCCTCTCTCTGTCTCTTTGAATTATAGCAATTGAAATTTTCAATTGGGGGTTTCACTGTTTGTTTGAATCGTACGACTGGTTTTGTTTTATTGGTTCAATTTCTCTCTCTTTGATCATATTTCTCACTACTATCAAGGTTATGTTTTGATTTATTTAGTAATTTCCTGCTTACGTTATGCTTTTTTTTCATACTACAAAATAAGTCAAATTTTGAACATTTGAAGTAAGATCAAATTGTTTTGTTGGTGTTGAATTTTATGTTACCCAAAAGGAAAATTTTTTGGCCTAAAAATTAAGAAAGGGTGTTTTGCAGTCCCAAAGCTCTTAGTTTCGTCGGAATTGTGGCAGGGGAGTCATCACACACTGTGCTTAGTTTTTTCTGTGGCTTGAACTTGTGACTTTTCTATTTTGCCAAGATTTGCCCTTTGAGTTGGTAGAATCACTGGTGAAAATTTGCTGAGTTTCTTTGTAATTCATGCATTGTTTTATGCGATTGCTAATGAGAATTTGGCATGGAGCTTTGCCTAATGGATTTCATATATGTTCTGTGTCCAATGCAAGTTATTCGAATTTTGATTACCTTATCTCCACATCTGCAGGTTAGGAGGATTATCCCGTATTGGTTTTGAGTTTGGTCTAAATAATTTAGACATATCATTAGATTGCATTTGTAAGCAATGCATCCTACCCTATTCGGCATGTTCACAGTTTTTCTTGCTATGCTTGCTATTAAGTTGTCCCACTGTATGCAGGTGCATACAATTGTGCATGCATGCAGACCTACAATAGGCCTTACCCAATTGCTTTGTCTGCCCTAGAAAGGCGCAAAAGGCTATTGATTAAGCAAAAGTTAGGTTTGGGCACATAGATGGAGATCATCTGACGCTGCTGAATGTGTACCATGCATACAAGCAGAACAGTAAGATCTCACTTTATTATTATTTTGATTTTCTTTTAAAGTTTATTTTATAATTTGAGTCTTTATAGTTTTATCTTTTTTTGATCGGGTTGCAGATAAGGATCCCTCTTGGTGCTATGAGAATTTTGTCAATCATCGGGCTCTCAAGGCTGCTGATAATGTTAGACAACAGCTCATACGCATCATGGCAAGGTTCAACCTCAAGTTATGCAGCACAGATTTCAACAACCGTGACTACTATGTAAACATACGAAAGGCTATACTAGCTGGATATTTTATGCAGGTTGCTCACCTGGAATGAACTGGGCACTACCTGACAGTCAAAGACAATCAAGTATGTTTATTTTTTAAAATGCCATCCTTTTTGTTTCCAATTTTTATAACTTCGAATGTCTTAAGGTTTAGTCGAGTAGCGTAGGTTTTTTTTTATTTTCTTTTTATTTTTTCCATGCTATTCTGTTTGTCTGTATCTCGATCCTCTAATTCTCACTCTTTCTTACTTTACTTACTTTCATCATCATGCAGTGCTATTTAATCTACTTTATAGTTATGTTGATATGAGCCAAGTTTCCTTTATTCATTATGCCAATTTTGCAGGTTGTGCACTTGCATCCATCCATTGTCTGGATCACAAGCCAGAGTGGGTTATTTACAACGAGTATGTCCTAACAAGCAGGAATTTTATTCGAACAGTGATAGATATTCGTGGTGAATGGTTAGTACCTCTTTCCTGTGATGGTTGTATGTGCTTTTATGTTTTTGTGCCAGTTAATAGTCTTGTACATGAGTGATGGTGAAAACTCACCTTTCTACTTTGTACAAATAAACTCATTTTATTTGTCCAGGAAGAAAATTGCTATTAAGGCCCTGTTGCTTGATCAGGTTGACAACATTAAACTCATTTTCTTTACTATATCTAGGATATTTTAAAAAGGACAGAATTAAGAAGTTTTCAAAGAAATGGGGTAAATATTGATTAAAAATTAAATTGTTTAGTTTAGAATCCCTTTTCATCTTCAAAATATGAACACTAAATGGGATACAATTGATACTATGTCAATAAAGATTCAAATTTGAGCTTGTTAAGGAGGAATATCACATAGTATAACTTACAGCCAAATTTGGATAATGCAAGGTGGTTATAAGGAGAACTATGCAGCCAGCATCAGTAAGTTGGTAAACAAGCCTTTTGGGTTAAAAAAGATAAAAAAAAACTACGGCACCTCCTTGTAGTAAACTGGACTACATAAGAGAAATAAATTCTTTATGCGTACCCCTTGTTTAAAATGCTCTTAACAAGTTAATACATTGTTAAGTACTAAATACAATGTTTATCTTTTGTAGAGTTTCGTTTCTGGTATTGGCAATTGGATTGTAGATGAAGTGCTATAACAAGTTAGTGCACTTCCACCCGAATGATAATTTTATTGTTTGATTAAAATTGTAACCCCAGATCTCAACTCTGAGTGTGGCCATTTAAATTGAGGCTTTATATCTAGATACATCTATGTTTCCATGACCTTTCTTGGTTTCATAAAGCTCTTTATCCTTAGTCGGATTTTTAGAGTATGATGAAACTCCAGCCATATAAGTTTTCAAGACGTTTTAGTTGACATGGTTACCGTGATTTTGGAAGGTATTAAGGGACAAGATGTTGTATGGTTTTCACACATGGAATTGGGTCTTTGGAACTGACAAGTCCGTGTTCAAATAAATGTAAACGAGATTTATTCACATTTTTAGGAAGCGTTGGAGGTACTACTCATTGAGGCAAGAATGCTTATATTGTTGGACATAATGGAAGAGATATGTATACACATGACAAAATGCATTAATTTTTTTTCTTGATTCATAATAATAGTTTGATGAGATACAATCAGTTCGGTGTGCACACCAGCATTTATGCTTGCATGCATGTGCTTAGATGTCTGTACTCTTTGTTTAGTATCCTTCCGTTTATAGATTTGTGATGCTAACATCCTTCTTGTGTGATTCCAACATAGATCAAAACTAGGCTTGACTGAATGTTTTGAGTTGTTTGTAAACAAGCATGAGGTACCGTCATTCCATCTTTTAATTTATGCTACTCTTTTTTTATAATTCATTGTTTGCTTTGTCTATTCAATTCATGTTGCTTATGGTCAATGTCCTTGAACTGCTTAGATTTGTAATGCATATACTGAATTGAATGATCCTGTGGTACAACATGAGTGATTTGCTGAACAATTCAAGGTATGCTTTGTTCATTACAACGCTTATATTTTTAGCAAATCATCTTAAACTTCTGTTCGAAAGGGATTAATTTTTTTCCCTTGTGACTGTAGCAAGTGAGGGGTTAGATCTAGAGCTGAGTTTGATTTTGTGTGATGGGGTTGGAGATTTTGTCAAGTGATGATAAAATTTTACATTATCCAGTCATTTTTGAAATAGTTGATCATTTAAGCCTTTGTATTAGTTAAGTAATTAAAATATTATAACATATAACATATATATTTTTTTTCTTTTTGGTTTTTGTGGTTGTTTTTTATTTTAATGTATATATTGATTTTGTTATATAATAAAATTATTAATTGATATATACCTTCAATTTCAATTTTAGACTGTTTGTATTGAAGTCATTGTGTTTTGTAAAAGGGAATATATAACTGAAAAAATAAATAATAAATTATTTTTACCAACAAAATACCGATGGATATATCTGTCGTTGTTTTTTAAAATAAATTAATATTTTGTATTAATTAAATTTATCGACGGATTACTGACGAACATTCTGTTGGTAAAAAGTCAAACCGACGAAATATCCGACCGATTTGTTAGCAAAACTACCGACGAAATATTTTTATATTTCTGTTAGTAAAATCCATCGGTAACTCTTACCGATGGATTTTTTCGTCGGCAATTTGGTACCTATGAGCGTTTTACGGACGGAATAATTTTGTCGGTAATCTATAAAAAAACCATCAGTAAGGCCTTTTTCATAGGTAAAATACCCTATTCCGTCGGTAAAATCAATTTTTTTTTTGTAGTGAGTCCAAAGTAAATGGATCAATGAATGGATTCGACTATTCAAAAGGAACAAGAACTAAAACATTGGTTCCAACAAGCCTTGGAGGAAGAAGAAATAAAAAATTTCTACCAAGCAGAATACCATTAAGCAATTGTGGGATTTGCAAAAATAGAAGAACCGCAAGCCACAGTTGCCACCAAAAAAGCCTTTACAAGTAAAGCTCATGCCCCTATTCCTAAACAGAAGAAAGAGAATCTTTCACTTAAAAAATCCTTTCTTAAAATTCTTGAAAATCATTGCAAGAAGAATCCTACAATAGAATTACTATTTCAAAAAATACACAGAAATTATGTTATGATGAAATTTCTTCAAAACCCTCTACAAAGGAATTTTCTCAAATCATTTTATTTCAAAATAATTCTGATTTAATTTTGTCTCTATTAAAATTATCAAAACTGTAATATTTTATCAAAAATGATTTTTAATATATATGGATTATTAAGGAGGTTTTTATCTTTAAAATCCTCAATAGGCCACTTCACATATTTTTCCAAAAAACTGGTATTTCAAATCTTGGAATTTGACAATATCCTAGTCTTATTATATGACAATACTGGAATAAATAGGATCTATCACCTTTACCTACAATCCAAAAAATGATCCAAAAATCCTCTATTACACTGTTAAAATCCATAAAATCTTATCCTTATTGGAATGGAGATAGGCATTACGCACCTTAAAATATTTTTTCATTGATTTCAAAGCAACCATAAACCATTGTAAGACCTTTACTTACTGGGATTACTAACAAGTCTAGTATAATGCATTCCCAATTCAAAATAAAAATTTTTACCACATCTAGCTATTTTTCTTCCAAAAAATTTACCCCTTTTTGGTTCAACCATTGGTGGAAACTATACGGAGCTTCTTTTTAAATCCTAAAATCTTCAGTTCAGAAAGGCTACCAACTTTTTAAAACCACATTTAAACCAACAGACAAGGAAAGATGTTTTAATCCCTTGATGCTATTTGCTACAAAATTTTATTTACCATGGATAGTAGCCTGGTATTTAGAATATCGATAAAAGGAATTTGAGATGATCCTATTAAGAAGATTTCAAATTCATCGGTGGACTAAGTTTACAGTACCAGCCAGTATAAAAAATATAGTGTCAAAAAATGGCTTTAGGCTTAAGAATTTATTAAACACGGCCTAAAAATATACCAAATTTTAGCCCAAAAATTCTTTGCCCAAACATAACTGGTAGCAGTAAAAACTAAGGAAAAATATTTTCAAATCATGGCACAACCTTTTAAAATAAGGCCCTATCTTCAAAACCTTCCTCAGTCCTATCAAATGTCGATTCATCTTCAGACTTCGAGCCTATTATCGACTTGGAAGGTGACAATAAAGATGATTTTTATGGTATTTTTCCTCTACTATAGTAGGCTTTATTGTTAAACATGGATCCTTTTACTATCCATTTATTGTAAATAGGCCTAGCCCAATTTTGACATGCCCATAAAAAAGGCAAAAGTTTGAACAGGAAAAATGATTGGATTTTTTTAACCCTAATAGACATATGCTGCCTATATACAATTTTTGCATCTACTCCAAAGTGGGCAAAAAAGCTTCTTCATGGGTCCAAGCTCCCATGACAAATGGATGACTTTGTTTTCTTTTATGGTTCTAAGCTCCGATAAATTTTGCCAAAAAATATAAAGAATTTTCCTATAAAAGAATTCCTCATCTTCATTTGAAGACAGACTTCTTTTGAGGGGGTTTTCTAAGTCTCCAATAAACATATACAAGCTTAGATAACTAGAAAGCTCATGTATTTAACAAATTTTGTAGTATTGAGTTTCGAGTGCACCCCCAAAATACAAAACTGTGTTTTAATTTTCAATTTTTGTAAGTATAGCTCATGTGTTGAGCATTTATATTTCTGCATTTACAAATTTATACTTATAAAATTTTCCTTGTTTCTTGTCCATTTTGACCTGTGTTCAAGTGTTGTTTTATTTTAAGTATTCTCTGCACTTACGGTTTATGCTTATCTTGTGCATCGAAAACTTTGTTTCCATTTTGTATATGTTGCACAAACAAACTTGAAGGTATATCGACTGAAACATTTCTATCTGTGGGCTATTGGTCCAAAGGGTAACTCGGTTATTGTGATAGATTATTGCCAGTATCTTTATGATTTTTAGTTTTAAATTTTAAGTTATTTTAAGTTGCATGTTCTACTCTCCAGTTAGATTTTTGAGCGTCTTTTACATATATATATATATATCCTTCTATTGGATTTGATGGTTGAAGAGTCAGTTAAAGGGGTAATGTCCTGATTTTATGATAGATTATTAGAAGGGAATTAATTAATTTTAGGTTTAAAAAGCTCCGCATTGATAAAATTGTGAATTTAGGGAAAGATCTCAATTAAAATACCCTGCATTGACTTTTAAATCTATCTTAATGCCTCTAAGATCCCATAGCTATATCTATAATTTTATAACATTATAATTTGTGAATATTGGTCTAATGGGTGCTTTGAGAAATATTTTGATATTATGCATATCATCAAATAGTTTTTAAGTTGAGGCCTCTATTAATAATAAATATGGACTCCACATGAATCTCAATTTATGAGATGTTTTTTTTCCAATTTTCTTTTATGTGTTTTTATTTGTAGAAATATGCATAATCGGTGAACCATTTCTAACACTTCTCTATAACCTCGTGTTATTGAATTCAATGTTATTTTAATGAGAATACACTCTCTAAAAGGGGGGGTCTGGTTCTTGTCAAAATAAAAGTATTTATATATTAACCTTGATTTTAATTTCATAAGAATTATTGATTTATGTCTTTGCCAAGTTACTCTCATTTGATTATAAGTTATGTGAAGTCCGACCTTGTAACACCCTTACTATAACTGTCCTATTAATTTAAGCGATTAGCCGAAAAAATTTCGTGCATCTTATATTAAACCAATTATATCATTAATCACCAATTCTGTCCCATCAATAATAATTACAATTCAAAGTTGTTGATTGATCCATAACTGTCCAATTTACTATTTACTTCATAAAAATTCAGCAATATAACGTTTTAAAAATTTGCCTATCCAACCTAAAAATAGACAATCCACAGCCCCTCAGCCGCCTCCTCTTCCTTTGTCTCTCCTTAGATTGTTCGTTGGTTCCTCTCCTCTTTCTTCTTGCAAATTGATTCTTTTTTGGTTATTCAGATCTACAGTCTTAAGATGAAAAGTTTGATTAGGAAGCTACAAGTAGCTCTATATTCTCATGGTATAATTTTTTTAGATTTAGTCCTCTTGGTTGGCAGCGGGAGCTGTCATCTACTCCTGGGACTTTGGGTGATTCCCCTATTTTAATGTGTATTGTGTTTGTCTCTTTTTCTAGACCTACCATTCTTCTCTGGTTCTGGTGTTATTTCAGTTCTTAGGTTGGAGTTGCGAGTTTTTACTTGACCTTTTGAGTTAAGTTTATCTTGTCTCAGTTGTTAACAGAGGTGTTTCCTACACTTTATTTTGGGTTTGAAAGTTATTTTCTGGCCTTGTACTGTTACTTTAATTTGTACATCTAATAACTCCAGCAGCTTATAAAAAAAAGGTATTATGATTGACTTGAGAGTTTAAGAATTGGGGGTAACTACGTAAGAATTATCTAAAGAATATTATTAATCCTAAATTCATATATACAGGTTAGAAGGAAATTTCTTTTATTAATCTATTTATAGATGCCTATATGGCTTTGCTTTGATTGATTCATAAAATAAATAATTAGACAGAATTGTAAGTTGAATTTACTTGGTGAAAATGGTTCAAAAAAAGAAAAGAAATAAAATGATATTGTGATGTAATTTTTGAATGATTTAAATTAATACAATTGCTTTGATGAAAAATGTCATTTGAGTTCATGACTCAGTTTAAGTGAGTCATATGTTTGTGCTTAAGTGTTTGCTTAATATATTATTCTTGGTACTAAGGGATAAAGCAAGTGAGGCATGGGTAATTATTCCTATGTTGTTGTTTTGTTGAAGTTATAATACCCTTAACATTTCTGATTTTATGTTGCTTGTGGGTTATAATTAAGCTACTTGAACATGAATAATGAAAATGGAAAATGTAGGTTGGATTATTTGCTACGACATAGTGTGATTTTCTTAAGTAAATGTTAGTATACCTATGTAAAAACATAAAAAGATAAATTAATAAAGGAAAGAATGGTATGGTAAAAAAATACAGTTCATTTTTGGTAGGTGTAACTGCTCTGTATATAAATCTCTTGTTCTCTTTTCTTTCCTTAAAGAAATAAAAACCATCAAAATAGTAGCAAAAATCAAGCAGCAGTAGCTTCGTTTGAAAAAAGATTACTAATTTATAATTTTTTTACTCATTTATTTTGAGTTAAGGAAATATCATCCAAAATCGGTTGAACCGAATCGAATCCATCAAAATTATTTCTATCCATTCGATTTTTAATTCTATACATTTCTATTTTAATTCGGTTATCATATTTCTTTAACTTTAATTTTCTTTCAGTTCGATTTAAAATCAAATCGAACAGACCATTTGCACACCCCTATATGTATGTTTGATTAATGGTTTGGAAAGTTTAGGATATGTATCCACCACTGGGCATTTTTTATGCTCAATGCGTGGTGTTTTTCTGCTTGTAGGTTTAAAGATCGAAGGTATTGAAGTGATCAAGATATTACTGATAATCATGATGAAAAGTGAGATGTAGGTCTTAGTGGCTTGAAGGCATGACATGTATATTTATGTATGTGTAGGAATGTAATTTAAAGACTTATATGAATAGGTTTATTGCTTATGAAAGTATCAGTATAGGCTATAAACATTTCTAATTATAAATTGATTTCATGTTTTGTGTTTAATTGTTTTTGATGTTGAAAAGAATTTTGTCGTACCGCCAGTGACATCGTATCTCATAATTGTTACATTGATTTATTATCGATAATAGTCGATCTCTGTATGTACAGTACATAGTGATAAAGGTGTTACATTTTATTGGTATCGGAGCAAAGGTTTAGCCAATCCTAAAATCGAAGCAAATGTATTAAGGATAGAATGACATGTATGCATGCCATGAATAAGTACTGATGGTAAGAATGCTTATAAGCATATGAGAGGATATAAGGATCACTTAAGTTTATTGAATCATAGGAATCATATGTTGTAAAATGTTAGTAGAAAACCTTTTATGGGTTATTGAATTGGATACCCCATAAAATGATCATATTGTGATTATAATGCATAAATAAATTTCAAGGATGAAATTTTTATTGGTGGGGGCGAATTGTAATAGTCCAAATACCAGATTAATCAGGAATAGTATTCCGATAGTGAATAGTGATACCAAAATGAATAGTATTTTTGAGATTCAAAAAATATTTTATTGGACCATTGGAAAGAATAATTAGCAAGAGTTCGAGAATGTAATTTGGATTGAAAATGAGGTCAAATGAGTTTCTAAAAGCTGAAAATAAGATAATTTTTTTATTTCAATTTAAATAGTGCCTCGATTGAGTAAGATTTGACCTGAACTTTAAAAATAGCAAATGATCTCTAAAAAATACTAGAGTTTTCAAATCTACATTAAATGACATGTAGAATTATATGGTAATAAAAAATTAACTTTTCGATGATTTAAAAAAATTAAATTATGGAACTGGTAAAAATGAACCAAATAGAAAAATAATCTCTGATTAACTCAAAAATATTTAGAGAGCCTAATGAATATATTTTGAGGATTATAAAAGTATTTTATGAAAGTTTTGAACTCAAAAAGTAAGAAATAAATAATAATTTTGATTTTAATAGTAACATATTGACTGTAGATTTAATCTAGACTTTAAAAATAGTAAATGATCTTTAAAAATTGCAAAAAAATTTCATTTGTGTTCTAGTTAGCATTTATAATTATTTGATAATGAAAAAGTGATTTACGGTAACACCAAAAATTTGATAATTTGATCAATTTGAATGAACCGGATCTGAAATGGACTTCGATTGAGGTAAAATTTTGTAAATAAGCTAAGTTATATATTTTATGGATTATGGAATCATTTTTGGAAAAATTTGAGGTTGGAAAGTGAGAAATAATTTTGGATTGCATAATGAGTTTTATGTGCATTTTAGGCTTAAGTATGGTTGGCCCAACTTGGTTGGACCAAATTCAACGCACTATATAAGGCCAAAAATATCTGATTTTTCAGGATTTACAACAGTTGTCTTCACCCTTTCACTCCTTTCTTGTTGGCCGAAGTTCCCTCTCCCATTCTCTCCATTGGTTTCTTCTCATCTCTTTCAATTTTCTCTTTAAATCCAAGCTTTCTAAGCAAAATTTATCCTTTTGAATTAATAATTAAAGCCTCTAGTCTTCATTTGAGGGAATGGAAGTAGAAAAAATCAAAGATTGAAAGTTATGGTACACATTTAAGGTATGTGGAATTGATGTTTTTAAATTGATTTAAAGACTTAAATAAGTAGTTTGAGATATGTAGAGTATATTTATGATATTCTATTGAATTAAAGAAGCATTTAGTTGATGGTTTTTTTGATGTTTACATTCGGCCACCTTAGGATTCAAATGAGGAAGATGATTTTCTAAGGGTTTAAGGCAAAAAAAAGAGAAGTTTAAGAGTAAAAATTAAGCTTATGAGGTAAATGAGTATATTATCCTTCAATTTCTATGTAATTTGTATGGGTAGATGATTATGTATGAAATGAATATGTGTATATAATGCATGCTTAATGGAGTTAGACTTAATAGTTATAGTTAGGAAGGTTAAATATGATAGTTTGAGTGATTAAAATGAAAAGAAATGAGTTGAATGGAATGGACTTAGGGTTGGCCGAATGGTATACTTAGGTATACTAAGGGATATTTTGTAATTTAAGGCAAATGAATATGTATATATGCTATTGAATATGTAATCTAGTTTAATTAATAATAAAAGGCTGAAAAAAATTTGGAGGAAAAATTATATGGTTGGCCGAATATATATACTAAATATATATAGGTATATTTTGCAAATTTATCAATAGAAATACTTAAAAATAAATGTATAAGTGAAGTGAAGTGTAAGGCAATGTATTTGGAATATTTACTGTTTAAATGGGATACTTTTATATGTTAATTATATATTATGTGATAAGTAAAGTTATGAAAAATACTAAGTTGAGGTGTAGTAATGATGTAAGTAAGGTTAGAATAAACTAATAAGTGAAATAAAATTGAAAAGTGGAAAAGGAAGTGTAGATGGAAAATAATAGGTTGGCCAAATGTATATGGCTTGTATATATGGATATACTTTAGTGTTATATGATGAATAATTGTGTATTAAGGTTAATCAATAAGTAATTGAGTGAGTTAAATGATAAATGGGAAGAAATTAATTATAGAGGATGGAATGTTAATTGTATACTTAGGGAATATTCATTATAATAGAGATAATTATGATGAAATGAAGTTAATTGTAGATAAATAAAGTGATAAGTAAAATAGAATCGAAAAGCAGTAAAGAAATTAAATGTAAAAGTGCTAGTAAAATAAATGAATAGTAGGTAGATATGGAACATTATGCATTGAATAAAATATGTAAACTTAAAATGAAGTAATAATGTAATTAATAAGAAACTAAGTAAGTAAGAAAATAAAGTGAAGAAGATAAAAGATAATGTGAGCATTTTTAATTATATATATATATATATAAAGAATATGAAATTGAATTATATTTATCAATGAAAAACAGGATTGTGTGAAGATATGATATGAAATGATAATAGTCATTATGTTAAGAATATCCCTTTTGTGAAATGAACATAGCCATTATGAGATGAGAATGGCAATAGAGAAATAAATGTGATTATGTACATATGAAACTAAAATTAATACTTTTGTGAAGGAAATAACATTATATTTAAAAGAAAATTATTGAATTATTGTGAAATAATGAATGGAAATGATGAATTATGATGACGTAAGTCATAAGATGAATGATAGTGATGAATTATAGTGATATAATTCATAAGATGTGTAAATTGATAAGTGAATTGATTAAAAAGCGCATTGAAATGGAACAGCAAATGAAAATGTCAAAATATGAAAGTGTTTCTGAAATGAATAAAGAATGTTACCCTTAGTAATGGTCAGACAGTTAGAATCTAGTTCAATATATAATTGTCTAGCCATAGGAACATCCATACAGCGGTGCAAGTCATGACGACTTGCTTTGCTATGGTAGGAGCGTAACGATCTCCCATAATTTTTATTTGACTGTTTGTTCTGATATGATCTGAGATGGATTGATCCTTCAAGGTCATCGCATACTATCTGCTGTGGGTCCATAGGATCTACATGCCGTATATCTTGTCTGAAGATTTTTGTCGGGATTGTACTTGGAGCATAATGATAAAAATAAGTTAAAAGTACAAAAAATAAAGTAAAAATGAAGTTTAGAATGAAAAAGGTCCTAATTGAAAAGAAGTAAAAAATTTAGGGGTAAAAAAGTAATTTACCAAAATAGTGAGTTTAGTGAGTAAAAACTGACAAAGAAATGGAAAAAAGGGTAAAAATGGAAAGAATTAGAGAGCAAATAGCTTGAAATGAACTTTTGTGAATTGAAAGGATTAAAAAGAAATTTTGAATGAAAAGTTAAAATAAGGATCAAACGGTAAGCTTGAATGCCAATAAATGAATGTGGAGTGAAAATAAGTAAACTAGTGGCAATTTGGTAAATAAAGTGTAAAAAGGGCAATTTCGCAATTAAATGAAAAAATTAAGGACTAGATTGAAAAGTTTACCAAAGTAATGGTATTAATCTGTATTGAATGTAAAGTACATTGATAATTGTGTTTTTGACATAAATTTATAAATTTTGCATGTATAATGCAATTGTGCATGAGAAGAAAAATTTTTGATTTATAGTCACCACTAAACAAAAAATAAAGTGAAATGATATAAATAAATAAATAAATAATTAATTAATTAATTAAAGAAATGAAATGAAATGAAAAAGATTGAATTGTAAAGATTCGAAAGTACTAAGATTAATATTGTAATTATGGTTAGTAATGAGATTAAATGATAAAATGGCTGAAAATTTGAGTAAGTAAAGACTAAAAGTGAAATTGTGCATAAAGTATAAGTTAATCTAAGGATTATAAGGTATTTGAAAGATAATTTAAGAATGAGGGACTAGACTGTAAATTGATCACAATAATGTTAATCTAAGGATTATAAGGTATTTGAATGATAGTGTAAGAATTAGATGGTAAGTGAATGATCAGTAATAGTTTAAGTATGAAGACTTCCTTATCAGCATACATAATCATATAAATTGACGATTCTTTCTTAACCGAAGTTTTACCCTTTGCGTGTATCTGGTCTCTAGTTCTAATGCCGTAAATTTGCATTTCATTTAAGATTTCGCTCTTCTTAGCTATCCTTTTTATCCATCAAAAAATCTCCTAGCTGTATGAAGAAACAAGGATATAAAACTATAATATTTCTCTATTTATCTTTTCAAAGTTTTCTGCAATTACTTGTTTGGTATGCCAAGCAAACGTGTTTCAGGAGGTGTTGGTCAAATTTAACAACTTACACTGAAAATTAAAATGTTGGCCGACATAGGGACCCTCCATATTCACACCTCTTCGTTTTTTTTTGGGTTACAATATTCACACCTCTTCGTTTTTTTTTGGGTTACAATATTCACACCTCTTCTTGTTTCCTCCATTAACATGTAAATTATCTATTATAATTAATTGCAATTAATTTATTAATTATAATTTTAAAGTTTCTTATTGTAATCATTATTATTGTCCTTTAATTATAAATTTATAATATTTACTATTTTTAATCCATCTGAAAGAAACAAAAAAATTGACTGAAATTATGAAACAAAAAAGTTATAACCTTGAACATATATATATATATATATATGTTGAACATGGAAAAAATACCATCCGTTGGAACAATAGATTCTTTAATTTCTTTTTCGATATACACAAATATAATTTTTAGAGCAATAATGTACACACGGTGTATATAGCTAGTACACACTATGTATCCAGCTAGTATATATTGTTTATATTATAATGACCTCAACACCGAATTAGCCGTAAATAGTATTTTTTGACAGTGAATAGTATTTTCTGGGCTAAAAAGTACACCCAATAGAAAGAGAATAAAAAGGCAAAAAATCTCAGATTTTTCCAGCCATTTCCATGCCATCTCTCCTTCTTCTTCAACCAAAACACCTTAAGCCCTCTTTTCACTATTTTTCTTCATCTTTTTCCTTTGATCCAAACACCAAAAATGATCTCCAACTTCTCTAGTTGCTGGATCCAAGTTCAAACTAGAGATTGAAGGGAGAAAAGCTAAGGAAAATAAGGGTTAAAGGCATGGAGGTAAATGCATATTTGGTTTTTAATTTGATTTTAAGGCACCTATAGCTAGATTTAGGTTCCTAAAGTATGTTTTTATGGTTATTTTGAGCTAAAATGATTTTTATCTTGGTGAATTTAGAGGTAAAAATTTTGGCCCCTTTTGAGTTTCTTTGAGGAAGGATGATTTTCATGGGTTCAAGCATAAAAAAGGAAGTCTAAGGAAGGTTAAGTGCAAGAAAAAGGTTAGTGGTTACTAAATCTTAGTATTTTCCATTTAATTTAATAATTCTTTTAGGGTTTATTAAGGAAAAATTTATATAATTGATTAAATTTAAAATTAATTGCATAATAGTGAAATTGACCCTTAGTTAAGCAAGATAGAAGGCTTAATTGGAATTAAGAAAATTTGTAAGGTAATTTTATTAAGGTGGCCGAAATTCATTATGAAGAAAAAAATTATATGTTAAGTAATTAAATGAATTTAGGCCCTAAATTGATAGTAAATGTGAAATTATGCATCTATAAATTTTTGTGAAATTTATAGAAATTATGTAAATATTTTTGAAATATTTATTGAATATTTAATTAAGAAAAAAAATTGAAAAATGTATGTATAATAAATTTCCCTTAACATAATACAATTGAACCTTAATTAAGTTTAAATGTAAGCTTAATTAAATTGAAATAAATTTTTAAGGAAAAATTCTTTAATGACCGTATCACATTCTTAAAGAGAAAGAATGTGTACATTAAGTATTTTGATGAAATTAAGCTATAAAACAAGGAAAAACATGAAATATAATGTCTATGAATTTTTAGAAAATTTATGGAATTTATTCAAGAATTTTTAAGTTAAGTGTATATATACAGCATATATGATGAATTATAGTGAAATAATTCATAAAATAAGTAAATATGATAATAATTGAAGAAATAATTCATAAAGTGTAAAGTGTTAAAGACAAAGTGTTGAAAAAGAAAAAGCAAAAGAAAAGAAAAAGCTACTGAATAGTCAAAAGCACTAAAACGAATGCGATTGACAAAAATATACTATTTAAGAAAAAGAAAGAAAGTAAAATGCTCTGACAGATTGAAAAGTATTCTGAAAATAATTGATTGATTTTGCCTTTAGCAATAGTCAGGTAATAATAGTCTTGCACATGATATAAATGGCTAGCCATAGGGACACCTTATACCGCGGTGCAAGCCATGGCGACTTGCTATGTTATGGACTGGATCTCTGATCACCATGGCATTCTCTGTCTCTGTTCATTGCTCTATAGGAAATGGTCCTTTAAGGTTCATTTCTCTCTTTGTTGTGACCCTGTGGGGTTCACGTCCCGCGTATCTTATATGAGAGTCCTGTTTTATTACATTAGGTGCATATTGGAAAGAATAAATCAGAATTTGTAAAAGTAAACTGAATGTGAAAATTTTGATTAAAAGAACTTACATGAATAATTAAAAAGTTTTGGGGTAAAATGTAAGTTTTTCCAAAAATTGAAATTAATAAGCAAAGGTGAAAAGAGATTATTTTACAAGATAAAATAATAGTATAATGATTAAATAGCCTAAAAATATGCTTCTGAAAAAGACAAAAAATGGTCAATTCATAATGAGAAATTAGAGGCTAAAATAATAATATGCTATATGAAAAGTTCAAACATAGTCGGATCTGAACTTTTGTAAGCCAAAAGTTAACTGAAAGTAAAAATAAGTAAATGATCAATAATTATGTAATTAGAAATAAAAAGTGTCAAGTTTGCTATAAGTAGACGAAAGAACCTTTTTATAGAAAAAGGAAAAAATCAAAGACTCATTTGCAAAGTTTACCTAAATAAGTACACCGCTTTACATTAAAGAGTAAAAGCTTTGATAATTGAAATTTTGACAAATAGTTTAAAAGTTCGAGTAAAATAAAAGAATAATTAGCAATATTGTAATTTTGCTATTAAAAGAATAATGTTACAAGAAATGAAGAAATAAAATACTGCATTAGAAATCTGCCATTACCGTGGCAGTTAATTCTATAAATTGTCTACTGAAATAAGATTTATACTGAATTAATTAAATAGAAAATTGGGAAGCCATACGTAAAAGTTAAGTAAAAATAAAAGTAAAATTAAAAAAAATTACCAAATTATTGGTATGATATGAAAAGATTGGCAAAATGATTAAAAGAAATTTTGATAAGACAACGCAATATCTGGCATCAATATGGTATTTATGCTTAATTGGAAATTCTAGGATTGGTAGTCACCCCTGAGCATATTTAGTGCTCAGCACGTAGTTTTACTGTGTGCAGGTTCTGAAGGAGAGCTGGAGCATAGTACACAGTGAAGTGAAGTTTGAAGGAAAGGATTGCCTGTACTTTTAGGTATTTTGTCATGTATATACTCAGCTAATAGTAATGAGAATTAATTGTATTTGTGTAACTGTTATTTTGTGATAGTAATTGTTGATATAATAGTAAATGAATATGATTGGTATGTGAATGATTGAATGATCAGTATCTGTTGTTTGTGTTCTTCTATTGTGCATAATGGTGGCTGTGTTATTGTTTGAATTTTTAGGAAGTCAGTAGTGGGTAGTCGTTGTGCTGCTGAAATTTTGATACATTGATGTTTTGAATTTGAATAAGTTCGGTAAAAAAAATTCTTTCCAAATTGCTTAGTTCTATATCAAAAATGACTGTTCCATTAGGGGTATTACATTTAGTGGTATCAGAGCAATGATTTAGGCAGTTTTAAGATCAGAGTAGGATAAGACTAAGTGATAGGTTTATATGTATATATATGCCAATTATAAGTAAAGAAGTGTTAAGGAGTCTGACGTGTACTTGCTCCCCTATTTGTTTTAAAGTGAAAAGTTGACATCTAACCGAGATTGTCAGGTGTAAAGTGATTGATTCTACATAGTGAAGATAGTAGAGTGTCAGAATGAAAGTGTTACTGCTTAAAGTCTTATGGAGGCTAAAGCAAAGTGACGAATTATTAATTAAATTTAAATGTGATTTGAATACGTAAGTGTTATTTTGAATAGGAATCAGTCCGTTGAAGAATGCATTAAAAAAAGGTATGTTAGGAAATTGGAAAGAAATTGTATATTAAGTTCAGACAGACTGTAAGGGACATAGAGAAATCTTGACTTCCGTGTTATGGTTTAAATTGTTATCGAGCTAGAAGTGATACAGTCAGATAAGGTTTCTGATAGTTGAAATGGTTCTGATGATAAGTTGAGGTCATTCAAGATGCTCTATATATATATCTGTCAGTTATTCCTTGCAGGTGAGGGTACTTGATTAGATGTTTCATAGTTCTGGGATGGGCTATGATATCTGCATTATATGAGAATACTTGACAGTATTCTATTGCATACATGAAATCATTCATTCATTATATAGCATTTCACATTGTGTGACAGCATCTGATCTGCATCATATCATTTGTATAGACCTCACCTGATATGGAAAAACTGATAAGAGATATGATGAGCGTAGAAATGCCCTAACAACAAGAAAGGATTACCACTATACTATGATGAAGTAAAAAGGAATAGAGTATCCAAGATTATTTTTTTCAATTTTGATGTGACCATTAAGAGTTATTAGTCATGTCATTCAGATTTGCAAATGTACTGACTGCCTATATAGACTTGATAAATAAGATTTTCTACCCCTATTTAGACTTGTCTATAATTATGTTTATTGGTAGTATTCTAATGAGATATAAGACGCTGAAAGAATGTGATAATTATTTGAGCTTTGTTCTGCCAGTATTGAAGAAAAAGTAACTATTTGTTGAGATTAGTTAATGTAATCTCTGGCTGAATAAGGAATTCCTAGTTTTTAGCCGGGTACTACCAGAGAGGTAATGCATTGGCTAATATACTAAGCTTTAGAAAGAAGATCCAGTAATAAAATATTTTCAAGCGAATGTATTTATGCGATGAATAAGTGCAAACAGTTAACGATAGTATTTGTAGCTATTTGAGCTATAAGTGTTAATAAAATCTGGCTCCAAAATGAGTATGGTCAGTTGAAACGTAAATAAAAAGGAGTAAGCGGGTTCCTTCAGGATCGTTTTAATGTATATGATATCAGAGTGAAAATTTAATAGAGGGGTCGTGGATCTTGCCATTGACCTATCTGTGTTTCAAAAAGAATGTGTTGTTATGTGTGGGATTTTTGTTACTCTTCACTTTAGCACAGGGATCTACCCTTTGACTGATGGCCGGTCAGAGTAGATAATTCAAATATTAGGAGAATTGTTTCAATGAAGTGTATGTGAATTTGGTAATAATTGTGAAAAGTACTAATTTTTAGCAGAGTTTACTTATAATGATAGCTATCAGTCCAGCCAAAGATAGCTTTATTGGGCTATAATCTGAAAGGAAATGTCAAGATCTTTCATGATGGACATAATTGAGTATAAAGAAATCAGTCAAAAGAGATCTGTACACAGGTTGATACGACTTATGATGTAAGATTGGCAAAGATTATCGATTTAGAGAACGCTCAGCTTGAGAGTGCGCAGGTTCTATAAATAAGTATGTTATGGAACCATCAAATGTGAAAGAATTTTGATAAGACAATAATATCATATCCTCTACTCTTTGTTATAAGTAAATTTCGAAGAAAAAATTATTTTAGTAAGGGAAAAATGTAATGGCTTCAACACCGGGTTAGCCATGAATAGTATTTTTCTGACAGTGAATAGTATTTTTCGGACTGAAAAGTACACTCAAAATTAAAAAATAATTTATTTGATCATTGGAAAATATTGGTCATGGTGAGTTTGGGGTTGAAATTTGAAGTAAAACCGAGATCAATTGGGCCTCCAAAAGTCAAAAATATGAAAAAAGTGGCGAGTTAATTTCTATTATTGAGGAATTGACTCAACTTTGTAAAAATATTTAAAAATAGTAAACTCTAAAAATTACCAAAAATTACAGTTAAGACTAAAATAATATGTAGATTATTTTGGTTGTAAAAGTAAATTTTTCTTTAATATCGGTATTTTTTGGATCAAACCGATTTAATTGAACCGAATCGAAAATGAACTCTAATTGAGCTAAAAATTTACGTGAAATCTATTTTCGGGGTGATAAAAATTATGGAATTATTTTTGAAGTGATTTGAAATTGAAAAGTAAAAGAAATGAATTAAAATCATTTATCGGGTAGTTAATGGGCCTTGGTTTAATTAAATCAAGCCCAATCTTTGAACCAAGCCCAAACCAAATAGGAGAAGTATAAAAAGGCAGAAAAATCTTAGATTTTTCCAACCATTTCCATGACATCTCTCCTTTTTCTTCAACCGAACCAGCTTAAGCCCTTTTTCCACCATTTTTCTTTATTTGTTCTTCATCTTTTTCCTTTGATCCAAACACCAAAATGATCTCTAACTTCTCTAGTTACTGGATCCAAGTTCAAACTAGAGATTGAAGGGAAAAAAGCTAAGAAAAATAAGGGTTAAAGGCATGGAGGTCAAAATGAGGTAAATGAATATATGATTTTTAATTTGATTTCAAGGCACTTATAGCTAGATTTAGGTGCCTAGAGTATGTTTTTATGGTTATTTTGAGCTAAAATGATATTTATTTTGGTAAATTTGGAGGTGAAAATTTTGGCCCCTTTTGAGTTTCTTTGAGGAAGGATGATTTTCATTGATTCAAGCATAAAAAAAGAAGTCTAAGGAAGGTTAAGTGCAAGAAAAAGGTTAGTGGCTACTAAATCTTAGTATTTTTCATTTAATTTAATAATTTTTTAGGATTTATTAAGGAAAATTTTGTATAATTGATTAAATTTAAAATTAATTACATAATAGTGAAATTGGCCTTTAGTTTAGCATGATAGAATGCTTAATTGGAATTAAGAAAATTTGTAAGGTAATTTTATTAAGGTAGCCGAAATTCATTATGAAGAAAAAAAATTATATGTTAAGTAATTAAATGAATTTAGGCCCTAAATTGATAGTAAATGTGAAATTATACATCTATAAATTTTTGTGAAATTTATAAAAATTATGTGAATATTTTTGAAATATTTATTAAATATGTAATTAAGAAAAAAATTTGAAAAATGTATGTATAATAAATTTTCCTTAAAATAATGCAATTGAACCTTAATTAAGCTGAAATGTAAGCTTAATTAAATTGAAATAAATTTTTAAGGAAAAATTTTTTAATGGTCAAATCACATTCTTAAAGAGAAAGAATGTGTACATTAAGTATTTTGATGAAATTAAGCTATAAAATAAGGTAAAACAGGAAATATAATGTCCATGAATTTTTAGGAAATTTATGGAATTTATTCAACAATTTTTAAGTTAAGTATAAGTGTATGTATATAGTGTATATGATGAATTATAGTGAAATAATTCATAAAATAAGTAAATATGATAATAATTGAAGAAATAATTCATAAAGTGTAAAGTGTTAAAGACAAAGTGTTGAAAAAGAAAAAACAAAAAAAAAGAAAAAGCTACTAAATAGTCAAAAGTACTAAAACGAGTGCGATTGACAAAAAGAAAAAGAAAGAAACTAAAATGCTCTGACAATCTGAAAAGTATTCTGAAAATAATTGATTGATAACCCTTAGCAATAGTCAGGTAATAATAGTCTTGCACAGGATATTAATGGCTAGCTATATGGATACCTTATACCACAGTGCAAGTCATGACTACTTGCTATGCTATGAATTGGATCTCTCATCACCATGGCATTCTCTGTCTCTGTTCACTGCTTTATAGGAAATGGTCCCTTAGGGGTCATTTCTCTCTCTGTTATGGCCTTGTAGGGTCTACGTCCCGTGTATCCTATCTGAGAATCCTGTTTTATTGCATTGGGGACATTGGAAAGAATAAATCAGAATTTGTAAAAGTAAATTGAATGTAAAAATTTTGAATAAAAGAACTTACGTGAATGAATTAAAAAGTTTTGGGATAAAATGTAAGTTTTCCCAAAAATTGAAATTAATAAGCAAAGGTGAAAAAAGACTATTTTACAAGGTAAAATAGTAGTATAATGATTAAATAGCCCAAAAATATGCTTTTGAAAAAGAAAAAAAATGATCAGTTCATAATTAGAAATTAGAGGCTAAAATAATAATATGTTATATGAAAAGTTCAAACACAGTCGGATCTAAACTTTTGTAAGCCAAAAAGGTAACTGAAGGTAAAAATAAGTAAATGACCGACAATTCTGTAATTAGAAATAAAAAGTGTCTAGTTTGCTATAAGTAGACGAAAGAACATTTTTATAGAAAAAGGAAGAAATCAAAGACTCATTTGCAAAGTATTCCTAAATAAGTACACCGCTTTGCATTAAAGAGTAAAAGCTTTGATAATTGAAATTTTGACAAATAGTTCAAAAAGTTCGAGTAAAATAAAAGAATAATTAGTAATATTGTAATTAAGGGTGTTCAATTGGTCAGCTCGGTTCGATTTTGGATCGAACCGAAAAATCGAAAACCAAAGTTTACAAAATATAAGAACCGAACTGAAATCGAAGTTTATAGAACCAAAAATCGAATGAATCGAAATAATTTCGATTGGTTCAACTCGGTTCTGATCAAATATGAACTTTTTGTTTTAATTGAATTTTTAACCTAAATGGACCCATATATCCAACAAAATAAAATAATTTAAGATACATGAATTTTTTTCATAATAAATAAATATACATTAAAAATACATACAACTTAAAAATTAATACAACATAATCCATAAATAAAAATACATCAATGCCTTTCACTTTAAAAAAATGGTATACATTTAAATTGATACAATATAATTTAGATATATTTTCTCACAAATTTAACAAATTTAACCCCTTATACCTGCATCCACATAAACGAATAATAAATAAATTCAACTAAACTAAAAAAATAATACAAAAAAAATTTAAGTATAGAATTGATAGAAGTTTATGAATATTTATAAATTCACCTTACATGCTCCCATGCAAACAAAAACACTAATTATGAATATTTATAAAGTTTATGGCTCTCCTTTATATACAAATTGATAAAAATGGAAAAATAATTTCTTGTACGATAAAACAATAGTAAAACTTATGGAAAAAAAAACTAGTTATCATCCTAATTAAAAAAATCACATATAGTAGAATATACACTGAATTTAAAATCATACACCACACACTATTTATACAATAAACCGCGGGTGGGTTAAAGATGGATACTTAGAGTATGAAACTTTTGTATTTAATTTCTAAAAATAATAGAATCATATAAGAAATGAGAAGAGTTCATTTATCTCACAGTAAACACAATTTTCTAACTTGCACTAAATAATCTAATAAATTCATCATTTAGTTTGAGGCATCACATATTGTTCAAGTACAAACAAAAAATAAGGCATCACATATTGTTCAAGCTGAAAATTAAAGATCCGTGGCTTAAAAGAGATGTTTTCATCTTCTGTTTGAAGCTTAAATTAAAGACTTTAAATGCCAATTTCAATTTCATCATTACAAGTTATTAAAATGCAATGAAGAAATAGCAACAAATTAAAGACTTTAAATGCCAATTTCAATTTCTTATAACTGTAGACAGTAACTTAAACAAGATAAGACAGCAACATGAACTTTAATATGTCAATCATATTATCACAATTTCATGATAAAGAAATATCGAATTTATATTTTATGGAAACTTTATTGCTATAAGCCAATATCAAAAGTAAATATCAGCAAACATAAACTACAAAAAACTTGCAGAATGTACAATTGGCAATGAAAAAGTAAATGTAAGTTAGAACATACTTCATGTGATCATGAAGGGCTTCCTAGAAGTCATAGGCTTGTGTTCTTTCTCGAAATCCTATGCTGATAAATGCAAGCCGAAGGCGACCATCTGCATGAATTGCAGAAGTCCAACTTAAAAATTATGGTTGCAAATGACAAGAGAGATAAGCAAGAAGGCAAACAAAATGTCACATAACTCATAAAAAGATCACCGCTCGTACAGGCTAGGTCAATAAAAAATTGAACGCATAAAACACAAAAAAGAAATCCATAAAACAGAAGCAACCAGAATTAATGAAACTGGTTAGACTCCAAATATATAAGCATAACAATCTACGATCATTTAGGCAGCGGATATCTCTGAGCTAAGAGCTTTTAGAGTGCAAGTATTTTTCACAAAATCTGTGCATGATCTGTTTCTAAATTTTGGAAATGTTGAACTCTTTCAAGTTTATTTAAAAAAAATCTACAAGTGCTGTATAAAAATAAAAAATTCAGTTTGAATATAAAATTTAAATCAAAGACATAGTTGCTCACCGATGTTTTCTTCTACTCGCAGAACAAAATATCTGCAAAAGAAAGGATTTTCATTTAGACACTCTACAGAGACCATGTCATAGGAATGACAACTAGAAGCTAATACATGACACTAGATTTTAGACATAATGAAAACCTCATGCTCATCCAACGTATCAAAAATGCAAGAAAAGACCAATAACATAAATGGCACAAAAAAATGAACCTCATCTTCAGTAAGAAATAGACTTCACCTGCTGTTGTCAATTACAGGTTCTACAGGATGTGGCTCCCCATTTCTCAAGAATGCCTTTGCATACAATTCACCTGAGCAAGATAAATCGAACCATTTTCAGAAACAACCTACTTCATGAATAAGCCTCATAGCATTTCTACCTTAAAGCAAAGTTACTCTAACCAGTCGTTTTGTCTTCAAGTCTAATAATGCATTCTTCATCCTTGCTAATGACTTTCAATGTCCCCTCTCATGCCCATTTATTGACATCCCATTCATCAGTCCTAAAGAAAACTTTAAAGATATAAATGCTTATAACAAGTTTAAGTCGAGGATACGACCATAAAATAAAATTATTCAAGTATGCAAAATGCAACAAAATCAGCATCAAATATATAACAAAAAGTTTGCTACATCGAATAAATGTTGTTTTTGATAAAAGAAGACCAGGTGAGCCTATTTATGCGAGTGAGTGATAGAGCAAGTGAAGTTATCTTAGGAAGGTAGTTGCACATGCTAACTTGCAAATAGTCTCAAAAATCTTTCTCATGATTTAACTTTCTTGCTCCCAACATGGAAGAAGAAGAGAATAGAAGTGCGGAATGAGTGGAATTTATGAACGGCCTTTGTCTCTTTATGGTTATTTATGGCATAAAACCCTAAAACAATTGATATAAAAACAAGCCATAAGAAATTGCAGATACATAGAAATTAATAACAAAATTAATCAATTACAGATCCAAAATCAATTAAAAATGAGAAACTAAAAGGTGTGAATTGATTCAATTCAAAGCCCATGAATTCACATAAGGAAACAGCAGAAGCAGCTGCAGATAGAGAGCTATACGCAAAGCAAAAAGAAGCAGAAGGAAAGCTTTAGCTAAAGCACAAAGGAGATGATAGATACTTCCCATGGAAGGAAGAACCGAAGAGTCAAAGAAGTGGAGAATCGAAAGGAAGAGGTGACGGCTACTAGGGATTTTGATCTTGAATCGCAAAGAAAGAAGGAATGAAAGGGCCGTCGGCTGCTAAGGTTTTCTTAACATCATAATATATATATATATATATATATATATATACAAAATGGTGAGTTTTGAAAACTTCGGTTGGTTCGATTTTTTCGATTTTTCAATTTTAAAAATCGAACGAACCGAAAATTAAAATAATCGAACCAAACATACCAAAATCCATTCGGTTCGATTCTCGGTTTCGGTTCGGTTTTGCACACCCCTAATTGTAATTTTTCTATTAAAAGAATGATGTTACAAGAAATGAAGAAATAAAATACTGCATTGAAAATCTGTCATTATCGTGGCAGTTAATTCTGTAAATCGTCTACTGAAATAAGATTTGTACTGAATTAATTAAATAAAAAATTGGGCTTGAAAAGTCAAGCCATACATAAAAGTTAAGTAAAAATAAATGTAAAAGTAAAAAAAATACCAAATTGTTAGTATGATATAAAAAGACTGGCAAAATGATTAAAAGAGATTTTGATAAGACAACGTAATATCTAGCATAAATATGGTATTTATACTTAATTGAAAATTCTATGATTGGTAATCACCACTGAACATATTTAGTACTCAGCAGTAGTTTTACTTCGTGCAGGTTCCAAAGGAGAGTTGGAGCATAGTACACAGTGGAGTGAAGTTTGAAGAAAATGATTGCCTGTACTTTTAGGTATTTTGGCATGTATATGTCATGTACGCACTGTGTATACATTTAGTACATATTGCATATACATCATGTATACACTATGTATATAACTAATACACGGTATATAAATCATGTACACACTGTATATACATTTAGTACACACTATATGCATTATGTACACACTATGTATACATAATTAGAATCATAATTTACAATTAGTAAATGTATACAGTAAACAAAAATTTAAAAAAAAAATTAATTGTAGCCACTTTTATTATAGGATGGAACAAAATGTCATCAACGTTAATTCTATTAGCTATAAGGGTGTTGATTCCTCTGAGGATGCCTGAAGAGCAGCTTGTAACTGGCGATGATGCTGTTCATGGAGAAGAAGCTTATGCTCTTTGGGGTAATGGTGAAAAATATGACTCAACTAGACATGGTTGGAGCACTTCTTTACATGGACAAGAAAATCAACCTTCTCCTTATGGTAATGGTGCTAGAGGTGTTACCATCCGTTTGTGAGCCTTTTTTTTTTAATATTTATTTTGCATTCTGTTATTCTGTGTATATAAAAACTTAATGGCTACCGAGTTATAGCTTAGCCTTCCTCTTCTTATTTTTATTAATTCAGTCATGTCGAGGATTACAACAACTTCAATTTTGAGTAGGATTTTAATTTTCCATTTTAGAATCTCATCAACGTATAGTTAAAACAGTGTTGACTGCCATTATAATATTGCTATTATCCAAGCTTTTTGCATTTCTTGGGTTGCATTCTGCTTTTCTTGCACACTGGACGGGCATTAAATGGTTAAACCGGAAGAATCAAACTATAAATAATACGGGAACAGTAGAGTCGCAAACTTAGCAAAATATGCGCCTGTATTCTCCAGTAACTCCACTAAACTTGATGAATCTCAAATAATCAAATACTTTCTTATGCAAAAATTTCAGCCCTCGTATCCGCCATTTCAGGTATCTGTGGACCCACATCTGAATTGCCTCTCCCCCTGTATACTAGACGATTATTAACTTTAGACTTAGATTCTGTGAGGATTTTGCTGAGTAGTATAAGAATCTGTTCCTCTACTGAAAACAATAGTGGACATAACAATATGATATCAAGTGGCGATCATATTAACAGCTTGCATGGCACAGAGCCACGGACAAAGGCATTGCATATGACTAGAAAAAGCCATAGCATGGGAGTCTCCTGCGATCGAGACAGCAGACAGTCAACAGTATTCGTAGGCATCTCTACTTTTATTCCAACCTAAGTGGAGCTCGTTTTGAAGCAAAACCCATGCGTTCCATAACCAACAATGGTAAATCCTACAGTTGTTTCATAGCCTGTCAACAGGGAAGCTCAGCAACATCTGAATGCCTGAATAGGGGCATATTCGACATGATAGACGATCTCTGCGGCATTAGCAGCCATGCCTTCATTGGTTGTCCTCTACACTGGTTTTGTCTGCATTCATGCTATTGTATGCCTTTTCTGTAATCATGCCCTGGATTTACGGGCACACAAGATGTCCTAGACATCAGCCGCTCTTCTTGCAGAAAAACGTTGAACTTGCAACCCGTTGTACCCCACTTCTACCATGTTCTTCCTTCCGTTGGCTTTTGCAGCTAACTTTTATAATCCTTGGTGGATCAGTGCTAGGTACAGATGAGCCTCAAAGCATGGATGGTCTTCGTACCGCTATGAAGCAATTTCTCTCCAGTGTTGGATATTTTAGTTCATGGATGCTGGCTTTCTCCTCTGATGAACTATCATAGATTATTCAGGGGATTATGTTATCGCCCTTGCTGCTCGTACAGCAGGGTTCAAAACATTTAATGGGTAGGGACCTATACTTCACCATTTCCGAAATTCCAATTGATGTACTTTTCACAATTACCTTCTTTAGAAATCCTACACCAAATGCTCTTGTTACTTTCAACTGCCACTTCACCTGATCGTTTAAAATGGCTTGGTTGTCATTAGGATGTTCTGCCCTTGTCCTAAACACTTCCTGTAGCAAGCAAGGAGAGATACTATATTATATTTTAATTATAACAGCAAAGCAGAATTCTATGCAAAACTCTGCTGGTCATATAATATTTTGATTTTAGTTCTTCAAACACCCAAACATACGAATTCAAATCCTCACCTTGACATTAACATAAAAAAAAAAGTTTCCACCTATTCTATCCCACCTGATTCGGTTGCCAAGTAATTGTAATCTTCAAATTCATGTAATTTAACGATTAATGGAAACAAAGGGACCGTGGTCCGGAATTAGGAGTTTGAAAAATTAGGAAGTGAAAATGTGAAAATAAGAAATTTAATAAGTATCGAAAAAGTTGTATTTTTTTTTTGAAAACATAAGTTGTAAAATTGATATTAAAAATTTAAAATATTGTATTAATGAAAAAATAGTGATGTGTTGTATTTTTTGTTATTTTTATTTTTTTTCCTTCTAACGTGTGGCTTATTTTTTAAAATCTTGTTTTTTTTAATGATTTGCAATAATATTTAAAGTGGATCTTTTCTTTATATTATTGGAGCAAAGTTTATCTTTTTTTCAAGAAAATTTACCTATTCAAATTTTTTTAACGTATTTAATTTTCAAATATAAAATAAATATTATAAAAAATCATTGTAAATGCTATAAACATTTTACGCTGATTTGTCCATATATAAATGTTGTGATGCCACATAAAATTAATAATAATTTCAAATAAGAAATGAAATATAAATATTTTAGAGTATAAATAATTGTGGTTAGATAATTTTACAAAAAATAAATATTCATTTTTTCTTTTAATAATAATATCTATTATTTTATATGAAAAAAAAAAAGAAACAATAGATACGTAATACAAAAAAAAAGTGAGTATTATAATTTTTTTTATTAATACATTTTTGAGGCGGGTGACATAAAATCTGATTAAATGATTAAATGCAAAAATAGCTAGACTCTCAACAATTTGGATTGATGACATATGATTTCTATGGTTGCTTTGGAAATAATAAAATATTGAAATATGTAAATGTGCATTTTAATAAAGAGAGAATGGAATTTATAAACAAACATTGCAATTTATGAATTAGGGGTGTTTTGGGAAATTTGTCCCTCCCATAAAGCTTTCGGTCCATTTCTGTCTGATTTTTTCGGTCCAAATTGCACTCTCCTAATTCAAATAACAAGATACAAAAATTTCATAAAACAAAATTAAAAATTAAAAACATATTTTAGAAATAAATGGATAAAATGATTGTGATTTGTGAATTAAGAATGTAGAATAATACAACAAGCCATTATATATAAATCTATATTATATATCGTATTTTAAAAAATTTTTTAAATTGTGAAATATATAATTAAATGTGCTTACTATTAGTTAGTGGTGAGCATAAACTTTATATCAGCAAAAGAAAAAAAAATTAAGTTGATGATTAATATAGGTATTTCAAAACTATTAACTATAAATTAGTCTATTATATTCAGTTAATCAGTATATTGATTTCGATTTTTTCAATTTGATTAACCAATATTTTTCTATTGGCCACTAAAATTTTTAATATATAATTATAAAAAAAATAGGATAAATTTAATTCAATTTCAAATAGTTAAAGTAAATCAAAATTGGTAAATCATGGAATTTTATAAAGGGGGAGCTGTGTATGGTGAGTGAAATGACGCCATGCTGGGTTGATAGAAGATGAGGATATGTGGTCTGATCGGACTAGACGAGATAGAAATCCTACAAAAAGAAGAGCTTGCCTGGTCAAACAGAGCATGAGCACTCCGATTGTTAAATCAGTTTATAGACTTTTAGAGAGAGAAAACTAATAAGAGAAGTTTTTAATAGTGCTATGCAGGATATGTGTGTAAAATGTAATGAAATCTAATATTTATAGGCAGTGAGAGGAGCCACTTGAAAGGCCTATCTTAATGTTAGAGTAGATAGATGGCGATGTAATGTGTAACAGGCGGCGAATGGGACACTAGCATGTGTCATGAGATCAAGACAGGATAAGACCTATCTTATCTGATTGGGTAGTCCCATCTCATAGGTTTTGGCACGCAACTAGTTGCCCACTCGCAAGGTTTTAGGGACGCTAGGCTTTTTCCAGCTTGAGACTTTCAATATATTAGGCAGACTTAGTGTAGGTCCAATCATTAGAAAATGTTAAGCATTATCATTTGTCCCCCTCTTAATGCTCTGATCAGTAGATCGATTTGGGTGATATAAGGGCTTAAGTGGTTAGCGACATTTTGAGGGATCGTCGTGTCTTTATAAAACCTAGAAATTTTTCGTTCGTTGTATATTTTAAGCGAATGATACTTGGAACGGACTATTATTTTATACAGATCGAGTTTCTTCATCCTAACCTTTTCAGGCTTTGATAGGCTTCTTTCGAGCCTCGAATATGTTAGGCTTTACATTTAAGCTAGCGTTATAGATTTATTTCTTCATTACCTAAGTGATCGATGCTTGGTTAACAAAGTTATTTGGGGTAGGGTATCCCATTCTTTGTTCCCGATTCTAGACAGCATGATTACTCTTAATTTATTCCTTTTGATTCATTCCTTTTGTGTTTGGCCCTTACATTTTGCATTTTTTTCTCTTTTCTGTCTTTTGTTTGATCCTCCATTGTGTCGAATGTTTTTTCGTGTGCTTGAGAGGTGCAATATTCAGTATTTCCACAGTCGGATTGCTTTCACTTTTTGTTGTAGGTTCCTACAAAAAATAGGTGATATATGTAAATGAAAATGTTTACCCATTCCTTGTAAAAGGGGCCATTTCTTGTTCTTTCTTTAGGATTTTTGATTTTTTTTGTAAGGCCAAGTGTGCTCTTTTTAATTTGATGTCCTTAGTTTTTTGTTCTGGTTCTTAGTTAGGGGCTTATTTCCTTTTACATTTATTTCCATTGTCTCGAACTTTGCTTGCCAGTAGCAAAACTATCTTGCTTTATAATAGTTTTCAACGATGGGCTGGATCAGTCCTTTGATCTTGGCTTCTAAATCCTGCAAGAAAGAGTGTCAATGTAAATATTAAATGAAAAAGATGGGATTACATGGGACATAATCATTTCACTTTGCCTGTTATTTAGTGATCCCATGTGATCTCTTCTGTGAGTCGATCGGTGTCATTTTAAGTTACTCGAGCAAGATGCTTAGGATCATGACTAGTATGTATTGTTGGATTGCTTCGTTTTTTACGCTTGTTTTGTTGGAGTTTATTCCTGTAAGATAACAGTATACATGTAAAATTTTACCTAATCTTTTTACAGGTTCATTTTCCTTCTTTCTTTTTGCTCTATGTCTCCTTTCTTATCCTTGCATCTTCTCTGGATGTCTTAGGGTCTGCTTTCTAATGGTAGAGTCACTAGTTATAATTGCAAATTATATTATAATTTTAGTGTGTTTTAGGTATTTAATTTAGTTAATTTAGTCTTAATTTAGTTGAATTTATGTTTAATTAGTTATATTATGTGTTTTGAGGGTTAATTATAAGTTTTGGTGTTTTCATGGCTAAATTGAAGAGAAAAATGACTAAATTAAAGAAAAAAAATTTAAGGGCAATTTTGTAATTTCAGGAAAAGCTGTCAAAAGATCTTGAGTTATAAAAGCTCATCTCGGCTGAGTCATAAGGATCACTCAGCTGAGTGCATAGACTACTCTTTAGAGTGACAAAGTCACTCATCTAAAGAGAAAAGCCACTAACCTATAAGAACAATTCAAATTGTCCATAATGTTATCACTCTTCTGAGGGACAAAGTCGCTCACCTAAGCAAGAAAGTCACTCTCCTGAGTGATTTTAATCACTCTCCCAAGTGCTTAATGGAAAAACACGATAAAAATCTTCCTGTTTAAGTTGAATGCTTTTCCAACTCTGTATAGGAAGCTACAAAGGGCAGAATTCTTATATGAAGCCTATAAAAAGAGGATTAAAACACCAGAGCAGAGGGAGAGAACAACTGAATCACAATTTTAGTTTAGTTTTTACGTTAATTTTTCTTTTAAAGTTTTTAACAACAAAAGCTTAAGGCATAAAGCTTTTCTCTGGTTTTCTACAAAGGGTGATCAAGGAAGCTTCTCTACTCTATATTTTTTACTCTTTTTCTTAATTTTGCTTTAGTTTTTATTATGAAGTATGAGTAGTTATTTTTACTTTTGCTAAATATTACTTAAATCTTTGACTTTGTATTGTAATGACTTAGTTTGCGTTTAATGTGATGCAAATTGATTATTTCTTGGTTTTGTGCAAAGTCTTATCTTTGGTTATCTATAATTTGATTATTAACTTATTTTAATTAATAGTCGATTATTGATTTATGAATGACTATTGGTATGCATGTTCTTAGGTTGGTTTATTGGTATGAATGCATAATTATATTCTAAGTTAGGTGTAATTGTGTATTAGGAATAATAGATTAAGACTAAGAAGAGTTAAAATCAAGAATAGGTAAAAGTTAAATTTGCTTGCAAAAGAGTTTAATAGACATTTAAAAGGTTAAAATTAAATTTTTATGTTAGGTGTTGGATTATTCCTAACAAGAAAGGTTTAATTCTTAGAATGATATATTATTTTAAGATATCTTGCCTTTTTCATCTGATTTCTTCATACACCGATCAATTTTTTGGCTCTGTTGCCGGGGAGAATTGAAATTTGTTTAACTGTTCTAGATTTTTAAGGTGAATTTTATGTGTTCTTTTTCTTCTCTTTCTATTTTTTATTTGTTAATTTTATTCTTTTATTTTGCATGTGTCAATAGTTTATGATAAGAGACAATCCAATTTTGCCTATTAAACCTAAAATAGAAAGGATATTTCATAGAATTTGGAGACTACAAGACACCATAAACAATCAGGGGATACATGGAGAATCACTGCCCAATATTGATGACATATCCCGTAATGACCTGCCTATGAATGATCCACCACCACCAAGGATAGAAGAGCAAGACGTGCATTACCAAGCTCAAGAGGATGGTTTTAAACCTAGAACCAATAGAGGCTACGCTATCCCTAGGTGGAATGAAGAATATATAACTATTAGGATACCTCAGCATCAACCCTTTGAGATAAAATTTGTTACCATCACCATGGTATAAAGAAATTAATTTTTGGGTTTAGAGATAGAGGATCCAGCTCAACACTTAGACATGTTCTTAAAAATTAGTGACACTGTACAAATTTCAAATGTATCAATGGATGCTATTAGGCTTAAATTATTTCATTTTATCCTTATTGGAAAGGCTAGGGATTAGTTGCAAATACTGCTAAACCAATCCATTCAATCATAGCAATGAATGCAAGAGAAATTTCTATGTAGATTCTTCCCATTTACAAAAATAGCCTTTATTAGGAATAACATTAATGATTTCCAGCAGTTTTATGAGGAACCATTTTATGAGGCTTGGGAAAGATTTAGAATACTTTTAAAAAGTTATCCACACCATGAATTTTTTGTACATCAACTAATGTCTATCTTTTATGTAGGTATAAACCAAGCTACAAGATCACTCATAGATGCAACTTCTAATGGAAGTTTCATGAACAAAATCCCTGAAGAAGCTTTTCTACTCCTTGATGAGATGGCAACCAATGATGCTCGATGGGCAAGCTCTAGGGCTACTCAAAAGAAGCAAGAAGTATATGGTGTAAATAAGATAGTTATGCTAGAAGCACAAATGAAGTTGGTGAGAAAAGAGCATTTAAGGGAAATAAATGAGTTAAGAATTCAAAATGCATCAGTTTTATCTAATGGATGTAATGTTTATGTAGGAACGTAAGGAGCACTTGAACTTTAGAATGGGGAAGGATTAGTAGAGAAAGTAAATACGTTAAACCCTTACAGTAATACCTATAATCCAGGATAAAGAAATCATCCTAATTTTGCATGGAGATAAGGGAACCAAGCATCCATATCTAACCCTCAACCTAAGGCTCCCTTTAACCCGAATCAAGCTTCATATAGCAATAACCATCCACCATACCAAAATCAAGCCTTACCACACTACCCATCTACATATCAATCCCAACCTTACCAGCTATCGGGATTTTAAAAGCCTCAACCCCTACAAGAGAAAAAAAACAATTTAGAAGAGATATTTGCCAATTTTATGGCCTCCTAAAATTCATATATGTCTAGTTAAGATGCTAGGTGAAAATTCCAAGATATTTGGATGAGAAATCAAGATGCATCTATTAGGAACCTAGAAATCCAAGTGGGGCAACTTGCTAATTCACTCTCCAATAGAGCTCAAGGTACCTTTTCCTTTAATGTGGACCAAAATTCTAAAGAGGAAGCCAAAGTAATCACTTTGAGAAGTGAAAAAAAGGTACAAAAAGATAAAAATGGTAAGTATTTTTCTAGAGTGGTAGAACCAACAACGGAGATAAATATTTCTAATCCCAAAATTATTGATAAAAGACTCCTATTGTTGAGAAAGGTAAAGGTAAGAAGAAATTAGTTTCTACTGTGTTTGATGAATCTCAATTGCCTTAACCCATCTTTAACTAGAAAAAAATATAATGAGCAATTATCTAGATTGTTAGACATGTTTAAAAAATTACATGTAAATTTACCATTTGCAGAAGCTTTATTATACATGCCTAAATATGCTAAATTTATGAAAGAGTTTATACTAATAAGAAAAATTTAAAGGGAGTAGGAAAATATCAATTAGGTGTTATCTCTCGGGATTTGGTTGGAAGAAGATAAATTTAGGGTTATGATTTTTAGTTGTCTTAAAGGTAATTAACTCGTTATTCTAACTTTTTTCTTCATCTTTTACTCCTTTAATTTGATGGCTTTGCATGAAGGGTTATTCAATTGACTGGTTAAGGAAGTGGTGAACCCTTGTAGAAGGAGACACAAATGAAAACAAGGGAAAAGAGATAATTATGGAGTGAAGGAGTTTTAAATTCAATAGAAGGTATGAGAACATAGAGCGAATATTAATTTGTATGTGGATGTTTTTGGTATATTATATATGAATTAAGGAATTTAAACCTTGCTAATTGGTGTAGAATTTTGGTAGAATTGTCTTTATATAGAAAAATTGGAATTGAATTCTGAGCTTGTTCAACTTGGGTTTAATAGAATAGAACCTCAATTTATGCTTTTGAAAATTTGGGGGTTTATTTGAATGTCATGGATTTAAATTCCCTAAACAAAATAGAACTGAAATTATAGGATGTTTAAAGGTAAATTAAAACATAGATTTTAATTGAGACATTATTGAAATTTAATGTCTGTGAGTTAAAGATTTTCTGCATAATTTTTTTTGGTTTAAGCTTAGGGTTGCGGGTTCTCGATTCCTATTTGGCAGAGGCAAGTCCTTCGACTAAGGGAGAGACTTCCTCTACTGAGATCTATACACCCTCTACCGAGTGGAAAAGCACTCAACCGATGGAAATCAACCTGTAATTATATTTAATTGATATTGAAGCCTTCTTTTGATAGGTATAAATCTTTTAATGTAGAGAAACTCACTTTTATTGTAGTAATGTTAATGTTTACTTTTAATAGCTTCCTGTGCTAAACATCAAACATAGTTTTCTCAACCACTTGATATTGAAACATTTTAGCATGTGATTGTATGTCTCTAAAGTTAGTTAACAGTATAGAAGTCTGGATATTTAATTTTACATAATTATTTGGAAAAGTGTTTTAAATTACAATAATTCATACCACTAAACTATTCTTGTACTCAAGTACCATGTACAGCGAAAAGGGCAAGTTAAGGATGTCTTCACTATCTATGATAGAGAAACTAAAGGTTTTTAGATTAAGATTTAACAGTAAGGAATTAGTTTATGGTGTGTCATAATACATAGAGGGGTAGAAGTATTATATTATAGAATTGTTTATAAATGTATAAGAATATAATTATATAGCAAAACACGAGTAAGCTTAATGATTATTATTTGCTTGACACTATTAAACACATTTAATTTTTTATGTTAATGTAACAGTCTTTCCAATTTAAGCATTTGACCGAAAATTGTTTTCTTTCTTAACTTAAAATTTATAAACTTAACCTTTAATTATTCATTAACCAACAATGCTTATCCAAAATTTATGTACAAAGTCCACCTTGTCGACGATCCATAACTATTTAATTTACTATTCATTTTGCAAAAATTTGGCAATATGACGGCTATATATTGGACTAGCCCTCTGAAAATCAGACAATAGCCATAGCCCCTTAGGGGCACAATAGTTTATAATCAACAAAATTATCTCAATCATACATCCTCAAACACAACTCATCCATACATAAAATATCCAATACTAATCAAATCCCTATACAGTAATACAATCCAAATACTATTACAAATCCACTTTTAAACTTCAAATATTTACAGTAATATACATGCTAAAATAAAAATATTGTTTCAATCCTTCGAAATTTCTTAATCCTTGTGTACTAATGCTCTAAATTATAATCAGTACCTGCACGTAGTAAATCCTACATGCTAAGCATTAAATATACTTAATGGTGACTAAAAATTCATAAAAATTTTTAAAACAAGTATAATTACACCAAAAGTGCAAAATTCCAATTTTTCTTATTAAAAAAATATTTTCATCCTTTTCTAGAAGTCATTTTACCTTAACACTAAAATTTTGGTAAACTTTTCATTTAAATCCTTAATTTTTCAATTAATTATAAAAATGCCTTTTTTACAATTTAATTACTAAATTGCCATTATTTTCATTATTTTCACTTTCACTTTTGACTTTTGGCACATAAAATAATTAGTTGGACTTTACTTTATCCTTTTTACATAAAATTATGTTTTAGTCCCTGAATTTTATAAAATTTCATTTTTTGGACTGTTTGAACATTAAATTACCATTTTACTCATTATTTCTTAATTACTTTTAATCATTTAACACACTTTTTGAAAAAAAAATTGTCCCTAAACTTTTAATTTCTTTCAATTAGGTCCTTTTTTACTTTTAACTTATCTTTTACATCTTTTTAACTTATTTTCACATTATTGCCCCTAGTACAATCTCGATAGAAATTCTCAGACCGAATTTGCGGGACATGGATCCCACAAGGCCACATGCAGACTAAAAAATGACCCTAAAGGATCATTTCTCACATATCATATAATAGAACAGATAGATACTATAGAGATCAATGATCCTACCATAGCAAAATAAGTTGTCATGACTTGCACCGCGGTATAGATCTCTCTATGGCTAGCCAATTATATCCTGAATTAGATTTTGACTGCCTGACTATTGCTAAGGGCACAATTTCATTTACTTTCAAAATATTTTCTAGATTTTTGATACTTTTAGTAATTCTTTCTTTTTAGATTGTTGGTCAATTATTTTTTCAGTGTTTTTTATACAGTTTGTGAATTAATAAATATAATTCATCATTTTTTATCACTTTATGAATTAATTCACATTAATTCAACATTTTTACCTTATACATAGATAAAATTCTTAACAAAATATTCAATTAAATTTTATAAATTCTATAAAAATTCATAGACATGTTATTTCATACTTATAATTATTTGAATGCTTAAAAACATCAAAATAACTAAAATACACATTACTTTCCCATAAAAAAGAATTTAGCCACTATGAGAAGTCCTTCATATATGTTCTTTAAAATCTATTTAAGACTTCTAATAAGCTTATTTAAAGTCCAATTACACTAATCTAAGGTTAATTTTAATTATACACACATTTACCCAATTTTTCTTAACTTACCTAAAGGAAAATCATGCCATATTATGAGAAATAGTTGAATTTGAAGCCACTAACCTTTTTCTCTTACCTTATCCTTACCTAGGCTTCCTTTTATTTCTATTTTACTTTAGGAATTTGGCCTTCACTTTGAGTACCTATCATGGCCAGTTACAAAAGCCATAAAACACCATTTTTGTTCTTTTTTGCTAAAATAAATATCATAAATGACATCTAGCCACCCAAAAATAATTAAGAAACACCTTTAAATAAATTTAAACCCTTAAATTTCTCATACCTCAATTTGACACCTCAACTTTCTCACTTGATTTTCTTAGCTTATCTTCCTCAAATGACAAGATAGAGTCTGGATCCAGCAACTAGAGAGGTTAAATAAACTTTCTTAAGCTTGGATGGAGAGAGAATTTGAGAGAAATCATGAAGAAAATAGGACTAAATGGGTTTCGAATATGGAGGAAGAAGAAGAGAACTGATAGAGGTGAAAAGGCTGGGCCAAAAATTTGATTTTGCATCCCTTATATAGTGTTCATAATGGTTGGGCTTTGGTCCAGCCCAAACCCACCAAATAAGGCCCAAAAACCTAAAACTAAGCCCAACTTACCATTTTCCTGCAATTCTCTCTCTTTCCAACCTCAAATCACTCTAAAATTGATTCAACCATTCTTATCACATCAAAAATAGACTGTATACAAAATTTTAGTCTAATTGAAGTCCGTTTTTTATTTAATTCAATTAAATTGATCCGATTCAAAAATATCGATGTTATAAAAAAATTTACTTTTTGCAACTAAAATAATCTACACATCATTTTAGGCATATAAGCAATTTTCAGCAATTTTTATATTTTATTTAATATTTTTAACAATTCAGTCAAACTATGGTCAAACTAATTAACCTAAAGTTGAACCGTTCTGTTTTTCGTATTTTTTACTTTTGAAGGCCTATTTAATCTCAAAACCACTTCAAATTTCAACTTCGGACTACCTTTAACCAATATTTTTCGATAGTCAAATAAAATATTTTTCAAATCCGAGTGTATTTTATAGCCCGAAAGCGCTGTTAACTATTGAAAAATACTATTCACGACTAATCCGATATTGAGGCCATTATAGTTATCATGTTAGAGTATGATCTTACAGATTTATGCACATATATACATTTACCGTTATTTACATTGATATCTAAATTTAGGTGTTTAAGTGTGCGTGTGTGCGTGTGTGTGTGTGTGTGTAAACTAGGGATTATATATTTTGATTGTATATTGTATTTGTACAAGATTGTTCAATGAAAGTCGAGGCATAATAAATGAATTATATAAAGGTAATCTTTAGCAATAAAAGTAATAACCTTGATAACCGTAATATAAGAATATTATGATAGATTTGAGAATTATAAATGTTTATAGTAGAGTTTAGCCTACGTGAATAAGCAGACATGGTAGGAAAATTAATTAACTGGGAATAGAAGTTCTCAAGCATGATTTATTTTGGATTGAACTTAGGATTACATGTCTCGAGTTCTAGTAGGTAGAGGAGAATCCCTCGATTAAGGGGAAGACTCCCTCTTCCAAGGTAGATATGCCTCTCTCGAATGCATCAGCACTCTTTCGAGTTAATTCTCACTGGTTTAAGCACTGACAATAAAAGACACCCTCAACTAAGTTCACCATGCCTCAACTGAGTTCACAATGCCTCACCCGAGTTTAACAGTCCTCAATCGAGCTTTAAAGCCCTCAATTAAGCTACCAAGGCCTCACCCGAGTTATAAATCCCTCTTTTGAGTCGTAAAGCCCTCTCTTGAGGTATGCGAGCCCTTACCCAAGGTACAAGCACCTGTTTTGATAAATTAAAGCCTTCCTATTATAGTAAGAGTTCATCCTTAGTATCCTAATGGTAAATTGTTTAAATACAGTTCCTTGTTTATCATTCAAAGCACAGCTTTTCAACTAAATAGAATTAATATGTTTACCATAAGATTGTTTAATTTCAAAGTAAATTAACAATGTAGAATATTAGATTTGGCAATGATTGGAAACATACTGTTAAAACATGAATGAGCTTAATTATTTTGTTCATTAAAAAGGTATGTAGTAGATAACTTTTTGATTCTCAAAAGTACATGCTTATTTATATATATTAAGCATATGAGCAGGCTTAAAGTATGTTGTTCTATTAATATGGCTTAGCTATGATTATATGCTTACACTCTTTCATTGTTTGTAGAATTATACAATTACAATGTTATATGCTTATAGATATTGATATATTATATGGA
This sequence comes from Excoecaria agallocha, assembly GCA_037975025.1. Classification (NCBI taxonomy): domain Eukaryota; kingdom Viridiplantae; phylum Streptophyta; class Magnoliopsida; order Malpighiales; family Euphorbiaceae; genus Excoecaria; species Excoecaria agallocha. The sequence continues at coordinate 23,815,671 of CM075810.1, read as the reverse complement.
CACATGTGTGTATGTATTTATCTAGGATTTTACATCCTTGTATATAAAGGTACAAGTGCAATACTATTTTATATAGAATAAGCATGATCATTTGAAATATACATGAACATAATTAATGCCTACAAATATAGTTTAGTTGTGGATGGATAGGCATGCCTATAAGTATATAGTTGTAGCTGTTATAGTCAACCCATTTGGGTCTATAGATCGTCCTTATTTGGGACCATAGCTTGATCTCGTTTGGATCTATAGTTCGATATCTTCGAATATAGTGATTAATACCTATGGGTATTCATATGTCGATACCTATTGGTATCCATCATTTTCGTTATCCACTCTTAGAACTTAAGTAGGAAAATAAATTTACAGTGAAGATCTCAAAGTAAAATTACATAGATTCTATCATTAAATTCATATGTGTACATCAAGTTGATAGTTCTCGATTTGATCTTTATATTATCTTTGTAAGAACTCTACTTCGATATATGGAGAAATATGATTCAAAATGAGGATTTGTTTCTAAAATACATTAATGATATTTTAGAATCACATGTACATTCTAGACTTAAAGGTTATGCATGTGAACTTACAATTTACTGATTCTTTATTAATAATTAGGTTGGTGAATACATATGTAACAGCCTCAACACCGGGTTAGCCATCAATAATGTTTCCCGAGCTGAAAAGTATACCCAAAAGTGAAAAATATTTTATTGGATCATTGAAAAATATTAGTCATGGTGAGTCCGAGGTTGAAATTTGAAGTGAAATCGAGATCAAATAAGCCTCCAAAAGTCAAAAATACGAAAAAATGTAGTGAGTCAATTTCTATTATAGGAGAACTGACTCAACTTTGTATAAATGTTTTAAAATAGCAAACGGACTCCAAAAATTACAATTAAGCCTAAAATAATATGTAGATTATTTTGCCTGCAAAAAGTAAATTTTTCTATAACAATGGTATTTTTGGATCGGACCGATTTAATCAAACTGGATCGAAAATGACCTCCGATTGAGGCAAAAATTTGCATGCAACCTATTTTTAGGGTGATAAAAATTATGAAATCATTTTTGAAGTGATTTGAAATTGAAAACTAAAAGAAATGAATTAAAATTTGTTATTGGGTAGTTAATGGGCTTGATTAATTAATCAAAGCCCAGTAAACAAAACCTAAGCCCAAGCCCAATTGATAGAGTATATAAAGGGAAGAAATCTCTCAATTTTTCCAGATTCTTGCACATTTCCAGTTGCTCTCCATTTGTTATGGTGGCCAAACCTTTGCTTCCTCCTTTCTTCATCATTTTTCTTATTTATTTCTTAATTTTATTACCTTAATCCAAGCATAAGAAGTGTTTCTTAGCCTCTCTAGTTGCTAGATCGAACTTCAACTAGAGATTGAAGGGAGAAAAGCCAAGGAAAATAAGGGTTAAAGGCTTGAGAGTCAATTTTAGGTAAGTGAATTTTTGGGTTTTAATTTGATTTCAAGGCACCTATAGCTAGATTTCGGTGCTTAGAGTATGTTTTTATGGTTATTTTGAGTTGAAATTATGGTTATCTTAATGATTTTGGAGGTGGAATTTTAAGCCAAGGAATTTTTTGTTGGATGATGATTTTCATGATTTCAAGTGAGCAAAAGGAAGTTCAAGAGAAGATTATGCATGGAGAAAGGTTAGTGACTACTAAATCTTGGTATTTTTTCATTTAATTTCATGATTTTTCTTATGGTTTATTGAGAAAAAATTTGTGTAATTGATTAAATTTTAAATTGATTGCATAATAGTGAAATTGGACCTTAGTTAAGTATAATAGAATGTTTAATTGGAATTAAAACAATTTGTAAGGAATTTTTTTCCATAGTGGCCGAAATTCATTGTGAAGAAAAAAAATTATATGTTAAGTATTTTAATGAATTTAAGTCTTAATTTGATAAGAAATGTGAAATAATGCATCTATAAATTTTTCAGAAATTTATAAAAATGATGTGAATATTTTTGAAATATATATTGAATATGTAATTAAGAAAAAAAATTGAAAAAATGTATGCATATTGAAATTACCCTTAAAATAATGCAATTGAATCTTAATTAAGCTTAAATGTAAGCTTACTTAAATTGGAATAAATTTTTAAGAAAAAAATCTTAATGGGCAAATCACATTCTTAAAGAGAAAAAATGTGTACATTAAGTATTTTGATGAAATTAAGCAGTAGAATAAATAAGTTACAACAAGAAAAATAATGTCCATAAATTTTTAGGAAATTTATGCAATTTATTCAAAATTTTTAAGTTAAGCATAAGTGTATTTATATAGTGTATATGATGAATTATGGCAAAATAATTCATAAAAAGGAGTAAAAATGATAATAATTGAAGAATAATGTTCACAAAAATTTTTATAGAATATACGTAATTTATGAAAATATTGTAAAAATAAATATTTAACATGCTTAATTGAAAATATTGAATTATTGAAAAATAATTCAATAAACAAATAAAAGTTAGTAAATTAACGTAAATTAATTTACATTTCTTATAAAGAAAATGAAAAAGACATAGGATGGATTTTCGGAGAATAAAAAGTGCATTGGGTAAAATAATTGTATTGAATTATTACAAAATAATTGATAATTCAAATAAAGTGGTGAAATATTATAAATAATTCATAATTTGTATAAAAGTATTTCGAATTTCGAAAAATAGTAAATTCAGATCGAAAAAGTAAGAAATTAATTAAAAGTCAAAAAGGAATAAAATGAATGTAAAAAGGTAAAATATTGAATTATTGCAAAATAATTAAATAAGTGCCAAGAAAAATGTGACTTATAATGATATAATTCACAAAGTACGTAAAAAGGTACTAAAAAGAAAAATTCTGATAAGATAATATGAACAGTAACCACAATGAATTATGATGACATAATTCACGAATCGTATAAAGAAATTGAAGGACAAGGCGTATTATTTTGAAAAGTAATTATAAAGCTAAAAATCTAAAAAGTAATAAGTGCTTATAGTGAATTATTGTAGAATAATTCACGCAAAAGTGACTAGAAAGAAAACAAAATCGAAAAAAAAAGTGATCAAATAGTCAAAAGCATCAAAAAGAGTGTGATTGACAAAAATGTATTGTTTAAAGAAAAATGAAAGAAATTAAAAATTATTAAAGTTTGAAAAATCATTCTAAAAATAATTGATTGCTTTTACCATTAGCAATAGCTAGGTAGCACTGTATTCTTATTTAGGATATAATTGGCTAGCCATAAAGATACCATATACTGCAGCGTAAGTCATGACGACTTGCTTTGCTATGGATAGGATCTCTGATCTCCATAGCTTCAGTATAAAAGTGAAAGTGTAAGTGATGTGCTTTTTAAGAAATAGTTCCTTGGGGCTCATTTCTCTATCATTGGGGCCCTTTGGGGTCTAAGTCTTGTATATCATATTTGAGAATCCTGTCATGTTACACTAGGGGCATATCGATAAAAGTAAATCAATATTGTAAAAGTAGATTGAATGTAAAAGTTTTAAATGAAAAAGAACTTAATTAAAGAAAATAAAAAGCCTTGGGGCAAAAATATAATTTTCTCAAAAATTGTAATTAATAAGCAAAAGTGAAAAGAAACTATTTTTATAAGATAAAATAGTAATTTATTGATTAAATAGCCCAAAAATATAAAGTGGTCATTCCATAATTAGAAATTATGGCCTAAAATAATGACATGTATATGAAAAGTTTAAACAAAACCTGATCCAAATTATTGTAAGCCAAAAGTTAACTGAAGGTGAAAATAAGTAAATGAACAATAATTTTTTAATCGAAAATGAAAAGTGAAAAGTTTGCAATAAGTAGGTAAAAATAATTTTTTTTATAGAAAAAGAGAAGAAAATAAAAATTTATTTGCAAAGTGTACCAAAATAATTATTTTACTTTGCATTAAATGTTTAGAAGCTCCGATATGAATAAATTGATAAATAGTTGAAAAAGTTATAATGAAATAAAAGAATTTATAGCAAAATTGTAGTTATAGTATTTAAGAGTAAATTTAGTAATTTATGAAGGAATTAAGTAATTAATCGAAAATCTACCATTACCGTGACAATTAATTATGTAAATCGTCCACTAAAATAAGATTTGTACTAAATTGATTAAATAAAGAATATTGCTTGAAAAGTCAAGCCATACATAAAAGTTAAGTAAAAGTAAAGGTAAGAAAAAGAATGTTAATTTTACCATTGAACTATAAATAAGAGAATATTCTGAATTAAGTAAAAAAGTTTAAATCAAAATAAAATGTTTACCAAATTGCTGGTAATGAACTGAAAGGACTATCAAAATGATTAAAAGAAATTTTTGGTAAGACAACATAATAAATGGCATAAATATGGTAATTATGCTTAATTTGGAAATTTTAGAATTTGTAGTCACCACTGAGCATATTTAGTGCTCAGCACATAGTTTTTACTGTGTGTAGGTTCTGAAGAGGAGCTAAAGCACAGTACACAGCGGAGTGAAGTCTGAAGAAAAGAATTTTTTGTACTTTTAGGTATTTTGGCATATATATACTCAGCTGATAGTAGTAAACTTGACTGTATTTTGGATTATTATTGTATTAGTAGTAATTACTATTATGTCAGTAAATGAATATAATTGGTATACGAATGATTGAATGATATGAATCTATTATCTATGTTAAGTTATTGTGCCTCTTAGAGGCTGTGTTATTGTTTGATTTTTCAGGAGATTCTTAAGTAGGTAGCTATTATGCTACTCAAATTTTGATGACTTGTATTTGTATAAGTTTGGTTTTCGGTGAAAAAAAATTCTAGCAAATCATTTAAGTTCATATTAAAAAGAATTGTTCCTTTAAAAGTGTTACATTTAGTGGTATTAGAGCAATGGTTTAGGCGCTTCTAAGATTGGAGTGGGATAAGACTAAGTGCTAGGTTTATCTGTATATACATGCCAAAAGTCAGTAGATAAATGTTAAGGAGTCTGATGTGTAATTGCTCCCCATTTTGTTCAAAAGTAAAAAGTTGACATCTAATTAAGATTGTCAGGTGTAAAGTGATTGATTTTGCATAGTAAAAACAGTAGAGAGTTAGAATGAAGTATTGCTGCTTAAAGTCCTTTAGAGGCTAAAGCAGAGTGATGAATTGTTGACTGAATTTGAGTGTGATCTGAGTGCCTAAGTGTCATTGTGAATGAGAGTTAGTCCATTGAAGAATGCAATAAAAAGTGTATGTTAGAAATTTGGAAAGAAATTATATATTAAGTTTAGACAGATTGTAAAGAATATAGAGAAACCCTGACTTAAGTGTCATGGTTTAAGTTGTTATCGAATTAGAAGTGATACAGTCAGAGAAGGTTTTTGATAGTTGAAATGGTTGTGATAATAAGTTAAGGTCATTTAAGATACTCTATATATATCTGTCAATGATTCCTTACAAGTGTGGGTACTTGATTAGATATTTCATAGTTCTGAGATGAGCTATGATATCTGCATCATACGAGAATACGTGCTAGTATTCTATTCCATACATGGAATTATTCATTCATTGCATAGCATTTCACATTGTGTGACAGCACTTGATCTGCATCATATCATTTGTATAGATCCCACCTGATATGGAAAAACTGACAGGAGATATGATGAGCATAGAAATAACCTAATAGCAAGAAAAGATTAACATTGTATTAGGATGAAGTAAAAATTAATAGTGAACTTAAGATTATTTTTTGCTATTGATGTGGCCATTATGAGATATTGGTCATGTCATTCAGAATTGTAAATGCACTGATTGCTCTTATTGATGCTATTTTGATGTGTTTTAAGGTATTGAAAGAATCTGATAGGAATTTAAGATTTTTTTTTGCCAATATTGAAGCAAAAGTAACCGTTTGTTAAGATTGGTTCATGTGATTTATGAATGAATAAGAAGTTCCTGGATTTAGCCTGGTACTATCAGAGAGGTAATGTATTGGCTAATGTACTCAGCTTTACAAAGAATATTCGGTAATAAAATATTTTCAAGTGAATGTATTTATACGATGAATAAGTGCAAACAGTTAATGATAGTATTTACAGCTATTCGAGCTGTAAATGTTAATAAATTTTGGCTCCGAAATGAGCATGGTCAGTTGAAACGTAAATAAAAGAGGAGTAATCTAGTTCCTTCGGGATTGCTTTGATGCATATGATATCAGAGTGGTCATGACCATTTATTTGCGGTTTAAAAAGAAATGTGTTGTTATGTGTAAGAGTTTTGATAATCTCCACTTCAACATAATGTTTCACTTCCGACTGATGATCAGTTGGAGGGGATAATTCAGATATAAGAAGAATTATTTCAATGAAGTTTATGTGAATTTGGTAATGATTGTGGAAGGTACTTGTTTTTAGCAGAGTTTATTTATGATAATAGCTATCAGTCCAGCCGAGAATAGCTTTATTTGGGGTATTACCTGAAAGGAAATATAAAGGTCCTTCATGTTGGACATATGTGAAATGTAAAGAAACTAGTAAATTTTGATTTGATTTGTGCCATAAAAGATATCTGTATACAGGTTGATGTGACCTGTAAAGTAAAATTGGTAAGGATTTTCGATTTAGAGATCAGTTAGCTCAAAAGTGAGCACGTTCCATAAGTAAGAATGCTTTGGAACCATCAAATATAAAAGAATTTTGATAAGAAAATAATATCGTATCCTCAACTCTCGGTTATAAGTAAATTTCGAGGATGAAATTTCTTATAGTAGGGGAGAAATGTAAACACCTCAACACCGGATTAGCCGTAAATAGTATTTTTTGAGCCGAAAATTATACCCGAAAGTGAAAAATATTTTATTGGACCATCAAAAAATATTGGTCATGGCAAGTCCGAGATTGAAATTTGAAGTAAAATCGAGGTCAAATGAGTCTTCAAAAGTCAAAAATACGAAAAAAGTAAAGAGTCAATTTCTATTATAAGCGAGCTGACTCAACTTTGTATAAATGTTTAAAAATAGCAAACGAACTCAAAAAAATTCCAAAAATTACAATTAAGCCTAAAATAATATATATTATTTTGGCTGCAAAAAGTAAATTTTTCTGTAATACTGATATTTTTGGATCGGATCGGTTTAATCGAATCAGACCAAAAACGTACTCTGATTCAGCCGAAAATTTGCATAAAATCTATTTTTGGGGTAATAAAAATTATGAAATCATTTTTGAAATGATTTGAAATTGGTAACTGAAAGAAATGAATTAAAATTTATTATTGGGTAGTTAATGGGCTTGATTAATTAATCAAAACCCATTAAACAAAGCCCAAGCCCAAGCCTAATTGAGAGAGTATATAAAGGGAAGAAATCTCTCAATTTTTCCAGATTCTTTCACGTTTTCAGCAGCTCTCCATTTGTTATGGTGGCCAAACCTTTGTTTCCTCCTTTCTTTATCATTTTTCTTCTTTATTTCTTCATTTTCTTACCTTGATCCAAGCGCAGGAAGTGTTTCTTAGCCTTTCTAGTTGCTGGATCCAACATCAAACTAGAGATTGAAGGGAGAAAAGCCAAGGAAAATAAGGGTTAAAGGCTTGGGAGTCAATTTTAGGTAAGTAAATTTTTGGGTTTTAATTTGATTTCAAGGCACCTATAGTTAGATTTAGGTGCCTAAAGTATGTTTTTGTGGTTATTTTGAGTTGAAATTGTGGTTATCTTGATGATTTTGGAGGTGGAATTTTCGGCCAAGGAAGGAAGTTTTTGTTAGATGATGATTTTAATGATTTCAAGTGAACACAAGGAAGTTCAAGGGAAGATTATGCATGGAGAAAGGTTAGTGACTACCAAATCTTAGTATTTTTCCATTTAATTTCATGATTTTCCTTATGGTTTATTGAGGAAAAATTTGTGTAATTGATTAAATTTTAAATTGATTGCATAATAGTGAAATTGGACCTTAGTTAAGTATAATAGAATGTTTAATTGGAATTAAAACAATTTGTAAGGAATTTTTTTTCATAGTGGCCGAAATTCATTGTGAAGAAAAAAAATTTGTATGTTATGTATTTTAATAAATTTAAGTCTTAATTTGATAATAAATATGAAATAATGCATCTATAAATTTTTGTGAAATTTATAGAAATGATGTAAATATTTTCGGAATAATTATTGAATATGTAATTAAGAAAAAAATTGGAAAAATGTATGCATATTGAAATTACCCTTAAAATAATGCAATCGAATCTTAATTAAGCTTAAATGTAAGCTTACTTAAATTGGAATAAAGTTTTAAGAAAAAATTTTTTAATGGTCGAATCATATTTTTAAAGAGAAAAAATATGTACATTAAGTATTTTGATGAAATTAAATAGTAGAATAAATAAGTTAAAACATGAAAAATAATATCCATGAATTTTTAAGAAATTTATGGAATTTATTCAAGGGATTTTAAGTTAAGCATAAGTGTATTTATATAGTGTATATAATTAATTATGGTGAAATAATTTATAAAAGGAGTAAAAATGATAATAATTGAAGAATAATGTTCACATAAATTTTTATAGAATTTATGTGATTTATGAGAATATTTTGAAAATAAATATTGAACATGCTTAATTGAAAATATTGAATTATTGAGAAATAATTCAATAAAAAGTAAAAGTTAGTAAATTAATGTAAATTAATTTACATTTCACATAAAGAAAATGAAAAAGACACAAGATGAATTTTCGGAGAATAAAAAGTATAGTGGGTAAAATAATTGTATTGAATTATTACAAAATAATTCATAATTTAAATAAAATGGTAAAATATTATAAATAATTTACAATCTATATAAAAGTATTTCGAATTTCGAAAAACAGTAAATTCAAATCGAAAAAGTAAGAAATTAATTAAAAGTCAAAAAGAAATAAAATGAATATAAAAAGGTAAAATATTAAATTATTGCGAAATAAATCAATAAGTGCCAAGAAAAAGATAAATTATAATGATATAATTCACAAAGTATGTAAAAAGGTACTAAAAAGATAAATTCTGATAAGATAATATAAACAGTAACCATAGTAAATTATGATGACATAATTCACGAATCGTATAAAGAAATTAAAAGACAAAGCATATTATTTTAAAAATTAATTATAAAAGCTAAAAATTTGAAAAGTAATAAGTGCTTATAGTGAATTATTGTAGAATAATTCACGCAAAAGTGACTGGAAAGAAAACAAAATCAAAAAGAAAAAGTAATTGAATAGTCAAAAGTACTAAAAAGAGTGCGATTGATAAAAATGTACTGTTTAAAGAAAAATGAAAGAAATTAAAAATTATTGGAGTTTGAAAAATCATTTTGAAAATAATTAATTGCTTTTGCCCTTAGCAATAGCCAGGTAGTGATTTTCTTATTCAGGATATAATTGGCTAATCATAGAGACACCCTATACTGCGATGCAAGTCATGGCGACTTGCTTTGCTATGGATAGGATCTCTGATCTCCATAGCTTCAGTGTAAAAGTGAAAGTGTAAGTGATATGCTTTTTAAGAAATGGTTCCTTGGGGGTAATTTCTCTATCAGTGGGTCCATTTTTCGTATATCCTATTTGAGATCATGTCATATTGAACTAGGGGCATATCAATAAAAGTAAATCAAAATTGTAAAAGTATATTGAATGTAAGAGTTTTAAATGAAAAAGAACTTAATTAAAGAAAATAAAAAGTTTTGGGACAAAAATGTAATTTTTTCAAAAATTATAGTTAATAAGCAAAAGTAAAAAGAAACTATTTTATAAGATAAAATAGTAATGTATTGATTAAACAGCCCAAAAATATAAAGTGGTCATTCCATAATTAGAAATTATGGCCTAAAATAATAACATGTTATATGAAAAGTTCAAACAAAGCCTGATCCGATCTTTTGTAAGCCAAAAGTTAACTTAAGGTAAAAATAAGTAAATGAATGATAATTTTGTAATTGAAAATGAAAAGTGACAAGTTTTCAATGGTAAAAAGAATCTTTTTATAGAAAAAGAGAAGAAAATAAAAATTTATTTGCAAAGTGTACTAAAATAATTATTTTACTTTACATTAAATGTTTAGAATCTCCGATATTAATAAATTGATAAATAGTTGAAAAAGTTATAGTGAAATAAAAGAATTTATAGCAAAACTGTAGCTATAGTATTTAAGAGTAAATTTAGTAATTTATGAAGGAATTAAGTATTTAATCAAAAATTTGCCATTATCGTGACAATTAATTATGTAAATCGTCCACTGAAATAAGATTGGTATTAAATTGATTAAATAAATAATTTTGCTTGAAAAGTCAAGCCATACGTAAAAGTTAAGTAAAAGTAAAGTTAAGAAAAATAATGTCAATTTTGCCATTGAACTGTAAATAAGAGAATATTCTAAATTAAGTAAAAATTTTACCAAATTGCTGGTAACGAATTGAAAGGGTTGTCAAAATGATTAAAAGAAATTTTTGGTACAACAACATAATAAATGGCATAAATATGATAATTATGCTTAATTTGAAAATTCTAGGATTGATAGTCACCATTGAGCATATTTAGTGCTCAGCACGTAGTTTTTACTATGTGCAGGTTTTGAAAAGGAGCTAGAGCATAGTACACAGCGGAGTGAAGTTTGAAGAAAAGAATTTTCTGTACTTTTAGATATTTTGGCATGTATATACTCAGCTGATAGTAGTAGACTTGACTATATTTTGGATTATTATTGTATTAGTAGTAATTACTGTTATGTTAGTAAATGAATATAATTGGTATATAAATGATTGAATGATATAAATTTGTTATCTATGTTAAGTTATTGTGGATCTTGGAGGCTGTGTTATTGTTTGATTTTTCAGGAGATCTTTAAGTAGGTAGCCGTTATGCTGCCAGAATTTTGATGACCTATATTTGTATAAGTTTTGTATTTGTTGAAAAAACAATTCAGGCAAATCATTTAAGTTCATATCAAAAAGAACTGTTCCGTTAAGGGTGTTACAACATGTCCTCTATAGTCATATGTTTCTTACTTGATTTTAGTTATATATTGCCATAATATGTAGCAATGTATAGCATATGGAAATCATATCTGGGGTGTAAGAATATTTTATTATTGTACAAAAGGAATCATTATTATAATTCTAAAGTGTTTCCTATATCTAGGAATACCAGATATATGGACTTGTATTTAAGCATAGTGATGTTATTTTTCAATTGTTGCTTTGGATAAAGAAAACATAGCTACTCTTCCCTTACTTAATATTGAGAAATGATATGTATAACTCACAGTAATTATAGAGCAGATGAAATAGTATAGTAGCAAAACAATTTGCTAAGATTATTGTTATACAACCTGATATATATATATATATCAGGTTGTATAACAATAATCTATATATATATATATATATATATATATATATTATGGCATGGAAATTTAGGTTGTTAACTTTAAGCTCAATGACTTTTGATGGCTTATCTATGAAATCAGATTGTTATCACTATGTATTTAGAAAAGTTAAGTAAATCAAAGTGATTCTCAAAAAATTAAAATATAGGAACTAGAGGAATATAGGTGAGGGACGTAGTTATCTATAAGAGCAAGTAACTAGAAAATAAGTGATGTAGTTAATAAGTATCTGGTAACTGATATAATTTGATATGAATCAATGATGTTTAGAAAATGATAAGGCTATATTCATTTGATCAATTGATTGATATATGCACTTAAAGGCATGTATATATCTTATATGTGAATGCCTTGTTTGTCAATTTTTGATAAAAGTCGTATATTTATTGTTGTTCTCCACTAAGCTTTGTAGCTTTGCATGGGTATTTATCCATGTAGGTTTTCAGGTTAGGACTCCTTTCAAGGTTGATATCTGCAGTGGATTTTGTGACCCTAGCAAGTATACTAGATCGATAAGTAATAAAATGGAGTATATTTAAGATCCATAAATATCGAACCCAAGGGATAAGGGTTGTTTTAAGCTAGATATGTAGAGTTCAGCGAGTTAATCTGAAATAAATTCCCAAGTTTTTGATTGAGAGAGCATCCTAAATCTAATTAAAAAAATAAATAAATAAATAAGATAAAGCTAATTAAACTAGAGAATAAAACATTAGTTAAAATATTGCTCGAGTTCACTCATTCACCCCATACCCAATGTGAATAAATTTTTACCTAAAAGCATACATGAATAAATTCGGAATAACCCTCTTAACCCAAGCGTCCCATTCCAAAGCTAGCTATTCTAGTTGCTAAACATCCCATTCCGGAGCCAGCCCAACAACTAGCCTAAGCACGGGTCTAACATCTTAAGTTTGGTTTGATGTCCCATTCTGGAGCCAAGCAACCCAAAACCCATCTATTTCACTCCACACTCTAGTCTTAAAATCACAAATACTGCACATCTAAAGTTCCATTCTGGAGCCGTCCAAAATAAACAACATTCATGATAGAAAAACTGAGCAAAATCATTCACAACATCCAATCCACTAAGCTCAATACCAATCAAGACATATGATACAAACCATTCATTCATGCATGGAAGATAACTTCATAGATTTAAAAACCATGAGATACAAATAAGTAACAGTGAAATAGACCATTCATTCATGTATAAATCAAAATATGTTCAATATTCACATTGTGAGTAGGGGATTCAAAGATCCCCAAGCAACAAAACTACAAATTAAACATAAATAAAGTAAAAAGAGAAGGGAAAGAGGAAACCCATGAAGCCATTTGTAGCTTGTGAAGCTTCAATTCGAATCCAAGCCTCCTCCTTCAAAGCTCCAGGAAAATGAAGAACACAACCTAAAATAAATATAGAAAATTGAATATAACCCTAACTTACATTGGAAATAAATCCAATCTAAGGTTTACATTGAATTAAATCTAACCTATAACATAAAATGAAGGGAAAACACAAGAAAATTGGAGGAAAAAAATGCTAGGTCTAAGTGTGGCGACTCTCCTCACTTTTTTCTCTCTCTTTTCTGCCCAAAAATGCAGCTTTTATAGAGATCTACTGATGGCCACGACTAAGACAAAAGTGTCCCAGCCGTGTCCAGTCAGGTTAGGCATGGTTGAGACAATTTTTTCTTAATCATGTGTACCTTTTGGACTAAAAAACTCGAGTTCTGCATTGGCCACGGCCGGGACGAAATGGTCTTAGCCGCAACCCCTGAGAGAAGAAAAACTAGTCCAATAAATTTATCAATTTCAGAATATTTCACTGTTGGATCGAGCTAAAATTTTAACCATAGCTTTTCTAACATCTTGATATACATTTTCAATGGTGGAGATTGGATTCTAATTTATGAAGATCATTCCAAAAAAATAAAATGATGTGGATTGGGGATTCTTCAAGGGACACGGCTGGGATCATTTTGTCTCAGTCGTGCTCTAGCCCATTTTCTACATAAGAGTCAAAATTACCCCATTAAACACACCAAAACATTGTAAATATCACTATAATTTCATTTGTCATAAAAAGAGAAAGCTATTACACAAAACACTAAAAATCATGCAAAATAAAACATTGACACAAACAAAAATATACTGAAATTAAACAATAAAATTGGAGTTATCAGCGGATTGGCCAACACGAGACTTGGAAAAGATGGAAAGTATAATTAATATAATCTAGTTTGGAATTTTTGTATCTGATAGACATTGTAAATGTGATTCATCTATGTAGTTTAAGTTGATATAGTTATGATCAAGTGTTATTTTGTTTTAGCAATTGCTTAAGAATGTAAGCGAAATTCAAAGTGATTAATATTTAATTTTCTTCCTCATATATTTATATACAAGGTTATCACCTGACATTTGTCATGATTAGTGACTTAAGTATAGTTAGAATGGATTACAAGATTAGGGTGTTACAGTGATCTTTGATAATAGGGATTTCTCCTTCCACATTGCACTCTCTTTGACAAAGAATTTTGTCGGGGGCTTCTTTTCTTAGGTGTTCCTATAAGAGGTTACTAATTCTACCGATCGGGATGTGAAACCAAATTGATCTTTACCTGATTAGGGTGCGGAGTTGCTTCTCCATTTGCGTATTCCTGTGCCTTTTCCAAATCTCAATCTAAGATCAAAATGTTATTACCTTGAAGTTGTGTGAATCTTTAACCCATTCTGATATTAAAATGCTTTTATGAGCATCATATATTTAAAGAATTGAGTTTTCGTTCGTTGATCATGTGTCAATTGTGAGAGAAAAAATTATGCCCAAGTCATCAGCTATGTGATCGAGATATGGCAGGTCAGTTTAGGTACTTTATTATTTAGTTTTTTTTATTTAACTTGTTAGTTTTAGACACTTGAATTTTTACATCTCTTAATGCCATCGCTTTGTGGTTTTTAATGGTTGTCATTTCGTTCTTAGTGTATTTACGATGGCGGTTTATTTTTCCTTTAATTTATAATGCTTCGATTTTGGTTCCATATTTATTGGGGGTTGCAATGTGGTGACATTTTATTAAGGCTCTGAAGCAGCTTTTTCTAAGAGTTCGTATAAATAGATGTACACCTTTATATTTTCTTAAAGTGTTCATGAGCCATTTTTCTTCTTCTTTTTCCTTATGGATTCATCTGATCATTTGGAAATTTTTAGGTCTCTCTATTTTTCCAACTTTTCCATTTTAGAAAGATGAATAAATTGCTAGGTTTTCTCTAACATTGTATCACCTATCAGTGGTAGGTGATTTGCCTTTCACCTCTGGCCTCCTCTTCCAGCTTTCAATTTTGCACTTTTATGGAGCGGTGGTTGGAGATGCAAGTTCACATTCTCTTCTTCATTTTTCAGGTTCTAACGTGAACTAAAGAGGAAGAGGATTGCAACACTATAGTGGTTGAGTAGAGGTGGTTTTTGAACCATCAAGCAGCAATTTTTTCCTTTTTTTTAATGTCCCTTATCTGATGTATTTCTATATCTTTAGGAATTTTAATAGAATTCCCAATTTTCAATTCATAGAGTTATTTCTCACTTTTGTTGTGTCGACCTTGACTATAGATATTTTAAGAATTTTTAGTTGTCACCTCTATGATACAATCTGATCAAAGCGTTTGGATATTTATATTTTGAAGGACCAAAGGCCTTTTCTCTGATCGGATAATCGTGATCGAGGGGGTTACAAAATCACTTTATTTCATATTATGCTGTCAATATTGAAAAGTGTTAAATTTGATTACTTTAATTAATTATTGAATCATCCATTTGTAATTGGGATATATAATACATCAATTTTCTAAATCGATCGAGAATACATCAATCAGAATAGCGAAATCTTCATCAATCATCTCAATTGGGATTCATTTTTTTATTTTGTTTTTTTTTTCTATGCGATGATCAATTTTTGAGTGGCAGACGTTGAAGTTCAATGAAGTAAATCTACAAAGCATAGAATGATGATTATACTTCCGATTGGCTTGCTCGTTAGGTAGTGAGGCACACTTTGTCATTGAACATATGATTGATTTCATCAACTAGGAAAGCGTCAATTGGTTGAATTAGTAATTCAATTATTATGATAATAACAATTTCATCGATCATTAGATCGGGATTATATTTCATGACATTCACCGACCGTACTAGGGGAATCCAAACATTTAAAGCCAAACTCTTACATCAACCGTTTAGTTGGGATTTTTTGGTATTTCGATTGGAATCTATTCTTGATTCAGGAGTGTGTTGATCATATATTGCTGACTTATCAATCTTCTAGTTGGGATTCATTCTTTCAATTGGGATTATTTGAATCAAGAGGTCATCAACCTGGTTAGCATATTTTCTGGTCTAAGTACAATGATGGCTAATGTTGCTATACCTTCTAATCCTGATTGAAGGATTTTTAGGACCTTCTTGGCCTTTCATTTTGATTAGATTTTTTGCTCCTTTGTACTTTTGCTTTAGCACTTCTACCTTTGGATTAGTGTGATTGATCCCTTCCTGTGTCAGGATGTTTCATTAACCAAATGCCTATAGCCACAAGATAAGGCTTTATTGCCTTCTCCAATGCTTCGGCTACATTGGTGTTTATGGTCAGAATTGTAGGGTGTGCCATCTTATTTAATGTTTTTCTCCCTGCCTTGCTTGTTTGGCAAACAGAGGAAGAGGTACCCCTGCTATTCCTCCCCATATCTTTCATAGTAAGGGAGTTATGGGAGTCTTAGGCATCAATTGTGTAATATCTCAAAGGAAAGATGTTTCATTTTCCTTTGGACTTGGTGTAAGCTATTTCTTTTTTTTCAGACTTGAATTTTTTTTCTCTAATTTGACTTCCTTTGACTAAAGGACCTAAGGTTGAAATCTAGGATATCTCCGATTGGTCGTAAAAGGAGGTCCAAATGAGTGAAGAGCTTTGCCTAATCACATCTTTCCCTACATTGAGCTGATCAGGTCATCCCTTTTACAATTTCCTTCTCCATGCATCCTTTCTGCTAGGTAGACACAAATACCTTTACGATGTGTGTGAGGGCTTCGCTTAGTCGAATGACCATAGAGGCATGTTGTGACTTGCTTGTAGCAAATGTGTTCCCTTATACCATGAGTTTTTCTTCATCGAGCTTGGAAAGAAATTGTCCTACGAGGTAGAGATATTAGCACTCAAAGTTCAAGCCAGAAGGTCTCTGAACCAATTTGTTAATGTATGGGGATGAGGGAAGCGAGCCTTGCACTTCTTCTAAGCCTTTTTCAAGAAAAAAATGTTGGGGGGCCTATGCACCGTTGCATGACATCTCGAAAGGGGAATGTTTTATCCTCTTTTGGCCCTAGCATAAATTGTTTTATCTTCCTTCAGTCTTGAAGCTTTTCTCCGATTCGACTTCTTTCAGCCATTTTTTAGAGTTTCTCCATGTAGTCTTGAAGACTTTCATGGGATTTTTGGACTTAGCTATATGTGGTGGCAACTTGGTTTATCCCGGCTAGTGGCGAGCTTGGGTTTACCTTAATGGCATAAAGATTGGGCATCTCAACTTGACCATCAACTCTCAACGAAAATATCAAATGATAAATCTTGGGATTTTATAAAAGGGGAGTTATGTATGGTAAGTGAAATAGAAGATGGAGAGGTGTGGTCTGATCAGACTAGGTGAAATATAAATCCTACAAAAAAAAAGAGCTTGTCCGGTCAAACCCGACATGAGCACTCCATTGGTTAAATGAATTTACAGACTTTTAGAGAGAAAAATATTAAGAGAAGTTTTATAGAGTGCTATGCAGGATATGTGTGCATAAAATATAATGAAACATGATATTTATAAGAAGTGAAATGAGCCATTTGAGAGACCTATCTTAGTGTCAGAATAAGTGGGTGGCGATGTAATGTGTAGCAGGCAACGGATGGGATGCTAGTATGTGTCAGGAGATCAAGATAGGATAAGACCAATCTTGTCCGATCAGACAACCCCATCTCATATGTTTTGGCACGAGTTTGCACGTGCAAGGCCTTTGGACGCTGGGCTTTTGCCAAGTGGGGTGTTTTAGTATATTGGGTCGAGCTTAGTACAGGTCCATTCATTAAGAAATGTTGAGCATTATAAAAAATAAAGATTACCAAACAAATATAATATATTAATCAAAATTCATGTTTCACTTTTATCATTCTCCACTTCTTATAATTAACTATTTCAACAAATTAATAGCTAATATTGTAAAATAGATTTGATATTTGTTAAAAATTAATATGTTTAATTCTAAGTCAAAGAAAATATTTGGATAAAATTAAATGTTAAAATATAGACTTTAAAATATAAAAAAAATGTAATTAAATATTAACAATTAAGATATAAACACCAATATATATAATAAAAAAATAATATATATAAAAGCTACCTTATATAAGTATTATTCTATATAATTAAAAAGATTACATAATTTAAATATACTTTTAAACATTATATAGATTTTATAGAAAAATATAAAAATATAAAAAAACTAAGGTATTGAAATAAAAATATAATTTAAATTTATTTTAAAATATTACTATATGTGAGTCTTAGAGAAAAATTCTTAAAATGTAAAAAAATAAATGAATCAGTTAACTATGAACTAACGGTTAATTAATATCAAAAATCAAAATAAAAAATGTTAAAAATAAAAATCAAAATTGACTCCTTCGAATCTATTAATTGAAAAAATTGATTCTATCTTTTTTTTTATTTTTTTCTTACCCCTAATATTAGTATATTATATAAACTTTTGAAGAAAAATTTATGATAAAAATTTTGAGATGTATAAATAACAATTGATTAACCCTTAGTCACAATCCATAAATTGAAATCATAATTAAAAAAATTATAATTTGAAATTAAAATTGATAGATTGATTAATTAAAAATTTTTTGAACGAATTTTTTTCTGCACAATTCTATTATTTTAATAAGAGAATTATATTATTATAATATATAATTTTTATCGCTAAAAATTGAGTCAAAAGATTCTAAAACAGGAATCAGACAGCATAAACAAAAAAAAAAGTAAAACTAAAGCTGTGCAAAGTAAAGAAAAAAAAAGGAAAAATAGGATCCATGATGAAGAATAGGGGTGTACACGGGTCTGAATCTTCCTGTACTGAACCGAAAAAAAAGATCCAAAACCGAACTGTACCGTTGACTTTTTAACTAGAACTGAACCGAATTGTACTATTTATTTTATTTGGAACGGATTTGGATATTTAATCGAGAACTAGATCGAGAACCGTATTGACTGTATTGAATTATCTTGTACCGAATTGTATCGAAAGAACCGATATTTATTAATTATTATATATAATACTAGTAATTTATATATAAATATTACTTATAATTTTTATTCTATATGTACTGCATAAATTTAAGTTCATAATTATTTAAGTTATATATTTTAATACACAAAATTAAGATAATAATTAGTTAATAAATTAAACTAAATATTTTAATTATTAAGAAAATAAATTTAATTATTATAATAATTATTTTATATATATGAATATGAATATGAATATATAACTAAAATAATTTGTATTTAATTTAATCTATCTTTAATATCACTCAACTACTATCTTATTTTCTTTATAAATTTTTATATAAATATTTAAGTTAATCAATTTATCATATAAGTACTTTATCAATTAATTTTATTTACTGTGAGTATCAATTAACTAATACTCATATATTTTTAGGACAATACCTTTATGAATATCTAAATTAATAATATAATTAAATATATTTATTATATATAATGAAATATTACCAATTATTGTATTATATAAGTGTATAATTATTTTACCAATTAATTTTATTTATTTTAAGTGTCATTCAACTAGTATGTATATATTTTCGTACAATACTTATATTAAGAATGAAGTTATAAATCAATAATATGATTATATATAGTTATTGTATATAAAAATTTTATCAATTAATATAATTACTTGAGTATGTAATTATCTTATCAATTAACTTTATCTATCTTTATATCATGAATGATTAAATATACTTATATGAGTACATATACTTTTAGTATCACTTAACTAACATTCATTAATTTTTTCACAATACCTATATGAGTATTTGAATATTTAAATTAACAATACAATTATATATAATTATTATATTAATGAAATTTTACCAATTTATATAAAATTATTTACTGCATAAATTTAATCTCATAATTATTTACATTTTATATTTTAATATACAAAATTAAGATAATAATTAGTTAATAAATTAAACTAAATATTTTAATTATTGAAAATAGAAATTTAATTATTATAATAATTATTCTCCATATATGAATATGAATATATAATTAAAATAATTTATATTTAATTTAATTTATCTTTAATATCACTCAATAACTATCTTATTTTCTTTATATATAATATTTATTAAATATCTATATAGATATGTACGCTAAGCAATTTATCACATGAATACTTTATCAATCAATTACATTTACTTTGAGTATCAATTAACTAATACTCATCTATTTTAGAGCAATACATATATGAATATCTAAATTCGTAATGTAATTAAATATATTTATTATATATAATGAAATATTACCAATTAATGTATTTTATATATGAGTGTATAATTATTTTATCAATTAGTTTTATTTATTTTTAGTGTCATTCAACTAGTATGTATATATTTTCGTACAATACCTATATTAATAATGGAGTTGTAAATCAATAATGTAATTATATATAGTTATTATATATAATAAATTTTATCTATTAATATAATTATATGACTATATGAATATGTAATTATTTTATCAATTAATTTTATTTACTTTTATATCATGAATGATTGAATGTACTTATATGAGTACATATACTCTCAGTATCACTTAACTAACATTCATTTATTTTTGCACAATACCTAAATGAGTAATTGAGTATTTAAATTAACAATACAATTATATACAGTTATTATATTAATAAAATTTTATCCATTAGTGTAATTATATATGTATATAATCACCTTAACAATTAATTTTATTTTCTTTTAGTATCACTCAACTAGTATTAATCTATTTTTATATAATATCTATATGAGTAATTTAGTATGCAAATTAATAATATAATTATATACAATTATTATATTAATGAATTTTTTTACCAATTAGTGTAATTATATATGTATATAATCACCTTACCAATTAATGTAATTATATGAGTATATAATCACATTAGCTATCAATTTCATTTTCCTTCAGCATCACTCAACTAACATTTATATATTTTTGCACAATACCTATATAAGTAATTAAGTATTTAAATTAATAATATAATTACATTCAATTATTATATTAATCAAATTTTATCAATTAATTTAATTATATTAATATATAATCACGTGAGCAATTAATTTTATTTTTTTCAGTATCACTCAACTAATATTTATCTATTTTGCACAATACCTATGTGAACAATTGGGTATTTAAATTAATAATATAATTGTATACAATTATTTTATTAACATAATTTAGCAATTAATGTAATTATATATGTATATAATCAACTTAACAACTAATTTCATTTCCTTTTAGTATCAACTAATATTTATTTATTTTTGCATAATATTTATATAATTAATTAAATATTTAAATTAATAATATAATTGTATACAATTATTTTATCAATTAATTTAATTATATGAGTATATAATTACATTAATAATTCAACAATGCCAATAGAATGATTAGAGTACCAATTTAAAATATTTGATAAACAACTTAAATATTAAGAAATACATATAAATAAAAACATAAAGATTTCTTTATTTTATAAATTATTTAATTAATAATATTAATTTAATAGTTATTTAAAAAATACTTTATATTTGCTCTCATTTTTATAAATAATGGTAAATATAAATTATTTTTAATGGTAAAAACTTGAATTTAAAATTTAAAATTAAATTTAAATTTTTTTAAGAGGGAAAATATTTTTATTTTGAAATTTTTGAGGGAGTAAAAAATTTAATTAAATTTAAGAGGGAAAAAATTTTTTTTCTAATGGTAAAAAACTATATATATATAAAAAAAAAACAACAATTAAGGAAAGGAAAAAACAGGGAAAAAGGAGTAGGGAAGGAAGGAGGGAGGGAAAGAGGAAAGGGGGAGGAGGCTGCCCACCGGCGTCGATCACTGGCGGGCCCTTGCCGCCACACCGTGCTACCACTAGCCACAGCAACAGCGTCCCTTCATCGCCGTCATAAAGGGTGTGGCAAATTCTCCTTTGCTGTTCCCCTTTCCTTTTTAAACCGAGGATTTCTTCTTCTCTCTGGCGAACCATGATGGCTGATGACAGCACGCATAGCACCAGCAAGTCTCTATGGGCTAGGTGATCATTTCAGTGGCCGCTGTCCCTTGTCACTCGTCGCCAGTAGGTAGATCGAAAGGAAAGGAAGTTGGCAGTTTTAATGCGAGATCCCGACCAAACGGCATGGTGGTTGGGCGCGTGGTCACCGAAAATAGTACCTAAGATTTTGGCCTCCATCATAGCAGCATCAAAGCATCACTGGTGAAGCTCCGGTGAGCCTCTGACGAGCATACTAGTGGACCAAAATGAGAAAAAACGTGAAAATTTCATCCTAAGAGGTATGTGACTACCAAATTTATTCCTATAATTTTTAATAATTAAATTTCAAATATTTTAAATATTGATGTCTCTATTATTCAATAATTTTTCAATATACCAAATATTGTAAAAATATGTGTAACAAAAAATTTGATTCTCATTCTCCTCCACTGTCAAAGACAATATACTCATTCATTTCATGTTACTATGAGAAATAAGAAATGAATTAAAATTTGATTGCATTTCCCATTCAGAGACACAATACTTATATAATCCAACTAGTAGAGACTTAACTATAGACCAAAAAAATTCTTACCTGCAGCACTTGTCACAAAAGAACTTATCATCTGCATTTAAAGTCTCTGTTGAACTAAAATTTTTCAAACAGCTATTTATTGAACTGTTCTGTTCAATATGAAGGCTCAAGTTGAAAAATATTTCATCCCTTGTTGTGACGGGATCACATTTAAAATGTCATTTAACAATATTAAAAATTGAGGTAAAAGAAGAAAAAAAAAAGCTAAAATTTATAATTGCATGATAATTTGTTGAATAATAGAGACATCAATAGTAAATTCTTGATTGGAATTTTCAAAGGAGAAGTTGAAAGTAGTAGACTTATTTTAGTGATTGTTGTATCAATCTTTAGTCTTCATCTCAGCTGTGTAAACCAAGTGTTTCTTGGTGTGAATGAGCCTCTGCTGACTTTTATTATGACGATATTTTAGCATAAATGTGATATAATCATCCTAATAAATTCGAAAAATAACCATAACTCACTACCTAAGGTATTGTTTTGCTAACTTTTTTTCATTTTTATTATTAATTTTTTTATATGATATTTCAGGATTGGAAATACATTTTTACATCAGAAAGTATTGTACGGATGTTTTTTTTTTCTGAACACATCATTTCTCCTTTAACTCGGAGTGTCTTAAAATACTCGAGAAGAAACAATCCATCCCTTTTTATGTGCTTATCTAGCATAAAATATGTATTAATTGGATCAATAAATTTCAAATCATGAGTAGTTTGTATTAAAAAAAAACTACTATCTTTTATGAGGTTATAAAATATAAATTCAAATTAATTGAATCAATAAATTTAATGGAAAGTGAATAATATATCAAACTTAGTTACTATTCAAGATTTGCTTGATTATGATATCTAATAAAAATATTTAATTTTTAGTAATTAAATTTTGAGTTTGTATTTTAGATTTTGACTTTTTTGTGAAATTTTTTTGCCTCTAATTTCTGGGCTTTTGATTATTACACTTAAGAATGATTTATAATTATCACATACTCATCACTTTTCTTGTTGGATTTTGACTTCTCTATGAAACTTTCTTACTCATTGGGCTTTGCTGGATATGATTTACAACTATCACTTACTCATCACTTGTCTTATGAAATTTCACAATATGCATGTTTTAGCTTTTTTCGATAGTTTACTTAACTCTCACCTGGTGAAGTGAGAGTATGTTTGGTTTCATGTTATTTGAGGTTTTTTAAATTAATAATTTAATCCTATTTTATTTTTAAACCAATATAATTTTATTATTATTTGGAATACAGTCGGTCCAACATGATTATTTTCAGAATCTGTTATTCTTTTAGTAAGCAATTTCTTTTTTCTTTTATTTTGACCTTGTAATAATCTACTATTTTTTATTTTTCTATATCTATACTAGTAGTTCATACTTGAAATCATTAAAATGATTTTACTATTATAAAATATATACTTATTGTTAAACTTCTTCATTTTAAATAATATAATTTAATGTGTATGTAAAATTTTAAAAATATTAAATTATTTAAAATATTGGATTATATTGTATTATTTTATATCGAAATAACTGAAAAACCATACCGAATTATACCAAAATTTTGTAAAATTATATTGAATTATTTTAAATTTTTAAGATAATTATAATATTTAATTTTTAAAATTTTAAGATAATATAAAAATTTATAAATTCTTGAATTGTACTGTACTGCATACGCTACGGTGAAGAAGTAAAAGAGAGCGCAAAACATAGAAGAGATCGCCAAGCACATGACAAGTAACCCAAATAACACATGGTTTGCCACGAAACGTGTCTGTCTTCTCCGTCCCTTTGCGTTTTCAGTTTTCAATATATCTTCGCCACCTCTATTCCCCTCATCTCCCTCATCTCCACATTTCTTTCCCAAATCTCATTCTCTTCTTTTTCTTTCTTCTTTCTCTTCTCTAATGGCTCCTCCTGCTGCCATGGAATCCCAAGAAGCTTCTCCAAGAAACACCCTTTCCAATGATGCTGGTGCTGCTCTTGTGTCAAAAGTCACTGTTGTGGGCAGTGGCAATTGGGGTAGTGTGGCTGCTAAGCTCATTGCTTCTAACACTCTCAAGCTGCCTTCTTTTCATGGTATGTTTCTTTCTAATCTCTATTAGCTCTCTTTCATGCTTGCTTATTGGAATCTGTTTTTTTTTTGTGTGTAATGACATGCAATTTTTATTTGATTTTCAGATTCTTCAAGTATAATGTGTTGTTTTTGTTTCTTGGCAAATGTACGGGGAAAAAGAATTGACCTTTTTTGGTCTTCTTGTCTGCAATGGAGGCCTTTTGGAGATAGGTCTTTTCCAGTTTCAGTAGTCATTTGTTTTATGTTTCATTTTAATTTGATAAAGAATTAATTACCCTGAAGGCTTCAATTATGATTAGTAAACATGAAAGATATGATTTTATAGGGGATATTAATATTAGTAACATGTAATTTGTTGTTTTGTTCTGTTTGTTTCTTGGTAAATATGGTGGAAGAAATTTAGAAAAAAATGGTCTTTTTGTCCATGATAGAGGCTTTTAGTTGATGGGTCTTTTTTCAGTTTGCAATCATCATTTGATTTAAGTTTTGTTTTAATTTGATTATGAAATATCCTAAACTATGGTTAGTAAACATGAAAGATAAGATTGTATAAAAGGAGTTCTCTTTTATCCTTGATACCTAATTAAAGCAGGATATCAAGGAGTATTAATTTCTAATGTTTTTCAATTTGAATTTGTCCAATGGATTTCAGATGAAGTGAGAATGTGGGTCTATGAGGAGACATTACCAAGTGGTGAGAAGTTAACAGATGCCATTAATCGAACCAATGTAAGAATCTAACGAGTTGAATTGCACTTTGTTTATGTAAATTTTCTAATATTTTCATTTTCTTTTAAAGGAAAACGTTAAATATCTCCCTGGCATAAAGCTTGGAAACAATGTTATAGTAGATCCTGATCTTGATAATGCAGGTATTAAATTTCTTGGCATGATCAAGATAATCTGTTAGACTTATCGCTTCTTGTAAGTCTAACTAGGGGATTATGCAGTGAGGAACGCAAACATGTTGGTATTCGTGACCCCACATCAGTTTATGGAGGGTATCTGCAAGAGGCTTGTTGGGAAAGTAAAGGAAGGTGCAGAGGCTATTTCACTTATCAAAGGAATGGAGGTCAAGATGGAAGGCCCTTGCATGATCTCCACTCTTATTTCCGAGCAGCTTGGGTTTAATTGTTGTGTGCTCATGGGGGCAAATATTGCAAATGAAGTAACGAAAAGCTTTGAGATTCATTCTAGTGATATTCATGTGCTTTTATTAGTGATTTTCTAATTATAACTTCTTTCTTCAGATTTCTGCTGAGAAGTTCAGTGAGGCGACTGTTGGATACAGAGAGAACAAAGAGGTTGCAGAGAAATGGGTTCGATTATTCAGTACTCCTTACTTCATGATCACTTCTGTGAGTAACACAAATTTGATATTTTTCTGATATCTAGCAGTTCTATAAAGTTCATCATTAATAAATCCATTCCAGTAGATCTAGAAATCCGTACAAGTAAATCGCCAGTAATCATTCATAATAAATTATGAGATGGAATGTGATGCAGAAAATTTAAAAATGTGCACCTGTCCTTGAACTTGGGGATTACCAATAAGCTGTATTGATAGTGTCAATCATATTGTGATGATCCTTATTTGTCTTATATGAATTCAAGGTCCAAGATGTGGAGGGAGTCGAACTATGTGGGACCTTGAAAAATATTGTGGCACTAGCAGCAGGTTTGTCTATAGGAATTGGCTTCACATATTAGTATTTTCCTTTTCCTTTTTTGCATTTTTTATTAGCAATGGAACAATTGACCTCTGATGGGACAGGCTTTGTGGATGGTCTGGAAATGGGGAATAACACAAAGGTAATTGGGTTTTACCACCTAGTTTCTTGTGTTTGCTTAGGATCTTAAATCTTTGTGTGACATGTTAGGCTGCCATAATGAGAATTGGTCTGAGGGAGATGAGAGCCTTCTCCAAGTTGTTGTTTTCGTCTGTTAAAGACAGCACTTTCTTTGAAAGCTGCGGTGTTGCAGATCTCATCACAATATGCTGTAAGGAAGCATGTAGATTTCTTCATTCTTTGTAAACTGTAGCATAACGTTGAAAATAATTATGTCATCTCTGGCAGTGGGTGGAAGAAACAGGAAAGTTGCAGAGGCTTTCGCAAAGAATGGCCGGAAAAGGCTATCTTTTACTAATGGATGATATATATTACATATGAAAGAGAAAATGTTAAAGAATTAATCTTAATCTTGTTGCTTCTCATGTGCAGGTCTTTTGATGAGCTTGAGCCAGAAATGTTGCAGGGCCAAAAATTACAGGTACATGCTGAAGTTAACCGTAGACAAAACTGTGAACAAAAGATATGCAGTAACTGCATACACCAAATGGGAAATAAATCTGTTAGCAATCGTATTTCTTGATGCAGTATTTGAAGATTTATTGTATTTTGAAAGTTACCGAAGCTAATTATTTGTATCAATTGTGGCAACTACATTCTGAAGGGTGTCTCAACAGCAAGAGAGGTGTATGAAGTTTTAAGTCACCGTGGATGGATAGAGTTGTTTCCACTTTTCACAACAGTGCATGAGATTGCCGTTGGCCGTCTTCCACCATCAGCTATAGTTGAATACAGCGAGCACAAACCCAACTTTGCCCTGGTAGAAGGCTCAGCTCAATATTATTGACCTTTCCTGAAGGAAGCTTATAGGTTTCACACATTTCAGATATAAAAAGGTGGTAGAGACTTTTCCTTTATTGGGCATGATGCGGGGAAGAAAAAGCTTAGACGTTACCTTTCTAGTTCAGAAGTTTAGTGCCGTGATACAAAGATGGTTCAGGAGACTAAATTTAGGAAAGCTCGAACGAAGTCACATTAAAATTTCTGCCATGATCACATAATCTGTTGTTTTTTTGTTGTATCACGTATCCAAATCTTTTTTTCATACGAATGGCATCTTATAGCCAAGTATGTAACTGCCATTCATATCGAATAATAACAGTCTGATGCTGAAAATTTCATTGGAAATTATGCAATAAATGAACAAAATTTTTACTTGGTGGCTGTATTTTCAATTCTCTTTACTGCTGGAAATCAGCTCGGAATTTTGATATGCTCAAATAGGGAATAAAATGGATATCAATTTGTATTAATCTCATTCATGATCATTCAATTAATGTTATGATCAATATTTCTTTATCGGTAATTCAAGTATAATTTTGTAATACTAAAGTTAAAAATACCAGAAAAATATTATTCCGGTCATCTGATGTGAGAAAAAAAAAACAAAATTTAACCAATTCCAAGATTGTGAATAATGATTTTTGGCGTTTTTGATTTTATTGTTACTGATAATTCTGGAAATGTTACATTCTAAAACCTAAGCAATCGGTCCATTACACCTGAATGACTCAAAGTCCATCAACAAAAGAGCACCAAACGTGAGCCACAAGCCAACGAAGAGGTCACTTGATGTCCGATCGGACTGATGAAATATCATATCTCAATCAGTTCACTGACACAAGGTAGAGCACATGCCCTTCAACAGCTGCTTGTCACTTCGCCGTTCACCTGCTCTGACAACCAATTATCACGTTCAAGACACTCGAGTGCATCCCTCTTATTTCCTATAAATAGCCCAATGTATAGTTGCTCCAGGTATTGAATCTCTGAGACTCTCTCTCTAAGAATTATCTCTCCAGAAAACTACTAACTTAAGCTTCGGAGTGCTTACGCTTGATCCGACCAGGCTTTTTTTTCTTGCATGAACTTAGCATTCGATCGGGAATAACAGTCGGCCTCTCTTTTTAGATAAAGACTTTCACGTCTTACCAATTAGTGCTTTCGTTGAGAGACATGGCTGGTTTAAGATCCACTAAGCATACAGTTTCAGAAGAGCACGATCACGATAACTATGGTCAGGGCAGATCTAGATCCATAGGGAGAAGAGAGAGATCTCATCGATCTCCAACCAGAGGTAACCTTCTCCCGAAGTTTGACGATGCCATTCTACGACTGTCGAAAAATACCTCAATTATAGTTAAGGACATGCACACTCTCCTTAGTGATTTCACTAAGAGCATTGTTCGGACAATCAAAAAAGGCAAAATGCCTATAACTTCTGAAAGAGACCATGAAGAAGATTTCCTGGACGAAGACTTCAGAAGGAGGAGAAATTGGAAAATCTCCATTAATGAGCCACGAGCTCATGACGGTGGAAGAATGGATGTCAGAACCCCAGGCAGGTATAATAAAGGCAAAGCCTTCACCTACTGCCCTAGTAGGTCTTCCACCATCTCCATTGGAGACGACCTATCTTTCATGTGCATGCCTAGTCAGGGCCGCTCCAAAAGGTCGAAAGACAAGTTTACTTCCACAGCCATGAGCAGGGAGGATAAATGGTTCAAATAAAAGCTCAAACAGTTCAGCTTGACAAACCCTAAGAAAGATATGTTTGAGGAGAACACTTGCAAAAATACTGCCTCTCCATTTTGCAGGAAAATAACGGAGTTCGAGTTGCCTCCCAGATGGAGAGATATAGTGATGGATAAATACACAAGTAGAACCAATCCTACCACCCATTTGGCGAAGTATTTAACCAAGGTGCAGGTCTACACCTATGATGAAAGGATTGCTTGCAAAATCTTCCCCACCACCTTAGGAGGAGATGCTATAAATTGGTTTCATGAGTTACCTCGAAAACTAATAACCTCATTTAGATAGCTTAAAGAGCTATTTACCACACGGTTCATTGTACAGATCCAAACATCCAAGTTGGTGAGTAATCTATGCAACCTTTACCAAAGGACCGATGAAAGTCTTAGAGACTACATCGACAGGTTCAAAGTCACAATATCCGAGATGAGGAACGTAAGTGTGGAAATGGCAATGATTGCCTTGGCTGGGGCCATCATCGATCGCCTATTATTTGAATCAATAACTACAAGATTGCTGGTCAGCTTCTCTGATCTTATGGAAAGGGCTAGGTAACACATTCAGTTGGATAATGCACTGAGATCCAATAGGGGAAGAAGGGCCAACATCATGGACAGGCTGTAGTATCCAGAAAAACAGTCATTCAATAGAACTCCTGTATCCGAGCAAATAACGAGGAGCCCCAATAGGGCCACCACTTTAAAAAATATGGGTAAGCGAAAGGAGGTCGAACGGGGCAGGTTCGATTGGATCACCAACCAACCGGCCTGGACCTTTACCCCACTCAACACGAACCTTGCCCAAGTATTGATGTGAATTAAAGAAAAGCATAAAAAGTCAATTGGCCCAAAAAGCTATCAGAATGGTTAAGAAGCAAGAGAGATCACAATAAATACTGTGAGTTTCACAAAGACGTCAGTCATACAACTGACGAGTGTTACTCGTTGAAGGAGAAGATCGAATGACTCCTACAAAGAGGGTCCCTCAAGAGATTTGTAGGTCCAATTAGAGGGGAAAGTCCCTGTAGATAAACCGATATTAGGAGAGATAATTCTAGCTCAGATGATGAAACCCTAGAAATTCATACCCATGCAGGCCATATGCTGAGGGTCATAAACATGATTACTAAAGGATCATCGTATGGAGAAGATCTCTTCAAGAAGAAGGAAAAAGATGTTTATTTTTTCCATCAAGCCGAGCGATTTTCTCCGATTACCATATCCAGTGAAGATGCCTCGAGATGTAATATTTTCTCATGAGGATGCTTTAGTCGTCAGGGCCCAGATCCATAATTTTGATATGAAAAAAATTTTGGTAGATAATGGTAGCACCATAAATGTGCTCACACTCCAGGATTATAGAGCCATGGGATTGCCAATTGAGGAGCTGAAATCAAATGCCACCCCTTTGATAGAGCTGGGTAATGTTATAGTCTCAGTGGTGGGATCCATCGACCTATTTGTTGAACTTGGCCAAGAGGCACTCACCCATGTCTGCAAGATAATCTTTATGGTCATTGATATAAATTTTGCTTATAACGCCGTTTTTGGCAAGCCTCTACTCTTTCAAATTGGAGCTGTCATGTAATGCCCCTCATAATACCCTAGAAGAATCTTTCATTAATTAATAATTAGGGTCTATATTAAATTAAATGTAAATGAATAGATAAGGACCCAATTGAAAGATGAAAGGATTAGTTTTGGGGCATAATTAGAAATAAAGGAAAGTTGAGGACTAAAAAGCAACTTTGCTTTCTAACTTGACAAATGGGCCAATAAAAAATGAGAGAAAGGGGGATATTTTGAGAGGTTGCCGACCAAGCAAGGGGGATTGCTTCAGTCATCTTCATCCTCTCTTAACTTTAAAATCTCTCTCTCTCAAAGTCTCTCTCTTGGGTTTTTTGTAAGGAAGAAAAATGAGATCTTGATTGTAACTCTATTGTTAGGTATTTTGTCTCTTCCTTTGATGTATATTGTTCATTGAATAGAGTTATGGATATTCATGGTGGTGTTCTTATTTTACAGAAGGTGAAAGCAGCAAAAAGAAGGGGAAAGAGACTCTACAAGGGTGAAGAGAAGTTGGAGCTTTAAAAAGGTATAGGAACTAACATGGTTATAAGTGTGTGTGCTTGAGTTTTTGGCATAAGGAATGTCTTTATTGATACTCTTATATGTTCTATGGGTTGATATTAAGTTTGAAATTGGTTTAGAAATGAGATATGCAAGTTGTGTTGAAAAGATACAAAGATATGTTTAAGATTCAATGGACCAATCTGTACTATTTTTAATATATCTTGAGCTATAGTTATTCAAATTAAACAATTCTAGTTGGTATAGAAACTAGACACATATATCTTGATTTGTTAGAAGAAATTGAGAACTGATTTTTAGTGTATGATAGTGAAAATTTGTATTGAATTTTGGTTTTGGCTGTTGCCCCTTCATTAGGAGTAGTCTGCGGTTTTCTTTGCATATCTGAAGATTTATAGTTCAGATTGAGATGATTTTTAGTGTTTTAAAAAGTAGAGACATAGGCCTATAACTTTTTAGAGGGAATAATTGCTGAAAATACTATTTAATAGGTCAAAATTAGCTTAGAATTTGAGATTAGAAATCAGCTGTTGGGCAGTTTGGGCATCATGGTTGCTAGGTTTTTGATAGTAATCGTGAGGCAGTTCAGTTTTTAGTCCAGACCCAAAATTCATCCTAGCTCATGGTTACTAGGGTATTGGTAGTAACTGTGACCCCTTCTCGTAACTTCAGGTTACAGTTACCATCATAGGATTAGTAACCGTGAGGTAGTTAGCCTTTAATCCAGAACTGAAGTGCAACCTATGTCACGGTTACCATGAATGGGGTAGTAACCGTGACCCTTATTGCATGACTTAGATCATGGTTACCATGACTTTGGTAGTAACCGTGACCCCTTTGAATTTCAAGATTGGAATTTTAGGATTCCATATGATGCCTAAATCTTCCTAAGCCCTTTTTAAGTTTGTAAATCATTTTAAACTTAAAAGTATATAGTAATATATCACTTTGATCATAGAAAGTGTATAAGAAATATGAAAGAAATGTTATGATATCTAATACATGTATGAGTTACTTGTATATAACTCTATGAATGCTTTATAATTATACATTAGTGTCGTGTACATTGTGATAGTGGAAAATTATATTCTATTATTTTGAATTAATCTACTTTATGGTGAAATAGTATGAATTAATGACATATGAGATATGACTGTTTTGCCTGTACATAAAAACATGGTGGCGGATAGATATGCATGTCTATAGGATTGCAATCGTAGCTACTATAGTCTGACCCCTATGGGTCCACAGTGTGACATCCTAATTCTCTTATCCTAAAGATATCAGTAATTCAACTATTTAATCATGTATCACTATTTTGTCAAATAGAAAATCTTACTATAAGGATTGTCTTATACAAAAGCTTAACTCAACACATACATAAAAACTTTAAGGTATAATACTTAACTATATAAGATTCCTTTAACAATATAACAATTCTACATATACAAAACAACCGTACTTATGCAAAATTTCCAACACAAGATAAAAACTTTAAGGTATAATACTTAACTATATAAGATTTATTTTAAGAAATTAATAAAATTCAATATTTATATCCACTTACGGAATCATAAAGTTCAATGGTAAGAATTTGCATTGACGCTTCATTCACCATATATATAATCATGTAAGTTCCAAAATCCTTTGGCCTTAAATTCAACTATTTATCATATAATTATTTTTTTTAATCAATGTTTAATCATAAAACCATAGTTATTTATTATTAATTTCATAAACAATCTTCAAAGATATTGAATTTATCTTTCATTTATTCTTATATGTCTTTGATATACACACATTAGAATTATATAGCAAATCAACACTTCAAATTACCATGAGATTATTATATTACTACAGATTTTCTTTATATTCCATAAGTTACTCATGTTATAACGCATTAGATGTATCATAAAAACAAGCCTATCAACCAATCATAACAATTGTATATCATCACCACAAATAACAAATACACATTAATGAATGTGCACATACAAACATTGTGAACACATATATAATCATATAAAAATATTTCAAAAACAATAGGTGTTATTGTATAACTCTTAATATGAAATATGTTTATGCAATTATGATAATTAGTGTGTCCATTCAATTTTATAAAACTCTTTACCCTAATGAAAGTGTCTTCATATATCATACATTGTCATACATATAGAAAAAAGAACTTATGATCACAAAGGACACACATGTATATATCATCAATTTAATCAAAGCATTAATATAATGCAAAATTCATTATGTAACAAACTAGCATGTATTTTGGATACTAGCAGAATTGAAATACCCTAACATTTAAATTAGCATTCTTAGTATCAATATCACATAATATGCTCTTAGAATTTATACATATAATCCATACAATAAAATCATTATTCATCATACTTTTCCATACAGTACAATTAACCATTACATTAAAATTAAATGTAATGCATTTATACTTTAATTTAGCTTACTTAAGTTCTAAAGATGGATAATGGGAACAATGGATACCTAAGAGTATCAAAACAATAGATATCCGAAAATATCAAAATAAAAGGCCTATACGGTCAACACAATGGTCTCTAAGGACAAATATAGGACTCAAACGGATCGATACAATGGCCCCAAAGGACAAACAATGAACCTAAAAGGGTCAATATAGAGATCATGAAGGACAAACAATAAGGGTCTAACAGAATATGAGACCCAAACGGAGTTAAACAAATAACTTGGACCGATTAAGCAGATCCAAAGGGGATCGGCTACAACCTAAACGGGGTTGTTCAAATCAACGCTAACTTTTAATCCCAAACAGGGTCATAATAACTTTTAATTTTAAATTAACCCAAATGGATCGAAAATGTTCTAAAGCAGCAGCAATATCCCTATAGGCACCTATATATCCACAAATGAACTCTAATAGCAGGCAACACTTTAATTTCATTTATCATACAGTAACATTTCATAATCAATTTCATGGATGAATATTTGTATAAAAATATACACTATCTTTTGATTATATATATGTATATATAAATATAATTTTAATACAACAAGCTATGTACATATGTTTGATCATACACGTATATACATAACATTCCAATCAATCATTTTACATGCTAATGTATAATTTTCTTTAAACATGTGATCATATGCACTGCTGGGTATTGCTATTCTGTACTTTGCTCTTTTCTCATCATATACATATTGATGTTCATACATATATATGAGCATGGTGTCATAGGTATGTACACGTATAAATTTTCTATAAATATGTTATCTTGAGCATAATTAAGTATTATTATTTTGTTCTTGTAATCCTTATAAATCATGTAACTATTTCACATATGTATTATGATGATCATATGCGTACATACATGCTATACGATCCCTTTTTTTGTGATATTTTCACGACTATAAATATATGGAAACAATGTGTATATATACCTTATTATTATTTCATAAACACACAGCTATACCATCCATTGTGTAACAATACTATACATCTTATATTTACAGTACATCATCATTTATCGAGCTTAGATTAGTGTGTTGAACATATATGATCAAATTATTATATTCAATAACGATAATTCAATTATACACATACCTTTGTCCCAAGGTTATCACTTAATCCTTATGTGCTCATATTTTATTCATATATATACACACATATAGATACATATATATATATACATACATATATAGACATATAGATATACGATCTTAAATGCACACGTGAATATGCAAATATATATAAGCACATAGCACTATAACTATATGTTATCTCATAATAATATAAGAGTATTAGCATACAGTCATAACTATACTATTTCCAAAAATTAATATTTATTATGATTGTTCAAGTAATAAATGTATATTTACAAGTTCTTTTAAATTCATAATTAGTTTTACGTTAAAGTATGTATATTTCTCTATATACTTGTAACATATTCTAAACCAATTCTTCATTGTTAAATTAGTGTACATATCTTTAGTTTCTCTTTTAAAGCCTATTAGAATAAAAAAATATATCTAATTATATGCCTTTTTAAACAACATGTCAATTGAGTTCTTAAATAATTTATCAAAGTGATTTAAGTACTCTTCCAAGTAATTGTAACACCCTTATCCCTCCTAACACTGTACCAATGTACTGAAGACCGAAATTTTTTTTCCAACTAATTTCCTTACATCAATATCTTATTAACATTTGCTTAGTCATTTGCTAACACTTTGCCGTGACCTATAATTTTCTCATTTACTATGCATTTAATAAAATTTTTGTAATATAACGGCTGTACATAGTACTAGCCTCCTGAAACGCAGACAATTTCACACAGCCTCTCAGAAGCACAACAAACAATAATATTAACATAATCATTTATTTCATTTCATGCACATCCAAAATATAGCTTTACTAAAGCAACTTCAGTTTAACATTACACATCCAAAGTAAAGTTTGTATACATATATACATGCCAAAATTTATACAACTAGAGCTCTTAGAAGAAGTCTTGTAAAGTGTATTCCTACTCTTGCTCCTGCTTACTTGCGCGCAGTAAAAACTACATGCTGAGCACTCAACATGCTCAGTGGTGACTAATAATCGATACATTTCCTAAAATTATCATTAAAATTCTTAGACAATACATTATACACAAACACTTATAAAATCATTTAATTTCTTATTAAAATACTAATTTCAATTTCTCTATAATATTATTCATTTTACTTTAAAACTTCTTTTATTTTACCATTTTAATCGTGTAATTACAAATTTGTTCATAAAAGCTTATTTTTGCTTTGTAAACTAATAATTGAAGCATTTTACATTTCTATACACTTAATTTGACATTTATATGTAAAATTATATTTTAGACCTTGTTGACAATAATATTTACGTTCAGAACAATTTAACTATTATATGACTATTTTATCTTTATTTAAGCAATTTTCACTTAATTTACTTACTTTTTACATCTTTGGGAAAAATTACTATTTTACCCCTAAACTTTCTTTGTAACGTCCCAAAAATTCAATTGGCTCGAAAATATTTTTAATATGCGAATAATATTTTTTTTGGATATTGAGTTGTAAGAATTGATTTATTTAGAATGCAATATCAATGACTATAATTGTTATTTTGTTTCTTCTTGTAGATTTTCAAATTTATAGCTTTAATTAAAGTATATTTAGTAACAATATATGAATAAATTAATGTTATTAAGAGAAAATAATAATAATAGTCATAATAATAATATGGAGAGAAGCCAAAAGAAGGGGAGGTCTTGGAATTATTAAAAAAGGAAGGATGATGGAAAAAAAAAGAAACGAAGAAAAGAGGAACGGGAAGAGAGAAGAGAGGGGTGGCTAGCACCACCGTTCTGTCGCCGCTCTCACGACGCCGGTAAGGGGATTTAGATCGTCACTGCCACTCTATTCCTTCGATCTTCCATCCGTTAGCAGCATTGCCCCTGTGGTGGTTCGATTTCGTTCTTCCCATTATTTCCCCGACCACCGCATCTCTCCCTTCTTCTCGACAATTTCGACGGCGATCGAGGGAGTTGATAGCACCGGTGTGTCTCCAGAGAAGAGGTGAACGTTCTGGCATCATCCTCTACTCCCAATCACCGGCGACAGGCAGATCGGCGTAAGGCATCAGTTTGCGGTTTGAGCGAGATTTCGATCGACTTAGGCTGCCGTTGAGCATGTGACCAACCTCAGTGGGACCCTAGGACTTGGATCTTCAAGTAGACACCATCGGTGCCACTTCGACGAACTTCTGGCGAACCCAGCCAAAAACGATAAAATGTGAAAAAAATCCAAAAATCGACTTTAACGGATATGAGAATACAAACTACCTTTAATTTCTTATAAATCTTGAATTTTAATGTGAATTTTACATTAGGTAACTATATGGATTCAAGAAATAATGGGGAATAAATTGAGACGATAATGGAAAATAATGATATATTATAAAATAAATAAGAATAGAGGAAGAAACCAAGTAATTAGGGGAAAAGCTAATTTATATCGGATTGTACTTTTGGAAATGTTAAGTAATATGGTGATTTGTATTGGATTAAATGTAATTGTTACATTATATAAATAAATAAATGTATTAAGGTGTAAGATAATTAAAAATAATATGATTACGAAATATTGTATGGAAGCTAAGGATATTTACATAGAAAACTAATTGATATTAAGGTAAAGTAGTATATATATATATATATATATTTATATAAATTACTATAATTTGAGTTTGAATAAATATTAGTATATAGTAATGTTTTATATAGCAAAGCAATGTCATAATACTATGGTTTCATGTTATTTCTTTGTGAAGCCGTGATTATAAGAAAATAGTATGTTACTATGCTATACAGTTTTAATGAAGTATATGTATTAATTGACAATCACCGGATTGAATGGCTCCGAGAGCTCTTCCGGTAGATGTAATTAAATTAAGTTGTGGACTGGATGACTCCGAGAGCTCGGTCCACATATGTATGTATATAAATATATGTATATATATATATGTATGTATTTAAATTTATAGTAAATATATTACATTAAATAGATTATATGGAAACCTTGAGGGGTCGGCATGATCTCTAAAGCAGACATGTGACGCCCAAAGAGGACAATATTGACTAGTGCTCCGGCATGATCTCTAAAGCAGACATGTGGAGGCACTGAGGGGTCGGCATGATCTCTAAAGCAGACATATGGAGGCACTGGAAGACGCGTTTTGAGGGCTCCGGCATGGTCTCCAAAGCAGACATGTGGGGTACCTCAAAAATAAAATCATGCGTCACCTAGCTCCGACACGATCTCAAAAGCAGACGTGTGGAGTGACAGATGGCAAAGCGGACAATATCCATTAGCGGCAGTGATTCGGGCTGTTACAATTATATATATATATAAGTATGCGCGTGTATATAACTGATTGTGAATGTTTTGAAATTTGTTGGTTGTGACCGTCTGATTTTAATCAGCAAATAAATTAAGTAAATCAAGAAATGATTTTCACTTTGAGCAGATAATTTTTGTTACTGATTTAATTTTAAATAAGCTATAAGTAATTGAGTATATTTTTTAAAAGAGCTTGTTTATTTTAATTACATAGGAAGCTTCCCCATTGATTCTTGTGTAAGTATGCATTTTGAATTTTGAATCTTATGACTATTAGACGTATATTATATATTGTTGTATGTGATTAATTTGAATTACGATTAATTACAACTAATGATGATTGGTATTGAATATATATATATATATATATATATATATATATATATATATATATATATATATATATATATATATATATATATATATATATATTTGTATTGTGATTACTTGTGTGTTACACAATCTGGCGTAGTATGGTGTAATTAGGGATGTGTATTATACAGATATGTATCTGTAAGTGTTTGAAAAGTGACAAGCGATATTCTTGCCTAAACCAGATTTAATGGTTACTTATTTAAAGTACTATATTGAGTCTTGGGCTTGGAGAACTACGTGGTTCTGATTCCCTAAATGGGATACGTAGGATGCTTGAGAATTAATATCTCAAGTCCGAACCAAATTATGTTTGAATCCTGGGGTCGAAACTTTTATTTATATAATAGTGTGCTTAAGTGATTGTGAATGTGTTGAGTTGGAATTATAGTAATGCTGGGTTGTTGATTGAAGTTCTGAAGTTAGTCAAATGATATTGGAAGTGAAATTAAGTTTTTTTTTTACAGGTTTGGGTAGCACGAATTTTAAGCTGTTATATTGCCGAAATTTCATTTGATTGAATAATAAATTAATAGTGTTTGAAATGGTATTAATATATACGATGATTTTAGTGTATATATAAAGAGGGTGTTATAATTAATGATATCAGAGCCCGGTTTAGTCATTTCTGGGCAGAAAATATCAGAATATGGTTAAGTAAAATGAAGATTAAGAAAGTTTTGGATAAGATCGAATATCGACTTAACGAGAAGGAATTGTGCTTTATTGCTTAAATTCAGATAAATTTCGAGGACAAAATTTTCTTAAGAGGGAAAGAATTGTAACATCCCAAAAATTCAATTGGCTCGAAAATATTTTTAATATGCGAATAATATTTTTTTTTGGATATTAAGTTGCAAGAATTGATTTATTTAGAATGCGATATCAATGACTATAATTGTTATTTTGCTTCTTCTTGTATATTTTCAAATTTATCGCTTTAATTAAAGTATATTTTAGTAACAATAAATGAATAAATTAATGTTATTAGGAGAAAATAATAATAATAGTCATAATAATAATATGGAGAGAAGCCATAAGAAGGGGAGGTCTTGGAATTATTAAAAAAGGAAGGATGATGGAAAAAAAAGAAACAAGGAAAGGAGGAACGGGAAGAGAGAAAAGAGGGGTGGTTGGCACTTAATTTATAGAGATCAAAGATCCTATCCATAGCAAAACAAGTTGCCATGACTTGCACTGCGGTATAGGGTGTTCCTATGGCTAGCCAACTATATTCAGAACTAGTTTTTACTGTCAGACTAACTCTAAGGGCACAATAATAATTACTTTATTAATATTTTCTTAATTCCCAAAAAATTCAACGATTGACTTATTATTTATTTTTCATTGAATTTGAATTAATTCCATATTAATTCACTTTCTTTTTCATTTTTATGCAAATATTCACTAATAATTCAATATTTTCTATTATACATATTCACATGAAATTCTAAATAAAATTCTAATAATTTCAATAAATTCCAATATAATTTATTTATGCATTATTTATGATTTATTATCATTTTTCATTAAAATAATCAATTATTTCACTATAATTCACAACTTTCACAAAAAAAAACACATATGTTTCATAAGCTTAAAATTTCAAAATAAATTACAATAATTCAATAAAAATTCATGGACACTACACATTACTTCTATAATTAATTTAGGCTATTATATATTATTTTCATGCAAAATTCTTTTATTTTCCTTTAGAGAACAATTCGGCCACTTAAAGGAATCCTTCCTAAAAATTTCCTTTCCTCCATTTTGACATTTAATTAGCCTCTTTTATGATTGAATTTTATTTCCCCTAAGCTAATTTCATCATTTAATAATTTTGATAATTTTTACCCTAATTACATAAAGGAAATAAATTCATAAAAATAGAAAATGTAAGGATTAATTAGCCACTTACAATTTTTTCTTGAATTAGGAAGCTTAAGCCTCCTTTTCCTTGCCTTTGCTCTTTGAAATACTTCCTCCTTCACCACCTATCAAGACCAGCCCATAAACTTTAGATTTCTTTATTTTCTTGTTCTCAAATTCAAAATCCAAGCTCATAGTCATATTCTACACCTCAAAATCTATGGAAAAATATTAAAGGATCAAATTAAAACACTAAAATTCTCAAGTTCCAACTTACCTCT
This sequence comes from Excoecaria agallocha, assembly GCA_037975025.1. Lineage (NCBI taxonomy): Eukaryota > Viridiplantae > Streptophyta > Magnoliopsida > Malpighiales > Euphorbiaceae > Excoecaria > Excoecaria agallocha. The sequence goes on along the minus strand of CM075810.1, from coordinate 23,775,278 downwards.
CTTACTTTCTCCACTTGATTTTTTCACTTTCTTAGCTCAAATCAAACAACAAAAACTATTTTAGTGATCTAGAGAGGTAGGACTACAATTCTCAAGTTGGAATTTATGGAGAATTTGGAGTGGTCGAGAAGCAAACGAGAGGGAGAGAAAGAAAAGAGTTGGTTCTGCCAAAGAAGAGGAGGAGGCTGCTGTGATTTTTTTGGAGATTTCTCTAGATTTTTCACTCATTTATATTCCTCCTATGGGCCCAAAATTGGGCCAAACCAATGGGCTTAGCCCATTTTTTTCTTGAGGCCCATTTAGGCCTCTTTAAAGCCCAATCAAATTTCTCTCTCTTCCAGCCATCAAATCACTCCAAAAGTAATTTCATCACTCTTATCACATCAAAAATAGCTAGTACACAAATTTTTGGCTCAATCGGAGTTCGTTATTGGTCCGATTCAAACTTATTGATCCGATTCGACAACTACCGGTGTCACAGAAAAATTCCATTCTCATCACTAAAATATTCTACATAAAATTTCATGCAGGCATACAAAATCTGGAAATTTTCAGAGTTCATTTACTATTGTTATTTATTTATGCAAAATCAAGTCACCTTCCCTACTAGGAAAATTGACTTGCTAACTTTTTCGTATTTTTGACTTTTGGAAGCCTATTTGACCTCAATTTTACTTCAAATTTCAACCCCGAACTCACCATCACCTATATTTTCCGATGATCCAACAAAATATTTTGACTTCCAGATGTCCTTTTAGACCCGAAAAGCACTATTCACCATCGGGAAGTACTGTTCACGGCTAACCCGATGTTAAGTCCATTACATTTCTTCCTTACTAAAAGAAATTTCGTCCTCAAAATTTACCTGAACTGAAGAGTAGTGGATACTGCCATCTCATTATTGCTTTGGGTTCCCACGTTGCTTCCTCGACATTATAATGATGCCACAGAACTTTTACTAATGGGATCTGTTTGTTCCGAAGCTGTCGGACTTTCCTAGCCAAAATTTTTATTGGTCTTTCTTCATAGCTCATATCAGTCTGAACTTGTATCTCTTCAGGTAATATCACGTGACTAGGATCAAACCTGTATCTGCGGAGCATAGATACATGGAAGACATCATGTATCTTTTCCAAAGCAGATGACAATTTCAACCTGTAGACCACGGGACCCACTCGTTGAAGTACCTCATATGGACCAATAAATCTAGGGCTTAACCTGCCCTTCTTTCCAAATCTCAAAACTTTCTTCCATAGAGATACCTTCAGAAAGACTGACTGGCTGTTAGCAAGTATACTAGAACGGCTAAGTAATATAGAAAAATATAATTATGATCCAAAATATCAAACCCAAGGGAAACTTATGCTTGTATGTGCTATTTTAATTTCAAAACCAATTTTGTGTGTAAAAGAAAGAAGAGAAATTCCAAAGTTGTGATGATTGAGGATTTAAAACTAAAAGCAAACTAAAACAAAATAAAGAGCTAAAATAAATAAAGATCTAATAAAAGCAAGTAAATTGAGTGAGGTAAAAATCAATATTAAAAACAACTTTCACTAAAGGACTATCCACCTTAACAAATATTGCTATGACTTAAACAAAAGAAAACATAGAAGTGATTATGGAGAATTCAATTTAATAAACCTAGATAACTTTATTCAAGATTACCATTCCAAGCATCAAAATTTTCTTATTCAGATAAACTTAACACTTAGTATAGAGAACTGAATTAACTCTCCTAGATGTCTATTAAAGCCTTTCTCAAGAGATTTAACTTCCACCTATTCTTAGTTACACTTTTCTCAATCTTAACTTACTCAAATCAACACACAATTATAGCTTTTTTAGATTATAATCATGCATTAATCTAAATAAATTAACCTAAGAACATGCAATTCATTAATCAACTTAAACCAATTAATTAACCAATGCTTAATCAAGTTAACAATCAACTTAAATTTGAGTAAAGACAAGACTATGTTTAAGAACTAAGAAATAATCAACTTGTATTGAATTGAAGAACAAACTTAAGTCATAACAATACAAGTTAAGGATTCAAGTATCCTTTAGCAAAAGTTAAAGAAAACTACTCACAAGACATAATTAAAATTAAAACAAAGTGTTGAAGAAAAACAGTGAAAGTAAAACAACGTAAAAATAAACTAAGGAAGTAATGCTTAATTCTAAGGTTGATCCCCCTTTCTCTGCTGTTTTAGACTGCTATTTATAGGGAAAAATCGTAGTAGATTCCTTCTTAAACTCCAGACATAGAATAGGAAGTGAACTCTGCTAAAACAGGAAGCTCGAGAAAATCCTTTGCGAAATGGGAGTCTTCAGCACGTGGCCACGCCTTTTCCCTTGCATTTTTACATGTGGTCACGTGTCCCTTAAGCTTTCCTCACACGTGGTCACGTGTCCATTAACCCTTCCTCACATGTGATCACTTGTTTGCATGGTTTTCTTCATTTGGTCTTTCACGTGGCCATTGATGAAAATGCCTTAACCCTTCACGTGGCCATGTCTTCCAAGCTTTATGCCTTCACGTGGCTACGAGTAGATTTCTTCATTGATTTCACATGGTCACGTGAAAAGCTTCTGGACTGAACGCTCGCTTTCTCGCATAATTTTCCATATTTGCAGTGTTGGCCCCAATCTTTGCCTTTTTGCAATTTAAGCTCCTTATTAACAATTTAAATCTAAAAATCAAACGAAACATTGGATTAACCTTAAAAACATATAAATTAACAATTTAACTCTATTTTAACCTAAATTATACCAAAATAACTAAATAACAAAGCTTAAAACATCTCAAAAACTATATATAACTCACACTTATCAAATACCCCACACTTAAACTTTGCTTGCCCTCAAGCAAATTAGAACAATTCCACCTTCAAAACCATCAAACTTGTACAAAGACATGCAATTTCAAAACCAAACTTAGCATTTTAATAAAAGAACTTAATATAATCCCTAAAATAGATCAACTTCAAGCAAGAGAATATAAGTTAATTTCCTTGAGTGTGTGCAAGACCAAATCATTTTAAGCAATTTTGAAAATCAAAGCATCAACACAACTAGGTAATGAAGTATAGAACATATGAATGCATAAGCATACAATTGGTTTCGTGCTTGAAACTCTAGAAACACAATAGGCCTCTCCTTTAGCACCGGAACCCGAAGGTCATCTCCGCTAAACAACTCAAAACAAGCTTAAAATCACATAGGTCTTTCAAAGGTTGTAATGGGGCTAAAGATATGGTTATCAAAGAATGGATAAAAGATAATCAAAATGAATAGCCACTCTAAGACAAAATAGATTACTAAATCCCAACAACTTAAGCAACATATATTTTGCTCATTCTTGCCTCACTTTCAAACTTCCTTTTAAGAGATGTTATGCCCTTTTATCAAGAACTCATCATAACTTTGTTTCTCCTTGTATTACCCCATACTTAGATTTTTTTCATAATTGCTAGCTCTTTTTCTTTTTCTTTTCTCAAACTTTCAAACGTTTTTTTTTCTAGCATTCACAAGCTAATTTGAATGATCTCAAGGTATACAAGGTAGATTTCTCACTTTAACTCTATCAATGATTCTTGATAAAATTTTCTTTGCTAAACCCTATAGATTTTTAATACTCTCACACATCCATTTAATCCTAAAGCGGCCAATTCCATATGGTGAGATAAAAGCTTTTTAGGTTATATGGTTAAAACATTAGGTGTAACAAGAAAATATTAATGGTATGCATTAAGCATACCTCATTAGGCTCAAAATGGCTTAACAAAGGATAATTTCATCAAGGTAGGACAAAAAGTCTTTAAGAAAGTTTATCAAGAAAATTGTTGCCTAGATCATTTTCTAAGTTGTTTGAGTTGTTCATATGCTTTGAAGGGTGATGAGGAATGTTCTAGTGCTCTAAATTTCCATACTTCACTACATTGTATTGATTTTTTCTAGGTTAAAAACTGGTCTAAGTGCTTTCAAGAATTTGGAAACTAACAAATATTTATCAAGCTAATGATTAACCTATCTAACGATCTATTAAACAACATAAGTGTTCTCTTGCTAAGCAAAGGTTCAAAACATACATATTCTATATCCAAGTTCAAATTGTTCAAGTTTTGAAGTCAACTGGGGCAAACTAAGTTCACATGCAAACTAAGTGAAAAGGTGAGCTACATAAGTCTTCAATAAGTTTTACATGCTTAAGAAAACAAACAAAACTTACAAAAAGCAAAATAAAAGAAAACAAAACACAACACACAAAACAAAACCCGATTCATGAAAAAGAAAAGGAAAGGTTGAAGACAAACTCCCTGAAAGGAGGCTACCCCCTCCTCAAAATTTTGCTATCTGCAGCAAATGAAGAACTATTCAGGTGGAGGCGGAGGTAGAGGATACAGCTGCCAAAATTGGTGTAAAAAGCGCTCAATAGTCCTATTACCTTCCGTCACCATATCCCATAATGTATCTAGTCGTCCTTGCATTTGATCTAGCCAAATTTGCTGAGCATCCAAACGACTACTTAACTGATTAAACAGACCTTCCCATTTAGGTGTTGCAGGCTCATTGATTGGAGAAGGTGCAGCTGGTACAACATACTCCTCATTCGGCTCATCCTTCTGCTCCTCAATCCAAATGTTGTTTTCTCTTAAGTATTCCTCTCGAGTTGCCCAATAACCACGAGGCCTAGGAATCAGAATTTTCATTCACTTGAGCATCTTATTATCAATGCAAGGTAAATCTCCTGGAAGTGGGTCTCTATAATCCGGATGTTCAACTGCAATTGCCATCACTGTAGCTATCCACCCAATGGAAATATTATCAATATGACCTGGCATTTTCTGCAATTCCTTAATCCGAGCTGCTATATATTCCCACTCCATTGATTGCTATGCCATCCATCATGCATCGGAGGACCATAGCTTGAGAAACACTAATAGTGTTTGAATTTTTCAAATTGTTATACATGCTCTTAGCCAAAAACGATGAATGATCCTTAAAGCATGATTTCTTAAAGCATGTACCTTACATTGTCCTCCTACCCATGGCTCATCTAGCTCAAGATCTTTGATTCTGTCCCAATTTTCCACAGGAGATGCATCCTCTAATTTCGTTGGGGCACCGAGCACAAATCCTAAAATTTTTGAAAACTGACTAAAAGTTAAGGAGTAACCTTTCTTGCCAAACTTGAAACCAACTGTTCCGTCCTTCGCATCTCTCTTAAAGTAGCATTCAAAAGAGTATAGAAAGTCCCGTGCCATATCTGGATATACCTTAGGCTTCTTTTCAATAAATTTTATCCATCCAATATTTTGAAGTAACGGTTCTATCTCATGATCCCACAGATTTCCAGCCTTTCTATTGAGGAAGTATTGACTTAAATAAGTGGGCTAGACATATGTACACTTACTAAAGTAATCAAACTTATTGACCTTAGCCCTGTCCACATATGATGGGATGTGTAAATCGAAAGAGCTTGCCACATCAGGATACTTGGTCCTTCGAGGTGCCACTAAAAAGAAAGAAAAATATAATATAAGTGTCAACTCATAAACCAAAATATACGAAGGTGTAAGTACATGAACATGTATTGAATGAAATGATGTACAATTGGATGAAATGAAAAATGTTGATAGCATAAATGCACCATATATGAGTGGAGATCAAAATGTTAGGCATAATATGGATTAAAAAGTTTGGCATAAAGAATATGTCAAAAATAATGCCTAACATGCATGAATAAAGTCATGAACCAATCCTTCAACAGGTGAATTAGGTTGTACTGTATCAATGCAAATCATGAACATGCCAACCAAAGAGTGAAAATTAAATGATTTGAAAGAAAAACTCATTGGGACATTTCATCGAGCATGTTATGGGCACAAGTTTAAGCATCAATTTAAAGATCATAACGAAGATTGTTCATTACCCAATTGCATACCAAGTCATCTATAACATGTATGTAATACTCATAATCATCCAAAGAGGCAAAAGGAATTAAGATGAAAGCAAAATGTTAAGTGAAAGTTAACCTCAAAACTACACATTCATAAGCAATAATGGCACAAAACAAAGTAATCGATGATATGGAAACAATAAATAAGAAGCAAGGAGAGTGGATACTTACTTGAAAGTGAAAACCAAACCAAATTACAGCACCAAGTTGAAGTGGTGTGTGTGAGTTGTGAAAACCCTAATATAATAGATAAAATATGAAGAAGGAAGAGATGATGGGTAGGAGAGAGGAAATGGTGGTCAGAGATGGTGATGATCGGTGGTGAGTAAAAATCCATGGCCGTGGGTCAATTTGGTGTTGGTGAGGCATGGGCATGGGTGAGAGTAGACTAAAATGAAGAAGAAGCATATAAAGGACGTGGAAATGTTTTAAAAGGTCCAGGAACAAATTGCGTTGCCATGGGTTTCTAAGGGAGGAACCACACGTGGTCACGTGTGCTTTTGTTGTGAAGCATGCATGGCCACGTGAAGTTCTTCTCTTGACCGGATGCTAGCAAGTGTACTAGATCGGCTAAATAATATAGGAAAATATAATTATCAACCAAAATATCGAATCTAAGGGAAACTTGCGCTTGTATGTGCTATTTCAATTTCAAAATTAATTTTGTGTGTAAAAGAAAGAAGAGAAATCCCAAAGTTGTGATGATTGAGGATTTAAAACTAAAAGCAAACTAAAACAAAATAAAGAGTTAAAATAAATAAAGATCTAATAAAAGCAAGTAAATTGAGTGAGGTAAAAATCAATATTAAAAAAAACTTTCACTAAAGAACTATCCACCTTAACAAATATTGTTATGACTTAAACAAAAGAAAACATACAAGTGATTATGGAGAATTCAATTTAATAAACCTAGATAGCTTTATTCAAGATTACCATTCCAAGCATCAAAATTTTCTTATTCAGATAAACTTAACACTTAGCATAGAGAACTGAATTAACTCTCCTAGATGTCTATTAAAGCCTTTCTCAAGAGATTTAACTTCCACCTATTCTTAGTTACACTTTTCTCAATCTTAACTTACTCAAATCAACACACAATTATAGCTTGTTCAGATTATAATCATGCATTAATCCAAATAAATTAACCTAAGAACATGCAAGTCATTAATCAACTTAAACCAATTAATTAACCAATGCTTAATCAAGTTAATAATCAACTTAAATTTGAGTAAAGACAAGACTATGTTTAAGAACTAAGAAATAATCAACTTGTATTGAATTGAAGAACAAACTTAAGTCATGAAAATACAAGTTAAGGATTCAAGTATCCTTTAGCAAAAGTTAAAGAAAACTACTCACAAGACATCCTTAAAATTAAAACAAAGTGTTGAAGAAAAATAGTGAAAGTAAAACAACGCAAAAATAAACTAAGGAAGTAATGCTTAATTCTAAGGTTTATCCCCCTTTCTCTGCTATTTTAGACTGCTATTTATAGGGAAAAATTATAGTAGATTCCTTCTTAAACTCCAGACATAGAATAGGAACTGAACTCTGCTAAAACAGGAAGCTCGAGAAAATCCTTCGCAAAGTGGGAGTCTTCAGCACGTGGCCACGCTTTCCCCTTACATTTTTACACTTGGTCACGTGTCCCTTAAGCTTTCCTCACACGTAGTCACGTGTCCATTAACCCTTCCTCACACGTGGTCACGTGTTTGCATGGTTTTCTTCATTTGGTCTTTCACGTGGCCATGGATGAAAATGCCTTAACCCTTCACGTGGCCATGTCTTCCAAGCTTTATGCCTTCACGTGGCCACGAGTAGATTTCTTCATTGATTTCACATGGTCACATGAAAGGCTTCTGGACTGAACGCTCGCTTTCTCGCATAAATTTTCCATATTTATAGTTTTGGCCCCAATCTTTGCCTTTTTTTGCAATTTAAGCCCTTTATTAACAATTTAAACCTGAAAATCAAACAAAACATTGGATTAATCTTAAAAACATATAAATTAACAATTTAACTCTATTTTAACCTAAATTATATCAAAATAACTAAATAACAAAGCTTAAAACATGTCAAAAACTATATATAACTCACACTTATCAAATACCCCACACTTAAACTTTGCTTGCCCTCAAGCAAATTAGAACAATCCCATCAAACTTGTACAAAGACATGTAATTTCAAAACCAAAATTAGCATTTTAACAAAAGCACTTAATATAATCCCTAAAATAGATCAACTTCAAGCAAGAGAATATAAGTTAATTTCCTTGAGTGTGTGCAAGACCAAATCATTTTAAGCAATTTTGAAAATCAAAGCATCAACACAACTAGGTAATAAAGTATAGAACATATGAATGCATAAGCATACAATTGGTTTCGTGCTTGAAACTCTAGAAACACAATAGGCCTCTCCTTTAGAAGCAGAACCCAAAGGTCATCTCCGCTAAACAACTCAAAACAAGCTTAAAATCACATCGTTCTTTCAAAGGTTGTAATGGGGCTAAAGATATGGTTATCAAAGAATGGATAAAAGATAATCAAAATGAATAGCCACTCTAAGACAAAATAGATTACTAAATCCCAACAACTTAAGCAGCATATATTTTGCTCATTCTTGTCTCACTTTCAAACTTCCTTTTAAGAGATGTTATGCCCTTTTATCAAGAACTCATCATAAATTTGGTTCTCCTTGTATTACCCCATACTTAGATTTTTTCATAATTGCTAGCTCTTTTTCTTTTTCTTTTCTCAAACTTTCAAACTTTTTTTTTCTAGCATTCACAAGCTAATTTGAATGATCTCAAGGTATACAAGGTAGATTTCTCACTTTAACTCTATCAATGATTCTTGATAAAATTTTCTTTGTTAAACCCAATAGATTTTTAATACTCTCACATATCCATTTAATCCTAAAGTGGCCAATTTCATATGTTGAGAGAAAAGCTTTTTAGGTTATGTGGTTAAAACATTAGGTGTAACAAGAAAATATTAATGGTATGCATTAAGCATACCTCATTAGGCTCAAAATGGCTTAACAAAGGATAATTTCATCAAGGTAGGACAAAAAGTCTTTAAGAAAGTTTATCAAGAAAATTGTTGCCTAGATCATTTTCTAAGTTGTTTGAGTTGTTCATATGCTTTGAAGGGTGATGAGGAAGGTTCTAGTGCTCTAAATTTCCTTACTTCACTGCTTCATTGTATTGATTTTTTCTAGGTTAAAAACTAGTCTAAGTGCTTTCAAGAATTTGCGAACTAACAAATATTTATCAAGCTGAAGATTAACCTATCTAACGATCTATTAAACAACATAAATGTTCTCTTGCTAAGCAAAGGTTCAAAACTTGCATATTCTATATCCAAGTTCAAATTGTTCAAAGTTTTGAAGTCAAACGGGGCAAACTAAGTTCACATGCAAACTAAGTGAAAAGGTGGTCGGAGATGGTGATGATCGATGGTGAGTAAAAATCCATGGTCGTGGGTCAATTTGGTGTTGGTGAGGCGTGGGCACGGGTGAGAGTAGAGTAAAATGAAGAAGAAGCATACAAAGGACATGGAAATGTTTTAAAAGGTCCATGAACAAATTGCGTGGCCATGGGTTTCCAAGGGAGGAACCACACATGGTCACGTGTGCTTTTATTGTGAAGCATGTGTGGCCACGTGAAGTTCTTCTCTTGGAATCACGTGGTCGCGTGATATTTAAATGAATGAGGCAGAAATTCAAGCCGTGGCCACGTGATGGCAAAGGAAAAGCCACATGTGGTCACGTGCATGTGCATATTTAGGCTTCACTTGCATCTTTTGAAACACATACGCATATCTATGCTTCTTTAAATGTAATTTTTCCATTTTAAGCTTTGAAAACACAAACTCCTTTCCAATAAAAACATGTCATCTTTTAAAAACCTTTTTTACTCATTCTTTTCATTATCAAAACACACAAACACACAAAATATGAAAACACAAAAACTTAACTGTAAAAATAAAGGAGAGAAAGATTAAAAGTTATGAGTTTTTAAAGTCTCCAGCTAGACTATCCAAACCGTTTTGTAGGTATCTTGAAGAACCATGGTTGCTTTAGCAACCTCTTGTTGTCCGAGTTGGTATGGTTTGAGCCGATGACTATTGACTGTAAATTCACGTCCATCTTTTAAGCTTTTGATCGTCACTACACCAAAGTTACTGCTTGACACCACTTGGTATGGTCCGAGCCACTTCAATTTCAGTTTTCCTGGAAACAAACAAAGACGACTATTATATAGGAGCACTAGCATTCCCGGAACAAAATCTTTTACCCTTAAATGCTTGCCATGCCATCGTTTAGTCTTTTCTTTATAAAGCACAGCATTGTCATATAACAATTGTCGAATTTCATCGAGTTCATTGAGCTGCAATTTTCTTCTTTCTCCTGCATTTCTCAAATCAAAGTTAAGAAATTTTATAGCCCAATAAGCTTTATGCTCTAATTCTACTGGAAGGTGACATGCTTTTCCAAAAACAATTCTAAAGGGAGACATACCTATAGGGGTTTTAAATGCAGTTCGATAAGGCCATAGAGCCTCATCTAACCTAAGAGACCAATCTTTTCTAGAATTGTTAACCGTTTTCTCTAAGATTGATTTCAACTCCCTATTAAATACTTCCACTTGTCCATTAGCTTGAGGATGATATGGGGTTGTGATTTTGTGCTTAACACCAAATTTCTTAAGCAAGGTTTTGAATTGATGGTCGAAAAAATATTTGCCTCCGTCACTTATAATAGCTTTAGGTGCTCCGAATCTAGTGAAAATATTTTTTCTAATGAATTCAAGTACAATTTTTGCATCACATGTCCTAGTAGCTATTGCCTCTACCCATTTACTTACATAATCCACTGCTACCAAGATATATTCAAACCCATATGAATTTGAAAAGGGTCCCATAAAATCAATGCCCTATACATCAAAGATTTCTACTTCTAGCATATTGTTTATAGGCATCTCATCTCTTTTGGATATATTTCCTACTCGTTGGCATCTATCACAAGTTGTTATAAAAGATTTTACATCTTCAAACAAAGTAGGCCAGAAAAAATCTGATTGAAGTATCTTTTGAACTGTTCTATTTAATCCGTGATGTCCCCTAACTTCACCTCCATGGCATTGTTGCATGATAGCTTTTTGCTCCGATTTCGGTACACACCTTCTTAGTACTTGATCCGCATAGATTTTGATGAGATACGGATCATCCCAAAGGTAGTGTTTGGCATCTGCTATGAGCTTTTTCTTTTGTTGCCAAGTAAACTCCTTGGAAAGATATCCACCTGCAAGAAAATTAGCTATATTAGCGTACCATGGAACTGAATTTTCATAAGTGTAACAAGCACAAATATGTTCATCAGGAAATAAGTCAGAAATTTCTCCCTCTTCGATGCTAGCATGATCCAATCTAGATAAATGGTCAGCTACGAAGTTTTCCACTCCTTTCTTGTCTTTAATCTCAACATCAAATTCTTGTAGTAGTAACGCCCATCGAATAAGTCTCGATTTAGAATCCTTCTTTGCAAAAAGATGTCTTAATGTCGCATGGTCCGACCACACTGTAATTTTGGATCCTAAAAGGTAAGATCTAAATTTCTCGAAGGAAAAGACTATTGCCAAGAGTTCTTTCTCCGTCGTGGTGTAATTTACTTTGGCTCCGGTGAGTGTATGGCTTGCATAGTAGATGGTGTAGAAAATCTTCTCTTTTTGTTGTCCTAAGACTGCTCCAACTGCATAATCACTTGTATCACACATAATTTCAAATGGTAACCTCCAATCGGGTGATGCAATAACCGGTGCACTAACTAACTTTTGCTTTAATAGGTTAAAAGCCTGCAAACACTCAGCATCAAAGTTAAATGTAGCATCTTTAAGCAATAAATTAGAAAGTGGTTTGGCAATTTTATAAAATTCCTTAATAAACTGACGATAAAACCCGGCATGACCAAGGAAACTCCTAATGCCTTTAACACTAGTTGGTGGAGGTAGTTTTTCTATCACATCAACTTTTACTTTATCAACCTCAATGCCTTTTTCAGAAATTTTATGCCCTAAGACAAAGCCTTCTCTAACCATGAAATGACATTTTTCCCAATTTAGAATAAGATTAGTTTCTTGACACCTCTTTAAAACCAATGCTAGATTATGCAAACAAGATTCAAAGTCATGACCATAAATAGTGAAATCATCCATGAAAACTTCCATAAATTTCTCAATAAAATCTAGAAATATGGCCATCATGCATCGTTGAAATATGGCAGGTGTATTACAAAGACCAAAAGGCATTCTCCTATATGCAAATGTTTCATATGGACATGTAAATGTGGTCTTTTCTTGGTCTTCCGGGGCTATAGGTATTTGCATATACCCTGAATATCCATCTAAGAAACAATAAAATTTATTTCCTGCCAATCTTTCTAACATTTGGTCAATAAAGGGCAATGGAAAATGGTCCTTTCTAGTGGCATTGTTCAACCTCCTATAGTCAATGCATACTCTCCATCCCGTTACCGTGCATGTAGGAATTAATTCATTAGTTTCATTGATCACTACAGTCATTCCCCCCATTTTAGGCACACATTGAACAGGACTTACCCAATTACCATCAGAAATAAGATAGATAATACATGCATCAAGTAATTTCAATACTTCTTTTTTCACTACTTCTTGCATAGTTGGGTTGAGCCTTCGTTGAGGTTGCACCATAGGCTTAAAATTATCCTCCATGGGTATACAATGTGTACAATAGCTGGGGCTAATCCCTTTTAAATCGGATGTTGCCCAACCAATTGCTCCCTTGTGCTTCTTGAGGACTTCAATGAGCTTTCCCTTTTCCAAACCTGTCAATAAAGATGAAATAATTACTGGCTCAGTATTATCTTTTAAAAATACATATTTCAAATGAGATGAAAGTGTTTTAAGTTTAGAATCTCCCTTAGGAGGGGATGGTTCATCCTCTGTTTCATTTTCTTCATTGTGTTCTTGTTCCAGATTTTGTATCAACTTTTTCTCCTTTGCTTTCAACTCTTCCATTTTCTTGGGATGCATTAAGCAACTTTGAAGCTCATTATTGAGAATGATTTCCTCTTGTTTTGTGTTGGCACATTCTTGAACTTCATCAACAAAATAAATGGATTCTTCAAAATCATACGAGGGGTGTTTTAAAATTTTATTAACATTGAAAATCATTTCCTCCTCGTTGAATCTCAAAGTAACCATTTGTCCATGAACATCGATTAGTGCTCTTGCTGTGTTTAAGAATGGCCTCCTCACAATTAATGGAACCTTCCTATCTTCTTCCATGTCCATGACCATAAAATCAATCGGAAAGATAAAATTTCCAACTTTCACCAATAAGTCCTCAATGATTCCTTTTGGCTTCTTTACCGATCTATCCGCCAATTGAAGTATCATTCGGGTTTCCTTTAGATCACCTAGGTTCAATTTTCTGCAAATTAAATGAGGCATCAAGTTAATACTGGCACCCAAATCACATAAAGCATGCCCAACAAAATTACCTCCTAGTTCACAAGGCAATGTAAAACTACCAGGATCTTCTAATTTTTTAGAAATTTTATTAGTTAATATGGCACTACAATTACCGGATAATTGAACCATTCCTATACCTTCTAGCTTTTTCTTATTAGTGCACAATTCCTTCATAAATTTAGCATATTTAGGCATGTGTAGTAAAGCTTTACCAAATGGTAAATTTATATGTAGCTTTTTAAACATGTCTAAAAATCTACTCAATTGTTTATTTTTTCTTTCTTTTCTAGCTAGAATAGGAAATGGTAATTGAAATTCATCAAGAACAGTAGAAACAAGTTTTTCTTTACCTTTACCCTTCTCAACCGTAGGAGGCACTTTTTAATTATTTTTAGAATTAGAAACACTTACCTCCATTGTTGGTTCCACCCTTGGGAAAGAATTTTTACCAATTTCAATCTTCTCTAACTCTTTCCCACACCTTAAGGTGATTGCTTTGGCTTCCTATTTTGGATTTCTGTCCACATTAGATGGAAATGTCCCTTGAGTACGGTTTGATAAAGAACTAGCAAGTTGCCCCATTTGGTTTTCTAGATTCCTAATGGATGCCTCTTGGTTCCTTATCCAAATATCTTGCGATTTCCATCTAGCATCTTGGCTAGCTAAAATTGAGTTTTGGGAGGCCATGAAGTTTGCAATCATTTCTTCAATGTTGGATTTCTTTTCTTGAGGAGGGGGAGGTTGAGGTTTTTAAAAATCGGGTGGTTGGTGGTATGATTGTGATGGGTATTGGCTTAGGTAATGTGGTGGAGCTTGGTTTTGGTAGGAAAGTTGATTATTGGGAGGTTGATTATGGTTAAATTGAGGTCTAGGATTAGGGTTAGAATAAGAACCTTGATTACCTTCCCTCCATGAAAAAATTGGATGGTTTCTCCATCCTGGATTATAAGTGTTGCTATATGGGTTCAAGGCATTTACTTCTTCTACCATACCTTCGTTATTCTTCATTCCCAAAGGTCCTGGAATTCCTGCATAAGAATCAACTTCATTAGATAGCATAGAAACATTTTTAGCTTTAAGCTCATTTATTTCTTTTAAATGCCTTTTTTCCATTAATTCTAATTGAGCTTTCAACATAGCTACTTCATCAATATTATGAACTCCCTGTTTCTTTTGAGCTGCTCTAGAGGTTGCCCATTGAGCATCATTGGTAGCCATCTCATCAAGAAGCAAAAATGCATCTTCTGGAATTTGATTCATAAAACTACCATTTGAAGCTGCGTCTAACAAAGACCTTGTTGATGGATGGGCACCTGCATAGAAAATGTGCATTAGTTGATAAATAGGAACTTCATGATAAGGACAACTTTTTAAAAGTCTCCTAAATATTTCCTATGCTTCATGGAATGGCTCCTCATAAAATTACTGGAAATCACTAATTTGTTTTCTAATGAGGGCAGTCTTAGTAGGTGGAAAGAATTTGCACAGGAATTTTTCTTGCATTTTTTGCCAAGAATGGATGGATTGATTTGGTAGCATTTGTAGCCAATTCCTAGCTTTTCCCATGAGGGTGAATGGGAAGAGTTTCAACCTAATTGCATCAGTTGATACATTAGGAATTTTCACAGTGTCACTAACTTCTAAGAACATATCCAAATGTTGTGCAGGATCCTCTATATCCAAACTCAAAAATTGGTTTCTTTGTACCATCGTGATGGTAGCGGGTTTAATCTCAAAAGGCTGGTGGCGAGGAATCCTAATGGTTCTATGTTCTTCATTCCACCTAGGAATAGCATAATCCCTAATGGTTCTAGGTATATACCTATTCCTGGGAGCTTGGTGGGGTATGTTTTGCTCTTCGATCCTAGGTGGTGGATCATTCATAGGTTGTTCTATTTCTGGTTCATTCATGTTGCCTCTTAGCCGTCTAATCCTATGAAATGTCCTTTCAATTTTAGGGTCTAATGGTAAGATGGGGTTGTTTCTCACCATAAACCACTAGTCACCTAAAAAGAAAAGTTGAGAATAGGTGAAGAAGAGATGAAAACACACAAAAATAACTTTAAAATCAAAATAAATAAACAAACGCCAATGTGTTCCCTGGCAACGATGCCAAAAACTTGACCAGATGCTAGCAAGTGTACTAGATCGGCTAAGTAATATAGGAAAATATAATTATGACCCAAAATATCGAACCCAAGGAAAACTTGTGCTTGTATGTGCTATTTCAATTTCAAAACCAATTTTGTGTGTAAAAAAAAGAAGAGAAATCCCAAAGTTATGATGTTTGAGGATTTAAAACTAAAAGCAAACTAAAACAAAATAAAGAGTTAAAATAAATAAAGATCTAATAAAAGCAAGTAAATTGAGTGAGGTAAAAATCAATATTAAAAAATAACTTTCACTAAAGGACTATCCACCTTAACAAATATTGCTATGACTTAAACAAAAGAAAACATACAAGTGATTATGGAGAATTCAATTTAATAAACCTAGATAACTTTATTCAAGATTACCATTCCAAGCATCAAAATTTTCTTATTCAGATAAACTTAACACTTAGCATAGAGAACTGAATTAACTCTCCTAGATGTCTATTAAAGCCTTTCTCAAGAGATTTAACTTCCACCTATTCTTAGTTACACTTTTCTTAATCTTAACTTACTCAAATCAATACACAATTATAGCTTGTTCAGATTATAATCATGCATTAATCCAAATAAATTAACCTAAGAACATGCAAGTCATTAATCAACTTAAATTAATTAATTAATCAGTGCTTAATCAAGTTAACAATCAACTTAAATTTGAGTAAAGACAAGACTATGTTTAAGAACTAAGAAATAATCAACTTGTATTGAATTGAATAACAAACTTAAGTCATAACAATACAAGTTAAGAATTCAAGTATCCTTTAGCAAAAGTTAAAGAAAACTACTCACAAGACATACTTAAAATTAAAACAAAGTGTTGAAGAAAAATAGTGAAAGTAAAACAACATAAAAATAAACTAAGGAAGTAATGCTTAATTCTACGGTTGATCCCCCTTTTATTGCTATTTTAGACTTCTATTTATAGGGCAAAATCGTAGTAGATTCCTTCTTAAACTCCAGACATAGAATCGAAAGTGAACTCTGCTAAAACAGGAAGCTCGAGAAAATCCTTCGTGAAGTGGGAGTCTTCAACACGTGGCCATGCCTTTCCCCTTGCATTTTTACACATGGTCACATGTCCCTTAAGCTTTCCTCACACGTGGTCATGTGTCCATTAACCCTTCCTCACACGTGGTCACGTGTTTGCATGGTTTTCTTCATTTGGTCTTTCACGTGGCCATGGATGAAAATGCCTTAACCCTTCACGTGGCCATGTCTTCCAAGCTTTATGCCTTCACATGGCCACGGGTAGATTTCTTCATTAATTTCATGTGGTCACATGAAAAGATTCTGGACTGAATGCTCGATTTCTCGCATAAATTTTCCATATTTGCAGTTTTGGCCCCAATCTTTCCCTTTTATGCAATTTAAGCTTTTTATTAACAATTTAAACCTGAAAACCAAACAAAACATTGGATTAACCGTAAAAACATATAAATTAACAATTTAACTCTATTTTAACCTAAATAATACGAAAATAACTAAATAACAAAGCTTAAAACATCTCAAAAACTATATATAACTCACACTTATCAAATACCATATCTCCGGCTTGGAACTCAATATCTTTCCTTTTTAAATCTGCATATGACTTCTATCAATCCATTGCTTCCTTCAATCTACTCTTAATGATCTGGACCTTCTCTTCAGAGTCACGAACCAAGTCTGAACCCATAAGCTTCCTCTCACTCAATTCAGTCCAGCACAAAGGAGTCCTACACTTCCTACCATACAATGCTTTAAATGGAGCTATTTTCATACTAGATTGATAACTATTGTTGTAAGCAAACTTAGCTAATGGAAAATGTTTTTCCTAATTAGTGCCAAACTCAAGGACATAGCATCTAAGCATGTCTTCCAATATCTGTATCACCCGTTCTGATTGGCCATCAGTCTGAGGATGAAATGTTGTGCTAAGGCGAAGCCTAGTACCCAGAGCATCCTAAAAACTCTTCCAAAAATAGGAAGTAAATCTGGGATCCCTGTCTGAAATAATGGATGTAGGCACTCCATGCAATCTAACCACCACCTTTATGTAGAGTTCTGCCAGCCTGGTTAAGGAGAAATCCATCCTAACTGGCAAGAAATGAGCTGATTTGGTGAGGCGATCAACAATTACCTAGATGGCATCATGCTTCCACTGAGTCACAGGAAAACCAGTCACAAAATCCATGGTCACCTGATCCCATTTCCATTTCGAAATAACAAGTGGTTGAAGTAGTCCAGAAGGAACCTGATGCTCTGCTTTTACTTGTTGACATATCAGACATTACGCACGAATTCAGTCACATCACGTGTCATGCTCGGCCACCAATAGGAAGCTTTCAAATCCTGGTACATCTTGTTACTCCCAGGGTGCATGGCATAGCTACTATGGTGTGCTTCTGTCAGAATCTCTTTCTTCAAATCTTTCTGAGATGGCACACAAAGTCTTCCTTTGAAATATAGGCATCCATCATTTGACAATGAGTAATCACTTTCACTGCTATGCTGAAGCTTGTTTACAATAGCCACTAGTCTATCATCTTCTTTTTGAGTCGCTTTCACTTTATGCACAAAGTCTGATTTAACTCGAAGTTCAGCTACTATAGCTCCATCTGCTGCCAAACTTAAGCTGGTGTTTATTGCCCGAATAGCTACAAAGATCACTATTAATCATTAACATTTATCAATGTCTTATACAAGTTCATTCAAAAGCACTAACATTACCTGACATAAATTTTATGCTGAGCACATCAGCCACTACATTTGCTTTTCCTGGATGGTAGTCGATATAGCAATCATAGTCTTTAATCAATTCCAACCAGCGTCTTTGTCTAAAATTTAGTTCTTTCTGGGTAAGCAAATACTTTAAACTCTTATGATCAGAATAAATGTAGCATTTCTCTCCATACAAGTAATGTCCCCAAATCTTTAATGCAAAAACAATGGCTGCTAACTCTAAATCATGAGTAGGATAGTTATTCTCATGAGTCTTGAGTTGCCAGGGAGGCATAAGCAATCACCTTGCCTTCCTGCATCAAAACACAGCCTAAACCATTCCTGGAAGCATCACTGTAGATCACAAAATCCTTGCCCAACTCAGGTTGAGTAAGAATAGGAGCTTCTGTTAGCATAGTCTTTAGCTTCTTAAAGCATTCCTGGCACTTGTCCGTCCACACAAATTTGATGTTCTTCTATAGCAGTCGTATCATAGGAGCTGCAATGGTAGAAAAGTCCTTAATGAATCTCCTATAGTACCCAGCCAAACCTAGAAAACTCCGCACTTCAGTCACATTCTTGGGTGGCTTCCACTGAAGGATTGCTTTAATCTTTGAAGGATCTACTTTAATACCCTTTGCAGAGATGACATAGCCCAAAAAGGATACTTCATTCAGCCAAAAGTCACATTTACTGAACTTGGCGTACAGCTGTTTTCTCTTATGGTCTGCAATACAATCCTTAAGTGTTTGTCATGATCCTCCGGTGTCTTCGAATACACCAGGATATCGTCGATGAAGACCACCACGAACTAATCTAGGTATAGGTAGAAGACTCTATTCATCAGATCCATGAAAGATGATGGTGCATTTGTAAGCCCAAATGGCATGACCAAAAACTCATAATGGCTATACCTAGTACAGAAAGCAGTCTTGTGCACATCAGCTTCTTTTACTCCCATTTGATAATAACCCGATCTTAGATCTATATTGGAGAAAATACCTACTCCCTTAAGCTGATCAAACAGGTCTTCAATGCGAGGGAGAGGATACTTGTTCTTGATCGTCACTTTATTCAGTTGCCGGTAGTCTATGCACAGTCGAAGAGTCCCATCATTTTTCTTTACAAATAGGACAAGTGCTCCCCAAGGAGAAGTGCTGGGTCTGATAAACCCCTTATCAAGCAACTCCTGAAGCTAAATCTTTAATTCTTTCAATTCTACAGGTGCCATTTTATACGGAGCAATAGAAATAAGAGCAGTACTAGGAGTGACCTCAATGGAGAATTCCACCTCTCTATCGGGTGGTAAGCCTGGAAGCTCATTTGGGAACACATCCTGGAACTCCCTAACAGTAGGCACATCTGACACCTTTAAGCTATCTTTCTTCGCTTCCACTGCATAACACATATATGCTTCACAGCCTTTTCTAATCAATCTTTTTGTTGCAGTAGTTGATATCACATTGGATAGAAAATCAGATCTCACACCCACAACCGTGATATCATCACCATTCTGAAGCTGTAAAGTGACTCTCTTTCTTCTGCAGTCAACGGTCGCTTAGTGGGCGGACAACCAGTCCATGCCCAAAATCAAATCAAACTTGCAAAAAGGCAATTCAATGAGATTTTCCAGGAATACATGTCCTTGGACACCAATAAGACACTGTCTATAAATCTTGTTTACTACCATACTATGCCCCAGAGAATTACTCACCAAGATGTCTTGGTCCAAGTAGACCTTTTTCATCCCTTTACCCCATGCTAGTTTTGCGCTAATATAAGAGTGTATGGAGCCAGGATCTATCAATGCATACATTGAATTAGATAACAGAATAAACTTACCCGCTATCACATCAGGAGCATCCTCCTCTTCTCAAGTTCTGACAGCATAAGTTTGTCCCCCTGACCGTCTTTGTCCTTGGAACGACTGGCCAACTGGTCTGGAGGCTGAAGGTTTAGGGGCAACTCCACTACCACGCCCTCATTGTGCAGAAGATCCAGTAACTAAAGCTGGTGAAGCAACCGAAGCAGTCTGTATCACAAGGCAATCTTTTTATTTGATGATCTCTGGACCCACATTTAAAACAGACTCCTGTTAGAAATCTGCACTCTCCAGGGTGTGTCCTGTCACAGTGCTCACACTGTACTGCTGACCCACTATCTCTGCCTTGGGGTGTACTGGATGTTGTAGTGGCAGTAGACTTGCCAGGAGAGGCACTACCCTGTCTTCTGCCTGCTGGTGGGTGGCCCTGAGGTGCCTGCTGACCCTTCTGCTTTTTACTCTGCCCTAACTTCCCATTGTTCTGTCCCTACTTCTCTTCTGCTGAAATCGGGACTACCTCTCTACTTGTTCAGCTTGAGTAGTCTCTAACTTGAGAGCTGCATCAATCATAGCCCGTAAATTAGGGTAATGTTGGGCCCTAATAATCTATCTCAGCTCTGTGTGTAATCCTCTCTCAAAATGCTGACATAGTCTTTCTTATATAGCTAGGCCTTCATCCAAATAAGCGCTCAAACTCTCGGTCATATTTTGCCACTGTACGATTCTCCTGTCTTAGTCTCCTGAAGGCATCCTGCATGGAAATCTTGTACTCAACCCCAATATACTTTTCTCAAACTGATCAATAAAGAATTCCCAATTCAACTGATCTGCAAATGTGTGTCGCCTGATTGAGTCCCACCATATGACAGCTGGACCCTGTAATAAAGCAATGATACCCTCAAATTTCTCCTCCAATGGACTGTGGGTAATCTCAAATAATCTCTTGATCTTAAATAACCATGCCTCTGCAGCTGCTGGCATCAAAGGGTCCTGACTGAAAAATCCTCAGCTCTTAATCTTTTCAACTGCTCTAAATGAGGCTTCCTTCTAGGTGGAGCAGGCGGCTGAACCTGAATCACTAGTGGTGGTGCCCGAGCCTGAGCAGCTTGGAGTCGCTGCTGGATATAGTCTGACATCAAATTGAGAAAATTTAGCTGAGGAGGAGGAGGTAGAGGACACGCTACTGGTAGAGGTGCCTGCTACTGTGGGACCTTCTGTTGCCCCATATTACTTGAGGCCTTACTCCTATTATCTCCAGCCTCACGGTTCGGCTCTCCAGACATCTTTTCACTATAAAATAAAAAGGAGCAAGAATACATTAATTCCCAAACAACTTCTCAAAATAACAATTGGCATGTATATAATTAGTTTAAATCAAACTTTGCACCCACTATGATCTTAAAACCGTCTAAACTTTGCTCTGATACCACAAAATGTAACACCCTTATTCCTCCTAATACTGTACCGGTGTACTGAAGACCGAAAAAATTATTTTTCCAACTAATTTCCTTACATCAATATCTTATCAACATTTGCTTAGTCATTTGCTAATACTTTGCTGATAACCTATAACTGTCCCATTTACTATGCATTTAATAAAATTTTTACAATATAACGGCTATACATAGTACTAGCCCCCTAAAACGCAGACAATTTCACACAGCCTCTCAGAGCACAACAAACAATAATATCAACATAATCATTTATTTCATTTCATGCACATCCAAAATATAGCTTTACTAAAGTAACTTCAGTTTAACATTACACATCCAAAGTAAAGTTTGTATACATATATACATGCCAAAATTTATACAACTAGAGCTCTTAGAAGAAGTCTTGTAAAGTGTATTCCTGCTCCTGCTCCTTCTTACCTGCGCGCAGTGAAAACTATACGCTGAGCACTCAACATGCTCAGTGGTGACTAATAATTGATACATTTCCTAAAATTATCGTTAAAATTCTTAGACAATACATTATACACAAACACTTATAAAATCATTTAATTTCTTTTTAAAATACTAATTTCAATTTCTCTATAATATTATTCATTTTACTTTAAAGCTTCTTTTATTTTACCATTTTAATCGCGTAATTACAAATTTGTTCATAAAAGCTTATTTTTGTTCTGTAAACTAATAATTGAAGCATTTTACATTTCTATACACTTAATTTGACATTTATATGTAAAATAAAATTTTAGTCCTTGTTAACAATAATATTCACATTCTGAACAATTTAACTATTATCTGACTATTTTATCTTTATTTAAGCAATTTTCACTTAATTTACTTACTTTTTACACCTTTGGGAAAAATTACTATTTTGCCCCTAAACTTTCTTTTTCTTTCATTTTGGTCTTTTCTCACTATTTATTCTTACTTTTCATTTTCTTTTCACTTCTTTATCATTTTATTACCATTATGCCCTTAGTACAGACCCGACAGAAAATCTCAGACCGGATACACGGAACATAGACCCCACGGGCCCCACTAAAAAAAATGATTCCCAAGGAACCATTCCCAAAATACTACACTTTTCACTTTCACTTTACACTAAACCTATGGAGATCAAAGATCCTACACATAGTAAAGCAAGTCGCCATAAATTGCACCGCGGTATAGGGTATTCCTATGGCTTGCCAACTATATCCAGAACTAGTTTTTACTGCCAGACTAATTCTAAGGGCACAGTAATAATTATTTTATTAATCTTTTTTTAATTCTCAAAAAATTCAACGGTTGACTTATTATTTATTTTTCATTGACTTTGAATTAATTCCATATTAATTCACTTTCTTTTTCATTTTTATGCAAATATTCACTAATAATTCAATATTTTTTATTATACATATTCACATTAAATTCTAAATAAAATCCTAATAATTTCAATAAATTCCAATATAATTTATTTATGCATTATTTATGATTTATTATCATTTTTCATTAAAATAATCAATTATTTCACTATAATTCACAACTTTCACAAATAAACACATATGTTACATAAGCTTAAAATTTCAAAATAAATTTCAATAATTCAATAAAAAATTATGGACACTACACATTACTTCTATAATTAATTTAGGCTATTATATATTATTTTCATGGAAAATTATTTTATTTTCCTTTAGAGAAAAATTCGGCCACGTAAAGGAATCCTTCCTAAAAATTTTCTTTCTTCCATTTTGACATTTAATTAGCCTCTTTTATGATTGAATTTTATTTCCCCTAAGCTAATTTCATCATTTAACAATTTTGATAATTTTTACCCTAATTACATAAAAGAAATAAATTCATAAAAATAGAAAATATAAGGATTAATTAGCCACTTATAATGTTCTCTTGAATTATGAAGCTTAAGCCTCCTTTTTCTTGCCTTTTCTCTTTGAAATACTTCCTCATTCTTTACCACCTATCAAGACCAGCCCATAAACTTTAGATTTCTTTATTTTCTTGTTCTCAAATGTCAAATCCAAACTCATAGTTATATTTTACACCTCAAAATCTATGGAAAAAAAATTAAAGGACCAAATTAAAACACTAAAATTCTAATGTTCCAACTTATCTCTCTTACTTTCTCCACTTGATTTTTCCACCTTCCTTAGCTCAAATCAAACAACAAAAACTATTTTGGTGATCTAGAGAGGTAGGACTACAATTCTCAAGTTGGAATTTATGGAGAATTTGGAGTGATTAAGAAGCAAATGAGAGGGAGAGAGAAAGAAGAGTTGGTTCGGCCAAAGAAGAGGAGGAGGCTGCTGTGATTTTTCTGGAGATTTCTTCAGATTTTTCACTCATTTATACTCCTCCTATGGGCCCAAAATTGGGCCAAACAATGGGCTTAGCCCATTTTTTTCTTAAGGCCTATTTACGCCTCTTTAAAGCCCAATAAATTTTTTCTCTCTTTAAGCCATTAAATCACTCCAAAAGTAATTTTATCACTCTTATCACATCAAAAATAGCTAGCACGTAAATTTTTGGCTCAATTGGAGTTCATTATCAGTCTGATTCAAATTTATTGGTCCGATTTGATAACTGCTGGTGTCACCAAAAATTTCATTCTCATCACTAAAATATTCTACATAAAATTTCATGTAGGCATGCAAAATATGGCAATTTTCAAAGTTTATTTACTATTTTTATTTATTTATGCAAAATCAAGTCACCTTCCCTACCAAGGAAATTGACTCGCTGCCTTTTCGTATTTTTGACCTTTGGAGGCCCATTTGACCTTAATTTTACTTTAAATTTCAACTCGAACTCACCATGACCCATACTTTTCTATGGTCTAATAAAATATTTTTGACTTTCGGGTGTCCGTTCGGGCCCGAAAAATACTATTTACCATCGAAAAGTACTGTTCATGGCTAACCCGGTGTTGAGGCCATTACAGTAATTATATAAGATGGCATTTCAAAATTCCATGGACAGATTTTAGTGAATGGTTTGCACACTAAATTAGATGTAATAAACACAATTTTAGAAGAAATGATCTTCTATAAACTTATTCATCTATAATTCTAGTTTTTTAAACATTAAAAATCATCTCATTATCATATCTACAACTCATGATATTTTAAAATTACAGAAGGTTGTTCCTGTAATAGTGAAATAGTTAATTCAGGTTTTCAAACTAAATTTAGACAAAATTAGAGACAAATTTAGGATTTGTTTTCTGCATATAAAATGTATATATGGAAGTTTGGATTCAATCCAAATTTGAATTACCATATTTTAAGTTCTAAAACTCAAGTTATAAGCAAAATACTCTTATTAACTCAAACTAACCTAGAGACAGATTTTTAAATTCACATATAAAAAGTTGTAGAATAAAATAAGTGTAGAATCATATATACATTCCTTCACAATAATTGTGCTCCTATATGTCTAGTTTATCCAAAATTTTATATCCTATCATTTTGACTCTTCTACCATGACTTATGCACAAAATACTAAAATATGTTCTTTGACAATAACTAACAATGTTTACAACATTCAAGCTAATTTTAAAGATAATTAGAGGCCGATTCATTAGTGCTTTCCTTATACAAAAGTGTTTCCCTATTTCTCTAGTTTAGAAAGAATCAAAACTCACTCAATTATGACTTAAATACAAGGATTTATGGTCAAAACATTGGGAACTAGTCAAAACTACCTACACACTCAAATAGTTTAATTGTACAAATTTTATGAGTTCCTTAACAACAGAATCAAGCCATGACTCCTTCTAATGAATTGTAGATAATTGAATCTATTTTACCTAGATTTTTGAATTACCTCAATCTAAGGTCTAAAACTCCAAATATAGAAAAAATAAGCAGCCTAGTACACAAGAACCACACCCAGTTTTTTCTCGACATTCAAAAACACAATTTTACCTATTTAAATCTCTCATTAACAATAAACAACTAATCAATTACCATTAAAATTAAGTAATCCAAGCATCAACAATGATATACACACACATGCATAAGAAGAACTGGGTAATAAAAATCCCAAACCTGATTTTGTAACTTCAAATCAATCATTTAATCCTTGAGCATTCTTCTACCTACAATTCCCTAGTTCTTAAACTTGCAAAATGATGAAGTTGAGAGAGAGTTTAACTTAAATAAAGAAGATGAAAATGACTTACAGTCTATCATCTCACGTGAAGAATATCTTCCAAAGCTTAGTAGGCAAAATTCTACTCACTCCTTGAATGTGATTATTGCTTAAAGAATTTACCCATTAAAATCCCATTTCATACATTAACCTTATATTTATCTTCTATTACAACACTTACCCCCAAACTAATTTAATCCTAAAAATTAACTCCAATTAATCATTATTTTAACATTAACCTCTAAATTTATATCCCCTTCTAATTTAGCCTTCAACTATTTTTTCCTTTTTAATTACACCCTTACATTTCTTTATTTACAAAAGCACCACATCTGATTTTTCTTATGTTACAATTGTACCCCAATTAACTTTTCTTATATTATAATTGACCCTTGAAATAAAATTTTATTTCAATTGCACACATAAATAAATAACTAATTTATCCTTCATTACAATAACTTATAATTTCATCTCAATTGACCACTTAGCTTTAATTTCTTTTCAATTGTGCATGACTATATAAATTTTTTTAATTAGCTCTCCACTCTTTTATCACTTAAGACCATCAATCCATTAGGTCTTAACTTATAATAATTTATCTAATTAAGCTTGATTAAATATTAATGATCATGATTATGCCCTTGAATTCTACTAGGGCTTATTTTGGATCCTTACAAATCTCTTCCCCTTAAGTAATTTCATCCTCGAAATTCATACCTGTATTATTTACTCAAATGAATCACTATCATTCTTATACTTCTGTGTCTAACACTATAAACTTTTATTACCTACTATCTCCACCAACTTCCTTAATGCTTACTTTAACTTAATCACTTCTCTTATAACTCTATCTCCCTATAAAAGCAATATGATCATACAATGACATCATTACTATGCTCACATATAGCCTGTCAGTTTTCTTTTTAGATGGGGCCTGTACATGTAATATGATGCTTGATGCTATGCTATATGTGAGCGATGCTTTTATGTATGCAATAAGATGCAAATGTATAATCTCATGTGCTATATATGTTTTTGTCCCATCCCCTGTGTAATGTTTCATCAATTACCTGTACTCGATAAGGAAACACTGACAGATATATATAGAGCATTTTAATGAATCCTCAAATTATTATCTCAAAAGCCTCAACTATAAATCTTCTCATCAATTAAGCATAACTCTAACTCATATTTCAAAACAATCACTATGTATTCTACTAGCACACCTATACCATAATCCCATACATTTTTCATAAGCATATATAATGTACTATTTGATCCGAAATTAAGATCCTAAAAAAAATACTATCATACATATAGTCCATTTCTGAAACTTCAATTATATGCATATATCGCCATATACAATTATTCATAAATCTTTATTATCATATTCTATCGAATCATCTCACTTCAGTACAACCATATCAAAACAAGGATATTTGCATTGGCCAACACTGTAGAACTTCCTATGACAATAACTCTAGACACTTATAGCCCAAAAACGGCTAAACCTAAGCTCTGATACCACAAACTGTGACATCCTAATTCTCTTATCCTAAAGATATCAATAATTCAACTATTTAATCATGCATCACTGTTCTGTCAAATAGAAAACTTACTATAAGGATTTTCTTATACAAAAGCTTAACTCAATACATATATAAAAACTTTAAGGTATAATTATTAACTATATAAGATTCTTTAACAACATAACAATTCTACATATATAAAACAACTGTACTTATACAAAATTTTCAACACAAGATAAAAATCTCGAAATACAAAAAGAAACCAAAAAGAAGACTATATACTTTTCAATCTTCACTGACTTATGTTGGCCAACGCATTGCAAATATCAACCCTGAGATGAACTTTTATCTTCGCAACCTACATGGATGAAACACTCGTGCTAAGCTATAAAGTTTAGTGGGAAACTTAAATCATGATAAACGACCACTCACAGTGATCGTCAACAAGCACACATCAAGACTCAATTATATCAATGATTTATTTTATGAAATGAATAAAATTCAACATTTATATCAACTTACGGAAATCATAAAGTTCAACGGTAAGAATTTGCATTGACGCTTCATTCACCATATATATAATTATGTAAGTTCCAACATCCTTTGGCCTTAAATTCAACTATTTATCATATAATTATTTTATTAATCAATGCTTAATCATAAAAGCATAGTTATCTATTATTAATTTCATAAACAATCTTCACAGATATTGAAGTTATCTTTCATTTATTCTTGTATGTCTTTGATATACACACATTAGAATTATATGGAAAATCAACACTTCCAATTACTATGAGATTATTATATTACTATAGACTTTCTTTATATTCCATAAGTTACTCATGTTATAACGTATTAGATGTATCATAAAAACAAGCCTATCAACCAATCATAACAATTGTATATCATCACCACAAATAACAAATACACATTAATGAATGTGCACATACAAACATTGTGAACACATATATATAATCATATAAAAATATTTCAAAAACAATAGGTGTTACTGTATAATTCTTATAATCTTTAATGTGAAATATGCTTATGCAATTATGATAATTATTGTGTCCATTCAATGTTATCATACCCTTTACCCTAATGAAAGTTTTTTAATATATCATACATTGTCATACATATAGAAAAAAGAACTTATGATCACAAAGGACACACACGTATATATCATCAATTTAATCAAAGCATTAGTATAATGCAAAATTCATTATATAACAAACTAGCATGTATTTTGGATACTAGCAGTATAGAAATACCCTCACATTTAAATTAGTATTCTTATTATCAATATCACATAATATGCTCTTAGAATTTATACATATAATCCATACAACAAAATCATTGTTCATCATACTTTTCCATACATTACAATTAACCATTAAATTGAAATTGACTGTAATGCATTTATACTTTAATTTAGTCTGCTTAAGTTCTAAAAGTGGATAACGAAAACAATGGAAACTGGAGGATATAAAAACAATAGATATCCGAAGATATCAAAACAAAAGACCTATACAGTCAACACAATGGTCCCTAAGGACAAATATAGGATCTAAACAGGTTGATACAATGGCCTCGAAGGACGAACAATGAACCCAAAAAAGGCCAATATAGAGATCCCGAAGGATAAATAATGAACCCAAAAGGGTTTAACAGAATATGGAATCCAAACGGAGTCAAACAAATAACTTGGACTGGTCAAGCAGATCCAAACGGGATCAGCTACAACCCAAACAGGATTGTTCAAATCAACGCTAACTTGTAAACCCAAACAGGGTTGCAATAACTTTTAATTTTAAATTAACCCAAACGGATCGAAACTATTCTGAAGTAGATGCAATATCCCTATAGGCACCTATCTATTTATAAATGAACTCTAATAGCAGGCAACACTTTATTTATATAAATTTCATTTATCATACAATAATATTTCATAATATATCAATTTCATATATGAATATTTATATAAAAATATATACTATCTTTTGATTATATATATGTATATATAAATATAATTTTAATACAACAAGCTATGTATATATGTTTGATCATACATGTATATACATAACATTTCAATCAATCATTTTACATGCTAATGTGTAACTTTCTATAAATATGTGATCATATGTACTGCTGGGTATTGCAATTCTATACTTTGCTCTTTTCTCATCATATAAATATTGATGTTCATACATATATATTCATGTATATATATGAGCAGGGTGTCATAGATATGTACACGTATAAATTTTCTATAAACATGTTATCTTAAGCATAATTAAGTATTATTATTTTATACTTGTAATCCTTATAAATCATGTAACTATTTCACATATGTATTATGATGATCATATGCGTACATACATGCTATTTTATCCCTTTTTGTGTGGTATTTTCACCATTATAATTATATGGAAACAACATGTATATATACCTTATTATTATTCATAAACATACATCTGTACCATCCATTATGTAACAATACTATACATCTTATATTTACAACACATCATCATTTATCAAGCTTAGATTGGTGTGTTGAGCATATATGATCAAATTATTATATTCAATAATGATAATTCAATTATACATATACCTTTTTCCCAAGGTTATCAATTAATCCTTATGAGCTCATATTTTATTCATATCTATACACACATATAGATACATGTACATATATATACATACATATATAGACATATAGATATACAATCTTAAATACACATGTGAATATGCAAATACGTGTAAGCACATAGCACTATAACTATATGTTATCTCATAATAACATAAGAGTATAAGCATACAGTCATAACTATACTATTTTCAAAAATTAATATTTATTATGATTGTTTAAGTACTAAATGTATATTTACAAGTTCTTTTAAATTCATAATTAGTTTTACGTTAAAGTATATACATTTCTCTATATACTTGTAACATATTGTAAACCAATTCTTCATTGTTAAATTAGTCTACATATCTTTGGTTTCTCTTTTAAAGCCTATTAAAATCATAAATATATCTAATTATATGCCTTTTTAAACAATATGTCAATTGAGTTCTTAAATAATTTATCAAAGTGATTTAAGTACTCTTTCAAGTAATTATATGAGATGGCATTTCAAAATTCCATGGATAGATTCTAGTGAGTAGATTGCACACTGAATTAGATGTAATAAACAATAATTTTAGAAGAAATGATCGTCTATAAACTTATTCCTCTATAATTCTAGTTTTTAAAACACTAAAAATCATCTCATTATCATAACTACAACTAATGATATTTAAAAATTACAGAAGGCTCTTCCAGTAATAGTGCAGCAGTTAATTCTGGTTTTCAAACTAAATTTAGACAAATTTAAAGACAGATTTAGGATTTGTTTTCTGCATATAAAATGTAGATATGGAAGTTTGGATTCAATCCGAATTCGAATTACCATATCTTAAGTTCTAAAGCTCAAGTTATAAGCAAAATACTCCTATTAACTCAAACTAACCAAAAGACTTATTTTTAATGTCACCTAGAAAAATTTGTAGAATAAAATGAGTGTAGAATCATATATACATTCCTTCACAATATTTGTGCTTCTATATGTTTAGTTTATCCATAATTTTATATCCTATCATTTTGACTCTTCTACCATAACTTATGCCCAAAATACTAA
Organism: Excoecaria agallocha; assembly: GCA_037975025.1. Classification (NCBI taxonomy): domain Eukaryota; kingdom Viridiplantae; phylum Streptophyta; class Magnoliopsida; order Malpighiales; family Euphorbiaceae; genus Excoecaria; species Excoecaria agallocha. Next base: position 23,744,316 of record CM075810.1, on the reverse strand, counting down.
AATATGTTCTTTGACAATAACTAACAATGTGTACGACATTCAAGCTAATTTTAAAGATAATTAGATGCCGATTAAGAAGTGACTTCCTTCTACATAAGTGTTTTCCTATCTCTCTAGTTTACGTAGAATAGAACCTCACTCAATTATGACTTAAATAAAAGGAGTTATGGTTAAAACATTAGGAACTGGTCAAAACTGCCTACACATTCAAATAGTTCACTTGTATGAATTATATGAGTTCCTTAACAATAGAATCAAGACACAACTCGTTCTAATGAATTGTAGATAATTGAATCTATTTTACCCAAATTTTTGAATCACCTCAATCTGAGATCTAAAACTTCAGATATAGACAAAACAAGCATATTGGTTCACAGGAACCACACCCAGTTTTTCCTCAACATTCAAAAACACAATTTTACCTATTTAAATCTCTCATTAACCCTAAACAAACTAATCAATTACCATTAAAATTAAGTAATCCAAGCATCAATAATGATATACATACACATGCACAAGAAGAACTAGGTAATAAAAATTCCAAACCTGATTTTGTAACTTCAAATCAATCCTTTATTCCTTGAGCATTCTTCTTCCTACAATTCCCTAATTCTTAAGCTTGCAAAATGATGAAGTTGAGAGAGAGTTTAACTTAAATAAAGAAGATGAAAATGACTTGCAGTCTATCATCTCACGTGAAGAATATCTTCCAAAGCTTAGTGGGCAAAATTCTACTCACTCTTTGCATGTGATTCTTGCTTAAAGAATTTACCCATTAATATCCCATTTCATACATTAACCTTATATTTATCTTATATTACAAAACTTACCCCCAAACTTATTTAATTCTCAAAATTAACCCTAATTAATCATTATTTTAATATTGGCCTCTAAATTTATATCCCCTTTTAATTTAGCCTTCAACTATTTTGTTTCTTTTTAATTATACCCTTACATTTCTTTATTTACAAAAGCACCACATCTAATTTTTCTTATGTTACAATTGTACCCCAATTAACTTTTCTTATATTATAATTGGCCCTTGAAATAAAATTTTATTTCAATTGCACACATAAATAAATAACTAATTTATCCTTCATTACAAAAACTTATAATTTCATCTCAATTGACCACTTAGCTTTAATTTCTTTTCAAATGTGCATGACTATATAAAATTTTTTAATTAGCTCTCTACTCCTCTATCACTTAAGATCATCAATCTATTGGGTCTTAACTTATAATAATTTATCTAATTAAGCTTGATTAAACATTAATGACTATGATTATGCCCTTGAATTCTACTAGGGCTTATTTTGGGTCCTTACACATAGTATGTCCCTGTTGGGATCATAGTTTTGACCCCGGTTAGATCCATAAATTTAATACCTTCGGGTATTTACATGTTTGATACCTTCAGATTCCACAGCACCCGTTATCCACACCCACAGAAATTTAAGCAGGCAGTTCACAAAATGAATGATATGCATACATACTGATGTTAAAGAATAAATATGTTTGTATTCTTTTATTATGATTAAATGATGCAATTATTACTTCCAATAATGTACTTATTGATTATTGGAGCGAATGCATTTTCTTTGGTATTAATGTTACATGCTTGGTGATAACCACTGTGAGTTGTTATCAACATATCGTTTTGTTTTCCACTAAGCTTTATAGCTTAGCACGGGTTTTTATCCATATAGGTTCGCAGTCTAGACCTTTTCTTCAGGGATAAAGACAACAACTTTAGAAGCCAACATCAGATTAGGAAAAATTATTTTGATGTATAAGGTTCATTTTTGTATCTTTTTTATTAGATCATGATGTATCTTGTATTAGAGTGATGAAAATCCCCACAAAAGGGGATGTTACTATCCTTAGAGGCGATAAGAAAAATTCTCCAGACCCCCGACCTAGAGGGCAAGATGATAAGATGGGAAATCAAACTTCAATCATAAGATGTGAGGTACAAACCCAGAACGGCCATAAAAATGCAAATGCTAGCAAATTTTATGGCTGAGTTTACTAACGAAGAGATGGACATCCAGCCCCAATGGCTAATATAGGAGATGATCATGGATGGAGCTTCGAATGACACCTAAGGAGGTATGGGAATAATAATAACAGGCCCCTTCGACATCGCCATAAGGTATGCAATTAGACTCAATTTTAACGCGTTTAATAATGTGGCAGAATATGAGGCATTTCTTCAAGGCCTAAGGTTGCTCCACACCATCCGATCGGAATCAATGACCATAAAAAGCGACTCTCAGCTCATGACCAGCCAAGTTTTGGGCACCTTTGAAGCAAGGGAGACTAATATAATTCAGTACCTGACGAAGGTTAAAGCCGCACTCAGAATGTTGGAAGAGTCTGGATCATAATGGCTTCTTTAGAAGGTATCGAAAGATCAAACAAAAGTGGCTAATCGACTTGCTAAAATGTCCACCTCCGACCAAGTCTCCTCCTCCTTAGATGAACCAGAGATGATGAAAATTGAGCAAGTGGATGACACATGGATGAGCCCAATCAAACCATTCTTACAAACAGGACAATTACCTGAAGACAAAGTTGAAGCTCGAAAGGTATCACGCAAATCCCTCAACTATTCTATAATTGACAACAATTTATAAAAAAAACCTTTCAGTCGTCCTTGGCTCAAGTGCATGACGAGTGAAAAAGGGGACTTTATCCTGAGAGAGATCCATAAAGGCATTTGTAGGGCACACGAGCCAGCAAAGCCATGGAAAGAAAGGTACTCCATATCGGATATTTCTGGCCAAGCATTTTCAAAGATGTCCAAGAGAAAGTGAGAAGATGCCAACAATGCCAGATTCATGAAAGGGTAATAAGACAACCAGCAGTAGATCAATAGTTGATCGTGATCACCTGGCAGTTTGATTAGTGAGGTTTAGACATTCTGGGGCTCTTTCCTTAAGAAAAAAGGCAGATAAAATTTCTCATTGTAGCCGTTGACCACTTCTTCAAATGGATTAAGGTAGAACCTCTAGCAATGATCAAAGTAAAAAGGATATGAAATTTTTCCTGAAAGGATATCATTTGCAGGTACGATTTACCTAAAATTTTTATTACAGATAATCGCAAGCAGTTTAACAGCTCCATCTTCAAAAACTTTTGCCAAGACCTGAACATCAGCCTCAGATTCACTTCAGTTGCTCACCCACAAAGCAATAGGATGACTGAAGTCTCTAATCGGACACTTAGAAGGGCTGAAAAAGTGATTAGGTGAAGCAAAGAGCAAATGGACTAAAGAACTGTAGAGTGACCTACGGTCTTACAGAACTTTTCCAAGGGCAGGCACTCACCAAATGTCATTCTCTTTTGTCTATAGCTTCAAGGCAATGATCCCAGTAGAAATTGGCATCCCTTCCTATCGAATGACATTTTATTCCGATCGGATCAACATCGAGGAAAGATGTCAAGATTTAGACCTGATAGAAGAAAAAAGAGAAGATGCCTACACCAAAATTGTTGCCTACAAGAAAAGGGTTGCTCGATATCGCAACATGAAGGTTAAGTTAAGAACTTTCAACATTGGTGACCTAGTACTCAGAAAATTAGACTTAAAGATAGGGAATGCAGGATTGAAAAGTTAATGCCTAATTGGAAAGGACTTTATGAAATCTCTAAGGTCTTAGGCTCGAGTACATACAAGCTTAGAAACCTAGTAGGCAGAACATCCCCAGAAGTTGGAATGTCGAGGTACTAAAGAAGTACCACATGTAATTTTGTACCAAAAATTGAATTTAATACATAGAGAAATTGCTTTCCATCTCCATAAAAGGTATGTTTGGTATGACTTATTCGCTAGGCTCGATGTTAATCTCAAGCCCAAAATGCAAAGGTCAGATTCCATTTATTTGCAGGTTAAATTCCAATCAAAGAAAATCCCGATCGATGCAATCAATTCTAAGCGATGAAAATCCTGATTGATGATCTAATTAATCCTCGAACGATGTGCATTCTAATCGAAGGAGCCATATTTATTCATTAATATATTTACTCCAATTTTTTAAGATAGATGATCTTATTAATTTTGATCGGTGAAAATCCCAATTGATGCAATTAATCTTGACTGATGAAAATCCTGATCGATGACCTACAATTGGTACAACTTATTTGCTAGGCTCGATGTTCATCCCGAGCCGAAAATGTAAAAGTTAAAGTTTATTTATTTAATGTTTGGTGCAACTTATCCACTAGGCTCGATGCTTATCCCGAACCAAAAATACGAAAATTAAAGTCTATTTATTTGCAGGTTGAGTTTATTCAAAGCAATTTATTTATTGCAGGTCGAATTGAATCAATAGTTTCTCCCGAGTTAAGTATTATGCAATGATTACGAATTGGAATTCAAGTTAAAATGCTAACTCGACGTATGAAATTGCCCTTAAAATTACAAGTGAATACGAGGCCTAAAGGTCATCCACTTCACTTAGTGTTCATATGTCCGACCGATCATACATTTCGATCATATCACACACCTAAGCTTCTAAGACTAATTCTTAGCTTATGCCAAATAAGCAACTAATTACATTTTTTTCCAATCAGCCACTGGTTTACGAGTTTTTCTTCTACGAATTCAGGAAGTATCTTTACTACTTAATTAGTTGATTCGATTATCATTGACACAATTAAATTAGAATATTTAAAGATATTGCTGAAAATAAAGGCATTCACTGGCTTGCATCACAAATATGTAGAAGACGCATCTTAAAAAGAAAGAGATTGCATTTTATTTATGAATTCTACAAAGTTACAATGGTTACAAACTTCTCAAAAAGAAAAAAGAGAAGAAAAAGAAGAAGAAGAAGAAGAAGAAGAAGAAGAAGAAGAAAAATTCTAATTTTCCATATCTATAATTTCTGCAGTAGATGGCTATCGTTGAACGCCATCAGTAGTTAAGCATGCCACTTCCCCTTTCGGTCAGTTTATTTTGCTTATCGAGCCTTCAGTTTTGGGCGCTCTGGGAAGTTTCCTTCTTCAAAGCATCCACCTCCAATCGAATAAAAGAAGCCTTTTTTTAGCAGCATTGACTTTGGCCTCCGCCTCCTCCTTTAATCGAATGGTGTTATCCAATTTGGCCTTCAGAAAGCTTCATATGCCGTGTAAGTGCAAGCCCCTCTTGATTAGCTAAAAAAAATTTTAGCAATAGAGGACAGATATGCTAAAATAAAAAGGGTAAGAAAACAAACTTTACCTCCAGGCTCTGTTGCTTGAACAGGGTGCACTCCCGATCGAGCAAGCTGGGATCTCCTATATCCTTGAAATCATATTCTCGAATAAGACCTTGGCAAATGAAGCTAGAGACTGTCTTATCCTTGATAGACCAAACATTATCGAAGTTCTCTCTCAGCACATCCTTCAGGAGCACAATTTACCTCTCAGGGGCTCTCCCTATTACTTTTTAGGTAGGTTCACACTGGATAGTCGCTTTGCCTTTAGCTGCAGTTCGGGCGTCTGATGCTCCCACCAGATTGGTCGTCCTTTTATGTGCTGCCTCCTTAGCCTGCCTTTGGATAGCCTCATCTAGCTCAGCCACCCTCTTCTGTGTGACCTCCCTCAAAAGCGATATGCTGAGGGAGCTGGTAGTAGGCAACATCTTTTCAGAGTTAAATTCATCCCTCAGCCGTAGTCATCTTAAAGGAATCAGACCCTCTGCATCAGATAGGGAAGCTGCAAGTCTACTAATTGTCAGCATCGGATAGGAGGCAGGAGCAGCAGCAACAACAACAGTAGATGAAGGACCTCCTATCATATCCTTTGAAGGTTGAAGTGACGAGGAAAGTACAAGCCTCCTCTTCTTCGTCTTCTTTTCCTTGGCAGCCCGCTCGGTAGCCTTCTTCTCCTTTGCTCGATCGACGAGCTACTTAGCTAAGTCACCTCCCTTGGCCATTTTTCTTTCAGTTGTAGCACCAACACAAGCTAAGATAAGTATATTTTGCAAACTATGTCATTTAAATGCATATGTAATGAATGATGGTTATGTTATGCTTCTCCTTCTTCCGATCCTAATGCTCAAGTTCTATTTCTTCGGTAGCATCATAGTTGGAGGATCCAAATAGCATCCCCAAAAGATAGTTGGAGTCATACGGCTCCCCTTTCCTCGCCACGGCATCCATCAATTTCTTGATGTTAGCCTCGTACAGGGACTACCCGGCAGCTTGGTCTTTCAAGCTTGCCGCTTTCTCCGATTAGGTAAGGCTGACTCTGAACCCATCGGCCATCCCCACTAAAAAATATCTCTCTTCGAATCCTTCTAGCAAAGATGGGACGGTGAATAACTTCCTCTTCGATCTGCTGGTAAAAAATTACTTTATCCCGTCACTTCGACCTTAAATGTAGAAGAAGTGGTTGAAAAGGTCCAGCGTCGGAGCCGCCCCCTCTATTTTACAGAGGATCTTGAAGCAGGCCACTGTCCTCCATCCATTCAAATTTAGTTGATTCGGGACGATTGCATAACCCCTCAGCACTGCTATCTCGAATGCACCGAATGGGAGCCTCATCCCTGCATCCAAACTCCAGAGGTGGCAGATGAACAATTCATTATTCTCGTGATCGAAAAATTGCTCTATCATCGCCATGGAGTTGGGGCAAGCCAGCATGAACACTTTTGCAGGGAAGCCATATCGAGAAAGAATCTCAACCACTTCTCTTGGACTCAATTTGAAAAAATGAGCAACTATCGGATGGTTCCTATATTCTTCAACAAAACTCCTATATATTGACTGACAGCTGTTGAAAGCCATTCTCAATAATCCCTAAGAAAGCTCTGGGGATCTACGCTGGAAATTTTTTGGCTAGGAGTTGGAATGAAGATGAATGCAGGAGTATTAAAGCAGATGAAAGAGATGAGAGATATGGAAAGTAGGAATTACTTACGTGGATAATCTTATGAGAACTCTGGAAAAATTGCTAGAATCTGAAAGGTGAAGGCTCAGAGGAAATTCTGGTAGAGTTTTGCTAAAAATTACTGGAATGTAAAGAAAAAATACCCAAAAGTTGCCTATTTATAAGCAAAAATCTCTTAATTTCACCAATCGTCTCGCCACAGGATGTTTGCCACGTGTCATTGAAGTCATCATTACGACGCGAAGAGCGAAAATGCTCGTGTACGATATTAATGAGAAGACATTTGTCTAAACAAACACATCTTTTCAGCTGAGCACTTTTTATTTTTAAAAATTCCACCAACAGTCACTCTCCGATCAGAACACCTAAGAGTAAAACTCACCCGATCGGATCCTTTTTGGGGGGACAAGTGATAACTATGAAAATATCACACTCCAAAGCCTAAGCAATCGGCCCATTCCACCTGACAGGGCCCAAAATTCATCAGCAAAAGAGCACCAAGCATGAGCCACAAGTCAAGAAAGAGGCCACTTAATGTCCAATCAATCTGATGGGACATCACATCTCAATCAATCCACTGACTCAAGGTAGACCCCATGCCCTCCAACTGCTCCTTGTCACTTTGCTGCTCACCTGCTCTGACAGCCAATTATCACATCCAAGGTACTCAAGTGCACCCCTCTTATCTCCTATAAATAACCCAATGCACAGTGGCTTCAGTTATTGAATCTCTGAGACTCTTTCTCTAAGAATTCTCCCTCCAGAAAACTACTAACTTAAGCTTCGAAGTGCTTATGCTTAGTCCGATCAGGCTTCCTTTCTTTGCAAGAACTCAGCATCTGATTGGAAATAACAGTCGACTCTCTCTCTTTTTAGATAAAGAATTCCACGTCTTACTGGTTACAAATTATAGTTTTGAGTTATTTTATTGTTATGAATCGAAAAATAGTTACCAGTAAAATAATTTGTGAGAAATTTGAGTGGCGAGGGATGAAATTAACCATCAATTTGAGAATAAGTTGCTCAAAAATGCTGAGAATATAGTAGAACTCAAGAAGAAAATTTTTGATGCAACTATGAAATGATCTCAACTTGCTTTATCTTATTTGACACAGTGAAGAGAATTAAGCCATTTGAAATGGCTAGCAAAGAAAATTTTGCACATCCTTAAACCAGTTAATTAGGCATGACATTTTCATTCAATTTATGGTCCAGTTGGTGGAAGTTACGATGTTCAATGGAATTCAATTTGTGATCCAACTATTCCATAAAAGAAAGGAAAGCATTATCTATGCATGCTTGAATGCTGGGCAAAGGCCAGAGGGTGGTGGTACATATATAATAGCACGAAAAATCCATGCTTTAAAACACTTTATAAGTGATACCAGGCACTAGCGCGAGCTTTGGATGGGATAGATTAGTTCCTCACTGTCTATCAATGGATTACAAACCAAATTTAAACCTCATAATAATGCTGTACAAGCACCAATATTGTAAATTAAAAGACCTTTTACAACTTACAATTACAACCAATCATCATTTTGGTTCTGCTGTCATCAGTTTGCAGTTAGTTCAGATAAAATGCTGCATAAGAATCAAGAGACTTGCTGGCATGCAGTTCAGCAAGCTTAAAGGCTTAAAGCTTCTCACTGCAGGTAAATACAAACTTGCAGGCACCCTTGGTACCCATAGATGCTTCAGTTGCATATTACACCCAATTCTTTTTCTGCCATGCATACTACATTCACAACTCGGTGCCTTGATCGTCAAATGAAGGATATCTGTCTTCCAGCAGATAGGTATGCTTAGAGGGAGGAAAGGCATTGTTGCTTTCCTTTCCATCCAATCCACTATTTGATTCCTGGTTCAAAAATTGAATGACATTTATCTGATAGATAAACTATAATTTATCACTTAACTGGAAAAGCATTTTTGCTTTTATGAAATATTGCAAGCCATCGACAGTAAATCAATGTAACACCAAACCCTTTCTCATTCCATGCCGGAGTTATTGTAGGGAACACAAGCCAATTACACAGCCAAAATAACCCATATAAATTAGAATAGAGAAACATAAATTTCCCACACGAAAACCTTGCATAAATTTCATAGTTGGTTTCAAGTATCAACCAGTTCGTATTCTATCCAACCTGTCAACACTTTTCCGTGCTCTTTCCAGTTGGTGGTCGATGCTTTTCCGGGATTTCTCATGGCAATCAACACTTCTCCGAGACCTTTCCATTTGATCAAAGGACATCCGTAACTTTTCCAACTTATCGGCATTGTTGGACTGACTTTTGAGCTTTTCGAGTTTGTCTGCATGATTGGACTGATTTTTCAGTTTCTCAGGCCTGTCAGTACTGTGCCTCGGTTTCTCTCGCCTGTCTGTACTTTTCCTTGAAACTTCAAATAATACATCAGTGCTCTTTCGGGATTGCTCGAACTGATCTGTACTCCGTCTTGAATTGTATCTTTGAGAGGGAGACTTTTCGACGGTTGATATGAACTTTTTTAGATGCCTGATATACTCTGGAAAGTGCTCTAAAATCACAGTGGTTGCCTCCTTTAAGCCAAAGTGGTTCATATTTTTTCTTTACATAGTTCCCAGAGTTGCTTACCATGGGAGCAATCAACAACTTCATCTGAAGTTCCCTACACATAATATAAGAGTATCAAAACATGTAACTTTGTACTAGAAACAACAGAACACCGGCAGAAAACCCCTTGCAACAAAGGAACTCATGAGTTTAAACCTCCCTTTGCCAACTTCCAATGTACCAAAGAAAAGCAGGAAATTTACTATATAAATGCAATACTGGTTCCCTATTGGCTAATGGCCCTGATACATCTTAATTTATTCAATGACAAACATAGATTTAACATTCAACATACATATAATCCTCCCAATGAACAAAAAAGATGCACCAATAAAAAAGCTCTCTCGTCCTAGAAAATGGAACTGTAAATCATGAGATAAAATGTTTGAAGATCTCAAGTCATTCTAATATGTAATGAAATAAATCAATTTCTTGACCAGCCACAAGAAAAAATATTTCAAATATTAAAGATCTGAGGCAAGACAAGATCTTCATTAATTGTAGCTGTTTCTTTCACAGCAGTGAACACAAAACAAATTCAGTGATGTCAGCATGCAGCATTATCCCTATAAATCCAAACAAGAGGCATTGTGGCTTTCCTTCCTTCAGAATATAACAACTATTAAATTAACTGTTACATCTCTATTCCATCTTTGCCTTCTCTCTCTCTCTCTCTCACTGGACAAACTGCCATTACAGCTGCCAATTCATAGCTTTCCTAAATTCACAAGAAATCATCCGGCTCTTCTTTCATTGAGAGCATGAATTTGGAAATTTATATCACAATAATTTAGATTTACTTTAATGGCTATACTCATTTGCTCAAATCTGCAATTATTTAAACCAGGGAAAATAATACACTATGAACATTATAGCCAGTATTTAAAAGATAAGATTCTCGGTTTAAAAAGAAGGTTCTTGTTTGGATTTCTAAAATCTGCAAGGATTAGACAGTTAGACCAGCACAGAGTCAACCATGTTAAAGGAAGTTGAAAGCAGTTGGAATACGACAAGACCCTACAAAATGCACAGAAATATGACTTACAAGCTTAATGGTGGAGAAATATTGTAAAAAAACAATTAAATGCTACAATGCACTGTCAGAACATTAACCTGCTTACTAGCTACATGATATTCCTTTATTTTTTATTTTTTTGGTTGGAATATTCCTATATTTCTTCAACATGCAACTTAAATTCCACTACAATGATTAAATAAAAAAAAAAAGGAAAAGGGTTAACAACAAATGAAAGAGAGATGAACATGGAAAAAGGAAAACCACGCAACTTGAATGCCAGTTGTATTGTGATGCAGGTTTAAATGTGTATGCAAATACAACACATGGGTTCATTCACTGCAGTAGCACACTTACATGAATGATTAGAACAGGACAATTAACAAGTGGAATTTTGTCGATATTCTGCAAGAAAAATAGACCAAATAACAAACTCATTAGTATAAAAGACATCTTTCTAACAAAATTTAGTCATCACCTAAGCAGAGAGATAGAACGTACTTATGAATATGTTACCTTATAAATGTCAAACCAGTATGAACGCTTGACAGGATACATGACTCTCAAACCTGAGAGTATGGGACTATGCAGAACAACAGCTCGCAACTGTGGTAATCGGGCAGCAAGATCTAAGGTGGGTCCACTTCCTACCGATTGTCCGTAGAGGATGATATCTTCCTGTTTAGTGCCATAACTTTCTTCAAGACACCTGTACGCGGCTTCAATATCTGCATATGTATTCTGTTCACTTGGCTGCAAAACAGGAACCGGGATTTTAGTTGAAATTTGTCTTTCCCTCCTATTATTGCCACACAATTCATAAACTTAACTGCATAACCTACACAGTGTATATGTACGCATGTAAGTATACCAAATAGGATGTCAAGGTTGAAATTCAAAGATAGTTCATAAACAAACGCTTCAAATGAGGTGTTCAGAACAGCATACCTTTCCAGATGATTGCCCATACCCAGAATAGTCATACCTACAGAATGTTGAAAATCATATGAGCAGACCAACAATGAAAATTTTTCTGATTACAGAGATGCATTAACAGAAACTATGTTAAAATATTACTGAAAGAATACAGCCTCTTCAGACATTCGAAAAACATATTCATGGACCATTAACACCAAATAATACTAGGGTGAAGGAACAGTGTATAAATTTCAGCAACAATATGGATGAAAAACAAGTACTAACTGAATTTGTTTCTCCTTTTTTGCTCTCTTCCCCAGATATTAGGCTAAGATCCTCGGCTCACAGGATTCATTTGAGCTATGGCCTATCCCCCAACGATCTTGGAGTAAATTAATCAAGCAACTATCAAAGGGACTAATAACCTTCGCACAATACAGGTACAATTATGCAAATATTCCAAGAATATGCATGCTCTCAATATCGGGGATAGTGATGAAAGATGAACCAGACCTCAATAACACAATTAGCTCATCCTTTGATCATGCTAATATCTTAAATGAACACAATGTTTCTACAACCTTGAACTAGATAACTAGTTCATAAATTAAAATTGTATGAAGTTGAGCTCTGATACTTAATATAACCATGCTATAAACACCAATAATCAACAAAGTATTCATTTCATCTAATTAAAAGTAATCCCAGCTAACATTCCACCACCACCCCCCCCCCCCCCCCGCAAAGCATTAACTAGGACCCAATTTCCTCTAAAAGCAATAACCCAAAACACAAGAAACCCAATCCACCACAATCAAATCATAAATTGGGAAAAAAAATAAAGGCGAGAACACCAGAAGAACAGCCCAAAAGTCACAGAAAGAAGAAGCTAAAAAACTTCAAGTAGAGGGATGAAAGCGGTAAAAGTAAAAAGTTATAGTACCCCATGAGATTAATCCTGAGGTGGATGCTCAATTCAATGAAAAGCTCATACATCTGCCCCAGATCGGCGGCATTCCCGTGAGAGTAAAGGAGAGTAGAAGTAGCCACGGGATGCCTTATATACATTGCCACCATCTCAGTACCTTTTCTGGTGGGCAATTTCAAAATTTCAACATTTTCACGGTGAGGGAAAGGGCTCAAAAGCAAAAGACCAGTAAGTTCATCTGTTATTAGCTTGTACGAAGGTGGGTTTGGTGGAAAGAAAGCAAATTTCGCCGCCATCGACGATGTTAATCCTCCCATCTCTTCGTAACTCAGTCCCTCTTCACTCTGTTTTTTGCTCTGTTTTTTCTTGAATGATAACTTTTTGTTTCGACAAAGAAAAAATATGAACTCTATTTAGATCGTAAACATTCCAATGCTTTCCACTTTTTACTATTTTCCAGAAGAATATAACTTTCTTTTGGGCAGAAAGAGAGAGAACAAGCTATTCCTTTACTATGTGTCTAATTCAATATTATTAAAATCGGATCGCCGGTTAAATCAGTTTAATCGTAAATCGAAAAGCTATCTGATTGGTTTAATTATTTAAATCGGATCGACAAAAACCGGATTAGACCGGAAAACCGGGAAAAATCCGATTTTTAGCTGATCTTCCAAAAACGTCACCGTTTAATTTAAAAAAACACAAAAGGCGTTTAGGGATCAGGGCTTTTCTCATTTTAACACTTCATCAGTTTGCCATTTTCCTTCACTTTCATCGGTGGCCACCGACTCCATCTGCCAAAGCCGCCACAACGCCGCCACCAATGGCATCTCCGGCCGCCGGCGCCCCCCGCTGCCTCCCTATTCCGGTGAGTCTCTAATCTAACTGATCTATTGAGTTTTTTTTTTTTCAAACAGCAAATGTTGCTCTGTTCTTTTTATTGTTTCTTTCTTTAGTTGTTACAGACAGGATTGGATTTGGAGAAGGCATTGTGATTAGTAATAGAGACAAAAACAAAAAACAAAAAAAAAACAAAACAAAACAAAATGTTGAGCTGTGCTTTACTGGATATGGGGAAAAAAGAAAAAGAAAAGAAAGAATTTGAGACTGTAGAGAAATCTAGTTTGTGATTTCTTCTTCTCTGATACGAACAAAACACCGAGAGAGAGAATGTAATTGAATGTTGCAGTGGGTGAACAATTAGGATTTGACAGATGGATTGCTGTTATTGGATTGCCATGCCTGTCTATAAATTTTTTAGTGTATATATATATAATCTGATGTATGCGGCACTGCTAAAAAAGCTCATACAATAAATTTTTATTTTTTTTGTTTGTGGCAGTTCATAACTGGAAATTAAATTTTTAATGCTTAAATTTCTGCATTTGAGTTATTGATGTTGAATATTTATAAAATTAGTTTCTTTAGTCATATATAATTTAGTTTCTTTTTAATTTTTATACAGGGTTATTTATAAAATTAAAATAATTAATAATATTTTAAAAATAGAAAAAAATTCTGTTAAATCCGATGAAATCAATCGAACCACGAATTTTTTATCTTGTCGGTTCTTTATTGGATCCGATTTTAATAATATTGGTCTAATTCGATTCATGAAAGAGCTTTTTACTTGGCCTTTTAACTTTAAGGGTCACTGTTGAAGGATTAGACTTAAAATTATTTAGTTTTTGTAGGGTCATTTTGATAAATAAAAATAAATTTTTAGTGGGTATTCGTAATTAAAAATCAAAGATGGGTTCTTTTGAAAAAAAAATAAAAATAAAAATTGGTACCTAACAACATATTGCACCATGTGGAAAAAGTTGATTATTATAGGGATTGAAGATTGATGAACCATTTGGATTAACAAATTTTCGGTTTCTATATTTTTGTTTTATATTTAACAACAAGAACTTTGTTTGACTCAATCAGTACCATTTGGCTTAAATTAACCTATCAATCATTCCTTTGATAATGTTTTTGTTATTTTATTTTATAGAATCAATAGTTGTTGGAGTTTTTTTTTTATTATTTTTTAAATGCATCTTGAAATCCCTAAACTTTATCGTTATTTATATTGAATTAATCAATTTTCATATATAATATTGGATTCTTGAATTTTTAATTCAGTCGTACATGAAATTTAATTTTATCAAATTTAGATGATAAAATAATAGTTTTTTTTTTTGTCAAGTAGTTCGGTTGATTTGATAAAATGACAAACGCTCATAACAAATATATCTTATTTAAATTTCATCCTATATCATCTCAAAAAAGAAAAAAGTTTCAATTTGTACGAAACTGAAAAATGTTTTGAAAATAATTTTATTGGGCATATATCAATTTGAGTATTTAAAAAAAATGTATACATAATATTTTAGTGGTTTGATCTTATTAAATATTCATATCATGATAATAATAATATATTATTTCTTTTATTTATTTTTTTTATGATAGGTGGATGTGGATTGAAAACCTTTTTATTTTCATAGGTTTAGATTTTATCGTATTAAAATAGATATAAATTTTAAATTTGTATATAATAATTCAGACAAAATAGTGATGTACCATTGATTTCCCACATATTATTTTAATAGTTACATATTAGGATAGTGAAATTTAAATTGATAAAAAAAAAAGAAAAAAGCTTAAATTATTTGTTAGTAAATAATATAAAGTTTTAAATTATTTGCAATTTGGCATGTAAAAGTTACGTGGGTGGTTTGAATTATAGTCTAAACTAGGAATACGAAATTCCAAAGGATTGACCCAACGTATGGATAAGTCACCTAAAAACATCAATTATTGACGTAATCTTCTCGATATGCTTAGGAAAAACGCATGGTCACTTGATGAATTTTTTATATTAAGTCTTTTGTACTTTCAAAAATTATTGTTAGATATTTATACTTTTTATATCACCGACATTAAATTTAATATAAATATTTTCAAAAAAAATTAATATAAATAAAATTAAAATACACAATCTATTAATTTTATATCAAATCAATTTAAAATAACAATAAAATTCATTAAAATATTAAAAAAAATATACTATTATTTCAGACATGTAAAAGACAGTGAGTTGATTTTTTCATCAATTGATTCAATTTTTTAATTTTAATTTGATCTCATGCCACTTAAATTGAACATAATATAAATGATAAAAAAATATAGAAATTCAATATAACTTTTAAAAATATAGAAATTTAATATATAAAATGTTAAAATTTAAGAATCTAAAACGTGTTTAAACCGTGGAATAATTTGCTTGTGTATAAGAAAAGTATGACTTTATTGAGTTTTAATGAGATATAATGTCTTACTAATAATAAATATTAATTTGGGAATGTGATTTTTCTTTTCTTATTTGTGTATTATAAAAAAATATAATTTCAATATTAATTGATTTAAATAATTTGATAAATATTTTTTAAATAAAATTTCGAATTCGATTAAAAAAAAAAAACAATTGGATTGTTGTTAGACTTAGCGGCCAGTGCGAAATTCCCAATCTTTGGATGTTTCCTCAACGCCTTTAAGGTTGGTGCTTTTCCAGTCTATGTTGTTGGAGTGGTGAAAAGGAAATTACTTTGATTTTTATTTGTAAGTAATATACTTTTATAATAAAGATCTAACATTCAACGATGTATTATAACGAAAAAGACGCTGAGTGAAATTCTCCCAATCTGTAATCCGTAAATCCCCACAAGACTAAAGAGAGATCTCTTAACCACCTTTTCAATTCAATCATACGAAAAGGGCAGAGATTTGATGCTGCACTCAGTTCTATATATATAGGCAAGGAAAGTCATAGTGAATTGCCTGAAAGTTTTTGTTTTTGTTTTTTTTTTCTTAAAGTTTAGATTTAATATATATGCATAGACTTAAATTTTATTTAATCATTTATTTGAATATTTAAACTTTACCCATAATATAATTAACATACGTATTTATTAGTTTTGATAATAATAGAAATAAATTTACATTATTTAAAAAAAAACTAAAATATGATATTTATATGAACAACATCAAAATAAAAAAATAATTATCTCATTTTATTTTCAATTTTTATCCAGCACACAATATGTGAAATATACAGCTATTCAAATTCCACTTGTTTCTAAGCCTAAAATTTATGATATGATATAAACACTAACATGAAATTTACATAAAAATGGAGTTTTTTAAAAATTTATTTGGACAAATGATATGTGTGTGAAAGAATTTAGGAAAATGGGATGGACATATTTAATTTCGCAATGATAGACTGCGGGAATAGGATGGCACGGTGAACGAAAATTACGAAAAAAGAAATAATATGAAATTTTATTCTGTTGGGTTCATTTTCTAATCTTGCAACCTGTTATTGTAGAAATAGGAGAATATCTATCATCCTATTATCGCAATGACAGGTTACGGCATTAGGAGAATATGCAGATCGAGCATGATAACCGCATTGAATAGAACATTTACACTGACTATATAAACCCCTCTTGTCCAAAAATGAAGCACAAAAATAATATTTTAAGAGATAGGATGTCGAAACAAAAATTATGAGATGAGGGTTTCAAATGAATGAAGTTTGCTAAAAAAAATGTCATAGAAATATTGAAATATTATTTTATAATATTTTTTTTTTATTATGGGCATTTTAGTAAGAAATTATTGTTTAATATTTATAATATTATTGAAGTAAATATTTTTTTGTTAATATTAATTATATTTATTTTATTTTTGCATATATTAATTCAAATATCAAACTATAGAACGAATATAATGCATATGAATAGAAGATTTTTGGAAAGGTATTTTTTCAAATTTAAATGTATTTATGTATTTCTTATTTCTTAATAGACACTTATTATAATTTTTTTAAAAAGAAATTAATTTGTCATAATATAATTAAAAAATAAGTAAGAATAATAAATAAAATGATGACCCATTAAACTCTAATTTTTGTTGAACAAACCCTATCAGCTTCTCATTATTGTATATACGTGAAAAATAATAAAAAATATAGTAGTTGAATATTCTAAAATTAATAATATTGTAATTTTAAATAAATATGTTAGTTTTAAAACGATATTATTTCAATTTTAATGTATTTATGTATTTGTTATTTCTTACTAGATATTTATTATAATTTTGTAAAAAATAAATTAATTTATCATAATATAATAAAATATCATATAATAAAGTGTAATTTAAGAAAAGAGAAATGTTATGAAATAATGAATTTGCAAAGAAAATTTAAAAAAAAAATAAACTGTGTTAGATAAATTGTTAATTTTTTATAATACCATAAATTGTTATATAATTTTTTTAAAAAAAATAATTATAATAGCATAAATTGTTATATAAATTAAGAAAGGATTTTATTATAGACATTTAAGTTTGAATAATAATGCAAATAATTAAATTTAAATCTTAGATTTTTTATAAAATTTTTGTATTTATTTCAATTACAGATAATTTAAAAATGTCAGCATATACAGACTTTTATTTGCACACAGGTGGACAAATAAGTTATGGAGTTGCAGACTTTCAATATGACATCTCAGATCCAAATGCAGTTACAAAGAGATTGAGGCTTAAAAATAAGCTAACTCTTTCTGAATTGAAACATAAAATTCATGTTAAGTTGGATTTAAGTGTAAATCATGTCATTTCAAGAATTATATACAAAAGTTCGCCATACAACCGAGGATCATTATGTTGGACGTCAGTGGATATGTCTGATGACGATGACGTAGACATGATTTATGAAAAATTAAGGGAATACAATGATTATAAGATAGTGAAATTATGTATTGAAGTGATCGAGATGGATACAGGAGGTTATATATCAACGTATGGAATGGCTGATCCGGTTAAAAATGAGAATTTGTGCAATGCAACAGTCGAGGCTACGCAACAATGCTTTGAAAATGATGCTGGCCCCAGTCAACCAACATAACCGGTTAGTGGCCATGATATTGATATTTTTTCTCAATTCAATTATTGTGAGTTTATTGGTGATGAAGTACGAAATGTGGATCAAAGTGAACAACGTTGATCGGTTAGCCACCAAGGAGTCATAGCTCTCCCAAAATTGCTCCCAATGTCAATCGAAAATCACCACATTGCATTGACGACGATGCCATGTTACTATGATACAGATGTTCAGTGCCATTGGCCTACATACAATAAAAAAAATTATTATCAATATATAATCATTTAGTCTAAATAATCATAAAATTAGTTAAAAATTCAATTGGCCTCACATACTGTTGCTCCATAGAACGCTCCTTCAGGGGTTATCTACCGTCTTGTTTTTAGTATGTACCACTGCATGTATTGTAATCTTATATGCAATGGAGCCATGAGGATAGGACCACTAATAACCCTTTGCAGTCGATTATTCCATTCGAAGATGAAATTAGAAAATTTCATATCCCAATTATGGTCCCGATTCCCTCTCAAATCAATTGAATGTAAGCTACCACCAATTAATGGTGGACCGGGTATGTGTTGATCCATGCCAAATTAACGAAGACAGTGATCTGGATGGTGCCACTCAATGATATTAAAACATATCAAAGGCACAATTGATCTCCAAATTTGTTGTTCTTTTGTATAATATAACGGCAAAAGATGTATAACATGCTCGTATGGTTCCCCATCAAACTAAAGAAACATAAATAATAAATAAAAATGATTTAATCAATTTAAATACACATTATTTATTATAATTACATTTTAAAAATATCATATTATTACCTGATCTGAACGCTAAGTGTCTAACTCGACTTGGAATCTATGCACATCTTTTCTATTATTATTGGTTAGATCAATAGGATATCACCACCTAAAATGAAATAATTCATTGCATCAACATAATATTAAATGGAATTTAAAAATATATATATATATATATATATATATATTCATTTTAAAATTAATTAATTTATTTAAATTATACAAGATATTAAATTTACCTATAATTATATGACATCCTCTGATCTAGCACAATTTCATGTCTAAATGGGGGACGAAATTGGGGCAATCTTTTCCATGTCCACATCTGTAACAATTGTTGATATTCATCAATCCTATGAGCATCTGGCCGTGTACCACGACAAAAATCCATATACAGCCATGCTAAACAAGCTGAGCCCCAACTATAATTGCCCACCTCATCTAAATTCTCTAACAGGGGAAGCCACATTAAATGTATAAAATTGTTAGATTGACATGAAAATAACAACCCACCAATGCAACGTAATAGGCATGCACGTACATAGCATTGAATTTGATAATCAGTAGCATTGGGTGAAAAAAAATCAAAAGTTATCGACAACCAAGTCATTTTAATATATCTTCCTTTCATAACATCATCTGGTGGGATTTGTCCGAAAAGCTAGCTATAAACAGCTCGCCAATCAAATACTAGATTGCCCGTCACCGGACGCCCTTCAATTGGTAAACAGTAGTATTTCAATATTTTGCAAAGTGATGGTGGTTTCATCAACTGTGAGGTGTGAGTGTAACGTCCCCGGATGGCCGCTTGCCGATATTGTCCGCTTTGGGCCTTAGCCTTCATGGTTTTATTTTTGGGTCTCTCCAAAAGGCCTCGACAAGGGAGATGTATCCACAGCCTTATAAGGACTACTTCGTTCTCCTCTCCAATCGATGTGGGATCCTTTGACTGAATCCACCTGTATGTGGGAGCCTTTAACTGACTCAATTTATTTCTCAAATCTTGACCTTGACCAAATTATTAAGTCACTAATTTACTTTAATATCATCCAAAAATACACATTACAACTAGGGCCACTATTGGGGCCTTATAGTGAGTCTCTGGTCTATACCTTTCCACAAGGGCAGTCATTAAATTCACATCTATCTGCATTACCCCAATTTGAGACACTCCGTAAAATCCAGTCATTCTCAAATACGGTATAATTCTTGGATCAATGTTCATATAATGAGACTCTACACTAGCTCTCCGAGCAAATAATACATTACGTGCTACCTGATATATATAAATTAAACGTCACAAACATATGTAAACTAATATGCAGTTAAATAATTAGTAAAACAAGAATATTACATGTAACACCCTTACCCTGTACTTAGCTATAACACTATGATTAATATTAATCAAGCATGCTTATCAACATTTCATCTGATAATCCACTAAACAAATATCCAAAAGTTAACTATTAGAAGCTTCACTTACAGGTGCAACTTACTAACATCAAATATTACATATACAAAGCATCTGTAGTAAATACAAAATTTCCAACATATTTAGAGTTTCCACAACTACAAATCATAAGGACAAAAAGAAGACTCTAATATCAATCTTCTAAGACTTGTGTTGGCCAACCTGCTGCAGAAAACAGACCTGGAAGAAAGTCCTGTTTTCCCAACCTACACGGATAAACAAAAATCCGTGCTAAGCTATAAAGCTTAGTGGGGAATACTATAAATGATAACGACTACTCACAGTGGTCGTCAACAAGCATACATTATAAACTATAAAGTATAACTTATACTCAACAATTAACCATTTAAGCATAATTGTCCTTTAATCTTGCGATTCATTCATTGATTATTTTACCACTGTTTATACTTAGTCATTCCTTCCACTTTTTCATATAAGATAGGAATATAAGCATATACATATTCACATATGAGCTATGATCAACATTCACATATAAGCTATGATCAACATTCACATATAAATATTCGCAAGTAAAACAAGGCATTAGTACTATGAAAGTTCATCATTTATCAATCAAGAAATATATTCGAATTACTTATTGTACCAATGCATACATAGAATTTCTAGCTTGCTTTTATATCCAATACCATTTTCATGTGAACTTTATCTCTTGTAAATCTATAAATGCTTTATGTGTATGCACAAGACAATATACATCATTTCTTAATCAAGAGCAAGAACGAGTAAATATAGGGAAAACATATAACTCAACTGTATTAATTTGAAAAGCAATCACCAACATGAATACCCATTCATAAACTCTTATATTCATTTGCTTTAGAGAACATACTATCTCTAATATAGTTCATAATTATATATTAGTGATGCACTAGTTCATTTATATAACTCTGTACGTACTGTTTCTATATGCGATAATCATGCATAAGTGTATATTGTAACATCTTTTAATACCATAATTTCCATTTGTGCTGTAAAGGAATTTCACATATAAATTAGATTCTGAAATCAATTTATGAATTGTTATGCTTTATAAAGCTTTAAATTAACATCAAACTATTCTTAACTTTGGTATAAGGCCTGCACTATTCTAAAGAGGTGGATAACGGGTTAAACGATGGTACCCGAAGGCACAAGCTGTTTAGTCACCCAAACGGGGCTGACTACAACCCAAACGGGGTTGAACGATGGTACCCGAAGGCACAAATTGGTTTAGCCACCCAAACGGGGTGACCACAACCCACACGGGGTTGAACGATGGTACCCGAAGGCACAAGTTTTGGTGTATCTATGGTACCCGAAGGTACGGGGCTTAACGATGGTACCCGAAGGCACAAGCTATTTAGTCACCCAAACGGGGCTGACTACAACCCAAACGGGGTTGAACGATGGTACCCGAAGGCACAAATTGTTTAGTCACCCAAACGGGGCTGACTACAATCCAAACGGGGTTGAACGATGGTACCCGAAGGCACAAGTTTTTCTGCAGCTGCATGGTACCCTTATAGGCATGCCTATCTATCCACTTCCTAGACTCAACGCAGGCAATAAAATCTATTTACTTTATCTTTCATTTATTCATTCATATTCTTATATGCACATGTATACTCTTGTATAACTATGAACAATGTACTCATACTCATGTTCATGTATAACTTTCTGTAAACCGGTGAACATTTCACTGTTGGGTAATGCTATTCTGTTCTTGTAATCATATTCACTTATGTGGCTAGTTCGTATGTCAAGATTATACTTATATAATGCCATTTGTACCCATACATGATCATGTAAAATATATATATACATCTTCTTTAGTACATATACATATATGCACTAATCATAAACAATTATACACTTTTCTCATATAATAATCACATGACAAGATACTCCTTCTGTGATGCATACACTTGTATACATAGTCTTGTATGACATTACCATTATATACTTTAATAAAATTTCTATAATGGTGTCTATAGCACTGTAGATCTGTATTTTAGCCTGCTATCATGTGACCACACATATGCTTAATCATATCATTTCAATTAAGTAAAGACGTATTCATACGTTTCACTTTACTCATTTTCTTTGAATCATTACTCTCAGACTTCTTTCAACAGTCAAACCCAATCATGTAAAATCATATTATATTTATAGACATATGTTTATATGTTCACATAATCCACAAATCACATTAAGCATCTCACATGTTCACAGTCATGCTAAAACATTTTCTATCTCATAGTACAAATTCATGCTCATACACTCATGTACATAATCATAGATGTACGTACCTGTGGGTACACTCGCATATAGTAGACTTACTCATATGAGCATATTTACCAAATATATATATATATGTATATATATATATATATATATATATCTTTATCATCATTAAAATCATGTGCTATACAGAATGTCAACATGTTTCCATATGGGCATATACACATGCCAAGGTCATACTATTGCAGTCCTTATTTCATAGCATAAATACATGTCAAAATGTGCACTTTCATGTCATAAGGTTACATGTGTATAATATATATATCAATTTGGCATGTGACAATCATGTACAAAACTATTTACATGTATAAGTTAGATATTTCATCATTAGTCTTTATTGATATACACAATTGAATGCATATGTATTCATATAAATCCTTCATGGATAGCCATATTACATGCTTTAACCAATTAACTTTACTGTCACATAAACAAATATCCCTCTCAATTTATTAAAGAAATCATATTATCAAGTGTAGCAACAATATGCACATAATAGTAAATTCTGTTTCTGTGAGCAGTTTAGGAAACTAGTCCGAATTCAACCCTAAATTCCATATACTTAGAGACCGATTTAAGTTTAGGTTTCTTCATATGAAATATAGGTATGGAAGTCTAGTTTCCAACGCAAAAAGAATCACTCAATTTGCTGTTCTGTAGCTCAACTTATGAGTAAAACAATCCAGATAGGTCAATCAGTCGTGAAGAAACGTTCTACTCGTGAAGAGGCTCACGAGTGAAGTAAAAGGGCAACATTTCACGACTCGTGAAGGGGCTCACGAGTAGAGAAAAAAGGCAGCATTTCACTACACGTGAAGGGGCTCACGAGTGGTGAAAAAGGGCAGAATTTCACGACACGTGAAGAGCTTCACGAGTCGGACAAAAGTTCACGACTCGTGAAGTGCTTCACGACTCGGCACTGACTCTCACAACTGATGAAATCCGTTCTTCCAAAATCAACCCGAAAAACCAGCAAAAACCGGAAAAAACGTAACTTCAATTTCTGTAAATTACATCGAAATTCAGCAACCAATTCCACATGCAATATGAACAACCTACATTCCCATACCTTAGCTGAAAATTCCTTTGTCTTAAACCCCTTGCAAGCCCTTTTCCTTGCTTCTTCCACCTTCTCTCTCTCCTTTACATCATTTCATACATACAACAACAATCATCCATCATCAATCAAATTAAGAAAGAGATGAAGATGAAGAGATAAACTAACAAGTTAGGATATTACCTTATAGTTATACTAATGATCTAGATTGAACAACATGCAACAATTCCTTTTCAACAAGACCTTGAGAATTCATCTATGGCTTTAAGAAATATGAAGAAGAAAATGAAGTTGCTGTAACTCTCTCTAAGATTTCGTTCACCACCATTTCAAAGAGTTTTCTTTCATTCCACTAGCAAAAGACTTTATATAATAGCTAGGAAAATTCCCTCTTTGATCCTTCAACAAAATGCATGTCCTTTAATCAACCCACATCTTTTTGCATGTTATAAATCAACCTAATCACTTATTCTTTCTCTTAAATTAACCTCTCAAATATTCATTTATTCACCTTTGACCTTTAAGATGCTGAATTTACAAATTAACCCTTAAACTAATACTTTGAACTTCAATTACACCCTTGAATGTTATTAAACCAACAATAATAATTTAATTATGACCTTATAAAATTCATACCATATATCTTACACATTTATCACAATTATCGAACTTAATAACACTTATATCCCAATTGATCCTTGAAATAAAATATTATTTCAATTACACACATAAATAAACAACTAGTTTATCCTTCAATATATAAGCTTATAATAATTCATCTAATTAAGCTTGATTAAACATTAATAATTGGGATTATGTCCTTGAATTCTACTAAGGCCTAATTTGAGTCCTTACAAATCTCTCCCCCTTAAGAAATTTCGTCCTCGAAATTTATACTTGTATCTTTTACTCATGTACAACACTATCATTGCTATACCTCTATGTCTATCACAACCATCTATGATCTAATACTTACTTTACCATCTTCTTTTCTCACTTTTCATTTGACCTTATCTCCAAATAAGGGCAACCGTATCATACTGTCATATCATTACTATGCTTAACGTATATCCTGTCAGTTTTCTTATCCAGTTGGGGCCTGTACATGTAATATGATGCTTGATGCTATGTTTATGTGTGTATAATGCTTTCGTGTATGCAATAGAATGCAAATACATTCTCTCGTATGCTGTATATGTTTTTGCCCCATCCCATGTATAATGTTTTGTCAACTGCCCATGCCTGTTAAGGATTCACTGACAGGTATACTTAGCGTCGTAATTAACCAAATTTCTCACAACATCACCACATAAGAAAGATTTTATTCACAACTTATACTGTTTCTCTAAAACCATATTAGCACACTTATACTATATTCTATTAACACACTTGTACTATAAGCCAAACACTAATCATATCAGCATTTCTTTAGTTCCTCCAATATAGAAACAGACATCTCAACATGAGTTACTTTCACAGGATCGGGGACAAATAAGTTCAATGCCCCAGAATTGCTAACTTTAATGATCTCTTTCCCAGTTTCTTTCAATTTATCCATCTTTAATCTATACAAAACAAAACCAAGATATCTGCATTAGGCCAACACACTAACACTTCCATATAACAATTACTCTAAACACTTATAGCCTAGGAACGGCTAAACCTTTGCTCTGATACCACTAATTGTAACACCCTTACCCTGTACTTAGCTATAACACTATGATTAATATTAATCAAGCATGCTTATCAACATTTCATCTGATAATCCACTAAACAAATATCCAAAAGTTAACTATTAGAAGCTTCACTTACAGGTGCAACTTACTAACATCAAATATTACATATACAAAGCATCTGTAGTAAATATAAAATTTCCAACATATTTAGAGTTTCCACAACTACAAATCATAAGGACAAAAAGAAGACTCTAATATCAATCTTCTAAGACTTGTGTTGGCCAACCTGCTGCAGAAAACAGACCTGGAAGAAAGTCCTGTTCTCCCAACCTACACGGATAAACAAAAATTCGTGCTAAGCTATAAAGCTTAGTGGGGAATACTATAAATGATAACGACTACTCACAGTGATCGTCAACAAGCATACATTATAAACTATAAAGTATAACTTATACTCAACAATTAACCATTTAAGCATAATTGTCCTTTAATCTTGCGATTCATTCATTGATTATTTTACCACTGTTTATACTTAGTCATTCCTTCCACTTTTTCATATAAGATAGGAATATAAGCATATACATATTCACATATGAGCTATGATCAACATTCACATATAAGCTATGATCAACATTCACATATAAATATTCGCAAGTAAAACAAGGCATTAGTACTATGAAAGTTCATCATTTATCAATCAAGAAATATATTCGAATTACTTATTGTACCAATGCATACATAGAATTTCTAGCTTGCTTTTATATCCAAAACCATTTTCATGTGAACTTTATCTCTTGTAAATCTATAAATGCTTTATGTGTATGCACAAGACAATATACATCATTTCTTAATCAAGAGCAAGAACGAGTAAATATAGGGAAAACATATAACTCAACTGTATTAATTTGAAAAGCAATCACCAACATGAATACCCATTCATAAACTCTTATATTCATTTGCTTTAGAGAACATACTATCTCTAATATAGTTCATAATTATATATTAGTGATGCACTAGTTCATTTATATAACTCTGTACGTACTGTTTCTATATGCGATAATCATGCATAAGTGTATATTGTAACATCTTTTAATACCATAATTTCCATTTGTGCTGTAAAGGAAATTGTACATTTTTAAGGTCAGAGGATGCCGAGATTTGAAGCAAATGATAGAATAAAAAGCAATGTCTTTTCTTAAACAGAGTCCTATATATTAAGTATAGAAAGAAAGGAGTCACACTCACCTTAACTCTCTTATCTCTAAAATGCAAGAAACAAGTTAAAACAAATGTCTCGCGTAATTTATCTGCATTTATCAGTGGTGTCTATTATTCTGCCTATCAAAATCAACCCATCCATGAAAATGAAGCCAATGTTCTACATATTAATATCACGTAATGAACTTAGGCCATATTTCATTCTTATATTGCACATCAAATAATAGAATAGAATAGAAATTTATACAAATATGTGTTTAAAAGGTTTTTTATCTAAAAAAATAATAGGGAGATAATATAATATATCATAAACTCATTATTTTACACACGTCGTATAAATTTACCATTAGTTTTGTATAATACAATAAACACTTATTATAAAATAGATCGTCTTCATTTTTGGCATTTTTTCATGTCATTAATTTTTTTTTTTTACTTTGAGTTCAGAAAATTAAAAATTAAAAATAAATGCAAGCCTATATTGTATCATATTGAGCAATTGCATTCCGTTTTATTCTATAATTATTATTTCAATTTATTAAATCTTAAAATTACTTTTGTTTGAGGTAACATAATCTCTCACCGATGAGCCTTTAGCACCGTGTCGTTCACTTGCCATTAAATTGGGCATTTAGAGTGCTAGTTTTCTGAACTATCGATCGCCACAGATTAATCCAATCTCACCGGATCGAAGCTACCATTGCTAGGAATATGTAGGCGACTATCACTCAATTAAAATCCAGTCTGTTTCGCCAGTAAATGAGTTTGAATTTTTTTTTTTTGGAGAGAGAAAGTGAGGAGAAGAGAGTAGATAAGGATGGACCGGGGAATAATATTCATAGTGTGCGCAAATATAGACCATTGTATCAAGAGTGGATATTGATCCTATGGTCCAGATTTATTCACACCATGAACATCACCACACCAAATTTTAAAATTTGAAGATTTAATTCGGGTAGTGTTACATACGTTATGCACTAATGTGCCCATAACAGCCGTTGAAACACACAAGCTAACGGATCATTCATGAACTTCGAATTACCTTATATTAAAGTACAAGTATTCAATTAAAAATTTGTTATAAAGAATTTTTTATTTATTTATTTTTTTATAAAGGGATCAAATGTAAAATATTCTAATAATTGAAGCATGTAAGAATGGATTTTGCCAAAAATAAATTGCAAGGCAGAGTTGTGGAAGTCTTTGTATTTCTCAACAGTCAACAGAGATTAGAAGCAACCCCAATAATTTTTGGGTGGCAGAGCTTGTTTGATGCTGGTCAGTACCAAGTAGTGCAATTTCACTTTGTCAATCATTTCGTATTGCTGTACCCCTCAGCAACAACAGTTGAGAAATACAAAAGGACAGGCACATGCTCGCTAATTCAGGTTCAATACACCCAGATAAGGCTGAATGGAAAATTTGGAGCATCTTGACCCATGCTTTTAAGGTCTCAATAATATGCTGAGGCTTAGATTCCATAGCACCTATCAGCTCTGAGAAGTTTTGCTTGTCAACTGCAGAAATATGAAGAGAATTCCACAAATCTAGAATGGAAACCAGAATCTAGCATATTGTTTACTATAAGGGTCATGAACAACAAACAAGAAAACCAACATAATCAAAAGGAATTGACCTCAGAATTTGTTTCTGCATAAAACTCATCACTTGTTCTCACAGCATTACAGAAATATTAGAACCTAAAATGCAAATTCAACTAAAAAACAATCTCACATCATATTTTGCTACCAAAAAGCTTATAGTGCAAAGATTCCCAGACTAAACCACAATCCCCAAGGTCCTCGGCAACCAACTTTGTTTCTATCTATCATCAAACTCAAATTTCTAATTTCAATGCCTGCAGTTATTGCTTTTAAAAACCAAAGCATCTTACCAGGAAGATGTTTCCATCTTCCAAATTCTGTGATACTGATGGCAATGATTATCCTTTGACGCTCAATTGATTGAAAGGATGAAAGCAAGCAGCTCCTACAGATTTATGAAAACATACAGAAGCTTGCATCTCCTACCCACTCGCTATGATAGTTATCTGGAAAATCAAACAAACTAGCAAGTATTTGAAGTAAAAATGGACAGGAGATTTTAGACTAAGCAGTAAAAAGACATCATGTTAATATGATTTGCTACTGTTACATAATAAATTCAATTGGCATAGAATACCTTGTCATCATCTGTTTGGAATATCCAACTAGAAGATTTCTATCTACAACTAGGAGCCCAACAGATAGAGATTGTTTTATCTAGACCATGTCTCAGTATGATCCCTAGTATGGCCATAAATGGACATGCTACAAAGATTCATAATTTTCAAAGACAACCCTAACATTGGAAAACATGACCAAGATCGCATGCCCAATAACACATAAAACAATAAAGAGGTAGCTGGTGGTAAGCACCATAATTCACATATAAGAAGTTAAGACATCAAGAAACTCTGAAATCGAATAAAGATCAAGCAGGACCAAGCATATAGTTCTTGTACTTTTCAACTTGGGAGATTACATAAGGAGAGCGATCTTCTTTGGCTGTTTTCAGAGGCAAATGTAGGTAGCCAATGAGAGCCACCCTCAATTTTTTTTACCCCAAAAAAGTCATTGTAATTTTATATTGATTTTAACTTAATTTCTAAATTGGTCCTTCAAATTTTTTACTTCTTATACTTTGTGCCCCTACAAAATTTTTTATTTTCTATGATATTTAAATTTTAGCCCCCTCTTTGGTAAATCTTGAATCCAACTCCAACCATCGTGATTTAAAGGCTTTGTGATCAAAACGAAGGCTATTTGACCAATTATATACTTTCACAACTAGGGATGCTCACGGGTCGGGATTTTGGGGACCCACCCGGAACGGGGCGAGGATTCTCCAATTTTTTCCCCCACGGGGATGGGGATTAAAAAATCCCCGAAGTGCATTTCGAGACGGGAGCGGGAAATGAGATATCCACCCCGCAGGGATCTCCGTCCCGGTGTGTTATTACTATCGTATCCTTAATTTTTTATTTATTTACCTTTGTGCCATTGACTATAAATATCTCCTAATAAACCCTAACTTCATTATCCTATATTTCTTCTCCTCTCACAGCCGCTCCTCTGCTCTCTCCCTCTCCTCCGATCTTCCCCTGCTTAAACACTGCTTTGATCCGGTAGGTCGTCATAACCTCTTCTTCTCAAAGATCAGTGTGTTCATCTCTCTGTTAATTTGCGGTGCTATAATATTTAGTTGATGGTTTAATTTGTGATTTGATTTTGTTTATATAACGATATATATATGGAGATTTGAGCTTTGTTCCGCCTTTGGTTTATGCAATGATGGGAAATTCCAGAGATTTAGTAGTAGGGAAAGTGGCTGTTGCTTCTCTCTTAACAGCTTCTATGTTAGGAAATGAGGTTAATGCTAATCAGAACCCCAAACATTATCTTCATCTTGCTTTCACTGCAACATTTTTCGCTGGAGTTTTCCAAGCTTCATTGGGTTTACTAAGGTAATTTCCAATCCAAGACTGAGATCGCGGGTTTGACTCTCTGAAAAAAAGAACACGTTAAGTTAAAAAGCCATAATATTTTAACTACATCCTACTGCCTTTTTGAAGCCTTTATTCTGCACAGATGCTTTATTACTTGTGTGTTCTATCTATATTCCCCTGCATTTAGTTGTTTTTCTGTAGCGTGCATTTTATGTGCCTATATTTACCATACCATACTTGGATCATTAGTGAATTAATAATTGGATTGGATTCCCCCAGAAATTATCTATGCTGGACAACTTGTATTATTCCTTTCTTTTTTTTTTGGTAAATTCAATCCTAGTGTCACCTTGAGGCCATGGGTACACTTGTGGTTTATATTTACCTTTTCTTTTTATGGAGTCCTTGCTTGCATAATTTTCTATGTGGTTATTAGGTTTCTATTCGATTGTTTGTTGAATAATTATGGCTATACTATTATGAGCATTTATGTTCCCCACTGTTTTCTGCTGATTAAACATTATTATCCATAGTCTAAACAATTTATTCTCTCAAAATAGGTTTCTTAGTATCTCCGAAGTAAAAACTGGGATACAAGAGTTGCTGCTGCTCATGCGATTGGAGCTATTGCTGAGAATGTTAAGCACACAACTTTGACTGAATTATTTTCTTGCATTGAGACAAAGATGTCTGAGGCTAGGATTTCAGGTGCTGCTGAAGATTTGGCTGCTTGGCCTGATTTTCATTCTAAAATCGTATCAAGCGATTCATTTAGAAGGTTGTTGATGAATAGTACATGTTGTGTTGTATTTATTTTTTTTATGGAATCAATTTCTTTAGGTACATATTAATAAGACCATCACATGTGCTTTTCATGTAAATGATTGATATCTATTTTTATCAATGCATATTTAGTTGCATTTTATCATTTATTTGTGTTGATTTGATGTACTCATTTTTTCTTTTTTCATCACTTCTTAAACAGTTTTGATATGAACAAAGTATTGGAGTTTGGAGCTTTATTGGCCTATGGGGGACAGGTAGTACTAGTTTTCCTATTACATATAAATTCCATTACTTCTTGCAATAAACTGTATGCTGGATCTAATTTAATCCATTTTACCCTCTATTTTCTGGATTTGCTTGCTTCTTTTAGGGTTGATTTTTTTCCTGTTTATTTTTTTATTTATTTTTCATGGCAAATATGTGAGTGAGAAGCTGATGCAGCATAGAATAAATGGCAAATGGCTTGCTTACTAGAAACCAAAGCATCTTAATTTAATGCATAGCTTATGTCAATTAGTTTATGATTAATTATAAATAGTAATTTACTTTCAATCTGTATATGAATATATAATTATATAATTAATATTTTTATATTTGATTAATTAGTATTTCAGGTTGATATTTTGTCGGAAATCGGAATGGAAGTGGTTCAACTGAAATTTTTGGTTATTTGTATTATTGTAACTTTATTAAGTTTTGATTTATTGTAATTTTATTAAGTTTTGGTTATTTGTATTTAATTTTAAATTTATTAATGGTTAAAATTTATATTAATTTAAATTGTGATTGTTTTTAAATTTTTTAATTATTAAATATTATATTTTAATTTTAATTATTTGTAAAATATTATATTTTAAAATAAAAAACAAAAATTTCATGGGGGTTGGGGATCCCTGTGGGGGACGGGGACGGAGGAAATTCCCTCCCCGATATTGGGGGCAGGGGCAGGGATTCCCCGCCACTGGCGGGGCAATGAATGGGGGTGCAATCCCCGGCCCCGCCCTGTCCCGTGATCACCCCTATCCACAACCAGTCATATGACATGTGCCTACAAATTGCTTAATTGATGCTTCCACATTATCTTGTGCACCAATAGAAACCTCATATATTATCAGACTAACCACCAAATAGACTAAAATATGAGAAGAAAAGAGAAAAACAGGAAAAATGAAAAAAGAAAAGAGAAAGAAAAAAGCCATGCAATTTCTGCCTTTTTTAATGATGTTACAAAGGGATAAAGTACACCTAAACTTAAGAACTCCCAATCAGTGACAAAAACTCTTACTTGGTGTTGCCGATATGCCTTAAAAGAGATGAAGAGGAAAAGGTTCAGTGCAGAGAGTGGCAGCAACTTGATAAAACATAAGTTATTCTTGAATTAGCAGCTATGACAAATATTGAACTTAAACCAGCACTACTAGCACTGCCTCCACATAAGTCAATGCATGGAAAATCAATTATTAGTCTCCCTTGCAGACCTTCAAAGCAGGTATAGAGAACAAAAACATCAAGATAGGTACTTTTGAGAACAAAAAAATAACACTAACGAAAGGAAAGTTGTAGCAAACAGACAAAAAGAAATTCAAGATAAGTTATGCATAAAGGAATACAAGTAGAAATTATATTCTTTTTTCTAACAAAGTTTCAAGTGCATCTAACTGCTTATTCTTTTGTGCAAAAGAATAAGGAAGGGCCATCTTGACTAAAATCTCTCTCTTTCAGAATGTTGAGAAGGAGCACTAAAAATTCAAGCAGAATGATGAATAATCTCATGACCTTCTTATTTGCTATTTAGGACAATGGACCACTTCAGTTGGCATAATGGGTGAACATTGACCCCATGCATCTTGTATGTAAAATGCGGAAGTTACCACATTGTCTATGCAACTATCAAATGTTTCATCTGTTGTTCACCAATAGCTAATATAATGCATTTAACAAATAACTTCGATTAATTACGAGAAAAAGACAATGCCTGCATTACATATTACACAATAAGGCTAGGCCGCATAAAGGAAAAAAGAAGTAAAAAGCTTCCAGGAGCAAAATGTTAAGTCTCTATTTCTAATCACCAATCGCACAACACAAAATCTCAAGGAGAAGAAATGAATTAGCCAAATGAAGGCTGTACTGTATTGTATAAAATCTGTAAAGAAAAGGAAATACAAGCTTAAGGAGGAATTCGAGAGCCTCACCTCTCTCCCAAACAAATATTCTCAGCTCAAAAACAATCATGCCCTTTTTCCCACACTTCACCCCTTATAAGAAACAGAAAACACAATCCCAATACTAACTAACTACCAACAGCAATGGAATTTCCTATTTGTCCCTCGTAATATTTTTGCCCCTACTCCTCACATAAGTCTTCACAATAGGAGGCCTAACATTACTTGCCGCTCAAAGATCAACCTTGTCCGCAAGGTTGAAGGCTGGAAACTGGGAAGAGATGGTGTCAAACAGTTCCCAAGAGTCCTCAAAGGAAGGTAAGTCCCTCCAGCGAATGAGCACTTCCATTTTGTTGGGACCAGCAGTAGGGGAAGGTCGAAGATCACGCACCTCTTGCGGTTCAACTAGCATCTCCATGTCCGAAATGAGGGCATGAGGAATGGTGGGCTGACAAGGATGTGCACCAAGGGCTCTTTTAAGTTGTGACACATGAAAGACATTATGTATGTGAGTGAAATGAGGGAGAGTGAGAGCATACGCGACCTTCCCAATGCGTTTCTCAATGGGGAAAAACCTATAAAATTGAGGGGCCAGCTTCTCATTGGAGCGGGTGGCAAGGGAGGATTGCCGGTAAGGTTGCAATTTGAGGTAAACCTATTCCCCAACTTCAAATTCAACCTTCCTATGCTTGCTATCAGCATGGAAACTCATTTGTTGTTGGGCCCGCTGTATCTAGTGCTTCAATTCAGTGAGGATGGCATCACGATTGGTCAGATACTGATCAACCTCCTGATTAGTAGTGGAGCCCAACTCATGCCGTTTTAAGGGAGAAGGAGGTCGCCCATACAGTGCTTGGAATGGTGTGAGGCCAGTGGAGGAATGGGTGGCGGTATTATAATGGTACTCAGCCCATGCCAGCCAAGAAGACCATTGAGATGGGTGGTTCATGGTGAAGCATCGCAAATACGTCTCTAATCCTTTGTTTACCATTTCTGTCTGCCCGTCGGTTTGGGGGTGGTAAGCTGTGCTTCATTTCAATTCAAACCCTTGGAGGCGGAATAATTTACGCCAAAAATAACTCATGAAGATCCTGTCCCAATCATAAATTATACTCTTCAAAATACCATGAAGGAGGATGACTTCTTGTAGGAAAATTCGGGCAATAACAGGGGTTGTGAATGGGTGCTTTAAGGCAATGAAGTGAGTGTATTTGGTGAGGCGGTCTACGACCACAAGAATTGCATCATACCCCCGGGATTTTGGTAGTCGCTCAATAAAATCCATAGTTAGATCTTCCCATACCTTGTCGGGCGGGGGTAGGCGTTGCAAGAGTCCAGCAAGGGCCATAGATTCATGTTTGCTGCGTTGATGAATGTCACAAGCAGTCACAAAATCTTGCACTTACTTCTTTATACCCTTCCAGTAAAACTCTATAGCTAGGCGCTGATAGGTTTGCCGCATACAGGCATGCCCTCCTATGGGCTGCCATGAAATTCCTGGAATAACAAGGGAATGTAAGGGGAGTCAATTGATAAGGCTAGCCTCCCTTTATACCGAAGGAGGTCCTCCACAAGCTGGAAGTTAGGATGGGCAGCTGGTTGGTGGCGAATGGCCTAGAGAATATTGGATAGGAAAGGATCAGCAGCTTGCTGAGTTGGAATATCTTGAAAATCCAGTAGAATAGGGGCTGTAAGGGAGGCTAGGGTAGGTGTATTTGGGACACGGGAAAGGGCATCAGCAGCTGAATTTGTGGATCCAGGTTAGTATTCAATCTCAAAATTGTACCCCATTAATTCCGGAGCCATTTTGCATAATCCCCCTCAATTATCCGCTGCTCTAACAGAAATTTCAGACTTTTTTTATCAGTGCGCACTATGAACCGATGACCCAACATGTAAGGACGCCACTTCTTGATTGCCAAGACAATAGCCATCAGCTCCCGCTCATAGATTGAACAGGCTTGTGTTGTAGGGCTCAACTTCTGACTGTAAAAAGCTAGTGGTCGACCCTATTGCATGAGCACCGCGCCTGATCCAAAATAGGAGGCATCAGCTTCGATGGTGAAAGGCAAGGAAAAATTAGGAAGAGCCAAAATCGGGAGGGTAGTCATGGCTGCCTTGAGCTACTGGAATGTCGTGTGGGAAGTAGCATCCCGGTTAAATGCATCCTTGCGGAGTTGTTGTGTGAGCAGCCAAGCAATCCTGCTGTACTTTTTGACAAACCGCCTGTAATAGTCCGTAAGGCCCATGAAACCCCTAAGAGACCACAAAGTAGTGGGAGTTGGCCAATCCACCATAGCTTGGATTTTCATTGGGTCAGCTACCACTCCAAATGAATCTATAATGTGCCCCAGGTATTCTACTTTTGGTTGAAAGAATACACACTTCTTTTTGTTGGCAAAGAGTTGGTGGAGATGTAAGGCTGCAAAGACTTGCCTCAAATGGTCTTGGTGCTCTTCCAAACTCTTACTGTACACAAATATATCATAAAACAAAAAACTAAGACAAATTTGCGGAGGTAGGGTTGGAATACCTCATTCATCAGTAATTGGAATGTAGATGGGGCGTTGGTCAACCCGAACGGCATCACCCTGAATTCATAATGCCCCTGATGAGTCCTGAATGCTGTCTTAGGAATGTCCTCTAAGTGGATATGGATCTGAAAATACCCAATCTTGAGGTCAATTTTAGAGGAGATGACAGCCTCATGTAGCTCATCCAAAAGTTCCTCAATAACCGGAATGGAAAACTTGTCAGGGACAGTCTCCCTGTTCAAAGCTCGGTAGTCGACACAGAACCTCCAACTCCGATCTTTCCTTTTGACCAGCAAAACTGGACTGGAGAAAGGGTTGTTGCTAGGCTGAATTACTCCTGTTGCCAGCATTTCAGCCACTAATTTTTCTATTTTTGCTTTCTGGAAGTGGGAATATCTGTAAGGGCGGACCAAAATGGGTGTAGTTCCTAGCTTCAAAATGATATCATGGTCGTGTGATCGTGCCGGAGGGAGTCCTATAGGGAGGTCAAACACATCCTGGAATTCGGTTAGCAAAGGGGCAGATAGGGGATGGTCAGCTTCCTCCGTGAGCGCGTTCAAGTCCATGGAATTCAGCTCCAGAGTTTTACCCTCCAGCAATATACAATGGCCTGCCCTCTTGACCGTCTTTTCCATTACGTGCAAAGACACCTGTGATCTACACAATTCAAGGTCCCCTATAAGTTGTACCTTCTGCTGTCCCACGATAAACTCCATGGTCATCTTAGCCCAATTCATATAAGATGCCCCAATAGATAGCAGCCACTGGTAGCCAAGGATTACATCTGTATTACCTAACTGAAGAGGAAAGAAATCAGCAATTACCTCTACTCCTGGAAGGTGAAGGAAAACTTGTCTGCACAGCCCCATTGAGTTGATCTGCCTCCCAATGCCCAAGGTGACCCCGAATTGCTTGGTACCGGCAAATGAAGTCTAGAAACTAAACTAGAGGAAAGGAAGTTATGGGATACACCCGAATCAATGAAGACAGCAACGGTATGTCCCTTGATCGTCCCTCGTAGTTTCAGGGTATGGGGAGCTATTATGCCAACCAAGGAAGAAAGGGATAACTCCAAGTGATCCAAGTCATCGATATCAATAGCCTCTTCTGCCCCCATGTCTATTGTCTCGCCCTCCTCAACGGATTCAGATTCTTCCACCCATAAAATCTGCAATTCCTTGTTGGGACAGCGGTGACCCGGATTGTACTTCCCATCACAGCGAAAACAGAGACCCTTTTCCAATTTGGCCTTCATCTCTGTCTACGTGAGCCGCCGGAATTTTTGCGAAGGTTGAGATGTGGGGCCGGTCACAGCCATAGAATAAAAAGATGTTGGCGATAATGCCTTGGGAGACGTAAGGTTGGACTTAGATGAAAAACTAGGAATTAGATTTCTGGTGGCCAAAGGCATACCTGAAAATGGTCGGGCTCGGTTGTTGGATCCGTTGTTGTTGGACAATACCCGCGATCTGGCAGCCTCATTTTTGTCTTCTATCATTTGGGCCACCTTCATTATGCGGCCCAACCCCTGGGGCTCCCAGAGTCTCAGCTCAGATTTAATCTCCTCTTGCAGCCCATTGATGAAGGTATTTTCCATCACAACATCTGAGAGATCGGGGAAAAAAGCAGACAACAACTCAAAGTGTTTCCTATATTCGCCCACCGTCGCTGTCTGCCGGAGGGAGAAAAGCTACTCCATCAAATTTCCGACCTGGTTACTACGGAATCGTTCCAGCAAGAGTTTCTTGAATTCACCCCACCCATGGAAGCTCTGTCGGCTGCTTTCATAGTAGTACCATGCCAAAGCTTCCCCTTCTAGGCAAACTACAGCTGACCGGAGTCTATCATCCGGAGAGAGAACATTGAGGTCGAAATAACGTTCAACCCTCAAAATCCATCCATCCGGATTCTCTCCATTGAACACAGGGAGTTCCGGCTTTCTTGGCATCCCTTCCGATTTGGGCCAAACAGTCACCGGGTTGGAGTTTTCTTCCATCTCCACTTTCCCCACCTGCTCCCTCTGGTTTTCTCCAACGCTGCGATTGGCTGAATCCAGTTGTGTGATCTCTTAAATCGTATCTCGTGTAAACTGGGACTTGTCCGTTTGAGTCATGTTGAGTTTGAGTAGAATGGATTTGACCCCTCCTTTGATCATTGACAATCGCTCCATTGATTGGTTAAGGGTGTCCATATCCAAGCGTTCCAGATGATCTAAGCGTGCTAACACCTGCTGTAGATAGGCTTCTAAGGCTTCGACCTTGTTCTCCATCTGCTGATAACGAGTTTTCATGCAAGGATCGGTGCTCTGATACCAATGTTAAGTCCCTGTTTCTAATCACCAATCACACAACACAAAATCTCAAGGAGAAGAAATGAATTAGCCAAATGAAGGCTGTACTGTATTGTATAAAATCTGTAAAGAAAAGGAAATACAAGCTTAGGGAGGAATTCAAAGCCTCACCTCTCTCCCAAATAAATATTCTCAGCTCAAAAACAATCATGCCCTTTTTCCCACACTTTTCACCCCTTATAAGAAACAGAAAACACAAATCCCAATACTAACTACCAACAGCAATGGAATTTCCTATTTGTCCCTCCTAATATTTTTGCCCCTGCTCCTCACATAAGTCTTCACAATAGGGGGCCTAACTATACTTCCCAATATCATAATTGGTAAATATTAATCCCGTATCTAATAACTTGGAGTGCAAAATGGCTTCTTAACAGTTGAACTACTTATTTAAGCTTTCAAGTAATATTTGCCATGAATGGATATATTATAGAAAATTTAGAAATCCCAAGTCCGATGGCGGTGCCCTACCCGGCTCACAATCGAATAAAAAAGAAAGTAATTTACTAACAAAGTCCTCACCTAATAAAAAAAGGAACAACTCTAACTCTGCCTTCCAAGACGCTTTCTCAGCTTCTTGTACTTGTGCTTGTTCATCTTCTTCTTCCGCTTCTTTTTCACGCTATCAGCCCTCATCCCAGAATCCTCCTCGTTCGGCAAATCTGCGATCGACCCAGTCCATAAAACCGGGTAGGAACATAACCCAAATGGATGGATCGAAGAAAACAGTAAGGAATCAAAATGGGTCAATCTCCCATCGTTGAGTGAACCAGGTAGAATACTGCCATTGATGGTACGGTTTTCATTTATTGGGCTATAAGGTTGGGCGATTAGTGTTGAATTTGGTGAGTGTATATATGGATTGTGTAGGGAAGCAAGGGTTCTTGACAGAGGCTGTGAATTTTTGAGGAGTTTATGGAGGGTTGATAGAGACATTGTAATGGAAGTCAGCTACCTGCTGTTGCTTGGGGTTTAGCGGTCTATTGGTCTCTATTTAATTTAGGGGAACGCAAGAGGGGCATTTGTCTACTCCTTCTAGATATCCTGAGCTGCGGTTAAACGGGTTTTAGCACCCCCGTTGCCGATAAGATGGTATGGTTATGTTTATGTTTGTTGCTGCGGTAGCAGATACTTACCGATAAAATTATGTAACCAACAGTGATATATATTTTTTTAATGTAATAATACAGTTTTACTATATTAATAAATAAAATACATAGATTTGGTCATGGACTTCAATTTCATAAAACAATAAAATTAAATATATTCTTTCAAATAAACATTAGACTATTAGAGCTGAAGTTTGAGCATACAGTGAACGGAAACATTGGCAAATGAGATACTACTAAAGTGAGTAGATCAATGATCCCAAGATGGTAGATTTAATTGAGAGTGAATTTTTTAGAAGAACGGGTTGAAGTTCTTCACCCACGCATTCACACAACGGGAATGAAATAAATAAAAGTCAAGAATGTCAAAAAAAAAAAAACAAAGTGTTATCCGATTGAAATTAGAAATTGAGAAAAAAAAATCACCATTGGTTTAAAAATGAATACCGTGCTGCTCTATAATAATAAAAAGAAAAAAAAAAAAGGCACATGAAGATGAATTATATAAACTGAAACAACTACCAGCTCACTAAAAAAGTTAAACCAAACAGAGACTTAGTAACAATGGCATAAGGTTATGATTTTACTCCTAAAGTTCAATTATGTATTGATGTTTATTTTTTCGTATTTTCTTAAATTTTTAATTTTATATATTTTTTCAGCTCAATTTTTTTTACAAAAAATTATTTTTCTTTTAAATTTATATTTAAAATTTATAAAATTATTTTAAAATACTTATACCAAAATTCTAGTACCAACATCTACTCAGAATAGTTATAATTTTAAAATCCTTAATTCACTCTATAAATCTACTTAAAAATTTTATAGTATATGATAATATTTCAAATTTAGCATACTGCCACCAAAGTAAGACTTGAACTGCAATATTCTTTACTGCTCTAAGAATGCCTGAAAATAAAGAAAATCTGACTGTAGTTCCGATGAGAGAAATTTTCGATGATCAACTCAGTAAAAATTTAAGAGAGTATTTAAAGTAGATTTCGCTAAGAGACAGAAAAGTACCTGATATCTTGTATAACACTCATATATTGTAAATATCACATTATAATATAACAATTGTTCTAGTACAATACACGTACAAAATACAATCTTACTCGTACATACCACACAAAAACACAAAGTTTATCTTCTTTGTTGCACAACTTCATCTAGATCCAATGCCTATCCCTTCGAGTACCGACTTATATCATTCAAATACCTACGCGCAGTAAATAGCTATGCATTAAATATCAAATGATTAGTGGTGGATACACAACTAACAAATATCGCATTTTTGCATATGTAGGTTTAAAATATTTGTTTTTACCAAAATGTAATTCTAATGTCTTACAGATTTACACCATTTGACCCAATATTTTCATTTGTCTTTTCAAGATTCATTTTGATGATCTATTTATCGACTCTTATTTGTATTATTACTAGCTTACTATTCTTGTTTTAATTCTTTATATCGGATTGTTCGCTTATTCTTAACACGTACTTTTCATTACTTAATAGTTTTTAGTTTTTTAAGTAACTATCTTAATATCATATGCACTTCTAAAAATTTATTTTCATATTTTATGCTTAGTCGACAGTTGATCTTGTATCTTATCTCACGTTTCGATCTCTAACACATTATCTCATTTTCTTATCCATTGTACGACTTGATTCTCGTTGTTCAATTTTACTATTGTTCTCACCGTATTACTTTCCTTATCGAATGAACAATTTGCTTTTAGAGTAGTTACAATAACAAACTTGTTTTTCCCCATATTCATTTGATTCAATTGCCATCGTTATTATATTATTTTGACTCATCTACGAATATTTCATTCTAAATTTTTATATTCTTATTTTACTCGTGCAGATCATTTTCTTATGTTTTTATCTCAATAATCAATAATCCAATTCAAC
Source organism: Excoecaria agallocha (assembly GCA_037975025.1). Lineage (NCBI taxonomy): Eukaryota > Viridiplantae > Streptophyta > Magnoliopsida > Malpighiales > Euphorbiaceae > Excoecaria > Excoecaria agallocha. The sequence continues at coordinate 23,703,170 of CM075810.1, read as the reverse complement.
TCTTAACAATTATATCTTTACTAAAATTTGCATCCAGCTTCTAATTTGTATTTCGATACTAGCTTCCATCCTTATTTTTCAAAATTTTCCTTAGTTATCAATTTAAAATTAGGTTTCTGATTTAATTTTAAAATTACCGTTTATCTCCTTTTTTTAATTCTTACTTCATCATTTATCTTTTTCTTAATTTATTATTTATATTTGATTTTACTAATATACTCCAATTATTGTCTTACAGCTTAATATTCATATACAATAACCTTATAATATTTTATTTTCCAATTTAAGTCCTTATGATCCCTTTGATTTTCATTTTCCTTCGTACCTTTATTTTTGAATTTATCTCCCTTTTCGTATAAATTAAATTTTAATAAATTAATTTTTCCAATTATTAATTTTTCGTTCGTGTTTCTACTACTCATAAAATTTCCGTTTTCACATAATATTTTTCTTTCATTTATCAATCTTCTGTCTACCAATCAGTGTATGTTATATTAATTTTAACAGTCTGTTCCTCGACTGCTATTTATTTTCTTCCTATTTGCAATTTAATCCTTCTATTATTTTTTATTTATAGCTAAGTTATTTACATTCATTTACTTACAATTTCAACTGTCTTTCACAATTGAATACACAATTATCCCTTTAATATTATTCACTTTATCTTCTTTTCTCAATTTCCATTTTTAATCCTTTTATCATTTTTACATAATTGCAAATTGCTATTTAGTCCTTATAACAATTCCTTACCCATTTCTACTCTTATTTGGTTCAAATTTATATTCTTACCTTCCTATTTACTTTTTTTCCCCTTTTGCTACTATTTCTATCTATTACATATTTACTTCCTCATTTTAGATGACAATTAAATTTTAGTCCTTGAATTTTCTTTTTATCACATAATTCACTAATTAAAACACTAATTTACTCTTTTTTACTCCTTTATATTCTTATTTTATTCCTACTCTTCAATTTACATTTTAGTCCTTCACGTTCCTTTACATAGTGGTAAATTACCATCTGGCCCCGTTAACTTTATTTTCTTATACTCTCATCCTTTTTACTATTTACTTTTCTTAACTATGTTCTTAGTGTAATTTACATTTCTACCCCTATCTTCACACTTAATTACAAAATTACCTCTACTAGTAATTTAATTACGCTTTCATATTATTTTTCATTTATTTACATATTTAACCTTTTCTAATTAACTATTTTATTTATCATAATTTTCAAAATTTACTCTAATTTCATTACAATTTACAACTTGGTCTTATTTGAACATATTAAATATATTAATTCAAATCCCAATATAATTCACTTCCTTATTTAATTTATTTTATTTACAAAAATCTTTATCAAAACACATGTCTTCATTTTTAGCTTTAATTTAGAGTAATGTTTCATTTTTAGTTCCTAATATCTTCATCTCATATCAAAATTTTTTATTCCATCTTTTGTCAAAATTACATTTAAGTCCTTTACTTTTATTATTTTAACCTTTAGATCTCATCTTTTACCAAAATTACCATATCATTCCTACTTTCACCAAAATTACATTTATGTTCTTATTTTTTTTACCAAAATTATATCTATATCCCTATTTTTACTCAAAATGACAATTATGTCCTTTCTTTTTTAAATTAACATCTATTTCCCAATTTTTACCATAATTACCATTTTACCCCTAGTTTTTTCTCTTTAAGCATTTTTTACCACATTTTCAAGTTTTTACCCCTATACTTTTATTTTCTTTCATTTTAGTCCTAAAATTTATTTCTTTTACCAAAATTACACTTTAGTCCCTATTTTTAAACCTTTTTCACTAAATTATGATTTTGCCCTCCGTTTACCCAATTTACCTTATTATTTCAATTTTACCCTTCCTAACTACATTTTTACTATCTTTTGACCATTTTTCTCTTAAATACCTATTTAGTCATATTTCTTCCATTTTAACTCTAATTATTTATCTTTACTCATTATCTATCATTTCTTTTCATTTTTCATCATAATTTTATTTTTTTAGTTTTACCTGTAGTAGTATGCAAGGAAACGAAACCCAAGAATCGAATATGCCAGAGTGAAATCCACTAGTCCAAATCTGCATATTTTTCATTTCTCTCTCTTTTTGTCGATTTTCTCATTCTTTCCTCATTTCTATGGTGTGAGACCACTTTTAGCCCACTATTGCGAGTTGTCATTACTCGCTACCATGGTAAATATCCTTATGGCTAGCCAATTATATCCTGTAACTTTGGTTTCTCTTCTAAATACTAAGTGCAAAATTATTCACATATTAATCACATAATATAACCATTAATTTCACATATGTCACATTTTTACATTATGTGTCAACTAAATTCATACTATGTACATCATTTTTAACTTATTTATCATGTAATTTCATTTCCACATATTAAAGAATTATAATCACATTAATCTAATCCGACATACCAATCGACTACATATAGTCATATGCCTTACATAATTATTTTCATGCCATTTATGATTCTTATTATGTTCTTCGGGTCTAAATTACTCATATCTAACATAATTTCTTCATTCCATCACATATTTTTTCAAAAAATCATGCCATACCATTCGGCCCATACTAGTTCACATGCATATGTTTTCATTTAATTCACAAAACTATTTCTAACTATGGTTTTCATGTATTTTAAACATTATTCTAACATTCAATCAAATTAATTCATTATGTACCCTTGAATTCATTAACTTACATAATAGGTCACTTAACTAATGTATTATTTCTAACTATATTTTCATGCTTCTAACATCATATATCTCTTTAATTATCATCTAATTACATTTATTTACTATCAATTTGAATTAAAACTCACATTACATGAAATTTTCTCTAAGTTACATAATAGGTGTTTAAACTAATTTTACACTTTTATTCATTCTTTTGTACCATTTTTTTCATGCCAATTCAATTCTTTGACATTCAATTTTATTATTCTATCTTTAATTTGAATTTAAACATAATATACATATAAACCCTAAATTGCATAAATTAGGTTTTTAATGAAATTTGCTAGGTTAGGTGTACAAGTACCAATTTTCTAAGCTTTCTCCATAATTTCTCTTCCATTTCCATCTTTTCCTTTCATTTCTCCTTTGATTCCACTTGAATTTTCATAAACTCCACCTTGGTTGAATTTTTCCATGATTCATTTCTTCAATTTTTTCAATTTTGCTCCAAACCTTTTCTCCCCCCTCCCCCCGCCCAATTCCATCCACTTTCTCCACTTTAAATCTGATTTTTTTTTTAATTTTTAGAGATGATAAAAGTGATTTCAATTGATAGAGCATGAAAAATTATGATGGAAGAGCTTGAATTAAGTGAAAATGGTGAAACTTTACTAAGTTTTGGATTATATTTTTGAAGGAGAGAGGAGCTACCTTCTAGTCCGATTTTCGTCCAAACTTTTTTGGAATTTGGGTGAATATTTTTTCCAAAAATCAGCTTCAAAATTAGTGGTTTAAAGGTTGGATAAATTGTACCACTTTATGTGAACATAATTATACCACATGTTAATTTCTCATGTGCTCATCCATATTTATTTTATTTTTTCACCAAAAATTATTCCAATAATTCATAAATATTATATTTAAGATGTGTTTAAAATTTTAGATTAATTGAAGTTCATTTTGATAGGTTTCAAGATACCAAAATATTTTTGACCGGTTCGAAAACTCAATTTTTTGCCTTTTTTCAAATTTCAATGTTTCCCTTTTTAGAATTCTCTAAAATTTTTTTTAGAGTGCAAAAATATATCTATTAATATGTGTATAAAATTTGAGATCATTCTAACATCATTTTGATATACTTTCAACTTTGGCAGGAAAATTTATCGGTCCAAAATTTAAAAATTTAAAGCTATCAGAAAAATTATTTAGCACTTTTAGAAATTCATTTCGGCTATTTCTAATAGGCTTATATGATCAAAATAATTTTTAAAAATCTGTAGGATATTTTTTGGCTCTATCAAACTTGTGGTCAATCTTATTATGGTCTAGAAAAATTATTCATTGTCTATTTTAAGGATTTATCTAACCTCATTTTTATCTCAAATTATACCATCAGACTCAATTTAATTTATATTTTTCAATAGTATAATACATATGATGCAAGTTAGAAACTTTTTAGAAAGTCACTTATCTTAGTATTTCTCTCACTCGAGCATGTTTAACTCTAGAATTCTTATGGGATCCAATATATTAATATTGATATAATCACACCCGATATCATTTCGACGATATTATTCACGGCCTGTAAAATACTATTTACAAAAATTGAAATTTTTGACCATAACATATTACCTGTTTATAAGGGTAAGAGTCCTATTTCAGATAGAATTCTCAGTGTTCATAGGATTCCTATTGAGGAAGATGTATAACCTGATCATAAGATTAAGCTAACCTTCTAGAATGAGCGTTACACCCTCTTTAGGTAGATTACGAGTTCTTATTTGAATAGAACTCCATAAAACTACACTGCTGGGGTATTAGTTAGGATCCTAACTATCAAAGTAACCTGGAAACTGGGCTACTTGAGGGATCCCATATACATAGTTCGATTATCATAAGTTTCTCCCAAAGTAGGAGATATTTATATTGAGGAAATAGAACATTTGTTAAGGTGTAGATAAATCTGACATTTGAAAGAAATGAGGCATCATTTCCATCTCTATGCTAATAATGACTGAGAGAATGTCCATTTGATCTCTGCAATGACAACAATTGCAATAATAACTTATTCTTGAGTCATAGATAATCGCCATAAATGCAATTAATTCATAACTCCTAGAAGCATTTGAACCACTCATGCGCCTTTAATCTAATGGTCTTGTTCTCCTATAAATGCATTTACCATTTCCTTATTTCTACTTTTTCATTTTGCAATTCTAATTTTTGGCTTCATTTTTCTCTGTTCCTTTCTCTTGCTTTATTGTGTTCTTACATTCTCCAATTTTTTTCCAGTTTCTTTGCTCATTCTTGCAGGTTAGTAAGTTAAATCCTTCCCTCTCTTTTTTGCATTTCCTTTTTTCATTTATCTATCTTTCAAAATGAACAGGTTAGTAGGATCTAGTGAGATTAGGATCCTAAATGGCCTTTTCAACAATAGCACGCTGGGCACTTCTGCTCACACTTAATCTATAGAGAGCACCCCTATAGAACTTCCAATGTTTCAGGACTTTATACAAAATAGACCAAATGTTATATCCATAAAAATGCTTAATTAGATATTTTGACTTTTAAAACTCTATAATCGTGCAAACCCAGACCTAAAAGATAATCGAGAGTTAACCCATGAGTTCCTAAGATTATCCCATCCATCTAAATCATTGATCTCTTCATTTTAGATAGAAATTAGGGATACCGAACCAGTATAACCAACTAGTCCGAAGCTCCCACATCTCCACCAACTTTAATTTCAATGGCAAGAAAAAACTAGTGCTTTATGAGATCAATATCTGAGCTGGAGTCACCATTTCGTTGACCTAATTTGAGATATATTTTTTAAAGTATTACGATCTCACCATAAGCCAGCTACACCCTAATGCTTAGCTCACCTGAACGCCCTATAAATTTTGACATCTGAGAATGCTATCAATCTCATAGTTTGGTTATTCAGAGTAACCTATATGGTTAGGCTTCGTAATATGATGGAGGATCATAATTACATTTAAGCTCTTATAGGATAAGGTGTTTTTTCATGGAAATTAAACTCCTTAAAAAATTGGAAAGATTATTTCTTCATCCTAGATAGCCAACACAATTTTCCCATTCGAACTTCTTGGGGAAGATTTATTAACAGAAATGATAATTACTTTGTTATTTTTAAGGATAAGGAAAAATCTTGGATCACTCGAGGGAGCTTGCTAGAGACAAGCTTGATATCTACAAGTACTTGGACCCCAGCTCAACTTAAAATAATAAAAAGTAAGGTAAACACTTTTTTGTTGAGTTTAAATAGGGTCTAATATTTTCTCATTGTGTTCCTATTTTGCAGCTATGAAGAGAGCTGAAAAATAATCTTTTGTTGAAAAATTAAAAGCTAAAAGACCCAAAACCATAGAAAAACCTAGATAAGTAAGTGCAACACAAGATCAGGTAGGGAGTTCGGCACTAACTCAGGTGTCAAGTGTGGCACTGACTCCCGTAACTACTTCTGAAGTTTGATGCAGAATTTGCCTATCATCAGTTCTCCAAATAACAACCCTTCTGACACGATTACCATATCTGACGCATCTCCTACATCTCCTTTGGCTAGACCATTTGCTCTATTATGTGTGAAAAGACCTTCGATATTACTACTTGGGCCATCATCTTCCCAAACTCCTAAAAAAGGGTCATATTTTCCCTTGAATTAGAATGAAAAGTCAGCAAAATGATAGAGGAAGTTTAGGGTTTTTAGCTGTAGAATTCTCAAGCTTATAACTTTTCTAACCCTAAATTCAGTAGCTTTTGCTCATGGCTTACTTGCATATCGAATGAAGTGGCATCTTTTATGAATTTACAAGTGGATCGCTTGTCATCACTGTACGGAGGCATCAAGTTAAGGTATCATTTTTAAACTATTTTTATTTTATTTTTCTTTATATGCTAACATATTTTCTATATAGAGTATAGTTTTATCAGATATGATGATTGGAAAAATGAATAAAATTATGGGCTTGTGGAGAGAGGAAAAGAAAAATGTTACCGAACTTTAAAAAAAAGCTAAAGGAGGGCTAAGCAGGTGGCTAACAGTTGGAAGGATTAGGCTTCTGCAATTGATGCTAAGGCCAAAGAGGTAGAAAAAGCTAATCGTAAGCCAATTGAGGAACCTACTCATAAGATTGCTAAAGTTGAAGCCTCTATTGTAAAGAAGAATGAGGGGCATCAGTCTACCGGAGCTAAGGTGGAAATGTTTCAGGTAAAGATAACCAATTTAGAAAGTAAATATGCTGAGCTGGAGAAAAAACTAGCTGAGCTTTAAGAGAAAATGGATGACCTTTTCATGGATAAGGCTGTTTCTTATAGGAATAAACTTATCCAGGTTATGAAGGATTAATTTTCCAATGAATATTTTCTTGGCTAAAGGAGATCGAGCCTGACAAGGAGTAGCCAGGGTTTCTTTTTGCTATGTAATTTTGCCAGAGTTAGCCTACTTTTGTAATGAACTCTTTTATTCAGCATCTTTTTATGAATGAATATTTGCACCCCTTCCAATTATTTAACTCACACTAGCTTTTTGTACTTTATTAAAATATATTAGTTCGGATGAACTAAGTAATAATCCATCAATACTAATATGCTAAAATAACTCAGATATAACTATAAATAAAATATCATAAAAAAAGATGTCGAGCTTTATTTTGAACAACAAGCTAACCGATGAGAGTAAATGAAATCAAACAATGAAAATGCTCATGTCTTATGCTGCCGAACTAAGATACTTATATCATTAATAAATGTGCTCATAGCTTTATATTGAGTATGCATATCTTTTTACATATTTTTCTATCATACTCGTATATCACATTCATAGGAATCCTAGTTATATAGAGATAAATGTATACGTGTATGTTATCATTATATAATTGTGTATTTATACAATTCACTATGAAAACATGCTTTATATCATTACTCTTAAACATATTTCACATGACAAGCATAGTCAATCAACATAATATAACCAAGTAAAATTAATCATCCATATTTACATTTCAAGGTTAATGTCTAATACTATAGTGTATTAGTAAATCCATGAAATAAATATTAATTAGGTATATTCCTAAGCATTTAATTGTTTGGACATATATATATATACTATCTCATTTCAGCATCTTAATTATGTTCATGCATGATGGTATCAGCATTTATATTTTTAATGTTTTAAACATGCACATTCAATTTGAGGTAATATAAATCATATGCATCCATATGGACAATTATGTATGTTCATATATACAACTCAACATTCATGTATATGTATTTATATATATTCATGTTTTCTTCTTCAATTATTGAACTTTATATACATTTTATGGCATCAAATTTCATTTATCATGCTTTAACATTTCACTATAAATTTCATAGTTGAATAATTGTATAAAAATATACAGTATCATTTGATTATATATATATATATATATAAGCATAATTTCACATAACTAGCCATGTACATGTTTTTAAACATACATGTATATACATAACACTTCAATCAAACATTTTACATGCTATTTTTAAATCAGTGTATTTTCATGTATACATAGATTTAACATAATAACATTTAATACTAAATATTAAATTTCTATCTTTGGAATTCTGCACAGAGGCAGAATTCTAGATCAAACTTATGTGCCATTTTTGACTTAGAAAACCTCATTTTTAGCAAAAATGTCTTCTACAAACATGATCCCCTATGTTTCCCATTTCTAGAACATCAAAAATCATTTCAATAGCACTTCCATAACTCAAGATATTTAAACTTTATTAAATATTGTTCCTATTGACAGTGTTGTGTATAGGTCCGAATTTAAGCTAAAATTAGACAAGCTTAAGGAAAGAATTAAGCTTTACTTTCTTCATGAAAAGTATAGGTTTAGAAGTATATTTTTCTTAGAATTTAACCTTGTAGTATTTTGTTCACTATACAAGGAGATATATAATATTTTCCACAATCTGTTCCAAAATTGAGAATAACAGCTCACTATAATTTCAAGTGAATATTTGGATAACATACAAACATATTTAGCCCTAGGTATCTTCTACAAAGTTGTAGGTATGTTTCTTATGTAAAATATGAAATTGAAATTAACTCAATTGAGGTTTCCTAGCCCAAATTATTGCTGTAATTACAACAACTAGTTCATGATGCTTACATATTTCTCTTTATTAAAGATTCCTAAAATTTATTCTCATTACATTTGTTCAACCTAGCCTACAAAAATATTCATGTTTATTCTCTAATTATTTACATGCAAGTAAGAGAATACTAATTCCCTATGTGTCTAATTTTCAAAACATCAAGAATTACCTTAATATCACATCTATAACTCAAGATAATTAAGAAAAACCATAGCAGTTTATAATACCAAAAATAGTTTTTATAACAAATTATAAAATTCATATAAAAATATTTGTACTTAATTAGACAAAAGTTTCTTCACAAAAGTTGTATTCCTAAATGTCTAGTGTACCAAGAATTTTGTATCAACTCATTCTGAGTCTTCTATAATAAAATATTCCCAAAATACTAAGGCTAGTTCACTGTAACTGGACAGCAGATCACATCCGATTTCAACTCAAGATTAATCAAACTTGGAGGCAAAATCAAAAAAAAAGTTCCTTTATAAAAACACAGTTCCATATCTTAGGTGTAATCACAAACCAAAAACACAAAAATTAGAGGTGTATAACTCAAAATATACCCCCAAAACAGAAACCAACTTATAAAGATCCTACACAGATTTTTACCAAATAAACACATGCAAAGTAAAAATCTTTCACTCTTATCTTTTAAAAACCATTTCACCAACTAAAAAATACTCCTCTCACATATATCAATCCATAATTCCAATAATAACAATCACATTCAACATGAAAGATATTGCCAAACCTGATATTATACTTCCAACTCTTTTCAAAATCTTCTTTCACACTTTTTATTTGCTTAAACCCTTGAAAGCATCTTTAAATTTAGCCTTCCTCCTTTGCATAAGTTAGAAATTTGAAGATGTTCTTTGAGTGGAAGGGGGTCGAATTAAAGAGAGATAAAAGAGATGAAAGTTACAGATTTTCTTTTTGAGTAAAAGAGAAAAGGGAAAGTGAAAAAAATAGGTTATTCTTTCTTCTCCTTCTTGCATATGCCGTCCACCTCTCCTAATGCCCTTATATACTTGTCTTGCATGTGAGTTTAAGTTAAATGTGACATCAGCTTGGTCCCTCACAATTCCTTTTTTAATCCTCCAACTAATTGCATGTTATAAATTGACCCCACTCACCTTTTATTTCAATTTCAACCCCATTAAATTCTATCAAGTTAATGAAAATACTTTTGATCCAATTGTCATTTAAATTTTATGTAATTTATGATATAAATTGAGGGCTTGATCTATATTTTTATCCTGTACACTTACTAAAAAGTTTGATATTATTGTAAATTTTATTTTTTTTATATACTAAATTTCCTAATACTGCTCCTAATAAGGCATTTATTTGGTCATTTAATATTCTATCGTCTATAAAAAATAATTGTATAGGACTATCTATTTCTTGTCTAAAATGTGCTTTATTATAATTTGTATTGATCTAACTATAAATTTTTATATCTATTTTTATTGGGTAACTTGGTTAAAACTTTATTTATTTCATCTTTATTAATTAATGGTATTACTATATTTTCTTTAACCTGATATATATATATATATATATATATATATATATATATATATATATATATATATAGCTGATTCATAATGTTTAGTGATATATGTTGCTTTATATAATCTATTAAACCATATTCTTTTAAATATATATTTTTCCTTAATATTTAATCTATGATTATTTAATTTATCAATTTTTTTCATCAAATATTTTATTATAACTAAAATTATTATTATTATTATTATTATTATTATTATTATTATTATTATTATTATTATTATTATTATTATTATTATCTATAATTTCTAGATTTTGGTTATCGGAACTCATTCTTCTTCAATTTCTGTTTCTGAATCAGATTCAAAGTTTGATTCTAAAATATTGTTTTCTAATTCTGAATTTTGATTATCTGAATCATATTGAAAATCTATTTCATATATACTTTCTTTTCTGATATTTCATTATATTCTATTGGTTTATAGTTTTGTTCTATTAGATCTTCATATATTTTATATGCCTTTCTTCGTTTAGGACATTAATTTGCATAGTATCATTTTTCTTTACATATCCAATAAGTACATTCTTTAGGATTTTTTTTACTAAATCTACGGTTTTTTTCTAAAATATCTTTCTTTGTTAAATTTATTTTTCGTAAAATGTTTAAACTTTCTTTTATATATATTTTTAAATTTTGGTTTATAATTTTTCTTTTTCGATTTTTTATATCTAATAAATCTTTTATCATAATATCCCCAATATGTCAGTTCAGAAATTATTGGACAACATAATCCTCCTTTAACTGCTCTTCTTATTTTTCTATTTTCATATGATTGATTATATATTTTGTTTATTCTTTTTGTTACATAAGTTTGATAAGTACCTAATGTTCCTTCTAATATTTCATAATTATTTTGAATTTTATTAAATAATTTTAATCCCCGTGGTTTTGGTAATTTGGTTACATAAGATTATTTTAATAATTAAATTTTTGGTAATCTTAATATATCTGTTTTGATAATATTATAATAATATTTATTAAATTCATATGTATATTATTTTAAATAACAAATATTACATATTGTTAAATTTTGTAATTTTCATAAATATTCTTGACTTCATTTCTTAGCTGTATCTATTTGATATAGCCAGTGATCTCCTAAAAATTCTCCTTTTATAGCAAATTTAAATTTTTGTAATAAATCTTTTATTTTATATGCTGTTGTAAAAGTTTTATTATTTGATCCATATTTTATATTTTGCCTATCTTCTGGTCTAATTGCATTCCACCATTTATCTACATTTCCTGTTAGAGTACTTATTAAGAAATTACTTTTTTTTTGTAAATCATATCCATACAAATTTATTGTTAAGTTATTCATTTTTATCCATTTTTTCTATTTTTTTGTATATCTTCAACACAATCTAAATATAACGGTACTCCATTTGGATATATAGGTTATGTTTCAGATTTCGTTGCAAATTTAGAATTATTATACATTGGTCTTTGTCTAGAAAATTTTCTTCTATGTTTTTCACATTCTCTTATACCTATATTTCCTCTCATTATTTTTTTTTCGATTTTATTTATTATTCCAGAATATTCTCATATTTCTACTTTTGTTTGAATGGATGTTGGATTGACATTCATTTTTAAATTTTCTAAATCATAGGTTAAATATAATATGTCATTTTCATCTATTTCATATAATTTTAATCATTCTTCAAAAATTAACATATGAGTTTTTATAGTTGTTCCTTCCTACGTATGCTCTTTTAGTTATTCTTTTCCTTTTTCTATTTTTGCTACTCTAGTTTTTAATTCTTTAACTTCTTCTTTAATTTCTTTTAACATATTTGATATTTTATCCATTTTATCTTCAATATTTTCTTGTTTGGATTTTGTAAATATATTAGATGGTAAATTTAAACTTTCTCCACTGTAGTTATCCTCTCCATATAAAGTACTTGTAAAACTGTATGGTTTATTATTTATTTTTCTAATATTTGATCTAATTTTTTTAAATTATTATTAACTGATAAAATTGTTCATTATATGTATATCCATCTATATTTTCTATTTTTTTCATTTAATTTATCCATTATATCCCATTTTAATTGTTATATATTTCAAATAATTTTCTATTTGATTTAGCTTACACTACAAGAAAATGTCAAAATAGCAACGAAATAATTTTTGTTACTAATTTAGCAATGGAATTCAAATTTTATTGCTATTTAGCAACAAAATTAAATTTTATTGCTAAATTGGTTAAAGTTTTTAGATTTAGCAACATAAATAAAATTGGAGGGAATTTTTAGCGCCAAAAGATAGCAATGAAAAATAGCAATACAATGCTTATATCATTGTTAAATAAGGTGCGTTAAAAATTATGGAATGAAAAATAGCAATGGAAAACAATTTCCATTGCTAATTTAGTAACGGAAAACAATTTCCATTGCTAATTTAGCAACGGAATGCTATTTCCATTGATATATTAGCAATGGATAAAATTTCCATTGCTATTTCAAAATTTAATTGATTTAATGTTGCTTATTTAGCAATGAAATATAATTTCGTTACTAAATAACCAACCTTAAAATAATTCGGTTTCAAAATAGCAACGAAATGTGTTTTTGTTGTTAAATTAGCGACAAAATTTGCTTTCTATTGCTATTTCATGATTTGCCCTAGGTATAAATAGTTCCATTTCCATATCTTACTTAAAATTTCATTCTCGCTCTCTTCTCTTGCTTAAAATCATGCCATTCACTCCCTTTCTCCTTCATTGCCATTTTCAACCATCGTTAGCACTATCGACCCTAATTCTCCTTGGGGTTTTTGCCCTTTCACTTATTGATCTCTTCTTATCAGTGGATTTTTCCATTCTGCTTATTAATCCTCCATTTTTACCTCTTCTGTATAAAAGGTAAAGATCTTTTTGTCAATTTTTTCTTCTTATTTGGTGGTGTATTTCCCTGTACTTCCTACTTTATTAACTTGTAAGTGGACCTGTGATTGGAAGGGAAAAACAATGTGAAGAAAATCTTATCACATTTTTATTTTGTTCTTTTATAGATTTACTCTCTTAAAAGACTCTCATGTTAGTTTCATTCAGGTTAACTATAACTCTATATTTCATTATTTATCTTACATCTATTATTACATCGGAGTTTGATGGATCAATCCTTTGTAGTTCTCGATTAATTAATTTTTTTGAGTTTTTTATTTAATAAATTATGTTGTCTTAGCTTGATGTTGAATTTTAGAGTTTCTTCTTTTCCTGAGGAGCTATTTTATTCTTTTCCTAATTTAATTTAGTTTATTTGGTGTTTTCGGTGATCATAACATTATTTTTATCTCTTCTATATATTAATGGTAGTGTCATAATAGATTCACACACAAGTAGGTGTCTTTTTTTCTTTCAATTTTAAAATACAAAATATCATCCTTTAAGGAGAATCGAACCTAAGACTTTTTGCCTTTGATGAACTACATATTTTCATTTCCTTCCAATTTTATAGGTTTTCATGCTTGGATGTACAAAAATAAAATAGAAAAATGAAGCTGCTATGATCTTAATTGATGGAATCATAGGGCTCTTCATTCATTATGTTAGGCCTCTTAGAATGCAAAACATTCTCATAGATGCTAGAAAGTAAGTGAAAAACTTATCTAGATTGACAACAACCACTATAAAAGTAGTTTAACTCTTAATAGATTATGAAATTTAGTTGGTATTACCTATTAGATAACTCTGTGAGGATTTAACATTGTAATGATTTGAGAAGAGAAGAATCTTGATCTCTTATTGTCAGGATTGGTTGAATCTCGAAGAGAAGAATCCTCTTCTAAATTTTTATAAGATGTAAAAAAGTTTATTAAGTCACACTAATGTGTATATATTTTATCAAGGTGGAGAGTGGAAAGGTAGAAGATGAATGTCAGTATAACCGGAGACTCTGTTGGTGGTTATATAACCTTAACAACCCTTACTTATTAAGGCTGGTGCCTCATTATATGGTGTGAGTGCTCATCGATTCCTTGGTGACTTATTATGATTGATGATACAGCTTGCAGCACCTGGGTACTTTTGTTGGTTACTATATACAATTTTTGCTTTTAATAGATTTTTTACTTTCTCCTTAAAAATATATTTAAATAATGTTCCAGGTAGTTGCTGACTTTGGAAGATTGAAGCACTGAAATCTATATAGGTAGTCTTTTACGTCTTATCTGACTCAAGTCTGTACATATTCCCTTGCCAGTTTCATTTTGAGATGGAGAACCCTGGAAGCAAAATTGACAGCTAATGACTTAGAAATGAGCAATTTTGAACTACTGAATACAGTTTCATATCCTGGGTCTTTTTTGTTATTATAGCAAATAATGCTGCAAAGTCTTCCAAATTAGCATAGTGTTTATGTTCTTTTCTCATGTCTTCCTTTGTGCCCTATCTTGCTATTTTGATTTAGGGAAAGTTGAGAGAGAACCCCTCTTTTTTTGAGGATTAGCTCAATTTGGAAATAAAGAAAAGATGTGTGCATTCATTGCATATCATCCATAAATAGCAGCACCGAAATCAAAATAACTAAACTAAATTATTGATCCATAACTACCTTACAGACTATTTTTGTTTATAGCAAACATGCACTAAATAAACTACAAGTAGTGAAGTAGCTGCTGCACAGATTGAAGCTGATAAAGTAAAAAGTGACTCAAGTCACATGTCACTACAAAAATTAAAATTCACTTCTGTTCTGATCTGCATAACTATGAGTAGATCTTTTATAAACTTGAGTAGCTTTATCATAGTCAATTGTTGGTTTCTCTTTCTTATAATCAACCATAACATTAAGAAAATCTAATGTAGGGAGCAGGTGGCAGGATAGTAGTGTCATTTGCTAGATAGAACATCTCTCTCTCCCTCCCCTTTTGCAAACTTGGTTATGTAAAATAATAACTATTTTATTTATTTTATTTTCTTATATTATTATCAATAGTTACAATAAACAATCTAGTATGAGGAGGTGGTGTAATATGCTGGACTAAACATTATTGCAATAAGCACTGAGCTTACTAGATTTATTTAAAGAGTGAAATTGCAAAATCAAAACATAATAATATTAATAAGAAGAGGAAAACATTAGACATCACTTAAGAAACTATGAACAAGACATTTTAGGCACAATTTATTCTGATAATCATAGTCGCTTCTTTGATATGAAACAAGAGAGAAAGTAAATAATAATTGATTGTAGTAGGAAGAAAGTAAAGTGGAATGGGACTATTTGTTATTTTTTCTTTATGGTGGCCAGCTTTTGGGAAAAAGATAAGTATCCCTTATTCATGAAAAGTAAAATAAAAGAAACAATACTTTGATGTCATTCTTTTTTTTTTGAGATCTTCAATGAGTGCCCTGTGTGTGGACTATATTAATTAATTCAACTAACAGAGCAAATTGTTATATTAAGGTTTATTTTTCTAATATAATGAAGTCTATACGTTGTGGTTGCTTCCACCACCCAAGCCATAAATTCTACATATCATTAATTACTAATTACGTAACTTCACTTATCTGTTAGCTTTGATCTTGTTTAATTTTTTTATTAAATAAGAAATTCTATTTATTACTAACAGTATGTAGAAGATAATAAAATATTATTTAAAATTTGGGTCCAATAACTTTTGCAATTGGTATCCATTGGGAAATAATTAGGATTATTACATTTTTTTTGGATTGAAGCATTATTATTATTTTTTGGTTAGAAATTGCAAAAAACAAGTGGATTTATTGTTCAGCCAAGAATTTGAGGAATGCTGCTATCAATACAATGGTTTAATATATAATTGCATATTTTGGTTGTTTGTTGAAAATTCTGACTTGGTTTGTTAAGTTCTATCTCTTTAAAAAATATTTTATTATTTCTTGCATTACTTAGTTTGTTATAAATGTTTCTTTTTTTTATAAGTTGTTGTTTATAAATAATAACAACATTTATAGAAAATTAGTTGCATTTTTACTTAATAATGGATTTGATTAAATGTAAAAAGAATGAATCAACCTAATTTTTTTATTTTTGTTTTCTTGAGATCAAACAACAGTAGTAGCAAAGAAGAGAAAACTATTATTTTGGGTTTAGTATAGTGAAGCTATCTTTCTCATTTGTTTGGACCAATCCCTTTCTACATTCTAAAGGTATCAAGCTTGAGATCTTTTTTTTATTTAATATTATTTTCTTTCATTGTAAGTACATTTTTATTTAATATTATTTACTTTCATTGGTACTATTTTAAAAATAGTACAACATGGCTAATTGCATTTATATTTAGTAGGTTGATAATTACTTGGAAGAGACTGTTATATGATTAAAATAACCAAATATTTCATGTATGCCTAGTTATGCGCGTACCTGTATACATTGATCACCTTTTCTTATTTATTGAACCCATAAATCTAATTATAAAACTACCTTATTTTCATAACAGTTATGCAAGAATGAGTAATATTGATAGATATTGGATGTATAGGTGATTAATGCCAGATGATTTTATTAATCTTGAACTGAGGGAGTTCAATCATTCAATGAATATGCAAATTCACAGCCTGTATAAATGGATGGTCCAAAAATCAGATGTCCATGTAAAAAGTGCAAACATATTTATTTTCTCCCTACTGATAAAGTATATCTACATTTGTTAAAAAAAGTGTTTGTTCAAAATTATTTTAACTGGACACGACATGAGAAGCCAATAATTTGTAGTACCTCCAAGGTAATTAAGTAAATTCATCAATATATATAGATGGATTTGCTCGGGGAGCTGAAATTAGACCAAATAATATGGATACAAATGATAACCCTTACACATAAATGGTTTATAATGCAGCCAATTTTTCCTTTCAAGAAAATATACATAATATTGAAGAGGAACCAAACCTAAATGTAAAAAAAGTTTTTTTAACTTACTAGAGTCAGCTGACCAAGAATTATGGCCAAATTGTGAAAACATGACTCAACTATCTGCAATTACCTGAATATTGAACATAAAGTTTCAATATCATATTTCTAAACGCAGTTTGGATAATATTCTTACATGATACAATGATTTATTGCCTCCTGATCATAAAATGGTTAAGAATTTTTATGAAATGAAGAAGCTTATTCGGGATCTTGGTTTGCCTGTTGAATGAATAGATTATTACAGGTTGGAATGTATGTTATTTTGAGGAGAAGATATGGAATTACAATAGTGTAAATTTTATAGCCAACCTAGGTTCAAACCAAGAAAGCATACTTGGAAGTAAACATTAGTTCATTAGAAGTGCATGTATTATTTTTTGCTAACTCCGAGACTGTATGCCTTTGATATTACTGCATCTCACATGAGCTAGCATAATGAATATAAACAATTGATGGAAGTATGAGCCATCCAACAACCTAAATATATCAGCACAACCTGTAGATGCATCTACTCCCACTTTAGAATCTGACTCGATACCTACAAATGTACCGAGGGTAGATGCTAAGGATGATGAAGAAAGCCTCTAGTTTGGTGCGAAAGGAGTTGATGGAAGAATTTATTTTAAGATTATCAATGATATGTGAGTATTGATATTATTTTGTATTAAAAGATAACATAAGTTTACGTCTGTTGCTATGGATATGTAATTTGAAACTTATCTAAATTTGTTCATATTAACAGGTTTATTCCATCTGATATTTGCTCAAGAAAGATCAGATCCAAGTTCAAAGAAAGGATAGAAATTGAGGGTTATGTATGGAAGAAACTCTCTCTATAGGCAAGAAATTTTTATTATCAAGAATTTGAGGTACAAAAAATAACTTACATTATTTATTTCAAAATAGATGATTTCATACATTAATGAGATATCTATTGTAAGTTATAATACTTATATTATATGTTTTTTATTATAAGAAAGAATTTTTTTGGGATTCAAAATTTAATGGTGTTATTTATCAAATTTGGGAAAGACGTGCCTGTTAACGATATAAAGAATTTGTTGTTAATTTGCATAAGAGTGGTAAACGACCTTCTTTTATTTCTGAAGAAATATGGGATTGTTGGTAGAAATACTAGACATCATCCGAAGCAATTATCATTTCAGAGAAGAATTCTTTAAATAGATAGAGAGGCACAGATAAAGAGAGTTTAGTCATATACACTGGAGGAACTTTGAGCCATCACGAGCATGCAAATAAACTGGTAAGTATTTGAATTTTTGTAAATTTTTTTATTTATGTATTAACTTTATCCAATTACACTTCAATTTAATCTAATGCATGAATTTAGTATAAAGATGTGTGATTATTATGGATAATGAAGGTTTAATATATATCTATTTCCTTGGATAGCTGCGTTGTTGAGATATATTTTTTATTTTGCGGAGGTAGATGTCATAAAAATAAAGAAAATTTCACTGAATTTTGTATAAAATTGAATTTAATTGGTTATATGGATGGCTGCATTGTTGATATATATTTTTTTTTACTTCACATGAGGTAGATGTCATAAAAATATAAAAAATTATGCTGAATTTTGTATAAAATTGAGTTTAATTGGTTATATCGATGGCTGGGTTTTTGAGATATATATTTTATTTTACATGCAGTAAATGTCATAACAATAGAGAAAATTCTGTTGAATTTTGTATAAAATTGAGTTCAATTGATTATATGAATGGTTGTGTTGTTGAGACATATTTTTTTATTTCACAGGAGGTAGATGTCATAAAAATAGAGAAAATTCTACTGAGTTTTATATAAAATTGAGTTTAATTGGTTATATGGATGGCTACATTATTGGGATATATTTTTTATTTCATAGGAGATAGATGTCATAAAAATAGAAAAAATTCTGCTGAATTTTGTATAAAATTGAGTTTAATTGGTTATATGGATGGCTGTGTTATTGAGATAAAATTTTTTTTATTTTACATAAGGTAGATGCCATAAAAATAGAGAAAATTCTGCTAAATTTGTATAAAATTGAGTTTAATTGATTATATGGATGGTTGCATTGTTGAGATATATTTTTTATTTCACAAGAGGTAGATGTCATAATAATAGAGAAAATTTTGCTGAATTTTGTATGAAATTGAGTTTAATTAGTTATATGGATGGCTACGTTGTTGAGATATATTTTTTTTATTTCACAGGAGGTAGATGTCATAAAAATAGAGAAAATTCTGCTAAATTTTGTATAAAATTGAGTTTAATTGGTTATATGGATGCAAGAAAAGTCTATAGGTAAAAAGCCTACATATCTTCAAGTATTTATGTATACCCATACAAAAAAAGCATGATGGTCAGACATTCGTTAATACCCATTGTAGACATATCAATGTACGTAAAATTTAAATATCAATATTAATTATTTTATAAAAATATAGCTAATTAATTATAACTATTATAATGATAGGAGCAAATATAAGAGATTCTCACTCAACAACTGCAGAACTCTAAAAATATCGATGAAAGTCGGATATAACTTGAAGTAGTTAGTGGTAAGAATAACTGTGGAAGGATTTTTGGATTAGGTTTTGTTGCAAATACATTCCATTCGTATTTCTCCGCATCATCTACAATAGCTTGTAGTAGGCATTCTGAACCTTCTGAGAGAGTCGTTCAGCTAGAAATCGCACTCACCATGTTGATGGATACTGTAACAAAGCTACAGAATCAGGTAGAAGAATTGAAAACCAAGGGCAACACCTCTCAGCAGCCAAATCATCCTCCTTCACCAACTACATAGTTTAGATTTGAATAGTTAGGTATTGATACTGAATTTATGTTATGTTTGTTACGGATTTTATGGATTATTACTTTACAATGTTTTCAAGATTTTATTGTCGTACATTATAATTTTAATAGTATATAAATATATATATTTTCATAAATTGCATTATCAATTTGGACTACATTTATTTGTAAACAATAAATTTAGATTGAAATTTAAATATTATGCTACCAAAATTTAAAATTAGGCTAGCAAGATTGGACAATTTCTATTATTAGATTTAGCAACGGAATATAGATTTTTATTGCTAAAATTGACCAATTCACCAAATGTTGCATTGGTCGAATTTAGCAACAAAATATAATTTTCGTTGCTAAATTTAGTAACAGAATTTACTTTCCGTTGCTAAAAAATAGCAACTGCCGAATTAGCAACCACATTTTTCGTTGCTAATATCCGTTGCTATTTTTTATTAGCAACTGAAAATTAACATTTTTCATTGCTATTTTCCGTTGCTAAATTACAAAGTTCTTGTAGTGTTATTTAGAATTTGATTTTCTAAATTTAATTCGCTTAATAATCGATATTTAACTAATTCTAAGTCTTGTATACTTTTTATTGACTTAATAATTTTTTTTTATCAGCACTAGGGCTTAATTGGACTTTAATATCTTGTATTAATTTTCTATTTGTCATATTTATATTATCTATTTTTTCTAACTGTTTACTTAATTCTATATCTTTATTGCTTAAATCTTTAAATAAAGAATTTTTCATATTGAACCAAATGAAATTTTCTTTTGATTTTCTTTGTTTTGTCTTATTCTATAAGTTGTATTTATGAAAATAAAACTTAAAAAGTTGTATTGATGAAAACTTTTCAAAAAAGTAGTATATGGTGTAATTATCCCTAATATGTATTATCAAGGTACAAAAGTTGAATATAAGAAGAAAACCAACTATAACAAGTTTTGATATGATATACAATTGTATTCCTTAAAATGATTAACGTTACTTTAATTGAAAGCCTAGATTAGGTCCATGCTGACTAAACCAATTACAATCACTGTATATTAAAATAAAAGTTAATTATAAATTTAAGCCTAAATTATTATACATTTTTCAATTTAAAACTCAACAAATAAAATTTGTGATATCAATTCTGGGTTTTAGATATATTTATAATTTAGGGATTACTATAAAAATCACTGTTAAATTTAATGGAATTGTTGAATAAGCTATTACGTGCGACCCATAAATGCCTTAAATTAATAGAAAAAACCACCTCAATTCATCTTCTTGACTAAACCTCCACCCAACTGGGTTCAATTACACCGGTGGTCATTAAAGTTTATCAGTTGTAACTATGTGGTCATTTAACTTTGATTTATATTGAAAAAAATACTAAATTTTATTTTGTAACGGAAAAGTCACTTAAATCGAAATATTGAAAATCAGACGTCGATGCATGTAATACACGCATATAATAAGTCCATGTCAGCAAAAAGTGACACATCACCATCCTACTCACTGCCTACGTGGTATAACATTAAAAAAATTACAATCACTATTTACCTTTTAACCAATCCCACCATTTCTCTCTCCTCGCCCCCTTTTTCTCTTCACCTCCACTGTCGATTTCCAACCTCATGATCTATAGTTTTTCATTCTCTATCCCTCTCCTCGCCCCCTCTCTCTCCTCATCCCATCTTCGATCTCCAGCCTCTTTGATCTCTCCCCATCTCCCTCATTCCGATCCGGATATGGTCTAACTCCGATTCCATTCTCGGTCCATCTTTCTTCACTCTCTTTCTTCGATCTATTTCTCTTTGATTTTTGTGTACGATACTTTTTGTTTGGCATGTCTTTCTCTCTTTCATTTTTATATTATCTTTGAAATGGTATAAAATCCCAACTTTTAGAAAATCCCCAAAAAATAGAAAAAGCAAAAACTTTCAAAGCTTTAAAAGCCCCAAAAAATATACTTCCCATGAACAATATTTTGTAATTTGGAAGTACTCACATTAACTTCCTAGAACATCTTGTAACTTATGATCTTTTGTTAATGTCCAGTAACATTTCATAATGTATACTATTCCGCATCAGTTAATTTTTATCCTTATTAACTGATGTGTACAATGTATACCCTTGCTCCATCAATTAGTTGAAGATATTGAAGTAAGGGTATACAATGTATACTATTTATTTTAATTATTTGTCAATTATTATGCATTTAATTAATGTTAAAAATTTTAATCCAAGTTTAGGTAAAAATTCACATTTCTAAGAGTACTTACAACTCTTCAAGAAAATGTATTGCTATTATACTAACTTACATTTAAAAAAAATCTCTGATAAAATTTTTTTTATTATTAAAAAATTCAATAACAAATAATTAAAAGGAATAGTAGACATTGTATACTCTTGCTCCAATATCTTTAACTAATTAATGGAGCAAGAATATACATTGTACACATTGGTCAATTTTA
This sequence comes from Excoecaria agallocha, assembly GCA_037975025.1. NCBI lineage: Eukaryota > Viridiplantae > Streptophyta > Magnoliopsida > Malpighiales > Euphorbiaceae > Excoecaria > Excoecaria agallocha. Next base: position 23,680,520 of record CM075810.1, on the reverse strand, counting down.
ATGGGGCTAAATCCAACTATGCATCAGTTAATTTTAATCCTTATTAACTGATGTGAAAAATGTATACTCTTGCTCCATTAATTAGTTGAAGAAAGTGGAGCAAGAGTATACAATATCTACTATTCTTTTTAATTATTTGCCAATTATTATGCAATTAATTACTATTCAAAATTTTAATCCAAGTTTAGGTAAAAATTCGCATTTTAAAGAGTATTTACAACTCTTTAAGAAAACGTATTACTGTTATACTAGCTCGCATTTATAAAAAAAATCTTTGACCAAAAATTTTTTATTATTAAAAAATTCAATAACAAATAATTAAAAGGAATAGTAGACATTGTATACTCTTGCTCTAATATTTTCAACTAATTAATGGAGCAAGCATATACATTGTACACATCAGTCAATTTTAATGGGGCTAAATCCAACTCCGCATCAGTTAATTTTAATCCTTATTAACTGATGTGTACAATTTATACCATTGCTCCATTAATTAGTTGAAGACATTGGAGTAAGGGTATACAATGTATAATATTCATTTTAATTATTTGTTATTGAATTTTTCAATAATAAAAAAATTTAAATCAGAGAATTTTTCTATAACAGAGAAAACCTATATAAATTACAATGAATGAAAACCCATATTATGCAATGGCGCATCATGCCATCTAAAAAATTCACATCCTCTATTTTTCTATAACAGAGAAAATCCATATAAATTACAATGAATGAAAACCCTAATTTAAATCTCAATTTTAATTTTACCGGAGTAAGATAACAAGTGAAAAACATTCTCATTGGATTATCTACAGTCTTGAAAGTCTTCATTACGGCTTGAACTTAGCAACCACAGTAAGGAATATGGATGCTCACGGGGCGAAAAATTCTCGAATTTTTCTCCTGCGGGGACGGAAAAGGGGGGAAAAATCCCCGATATGTATTTCAGGATGAGGATGGGGAATGGGTATTCACCTTGCGGGGATCCCCGCCCAGCAAAAAATATTTTTTTAATTTTAAAATATAATATTTTATAAATAATTAAAATTAAAATTAAACTTAATTTTATAATTATTAAGTTTTAAATTATACTTAATTTTAAATTTATGAATGGTTAAAATTTTTATTAATTTAAATTATGATTGATTTTAAATTTTTTATTTATTAAATGTTATATTTTAATTTTAATTATTTATAAAATATTATATTTTATAATTAAAAAAATTAATTTTTTGGGGGAAGGAGATCCTCGCGGGGCGGGGATGGAGGGAATTTTCTCCCCGTTATAGAATCGGGGGCGGGGACGGGGATCCCCAACTCCGACGGGGCAGTGAGTGGGGGTGCAATCCCCGGCCCCGCCCTGCCTTGTAAGCATCCCTAGTAAGGAATAACAGGATCTCTTCCTTCAATGTTGCTATAATATGAATTAATTTTAGATAAAGAAGAATGAGTAGCCATGAAATAAAAGAAGAAGACGAGGAAGAAGAGATGAGAGCTAAGAGAAATTCGGGATACTAAAGATCTCAAACAGCGAGAGATCTAAGAGGAAATGGAAACAGTAGAGATGCAGGAGTTTGTTACATTTGAGACAGAGATAGAGAGAGGAGAGACTGATGGCTTTGTTAGATTTCATATAGAGATGGGGAGAGGAGAGAGAGACATTGCGATAGTGGACATCAATAGAGGGGGCGAGGAGAGAGAGGGGGAGAGGTGAAAGAAAGAGTGAAATGATTTAAAAAAATTGATTGTAAATTTTATTGTTATGCCACGTAAGCAGTGACTCATCTAATGATGTATTACTTTTTGCTGATGTGTCCTGATGCTATGCGTGTTTTACACAGGTCCATGGTCTGATTTTCGTAATTTCAGTCTAACTGATTTTTTATGTTACTAAATAATAGTTAAGTGATTTTTTCGTTACAAATCGAAGTTAAGTGATCATAATTAACGTTAAAATTAACAAATTTTAGTGATCACAGGTGAAATCAACCCCACCCAACTCACCAGCCACTTCACTGCCAAAATATCCACCAACACCGTACCATCCACCCAGTCGACCGTCAGCTCTTTCTATCATTTTTGTCGACCAACACTATACCATTCAAAACAAAATGACAAAGCAAGAGGGGATATGCACAATCCAATTCCCACCCATTGCCTTAATTTTTTTTTTCTTTTTATGAAGGAATTAATTAAATTTTTCATCAAAACCATGAATTTGATTTAAAATTGAAGAAGCTAGTAATTTTGTAGTTTTGCTAATATAACTTAAAGAAAACATATTAACTGATTAATTCAATTTAATTATAATATTATTTGTTATCAATGATTTGAAAGTTGAAACTAAAACATGCCTCGCAAATAGTAGAAAACCATTGTCAAGATAAACACTTTTTTTCTTTTCAATCGATTGAAAATTTACAAATTAGTCCTGGACTACGATTTAATAAAAATACACAAAATGAAAATAATTTTGCCCCAAAAAATAAATCTAGTTCATTCCAAAGCACCATTTGCAGGCAACAAAGCGAAGGGATCAACAAATGGAGAAAATTTTTCTCAAGATCAAATTGCAAAGATCCGTCTCTTGAGAAAGAAAGAGAGAACAGGCAAGAAGCTTATGTGACATTCTTTCTTTTCAAATAATGCATTGTGGGTCCCACTTTTTAGCTGTATCACCGGCTTCTGTTAGTAATTAAGGGAAATTAGGTGGAATCTTTTAATTGAAAACTCACAGTTGAAAATTAAAATTATAAGATTTTATTTATTGAATCTGAAATTGAAAAGTTTCCAATAAAACAAGTTTAAATTTGTAATTAATTCTTAAAATAAATTTGTAATTCAATATATGACACTTTAATTGACTTGGTCCACCGTAAATCCGGTTGAGCAAAAAAAAATTCGGGACACTTTGCTTTATATTAAAAGTAAACCTAAATAAGCCGAACATATTTTATGCGGATGAAATATTAAATTCAAATATCAATAGCACCTGTTGTTATTTATTTCTAAAAAAAAAAGAAAAAAGAAAAAAAAGGATTAGATTTTATTGGGAAGAAGATGTGATTCATGTTTTACGGGACTGTCCCAAAGCCAGATCAGTTTGGTTAGAACTTCTTAATCCTCACGACGTTCCCTCCTTCTTCACCTTAGCAAGAAGCTCTTGGTTAACGGTGAATCTGCAAGGCAAATTCGAGAGGCGTTTTATGATTGAGTGGAAGATTATGTTCGGTTTCGCTGCCTGGAGAATCTAGAAGTGGAGAAATGATGCGGCTTTCAACAATATCGAGGTTAATTTCCAGTCCAAAGTGCAGATGATCTTATCCGAAACAAAGGCTGATTTACATGCTATGTCTTCCTTCCATTCTCTTGCTTTTTCACGAAGTAGGGATAACATTGTTTCCACCTGTTGGATTCCTCCAAAAGTGGGATGGATTGCCCTCAATACTGATGGGGCTTCTTGCTTACGTTCCAACCTAAGTGCCGCCAGTGGAGTCTTCAGAGACAACATAGGTACCTGGTTGGGTGGCTTTTCTCTCCGTTTAAACAATGGAGGTTCTCTCTTTGCGGAATTATGGGCAGTTAAACAAGGCCTCAACTCTACTTGGGATAAGGGGTGGAGGAAGATTTCTGTGCAACTAGATTGCTGGGAGGTTTTCTCGTGGCTCACTCATCACAATGACATAGATCCCAATTTAGCCGATGTTCTTGAAGATATCAAAGCTTTAGTTACTCGTGACTGGCAAATTAACTTCATCCACATCAGACGAGAAGGGAACTTAGCAGCGGACTGGCTAGCCAAGAAAGGCAAGAACCAAGATCACCAGTTCATCTGGTGTGAGACTCCTCCAACCAGATTGCAGCAGATTTTACGTTATGATAGTAGAGGGATTATCACCCCCTTCCTATAAGTAACCTTTGTTTTCTTTTCTTTTCTCTTCAGATATAAAAAAAAAGGATTAGATTTTGATGTTTTATTTTTCTTTGAAGACCCAACAAGAATAGCCAGCAAATCAAAATCTTAGATTCATTTCATGGAAACATATGAAAGTGATTATTATATAACAAACATTGAAGTATCTTCCTAAGCCAACTTATGGTGGCATAGGAGCCTTGGCCAACGTATTACATATATAAATAATATAACACACACACAAGCACATAATTATTTAGCAATATATATATATATATATGTATGTATGTATGTATGTATAGTAATCTCATAATTATGCCTATAGCATCTCATCAGGAGTAGTGTCCTCATGGCAGCAGCGGAAACTGACGAATCTCTCCATAGTACGTTGGCACTCAGGGCATTTCAATCTCTCGGGGATCCTTCCCATGGTGGTCAAAAAATCGAATGCGCAGCAAGGATGAGCTACATTGTGAAGCTTGTCATGATGTATTTTGAATGATAAATCAAAACCAAGATTAGGAACATTCTCCTTCCACAAATCATACTCTAACACTGTGGCAAAAACTGTGTTGCTATGCCCATTCACAACCACATTAGACCCTTTGCTAAGAACTGCCCACCCGGCTTTTTTGTCACAGCTAAGCAGTTTCTTGATTTCATCCATCATTGGATCAAATTCTTCAATCTTCCCAAGCTGAATCTTGGAGAATAACATGCTTTCTAGCCTTGTCCAGAAAAACCATATCAAAGTCATGTCTTCTAATACATGACTGAGCTTTTCTACTGTGATTGTTGCTATCACTCGCTGAACTTTTTCTCGATTCGTGCTCTTTCCGATGTACACCATCTCTAGTGGTATGCGTGCCGCTTGTGCAACTGCTCTTGCTTCTTTTGTGAAGTTCCTTATCCACTCGATGTCGTCTCCTCCATACAAGAATATGTATTTTCCTTCTTTTGTCTGTAACAAGATGATGTAATGTTTAGATTTGTAACTGGGTCTGATCATGGCCGGATTTGAACAGAAAAATATTTTAAAAAGCCACATAAATCCGGCCTAACATGTTAATTAATCATGTTTGATAATGATATATTATGTATAAAATTTACCCAATCGAGAATTGTTGGATCGATTCCATCGATGAGAAGCTCAAGTCTCCATTTCTCGTCCTTCCATAGCGATTCTTCTCTCAAGGTAGTGAAAGGGAATGCACTGCTTCCCCAAATCCACATCATGTGAAGTGCATTAGGAGAGACTACTTTGCCTTGAGGATCAAGAACCACCAAGATAGGTTTGTTCCTGAAGTGCCACTCCTCTTTGACGAATTTAATCACCACTTTTTCTATTATAGTTGGGTGGTGCACTGTGTACCATGGCATTGTGGCCTGTAATCTCTCAAACTTTCTATGCATAACATCATTGTATGGCACCGTAGGATCCACTATTGGGATCCAAACCATCTCATACTCGCTCTCCAATCTTGTGGCATGGCTTCTTGATTCATTGTAAATATGTTCAAGAATTGAAAGCTCATCATGGGAAATGCTTAGGCTTGAAATCAAAAGAAGCACATTCTTCCTCCTTAGCACATCAAGGTTAACCTATTCAACAATAAATTAACATGTTGATAATGGCAATTTTCTAGTATTAATTACTACTTTGGTATGATTAGGAACAAACCCTTCTCTTGGTAGTGCCATCAACAAGTGGTTGGATATCATCCTTCGAATAAATCAGAGCCTTGAGGATCTTCATGTTGTCGATTTGATTTGTCTGAACAAGATTTAATAGCATTTGATAGACTTCAACATTTTTCTTCTCCTCTGCAAAATTTGATATGTATATTAAGGATCACTTATGTTATATGCTATATATTAAATGAAGATATGATACCAAACCTATGAGTTTGTAGCAAAGGGAGAGTTGCTGCGTTAGGTGGTCAAGTATGTTTTGAAGCTTGTGAACCAAAGTAGAGAGTTCCCATGCCTCATTGGTACCAAACCTGAAAATTTATGATTTAATGTAATAAAGTTCTATTGTTAATAATTAGATTTTTGGTATTAAAGTCATAGAATAAGACATAATTAAGACTATGTTTTCCTTTTTTTTTTAACGAAAGAAATAATTAAAAAAAAAAGAGAGGGAAAGAATATTATGTACTCGTATCCGAAGGTGGTGAGATGGGTAATCTGAGTAGCACAAGCCACAACACTCTTTATGGTCCAGTAAACAGCAGTAGGGACATGGACCATGGCAGCAGTCAAAGCTGGAACTTCAGTGGAAAAGTAGGCAGATGGTAATTCTCTGAACTCAACAATACATTTGGTGACATCCAACATGACTTTGATGAGATTGTTAAGAGCATCAAAGCGTGGCTTCAATGGGACTGTGTGTTCCAAGATTGAAGGCAATTGCTTAAGAGTGGCCATTGATTTGGCAAGTGGGTTTGTGGAGTAAATTTGAGCAAGCAGCCAAAACTCTCCATAGGCCAAAGCAAAAGCTGCCATGGTCAGCACCAACTTAGCATCCCATGAATAGTTTGAAAGCATGTTGAATAATGACAATGTTATTGCATGCGCATCTGCACCACTCAATGCCTTGTATGACATCTGAAACATAAGATACAAGTTTAGTGTTTTCCAACTAATAATCATCTTCAACCTTCTAATTTGCACCAATTCATGTGGTTGGATAAATTTCTAATTTAGCTTCTTTTTTTTTTTTTTTTTCAAATCCTACTAATCCATTAATCTAAATTTGTGCTGAATATGCCTTCAAAGTGACCACTTGGTCCATTTTAAATGTTTAAAAATGCTTTATTGTCATAATTAAAACTCAAAATTTATGATTAAAAGAAAAAAAAAACTCGTGCCATTTTATTTTACTTTTTTTTTGCTAATTTATAAATTGCTCTCAAGTTAAAATTTCAGTTAAATTAGCACTTAATTTCTAATTTGCAGTTATTCCCTATTTAATCTCTTATTTAATAATCAAATCTTTTAAGAATGGGATGAAAAATTGAAAAAAAAAATTTGTCATATTTTCAATAGTTTAAACTACAATAAACACTATTGTACATTATTTCTCATCAATTTTTTTTTTTATTTTCACCAAATCAATATATAAATAAGATCAGAAATCCACGGAAAAAAAAGAATATGTGAAAAAAATTAAAAAATATATATTTTTAAATGGAATAGAATAAAATAATTATAAATTGAAAATTGCATGCTAATTTAGCTCAAAGTTAATTTCGGAGAGAAAATTATTTGGATAATTACAATAAAAATTCATGCAAAAAAAAAAGATTATGTTAAAAAAAAAATTGGAATTTGAAATGCAATGAAATAAATAACGGTAAATTGAAAATTGCCTACTAATTGAACATGAAGTTAATTTTTAGTTCAAAACATTACGTGCTTACCTCACATGCGATTCTGTCGATAACATATGACAGTTCTTCAAGCATGGCAATAAAATCGAGCTGACGGTTCTCGTCCTCAATTTCTGCTTCAGCATGGCCACCCTGCACAGCCAGGAAAAAATAACACTTAGGTTTAGTATCAACCAATTACAGAAAAAAATTAGTATGTTTATCGAAATTGCGAAATTTCGGATTTGAGCCTTCAGTACAGTCACTTGTATCGAAAAAATTTTAAGAAAAAGGTTTACAGTAATTCAAGTTACGTACCATCATAGTAGTTTCGGCATAAACAGTACGGGCACTATTAAGAATATCTTGAACAATATTGAGAAGAGGACGAACATCAAAATCTCGGCCATCAGGAGCATGAGTTGCAACAACCTCCTTCATCATTGCATTTTCATCAGACAATGCTAACATGTTTAGCCGATCAGTACCGCTCTTCATTTTCTGGGTATCACCCGATGCTGCTAATGATCTGAAGGCCATGCCGATCTTTGCTACTCAAGATGTTATAATAATTAATAAGTCATATTAAAATAATTTTGTGTGTGTACAGCTATGGGCAATCTTAGACTTATTTATAGCAACAAGGAATGGAATAAAGAGGCATAGTGGTTTATGAATCCACTTCTTTGCTTCCATTGTAATCCAACATGTTACTTTTGTGAATCATATATATGTTTTTAGTAATGCTTCTTGTATACATGTTGCACTAGTTAAATATGTAGTAAGCTTTTGGTTCATTATGGGACATGCACTAAATAATATAATCAGGAGCGGATGTAAAATTTAGATTAAGGGGGAAATTTTAGTGAAAATGGATAAATTTGATTAAAATTAATATTCAAAGGAATAAATTTGATGGAAATTAATATGAAGAAGAATAAATTTGATTAAAATTAATATTAAAAGGCTCAAATGGTAAAAATTAAGTTGTTTTAGTTTGGTCCAATCAATAAATCAGAAGTGATGATAAAAAATTAAATTTGTTATGGATGATGAATGTGTTGAAATTAATATGTCTCTATTTTGATGCTTGACCATGAATGAAATTTTTAATGTATTTTACTTTTTTCATATAGTATTGTTCGTACTATATTTTCAAATTTTTATAAGTAATTGAGTTGAACAATGTCCAACCACGATCTGGTTGACAAAATTTTAGAAATATTGATTTTATTCACAGCGGATCTACACGGAGGAGACGAGGTGCAATTCGATTCTTAATTCTTTTTCACCAGTTTGCCCATCCATTCTAGTTTTAAAAACATTGAATATAATGATGTGCTGGATTTTTTTTTACCTAATTCAAGTTAATGGATTTATTTTAAATGAATCTACTAATAAATTGTTAATAGGCTTATAGCAGATGTAGTAGCTAATATTATGAAATAATATATTAAAAAGAACAACATAAATGGAAAAGATAAAATTTATTTATAAATTGTTGGTAGTAGTCCCTTAGGCTTTTGCCATTTTTCATAGTTGTCCTTTGAAGGAAGAATATACAGTATCAAGCAAGAAGCTATGTTGGCCATCGATCAAAGTCTGTCAGCCATAAGCAACACAATGATTGCCAACCCTGTGGTTTGCTTCCTTACTTGAACCACTCCTTTACGTGTTCAAAGATTGGGAATTAATTTGATCTCTTTTATTCTGGTTTTTCGGGAAAAAGAAAGAAGGGAAAAAAAAAGAAGCTAGATTTGATCCCTTTCCTTTTCTTAAGGTAAACTGTAGCTTTGATTCAATGACCAACCAAATCTTAATCAACACAACAAAATTAGAAAAATTCTTGCCCAGGTAAAGTCTAAACAAATTTTATAAACCGGTTCAATAGTATATTGTCACTATTCTGCCCTTTTTCAATCAATTTTGCATAAATGATAAGGTATTTATTTGATAAAAGATATCTTTTATTATGTTTTGTCAGATTATGTTTTTGATATAATTTTGTTCTGTTAGTTGTCTGATTTGGTAATTTATTCCAAACTTTTACGCCTCATGATTTCATTGTATAAGATTATGATCTTGTTAAAGGTATTATATGATATGATATGTTCAGGATAGGATTTGATTTGTTGTATTTTCAAGAATATTTTTTTTCTCATTTACTTGTAACCTGAAGTATATATATTAATAAATCATCAATTCAACATACAACATGCATATAAGAATTCATTTTCTATATTATTAGCTTAATTCATGAGATTTGGCTAGATTGGATTTAAACTGGAAAGACTCCATTTGTCTCCCACCAGCATTATGAGAAGTCCATAAAAGAAAATGTTTAGTATGTGTACTCAGTCTAGATATATATTAATTTATTAATAGTCAGTAAATAATGTATTACTATTCTTATATTTCTTACATTGCAATATAATATTAGCCGTACCATGTGTGAATAAAAGCATCACGCATGCGTGGTATAGAACTAAGTATAAAAACATCTGGCAAAGGAGATATATATATTAAATCCAAAAACAGTTTCCATATTTTCTTTTATGTTGGACAAGTAACGGACATCATGTGAATCCAGTAGAGAGAAAAGAATTATAGACTTGATATTTCCCTCGAGCTAATGGGTATATTATATATATACTGAAAAATACATCTAAATAATGAAATTAACAACTATTAATAATTCCAAAAGAGAAAATATATTAATTTATTTTGGACATTTATCTTGAAACTCTTATTTGCTCGCCAATTTTTTTAGTAGAAATACCTCTAGTGTTTAAAAGAAAAAAAATTTACTAATTTGTATTTTTTTATATCTTTTATAATGGTATTAGTTGGCTATTAACGATATTGACATGACATTTAACGTGGCATGAGTATGAACAGACAATTGTCAGTTCATATGATCATCCAATTCACAAATGAAGTCCAATGCTCATTGATCCATGCTACAAGATCCTATTTTACCCCAACATTTTGCCAAAATTATATTTTTTACCCTTAACATTAGTTAAAAATGTTATTTTGCTCCTCATTTTTGCTTGTGGAATACATTTGAAAATTTCCAAATCTCAAAAATGGCATCGAGGTCTAGGGAGAGCTGTCCCCATAGCATCAACGAGAAGAAAATGAGCAATTCCAGTTGGATCATTCTCAAACCACGAAGACCGTAGCCAAGGACTTCATGATAAACATTTGAATATTCTACATATCTTAAGGAAAACAAATAGTATGAATAATAATAGATATAGCTGGAAGTCGAAATTCACAAAAGAAATAAAATATCAAACATCCACTATATATATATATATATATATAACGGTTCATATATACTAGTAAATAAAAATTAATAGGAAAAGATATAATTAGGACTCACAAAATTATTATTAGGTATTAAAAACTTCATTAATTAACACGCATAACAATACGAAGTGAAAAAGGAAAACAAGTTACAAATATTAAGGTAACAGAAAGCATTACATATATAATAGAATATCCTCAAATAAACTTCAGTCTTCATAATAGTATAGCAATCATCACCATCAAGCCATGCTCGTGGCTGCTACTTATTTATCACTTCTCGGATTTAAATAGCATAAGCACTCAATATTTTTTATATTTATTCATCGCAGCACTTGTACATGAGGTATTTGTCCATGACACGGCCACATTCAGAGCAAACAATTCTTTCAGGGATCCTACCGGCGGCGCCTGGGAGGATGAGACGGTTGCAGTGATGCTCAGGATGAAGGGTTTGCAGATAATCTCTGAGTGCTGGCATGAAACCCTTTTGCTGGATATCTTCTTTCCAAACTGTGTAATCACTAAGGCAAGTTAAAAATATGTTCCCTTTAGATTTGACCATCTCATCTGATTCTCTTGTGAACATAGCCCAACCACCTTCACTGCTATCAAAGCTCATCATTGTCATGATTTCCTTCATTAAAAGATCATTCTCAGAGGTTTTTCCTAGTTGATTCTTGGATCGCCACATGCTCTCAATTCTTACCCAGAAGTACCAGATTGATGTTAAGTCTTGCCAGTAGTGGCTCAGCTTCTCAACTATGATGCTTGAGATGTTCTTCCTCACCCTCTCCTTTGGATTGCTTTTCCCCACATATGCCATCCCTAATGGGATATTTGCTGCTTGTGCTACTGCCTTAGCTGTGTTGGTGAATTTTCTAATCCACTCCAAGTCCTCTCCTCCATACAAGCATATGTATCTTCCTTCTTGCATCTAGTTAATGCCAACAAAATCATGCTTATTGTTAGTCAAAACCAATATATGTCTAATATAATTGAATGAACTTGTAATTTTGCACTTTACTTATTAAATTTCCATGTCACTTGTATGCACTTTTTGCTTAGGTAATACTAATGTAGCAAAAGGCGTTAATTTCAAAAAATTCAGTCGCATCATCAGCAAAAGATTAATTAAATTTAGAAGTTTAAGTATTTATTATTTTTCAAAAAGTTAATATATTGAAATGAACAAACATGTACCGTATACATACCCAGTTGAGAACAGTTGGATCAATGCCATCCACCAATAGCTCAAGTCTCCAAGTCTCTTCCTTCCAGAGAGCTTCCTCTCTAATGGTCGTGAAAGGGAAGGCAAGACTGCCCCAAATCCACATCATATAGAGTGCATTTGGAGAAGTAACTCGTCCTTGTGGATCAAGCACTACAAGAATAGGTTTCTTTCCAAAATGCCATTCTTGCATGACAAACTTGATCACTGCCCGGTCGATTAAGGATGGATGGTAAATTGTGTACCAAGTCATACCAGATTGCAGAGTTTCAAATTTCTTTTGTAAGTTTTCAGTGAAAGGGACTGCTGGGTCCAAAATTGGTAGCCAAACAATTTCATACTGGCTCTCTTGCCTTGATGGATGTAGCCGAGACTCGTTGTATATCTGTTCAAGAATGGCAATCTCCTCTTGCAAGATGTCAAGGTCTGATATAAGCAGTAGCACATTTTTCCTCCTTAGAACATCAATGTTAACCTGTTTTTTGTCAAACAAAACATAGACTAATAATTAGATCATTAATTGTTTGTTATTTATTTTCCTCTTCCAAATAACTATCAATAAATTCAAAATGGGAATATTAATGCGCACCCTTCTCTTGGTGGTTCCTTCAACAAGTGGCTGCAGATCATCTTTCGCATAAATCAATGCCTTGAGAACTCTCATGTTGTCAAGATGTGGCATCTCAAACAAATGTAAGAGATTCTGATAAGTTTCCAAATGTTTCTTTTCATCTGCAACACGTATCAATCTTAATGTATTAATGCATTTATCTATTGCCATGAATATACTCATGGTAAAGATTTTAGCTTCAAAACTGACCAATGTGCTTATAGCAAATTGCCAGTTGATTGGCGAGGTGGCTATGCATGTTAGCGAGTTTGTGCGCTAAGCTCGATAGCTCCCAGGCCTCTGTTGTTGATACTATGTGCCTATAGAAATAAAATGGAACCTCATCTGTTATTAAAGAATATCGCTAAAGCTATAAAAATCGACAAAGATGGATGGATGAGGTTCATACTCGTGTCCAGGACCAACAAGGCCAGAAATCTGTGAAGCACAAGCCAAAGTACTTCTTATTGTCCAGTAGACAGCAATTGGTATATGAGACATTGCAGTGTTTAATGCAGTGACATCCATTGAAATGTACTGAGGCGGAAGCTCTTTGAACTCAACAATACAATTGGCGATATCTAGCATGACTTTGATGAGATTTTTCACTGCTTCAAACCGGGGTTTTAGTAGGCTGGAATGCTCTAAAATTTCAGGCAATTGTTTGAGAATTGCCACAGCTTTTGCAAGTTGGTTGGAAGTGTAGTTCTGCGCAACCAGCCAGAATTCTCCATAATTCATGGCGAAAGCTGCCAGAGTTATCACCAACTTGGCATCCCATGAGTAGTTAGATAGCATGTTCAATATTGACATTGTTGTTCCATGTGCATCTCCACCACCTGTCGAGCACTTGTATGTTATCTGCATTCAATAATAATTCGTTAGTTACCATTACAAGCAGCGCTAAAATATAAAGTTCAATTCAAATATTCATTTATTAATTTTGATGTGTAATTTTTAACTCCAGGGGACCAAATTTCTGGCTACGTCCCTTTTTATATGAGAGCACATTACCTCGGACGCAACTCGATCAATGACATAAGCTAAAGATTCTAGCATAGCAATGGCATTGGCATGGTAAGTTCTCTCTTGCAGAGCTTCGACGCGTTGAGGAGGGACCTATAACAAATAAAGATGGTATCAATTAAGGGTACGTGTGCTCATATATAATTGGCGATGGAGAGCTAACATGATTACCACAGTTAGAGAAAGTGCATCAATGGTAGGTGCAGCACGATTAAAAATGTCCTCAACGATATAAAGAAGAGGTTTGACATCAAATTCGCGTCCATCAGGAGAATGAGTAGATTGAATTTGCTTAGACATTGCCATGTCATCAGAAGATGAGAACATTAGCCTATCAGATTTTATGAGACTCTGCAAATTGCTCGAGGCTGGTTTGAGCGATTGCTGCACAACCCCAGAAGGGTTTGGGTGCATAAGTTGCTGGGAATAGCCCTGGTTTGGATTCATCAGCTGCTGTGAAAGGGGTTGGTTTGGATTCATGAGCTGGTTTGTTGGGCTTGGATTCATCAGGTGCTGCATATTGGCTTGATGAGTTGGATTAGCCAGTGTTTGAATATTGGTTGGGTTTGGATTCAACAATTGCTGCATGTTGGCTTGGGCTGGATTGGACAGTGGTTGCATGCTGGTTGGGTTATTTTTGTTAATATTGGCTGAAGATTGATTGAAAGGCATATTGGCTGAAGATGGATTCAAAGGCATATTGGCTGAGGTTTGTAAGAGAGACATGTTTGGAGATGAAACTAAGACAGCTAAAATATTTTTTAAGGGTAGTAGAAAGCTGAATGCGGTTTGTTATTGCAATTAGAAGGGGTTTATATAGTCATAAAAAATGGAATAAAGCAAAACTGTTGAATCTTCCTTGCTTCCAAAGAAGTTTTAGTACAAGAAACGACAAGGAAAAAAGCCCTTGATATGATGATATGATATGCCACAAGCTACTTGGTCTTTTACCCTTTCTTGGGGGCCCACAAATCTGTACGGGCGTTGGGTTGAAGTTATTACATTCTTTATGTGAATTTGAGATTTGGAACAAATTCTATATATGATGATTGTTTTGCTTCTTTACTTGATAGTTTTATTTCGTGCTATTAATAATTAAGAATCAAAGTGAAAAAGAGTGGGAAAGTATCAATTCTATTTTAGTCTTTCTTTTCTTTTCTTTTTTCTTTTTTTTCTTTTTCTTTCTTTTTTTTTAACTAAGGATCCTCTTTGTGAATAGTTTAATTTAAGAATGGAAAGTGTGTGTGTGTATATATATATATATATATATATATATATATATATATATTTATTTATTTGCCTAGCTACATAAAACTCGGGTCAATTGATTCCATCCAATTATAAAAACTCCACCTAATAAGAAAAAACTAAAAAACTCTATAATTTTAACTAGTTTCAAAATTGACCTCGTTAAAATATTTAAATGAATTTTTTATTTTTTAGTAACAAAGGCTAAATTTATCTTAAAAATTGTAAAAATATGGATTTGAACGGATATATATGCCCGATCTAATGCCCATCTCTAACGGTAATTACAGTTCTCATCATTAATTTTTTATCTTAAGAACACCCTCTTAAGAAATAATTGATCGATTTACAACAAGAATATATAGAATGCAACTTTTCTACTTTCATCTAAATATATGATTATGTGTCTGCTATGCACCCCATCATCATTTGGAGTCCATAGACATATTTTTTTTTGACGTAGAGAAAATTTCCATATGCAAATAAAAGTCCATTAGGAATTTAAGCTATGTTTGTTAACAGGTAATGGATTCTAATTTATTGAATAATATAATAGATTGAGAAATAGAATGTAATTATAATTGTATTACCATGTTTGGTTACATTAATAGAGTAATGTAAATACAAATATATTTCTATATTTGGTTAGATTATATACATGTATTGTAATTATATATATAATTGTCAACTAATTTTATGTGATTATTTTTATTTTTTTATAATTATTTTATATACCTATATATTTATTATATTATAAAAATATAAAAATCCAAACTTAATAAAATATAATGTTAAAAAAAATTATATTAAAAATGCAATCTCATATAAAACTATAATTCTTCTAAATTGTAAATATTGTTTTCTTTGGTAACATTTTTTGTTTTTTATTTTTTGTTTTTTAAAATTCATAAACTGTTTTTAGTTTTTGTTATTTGTTTTTCAAAAACGGTTTAAAAACTATTTTTCTATTTATTTTTTAAAAAATATTCTAATATCCATTAATACATATTATACATATATATAATCTAATTATTAATATTAAATAATAAATATTTAATAAAATTCAAAATTTAAAATATATTACATTAAAAAAATCATAATATGGTGGTAGTGGTGGTAGCGACGGTAAAGGCGTCAGTGGCAACGACAGTAGCAATATGGTGGTGACAGCGATGGTGGTAGCAGTAGTGATAGTTTAGTGGTGGTGGCGATGACAATAGAAGAGATGGTAGTGCAGTGGCGGTAGTAGCGATGATGGTGACGGCAGTAGCAGCGGTGGCAGTAGCGATGGTGGTGGTGGTGGCAACGGTGTGGTAGTGGTGGTGGTGGTGGTGGCAAAGATGGTGGCGGCAGTGATGGTAACGACAGTAATGATATGGTGGTGGTTGTGGTGACAGTAGTAGTGTGGTGGCGATGGTGATAGCAAAGATGGTAGCGGCAGTGGTGGCAATGGTGGTGGTAGTGGTGGCAGCGACAGTGGTGGCAATGGCGGCGGCAGTGGTGTTGGCAGTGGCGGTGGTGTGGTAGCGGCAGTAGCGTGGCGTTATGGTGATGGCGGCGACGACGGTGTGGTGGCTGTAGCAGCGGTGGTGTGGTAGTGGTGGCGGTGGCGGCGGCGGTGGTGGCAACGGCAGTAGTAGTGGTGGTGATGTGGTAGTGGCAGTGGTGTGATGGCGGTAGTGGTGCTGATAATAAGGATAAAGTAATTAAATTATTGATAAAAACAAAACCATAAAAGCCACATTTTAAAAATTTTTAATTTTTGTTTTTATTGCCAAAATCACTTTTTAAATTTTTGTAGAAATGAAAACTGAAACAAATTTGCCGAATATGTTTTTGTTTTATTTTTAAGAAAAAAACCACAAATTAAAAAAAAATCGTCCCCGAACGCATCCTAAAATTGCACAAGATTATGATGTAGCGGTGTGTAATTGCACTCTATTTTTGTATTTACAACCCTATGTTAAAAGTGCCACTAAGTGGACTCTACACAGATAAATTTGATAAGGACAATTATACTAGAATGGTCCTATTATATATATCTTAAGCCATTACTGTAGTCTCTATAGAGGCAATTGAATCCCAGTTTTGGATCATATAGACACACTATTTGGTACGCCTTTACATGTTACTCCAGGTTCTGAGCTAGGTGCTAGCAATTCATATGGCAAAACCCCTGCACCACATTTGCTCCTAAGTTTAGGATCTCTGTTTCTTCTATCTTGTGCATGTGGATAGTCCTCAATTAGAAGTTTGAGGCCATGTGGTTGGGTAGGGTCAGGTACAGCCATACCCCTGCAAGATAACAAAGACCATCATTAGATTCGATTAAGATTTTAAATCACCAAACTGTCCAAACATACGTTCCCTTTAAGGAAAGAAACAAAGATCCTTTCAGAATAGAATATTTCACATAGTCCGCACAATATATCAAATAAGACACATGATTTATTCACTGTTGCACTTATATATAAGAACCAATTAGAACCAGCACATGCATGGGCTTTGTATATAACTGCGGAATTGCCTAATGTTGGTGTCCATTTCCATTTTCAGGTAACGTAGTTCATCTTCCTTTACTGGTTTTTAATGCTTGCTAAAGCAACCTACATACATTCATAGATAATTTATACACGAATCCATTTGCAATTCTACAAATCCAGTCGGACAAGCGCCCGATTACCCGTCATCTAAATCCAGTAAAACAGATGAATGCAAATCAGAAAATCACTGCAACAGCAAAAGCACAGATTACCAAACAAACTATTAGATTGAAAATAAAATATTATTAAATTTTAACCTAACAGTGATAAAATGCGCCTAGCATAGTGTCTCAATGCATCATATTACTACTCTATTAATATGATAATAAAAGATACCCGACAAAATTTCCTTACACTGTCAACTTTGTCAAAAAGCAATAGAAGATTCTATATGTTTAGCAAATTTGAGCAGCTCAACCACATACAAAAACAAGATGAAAGAAATGATTTAGCCTGTAGATGTTCCTGCTAAAAAATTTCACCTTGTCTTTTCAGTTAAAAGTTCACATTGCTTAGATATCTACTTATCTTCTGCCCTAACATCCAACTGTCTCTTATGCTTCTTGATCTTCAAAACATCTATTATAGAGGAACTTTATTAACTTCTCTGGCAATGGTGCTAGTTCTAATTTCACCAAAACACCAAAAATGGCTTTCTGTCTCTCTTTTTGGTTTTAGAGTGTAGTTAAGCTAATTCTTCTAAAGATTAAAAATATCTTCTCAAACTATTAAAACTCTATAGAATCTCCCTTAAAAATACAACATGCCCTGTTTTTACAATTCTACCTATACTGAATATGATCCTGGAGTTCATGTTTCTCTCCCTACAAAACCAAACAATGGCTTTCAACATGCCATCGGGGCATATCATCAAACAACAATAAGGTGAATTAGATGACAGAAAAGGCAGCATTTGAGCCTAAGTATTGAAAACAACAAGTTCACCAAATGTAACTTCAAAGTGCAATATTAAAAAAAGGCTCCTAGCACTATTTCACGATTCTATCAAAGTAAACAATTAAAATCAATATATAAGCAAATAGTAGGAAAGAAATTAAAATCAGTAGAAGAAAGGAACAATTACCAGACAAAGAAAGAAATCAACGATACCCTCTTACCAATTTTGGAGCATAAAAGAAAAATTAAACCCTAACCTTCAGCACAATTGACAGATATGTTAGAGGGATCATCTTCAAACATCAGTAATTTCAACGGAGCAAATCGTCATGAGGTAGTCTTCAAGCTTCTCTCTCTCTAACTAACTTCCCTAGAAATAAGTTGGAGAGTGTTGATTCTCTCTTGCAGCTAACAGACTGAAATAGCAAAATTAACAACAGAAATTCTAACAGCTTCTATAACAATAGCAACAACAGAACAACAGCGGTAACAGGCCTCTATCAAACAATACTTGTTGTTTAGCCTTCTTTGTCAAGCCCATCTTCCATAACTTCTAATTCGGCCTCCCTAACCCATCATCTTCTTCTTTATCTTCTATTCCTTTCTCTTTCAGTCCATCTTCTTTCTCATTTTTAGTCTCTATTTCTCTCTTCTCCCTAGTTTCGCCTTCTTTCTTCTCAACTAGCTTACCGTCTTCTACCTCATTCATCTTACTCATAACATTACCTCCTTCCAAGTGAGTCACCTTGTCGTCAAGGTGGAGATGAGGCAATTGAGAAGCTAGGGAAAGCATATCTTCCCACGTGGTTTTCTCATAATGCAAGTTAGTCCATTGAACAAGAACTTGTTGCATTTGTTGTCCCTGCCTAGTTATGACTCATTGTTGCAAGATTGCCAAAGATTCCACCTTAGGCACTCCCTCATTGGTATAAGATGGCAGATCTGAAGTGAGATTGTTGTTTCCAATGGCATTCTTAAGTAGCGATACATGAAATACATCATGGATAGAGCTAGTTGTTGGCAACTACAGCTGATATGCTACAGCCCCAACCTTAGCAATCACCTGGAATAGATCATAGTATTTATTTGAGAGCTTCAAATGCTTCCTTATTGCCACTAAATTTTGCCTATATGGCTGAAGCTTCAAGTACACCCATTCTCCTACCTCAAAAGTTCTGTCAATTTGATGCTTGTCTGCCAATTGCTTCATTCAATTCTGAGAAGACTTAAGCTAGTCTCGAATATGAGAGGCCATTTGTTATCTTTCTTTTAAGAAAACTTCCACACTTGCTACCAAAATCTTTATCACAGGAAAATAGTAGAAAGATGGAGGTTTGTAGCCATATAGATCTTTAAAAAAAGACATATGTAAACTAGTGTGGTAGTTACTATTGTACCAGCATTCTGCTAAGCTCAACCATTTGCACCATGATACTCGTTTATGAAAACACATACATCTCAGGTAGTTCTCTAGACACATGTTCACTCTCTCCATTTGCCCATCTGTCTGTGGGTGGTAGGTTGTGGATAGCTGCAACTTCGTTTGCAACAACTTGAAGAGTTCTTGCCAAAAGAGACTAGTAAAGACTTTTCTTTATCTGACACTATGGTAATAGGCAAAACATGCATCTTAAAGACATCATCAAGAAACATTTGAGCTACTGAAGCGGTAGTGAATGGATGTTACAGAGCCAAGAAGTGAGCATATTTAGTGAACCTGTCTACAACCACCAAAATTGTATCTTTTTTGTTAGACTTCAGTAGTTGATCAATTAAGTCTATGGAAATATGGGTCCATGCAGAAGATGGAATCAATAATGGTTGAAGTAGACCTGGATAAGAAACTTGTTCTCCCTTGTATTTTTGGCAAACATCACAATTGGAAACCTAATTCTTGACATCTGTGTACATGTTTGGCTAAAAAAAGTGAGCTGATAATCTCTTTTGAGTTCCCGAGATTCCAGAATGACCCCCCACAACTGAATTGTGAGCTGTCAGCAATAAATTTAGCAACAAAAATATTATACCGTTGCTAAATAAGGCACCAACGGATGACGGAAAAATTTTGGAACGAAAAATAGCAACGAAAATTAAATTCCGCTGCTAATTTAGCAACGGACTTAAATATCCAATGCTATTTTAGCAATAAAATTTAATTTCCGTTGCTATTTTAGGAACGAAAAATAATTCGGTTACTAAATAACCAGGGTTAAAAAAATTTAGTTTTCAAAATAGCAACGAAATTGGATTTCAGTTGCTAATTTACATTTTCAATGGAAAATAGCAACAGAATTAATTTTCAATTGCTAAATAGGAATCGAATTGAAATTCCGTTGCTAATTTACATTTTCAACGAAAAATAGCAACGAAATTAATTTTCGGTTGCTAATTTCATCTTCAATGTAAAATAACAACGAAATTGAAATTCAGTTGCTAAAATAGCAACCGAAAAGAATTTGGTTTTTATCAAATTTGAGTCTATTATGCTTATTTTGTTCATGGGTTATGAATGATTGAGCTAATTTACTATGTTTGGTTCCCCAAAATGCTTCTTTTTTTCTTTGAGAAAAATAAAGGGACGCAATGAGAAATTTTTGTTTAATTATGGGTTCTGCTTGCTTATCAAAACAATTGCTGAAAAGACTAGTAAATGGGTTATCACTTTCATGCACTTAATCTCTCTTTATTTCTTTGTTTCTCACTTTTTTATTTGCGCAGGTAAGCAATGGTAGCTGTAGTGGCGCCAGTGAGTGTCAAGCCTCAACCTACTCAGCCTTAAAATGAAGCGAAGCTATTTATGCATTAGACCTTTGAAGATTTTTAGGTTTTATGGGATAGTAATTTACTAGGATTGTGCCAAAATGAAATATAATTGAACTTATCAATTCTTTCATTTTTGGTCTTTATAAATTCTTTGCAGTTAGTGAAACAAACAGTTTTACCTCGTCTTTGTGGTTTGGCACTTAAAACCACAGTCGATGTGGTATGCTTCTTTATTTATTTTTATTCATTTTAAAGTTCTGGTTGTTTAAGGCGGATTTTCTAGTAGTGACTCTTCTTATGTGAACTAGTTAACTGCTTCTGATACAAGATATAGAAATATATCTCTGTGGTCTTAGTTAAAGTGCAGATAATCAATCAAAAGCTAGTAAGTTTTTTTTTTGCCAGGTAAGAGTTAATTATCTGTTTTGCTGATATTGTTCACAAACTTGATAAACATGCTATTCGGGAAATTCTACAAACAATTCAATGCTCTATAGCTGTTGATCGCTCTCCTCCCACCCTTATGTGTACCCTTGGGGTTGCAAATTCAATTCTCAAGTAGGTAATATTTTCTGGTAACAGAGGTGGCCTTAGTGCTTCATATTCCTAATTGTAATGCTGACTAAAAAGGTCTGATAGTTGTCTATGTTGTCTAATTCAATCTCTCTCTCACTCTCTTTGAATATTCTGATTTAACTTATGCTATCTGTATTTTGTTTATGATTAAACTATAATATAAAAAAGCATTCTTTGGCCAGGAATTCTTAAGAGGGAATACTGCTAATTTTTTTGTATGAATTACCTACTATCTATTTGATGTTCTTGCTTCTTATTGGTCAATTGTATGATAGCACGTAGAGGGATCAAAATGCTGCATCAGCTAAGCAAGGTGTACATACAGTCTTTGATTTTAAAGTTGTTTTCAAGAATTATAAATTTTCTCTAGTTGTATTTTAATTATGTAATTACGGTAACCTTTTTTCCATATAATTGGCTCTTAGAAATTGCTGATAAAGGTTTGCCTAGGGTCCTTATTCAACCAGACTCATGGTAGCATGTCTATTGTGGATTTAGGTTAGGCTTCATACGTATCATGTGCACTGAGGCACCTCAGCAATATCTGTTTTGATGTTTTTACTTCACATTATGATTTTCTTTAAACCATTAGGTCAATAAAATGTGTATAAATGCATATACTCAACTCCAAAAGTTGGTGTCATGACCTAATTTGGTCTTCTAATCTAAATATAAAATTGCCTCTCCCGCTCACATTTAACTAGAATGTCTAGAGCAAAGATAAAATGTTGCTTCTTATTTAGCCCTATTCTGTTGGGGATTGTAGATGAGTCATTCATGATTTTGAAATCATTTTATGGTTCCATTTACTTTTCCATTTCATCAATATGTTGTTATCCTAGGGGTTTTACATGGTAGATTAAGTTTATAAAGTAAAATTATTCATTTACCAAACACATATATGAACTTTTTGAATGTTCTTGGGGCATGATGTTGGATTTTAACGATTATATGCATCGCATACATGAGCGGAATTTTAAAATTTTTAACCATTAGTTCTGATCTTGCCATGAATATACAATATAACTATATGAGAATAAGAAAAATCACCTTTGATTTTTGTTGAACAGTTGATTTTACTTCACACCGGGTTGTCGCAAACCACAGTGTCCAAAATCGAACACCTCTAATGAGTAATCCACACTAAAGAGGGGTAAATTGAACCAAAAAATTGGTGTTCAACTAGGGCTGGCCGAAATCCAAGAGGCTAGCAATGGAAGTGGTGCAAAAGAGAGAGAGAATTAAGAGAAAAAGACTTTCCTTTTGTTTTAATCACTTAACCCTAATTCTCATTAGTTGGCCTTTTATAGTTAGGTTAAAATTCCAACTCCTTAATGAGATTGGGCTCTTTAAAATTGCTGGAGAATTATTAATTGGGCCTCTGGAATTAATTATAATCATTTGGGCTTAATTAAATCCAAATTAAATCTTTTCATAAAAGACTATGCACAAAATCCACAAACTAGGCCCTTTGTGCATCTAATTGGATTTAAATATCCAAATGGATTCCAAATCCAACCAAATTAAATATGTGAGTTCCATAACACTTATGTAATATATATAAATTAATTTGGTCCAAGAAAAAGCCCTCCAAGCCCTTTTGTTTGGAGTTGGCGTGCAGCCCTCTTCTGGAGGGCTTCCTCCAACTTCTTCATTCCTTTGGCCCTTTATAATTTCTCCAATGGTCCTATTAATTATTATATCAGTCCTATAACAATTATAGTAGTCTTATAACACTTATAAGATAATAATAATAAATCATGAAATACATTATTTCATTTAGGTCCAATTTACAGAACATTTCTCAAAAGTTCCGCGGACAATTTTATTTGATCATAATTAATTAAACTCTTTAATTAATTATTATCATATTCTCCTCTCTACCTTTATAATAATATCAAATATTATTATCCTTGTCATTTTACCATTTTACCCTTTTTCTCTATATGTGTGTGACCTATTGGGTTCCTGTCCATGTTGGCAGTATAATATGTAATTGTGAGTTCTATTCAAAACTCACATGATTTAAACTCCTTTAAATCATTTTATCAATCTCTATTGATATTTTGATACATCATTATACAAGTCATGATTGGCCTCTATCTAGGCATCATGACTACCCAAATGTCAGAAAAGTCATGTGGTTTGACTGTACCCTTCCATAGAAACAGTTACCGTGCAATTACTCCTTTCACCACTCTTATCTCAATTAGATTCTGAGTATGGATTTCTGTCAACTCATATAAATCTAATTATGTATGTTCTATTAATTTAACCATTGTTCCTAAAATGCCCTTCATGGATCTCCATCCATCTCGGCATATTACTCTGGCCAGAGATTCTCTGAACAAGGTAATTATAGAATCATGCGAGATAACTTCCCTTGTTAAATCTGGGATGGTGAATCCTTTGTCAATCACTCAACTATCTTTAAGTAGGTCATGATATACCCAATCTCCTAACTATGTTCACTCCCAGTTGGAAGTAATCAGTTATGGAGTCAAAGTATACCACTTGCTACTTAAGATAACTTTGGTGATCTCAAGTCTAAGGATACTTGCACAACCGCTATAAAGAGATTCCTCACTGACATAGATTTAATATCCATATGAGGATTCTCTTTGCAGGTCTCCAATGAACTTGTTCCTCTAACAAGCATCCATATGTTAGCTTTGATTATCATCCATAATCACAATTATGAGAACCATTGCTTGAACCATTCAAGAAGCATAACATGTGCTAGTCTGTCCGAATTAACAATGTCCTATCTTGTTAATTCTATGACTAGGGATATTTAGATATTAACATATTTGCATGCGATAGATATCTCACATCATGAACACCTTCATGATTGCCTTTGCACTGTGTTTATAATATCTAGGACTTCATTTATTAATTTAAGATTTACAAACTCATGTATTCAAACACGGCATTAATAAATGAATGATGCCTTTTATTAAGAATATAAATTTCATACATATGAAAAACATCCCTATTACATAGGCTCTAGGGCATACTCTCTAACACATGATACCTATGATAATGAGACATTAAACTAAAATTACTAGTAGGAGAAGATTAGTTTCATGCATATTTGTTTCTTAACTCAACCTTCTGGCAAGTACTAGCTTCTATTAATTGACATGGGTGTGTTAAAAACATGTTTTATAGGTTATGGACATGGAACATGAGCTACGAGCATTAAGGAACCAACTTGTTGAGAAGTCTAAACGTTGCCTTCTACTTCAGAAAGAGGTTGGTTAATTACTTTATGGGAGCATATTTGGGTTATAAGCAACTTTAGTGATGTATACTTCTAAACTCTCTTACCTTAATGCTTGATGGTGCTTTTTTTGGTGCTCTTTCTGGTTTCTGCCCTTATCCAAAAAATTGAGGTTCAGAGTTATAGTTATACTACCATATATTTTATATCCATTAATGGTTTTAATGTTATTTAATTGCTAAACCAGTAGTTTATGAACAAGCCAGTAGGTTATCACTTATCAAAGCATGGGAAGAGATTTGTATATTCATATGAATCAAGAAATGCTATGTGAGTGTAGACATATATATTGCTGAGAGGCTATAGAGGTTAGAATTCAAGAAATGTTGTGCAGGTTCTCGATCAGGTTTTAAAAAAAGGTATTCAGCTCACATGTGTATTGTTATTCTCTTTACAATAATTTATTGCTTAAATTTAGTTGTTGTATGTATATATTAAATTTCCTTTATTACCTTCATATTTTTATATTGACTTATGATAGAATGTCGGTTAGGAAAAAGATATCATTTATCCTTAGCAAACATTACGTAATTTTAGTAATCATAAGGGAGTCTTCATTAGCAGTTCAACATATAAATGTGAAATAAGAAAAAGGGACTAAATGGTTCGCTGATGATATATTATATTTGGCAATTACTTAGGTAGTTGTTGGATATATTTATTAGTTAGTTTTACATTATTTCTTTGAACACCTTCAAGGTCCTCTTACCAATTTGCTGCACGTGTATGCATAAATCTAAGAATTGGGTTGAGTTTTCTACGAATGATGCTACATTTTTTTAAATGTATATAAAGTACTCATCTACATAAATATTGGTTTCAGAAGCAAAAATAATTTTGTGTAAAAAATCAACAATAAATTAGTGCGAAATAGCAACGAAAATGCCGTCGTAAAATTTTTTAAATAATACTGGCTAAATTTAGCAACAGAAACTTCAATTCGGTTGCTAGAAATAGCAATGAAAATTGATTTCGGTTGCTAAAAATAGCAATAAAATTTCTATTTGGTTGCCAAATATAGCAATGAAATTTCTATTCGGTTGCTAAATATAGCAACGAAAATTCTAATTCTGTTGCTAAAAAATACCAACCGTCAAATTTGTAACCGAATGTTCCGTTGCTATTTTTCCGTCGCTAATTTTTATTATCAACGAAAATTCAACAAATTCGGTTGCTAATTTTCGTTGCTATTTGCTAATTTTCTTGTAGTGATCGTCATTTATTTATATGTACCTAAAAGGTTTTATAGGCTTTTCCTATTTTAAATGTAAGTCGCATTTATATTTCTATATCCATTTCCTTGTAACTTCTGGTGTATGTTGTAATAATATAGATAAATTATTTTGCACGATTATGAAAAAATTACATAAATCACTTTTACCCAGTAATTTGGTGTTATCATTAATCAAAAGGATTTTTATTTTTTCTAAATAAAACTCACTTCGAACGAATTTTTAAAAAGGAACCAATATTTCGAGTTCATTAAATTATATGCGAGAACCAAAATCCTAAAATCAATTAATTGGCCTTGATTTTGAGGTATGAAATATATGTTCTTAGTTTAAATGCTCTAAGGCTATGTCATATAATGTATTAGATAATGTAATGGATTAAAAGATATAATGTAATGCAATGTAATTTTGATTATATTACTATGTTTGGTAACATTAGTAATGTAATATAATAACAAATGCATTCTTATGTTTGGTTGCATTATATACATATCTTGAAATGTAATAATATTTATAATCATCAATTAATTTTTTTATATAATTTTTTTATTTTATTTTATTATTATTATATATATATATTATAAAAATATAAAAATCCAATTTTAATAAAATATAATTTTAAAAAACCATATTTAGGACTACATAAAATAAATAAAAATATCATCAAAGTATTAAACAAGAACATAATTTTCTATCTATTTCTTAACTCATTGAACATATCATTTGCCAAATTATCAAATGTTTTCTCTTTGGAGACTCAGAAAGAAAGGCAAAAATGACCCACAAAAGGATCTCCGAGGGTAAAGCGCTATATAGTAGGCAATATAGATCTGACCAATGTGCAGCTCTAAAATTGAAGTTCTCATCTCTTGTTAAAATCTTGGTGACTCCATCGCCATCATTTACCATGTTCTGCAAAAGAACACAACCCCATAATGAAAAATGATAAAGCTTTAAACTTTGAATTTAAACTCGACAAAACACTGTACTAATAAAAGTTGCTTGTTTGAAGCTTTAACTAAGAAGCAATTTACATAAACACATAATGAAATTGAAATCCCAAATCAAGTTAATAAATAACATCAATAAACAAATAGCATCATCATTAACAATCACAACAAACAATAAAAATATAAATAAAGCATATGTACCAGATCAACTGGGAGAGGCAAGGTTGCTTCTTGTAGAAGCTGAGGCTAAGGAATCCATGATTGAATGATTTGCTGAGCAAAAGTGTCAATTCCAAGTCCAGCACCAGTTCTGCTGCTCTTCGGGGGTGAGGTTAATTTCTCTAGCACTACAACATCCCATCCTGCTAATATGAGGGCATGTGCACATGATAATCCTGCTATGCTTCCTCCTAAATAACTTATTCAACATATTATTCTAAGTATTAAATCATATGTTTAGGAACAATCTAACACCTAGCATAAAGACACGATTTTAAACTATTAAACCTTCAGTAAACCCTCTCGAGAGAGATCTAAATTTAATCCATTCTCAATTCAAAATTCTTAAATTTAAATCAACTCATGAACAATATCTCACTGCCTCAATTCTTAGAACATAATAATACATCGACATGAGAAAAATAAGCTAAAAATATGCATATCATAAATCATAAGTGAAATTGACAATTAACCATTTATTCAATAAATCGTCAACACAATCATAACTTAATATAAGAATTAGCATAGGAATTAAGAAATAATAAATTGCATTAAAATTAAGCTCAAATTCAAGTCTTTACAGTAAAAAAAATGAGGGTTAAGAAATTACTCACCAAACATGATTAAAACGAAAATTTAGATAAAGAGATATACTCATGAAGCTTCAAACTTGTTCTTGATGGCTTCTCAACATACCAGTAGAAAGCTTAAGCCTTTACAAGGATTGAAAACTAAGAAAAACTAAACTAAACAACTAAAAAGCTATTATACAAAAACTAAAGCTAAAATTCATCATAAAATTGTCTCCCTTAGTTTTGGTGCTTAGGTCTGTATTTATAGCTTGTAAAAAGGAAGTTTCATGCCTTCAGACTTCTTATTAAGTAGAGGACTTCTTATTTCAGCAAAGGACTTCCTATTTCAGCAAAGGAGAAGAATTTAATTATAATTGGACTCTCCGATTCGGTAGAGTGCAATATCACTCCACTGTGTGCCTTATCTACTTCCTTGTTCCTTCTTTATAACCCACTTGGTAGAGTGAAAAGTAACTCCACCGAGTGGCTTGTCTCTGGATTGCCCACGATAAAAAAATCTTTCTTTCTTTAAAACCTTTAATAGTTGAATTTTCACTTTTGTCCTTGGATTTTTTTTCTTTTTCTTTAATTAAACCCCTAAAAACACCAAATTACATAATTAAGCAATTTAAACAACAAATTAATAAATTAAATAACTTAACATAAAATTAACACAATAAACACACATTAGTAATATAATATAGTTCACACTTATCAAATATCATACACTTAACATTTGCTTGCTATCAAGCAAATCCAAACAAATCAACTCCTTAAAATAGTCAAACTTTAACTCAAAATCATGCAATTTAAAAATAAATTCGGCAATTAACAAGAGCACTTAGTAAAATTTCAACCAAATTAGATTCAACCGAGAACATATGCTTAGTTTCCATGTATGTGTGTAAGACCAAAATATTTAAAGTAATTTTCAAAATCAAAACATCAATGCAAATTTATAATCAAGCTTAGAATGAATGTACACCTAAGTGTACAAATGGTTTCTCACTTGAAACTCTAGAAATACCATAGATCTCTCCTTTAACACCGAAATTCAAAGGTCATCTCCACTAAATAACTCAAAAATAAACATAAAATCACTAGAATTTCATGGGTTGTAATAGGGTTAGGAAAATGGATAACAAAGAATGGATAAAAGATAAACAAAAAAGAATAGACACTCTTTGATAGAATACATCAATATTTCTAAATTTCTAAACTAATTAGAACATACCCCTTCACCATTACTTCCTTACTCAACCCCCTAAACTCAAAGCACTTTTTCAGAAGAAATAATACTAAAATTCCTTTTACTTTCAAAGTTCAACCACTTTTAAGAAGTCACAACTCTTTTTCTTTGAAACCACCCCACACTTAAAACTTTGTCATATACTCCTAGCTTTATTTCAACATTTCTTTCTCTTTTTCTTTTTATCATTATTTTTTATTTTTTACTAGTGTAACACCCTATACTCGGTCTGGTAGACAAAATGGATACAGATGTCCCAAATCAATTTATGATCTATATACCACTTAATCACCATAAATTATGCTTACAACATCAAATTTTTAAATTCTTTACTCTTAATTTTTCTAAAATTTTCGAGAGAATCTTTTCTAAATATTGATAACCTCCTATAGAAAAAGAAAAAAAATACTTCTACTATTGTCTAGTTGTGTCACCACACACTAAGCAAATACCAACACAAATGTTCCCATCCTCCTCAGTCAATACCTAAGGCGATCTAACTATCACTATATATTACTCAAATATTTTGTTCTCAAGAATGGTTATACAAAATATCATTACATATCTATAGTATTTGTACTATTAGCATAAAATTGAACCTCAACTAGACATTTACGAGATTACACTTAAATTATATCAATGTTAAAAACTGTGTATATGCCAAGTTTTAAAATATATAAATAATATACATTACTTGTTTCGTCTCCAAGATCATCCACCATTCTAACTGTAGCAACTTATGAGGGTTCCTTTATTGTCATCAAGGATGATAAATAAAGGATCAACCTACGCAGAGAGAAATCCATGCGCTAAGCGATTTGCTTAATGGTGACTACCAAATTTATTTTTCAAATGATATATTATACAAAGTATTTAACATTTTCATACACACTTACCAATTCATAAGACACATAAAGATTGTAAGTTCCAGGTTAAGATATATATAAGCATCAAGTAGTTAGAAGAATAGGACTTCATTTACAATTTCATACCCAACAAACAATTTATTAACTATTTTTACCTTTATCTAATTTATATACAATAAAGCATAATTTCACAATAAGATTTAAATTCTTATCTCAGTCCATAAGTCATTCTATCATATATTCTACTATAATTGGTATCAAAATATATGTACGTATATCACACTTCAACAAATACTTATTTTCAATACAAACATCATAACATATATAATTCCATACATTTGGTTTACGAATCACTTATATTACTATCTCAGATAACACTTCATAGTTTAATTATATCAAATTATCAGAAATGAGTCAACAAGTTTCTTAACTTACACTTGCACATATATACATTTGTGTTTTTATTTCTCATATCATTTAATACTCAAGTAAGTCATCGATTTAAGTGTCAAATCATAGTGTCATATTGATACCTTATATGATTCACAAGTCTTAATTATTTATCTAACTTTGCGTTTACAACATTCACATTTTCATTACATTATACAGTATAAGACATTTTAATAATTCACTTTAAAATGCACGCTACACTTATCACCTTCTGGCATATTGATACTTTACTACATTAATTTATTTCATTTCTCCCTTTATTTTACTTTTACTCATATTTATAATTATCCTTTTTACTTTGTTTACACAAATAATTTATGATTACGCCCCTAGTTATCAATAGTAGAACACCACGAACCAGATAAGCGAATGAGCGAATCCAGTATGCTGGAGGGACCATACCGCTAGGATATGATACCATGCTCCAGTACAGTATCATAATGAGCCAGCTAAATAATATATTCCCATTTTCCTCAGTACAGTTACAATCAATAATAGTACAACATATAGAACACCGTGGGATAAGTGCCCCTATGGCTAGCCATACTATCATAGAGTCTTGATTACCCACTGAATACTAAGGGCATTAAAATTTCTATATTTTTATATCTTAGTTGTTTTCATCACAATATTTTACTCATTTTATGCTGTAAATTATTCTCATATGATTTAGTACTTAATAACACTTCACATATATGTATTTAATAGTATAAAATTATAATTAAACCATGCCATTTAATGCTATGAACACCGTAATGTTCTACCTTGCCATTTTTTTCAATTGACTGATTATCAATTATGAATCTTGCATCAGATATCTTGCCTCAATTATGCACAGGGATTCATAATCATACTTCTGCACTCATCATGACTTTTGAATATATATATATATATATATATATATATATATATATAATTTGATATAGTTCATACAGTTATCACCAAGAAATCATTTAAAATAGGTATGCATATTCATTTCTATAAATAATAGCTATAGCAGCAAATCATTTTATTATGCTTATCATTCACAATGTATTTCTCATATACAAGTATATCTATATATTCCAGGCCTTTAATTCTAGGTTTGATTTAGTCCTTTTAAATTGATCGTTAGTATAAGCTTTTAAGAACAAGTCAATGTCACATATATATAAAAATAGACATAAAATTTTATAACATAATTGGGAAATTCCATACCTTTAAGGGATCATAAGCTTACACATCCAAATATTAACCCCAAGCATGCCCCATTTAAAAACAAAACATATTAAAGGTGAATAACGAATTTATTGTCAAATTTATACAAGCAAATGTAGTACATGTCTTCCTAATACCTTGATCATTTCACTTGGAACTTTAAACTTTCAATATGAACTTTACACATAATCACAATTTTACCATTCATAATTTTAATCAATTAAATTAGATGCATCCTCAACGCATCAAAATTAATGACTACAGATTGACAAGATAAATATTCAAATTGTTTATTGCAATTTAAAAGCCCAAGTTCTACATATATATGTATACATACACACGTGCTTATAACAATTCCTTTATCACCTATGTTGTACTTATAATACCAATTGTCTTTAATTCATAACTCTATTTTACCTCTAATCAGATATAATACTAACCCATATATCTAGTTGATTATTATTTAAGTGTTGGCAATTTGAATAGAGAAAACATGCCTATTGATGATTCCTTGTATTTAACTACTACAAAATTGACTCCCTTAATTTTAAAGGTACATGTTTTCTTATTTCATGACAATTGGTAATTATTCTTATGTTTTTCATTTAAATCATATAAGATATTTTCTAAATCCAACTATATCTTTACATATCTGCTTGTGGTTTTTATGTCATACTTAATCCTTAACTTGACAAGTATATCCCTATTGTGATCATTAGTTATTTAACTTAAAAGTATAAGAAAGTAGATTTTTGACCAATTAGTCATTCATTATTCCCACATATATTTACCTTTACCCTCTTATTTAAGAATCTTCTATACTTCATTTATTTAAAGTTCTAGTATATCAATCACTTAAATTAAACCTTTCATATCTGTCTATTGCAATTGTATTATAATTGATGAGATATCAACAATTCAGGTAAATTTTCACTTGAATGCTTAAGCTATGAACCATTATATTATTTTCAATATATATAAAATTCCTCCTTTAATTAAATACAATACAATTATTAGCTAATTCATCTATTATAACTTGCTAGAATAAATTTATAACTATAAATATAGTTGCTTGAATTATGGTATGTTCAACCATTGTCCAGTCCCATAATCTATTCCTCTCATTAGTAAATAATACTTCCAATTAAACATGCAATTTGATTCCATTAATCCATCAAACAATTTAACAGTTTAACAAAACTCACTAAATATAATTAAAGTATACACACATACATGACACAGGCATTAAAAAAATTCAAGAATAGTAATTAAATTCCTAATAATTTAACTCAAATTTAATTAACAATTTACAGAGGTAATTTTGGTAGTCACATACCTATTTTCTGCGATTTTTTTCATTTTTGTCAACTATATGCTCGTCGGAGGCTCATCGTCGATGCCCCCGTGGAAGTTTGAACCCCAGCTTCCAATTTATGGTGGTCATGTGCTCCAATGCTCCACCATTTGATTGGGATGTGCTAAAAAGTTGCTAACTTCATCCTTTCTCCGATCAGCTCATCGTCAGCACTTAAAGTCGGATAGAGGGTACCAAAATGAACTCCTTGGTTTAAAGAACTCACCGGTGCCATTCCTCTTATTGATTGCCATTGCAAGTCGTCAAAGGAAAAGGGAGAAGCATTCAATGAAGAGGAACTCAAAATCGGCAGCTCCGCTCCTGCATTATGCTGATCAGATGATGAAGGAGAGGGAGTGCCTATTGGATGTTGCGGCGGATGAGGCTTATGGTGTCGGTCGTCGACGTCGACGAGATGATCTTCTTATCCCGATATCTATCTCCATCTTCCTCATTTTCTCTTTCCTTTCTTTCTTTTTTTATTCTTTTAAATTCTTATTTCCCTTTTGTAAAAAGTGTGGCCACGAAAATTCATCTAGAAAATTCTATGGATTAATTAAGATATTATGTTTTTCTTCTTCTTCTTCTTCTTCTTCTTCTTCTTCTTCTTCTTCTTCTTCTTTTTCTTCTTCTTCTTCTTCTTCTTCTTCTAATTATTATCATTTACAACTATTTACTTTGATTTCTTTATTTATAACTAAACTGCATTTTAATTTAGATTATAAATTTGAAAGCCTAGAGATAATATTCACCAATATTATATCACATTCTAAATAAATTGATCCCTCGTAAATCGGTGTCAAAAATACTATTTATCAACTATTAACCAACACGAGTTTTGGGGCGTTACAACTAGCTTCTCTACTAACAGCACAAGATAACACGGGTGATTATAAGCTTAATTTTTCAATATTTACCTGACTTCTTAACAATTACTACCCATGATAACAATAATATTTTCTTATTGCACTCCTCAAAATACCTAACAAAAGTCATCCATTCCAGTTCTAGAGTGGCTAATTCTAAAATGAGAAGATAAAGACTTTTTAGGTTATATAATCAAAATGAGTGTAATAAGAAAAATATATATATGAAATACATTAAGCACATCTCATTAGGCTCAAAATGGTTGGCAAGAGATAATTATATAAACAGGGTAAGTAAATAAGCTAAGATATGATTAAATAAGAAAAATATGCCTATATCACTTTTTAGCTTGTGTGAGTTATTTTTATGCTTTAAAGGATGATGAGAAAGGTTATTGTAACACCCTAATCCACTAACCATGGATAATCATCAATCATCACCATCAAAGCCTGGTAAAGGTCAAGCAAAAATAACAATAATAATAATAATAAGGCAGGCCATAATTACATACCAAAATAAAACAATCAAGCTTATAGATAAATAATCATAACATATATGGCCTTCAAGAATCCTTACATCCTCAAGCCAATTGCATCCTGCCCAATCCTCCGAAGCTTAACTTGAAACCTACATGGATAAACGAACTCGTGCTAAGCTATAAAGCTTAGTGGGGAACAAAACTCTATAGATAACTTATTTACACAATTTATCATATCATATCATATACAACTTTCTATATAATACTGAATAACATTTGGGTCTATTGTATTGATCATTTCACCAAGAACATATTAGGGAAGTACTCAAACTTATTAAGAATACCATACTTACTTATGTCTAGAGCATTATACAACATTCTCCTAATGAAAAACTTGTCAATTAACTAACATCATCTTACTTCTTACCTTTCTTTAAACTAGCTTGATTCATACCTTTTTTCAATTTACTATCACTTCATAATTCATACATCACGGTTGTTAATAGTACAAAACTCTAACTTAATGCATTAAACACAACATTACATAATTCATGCATATGTGTTCCTTAATATCATCTTCACATGGTATCTTAAACCTCTTACAATGCCAATTTATATCATACATTACACTTAGTTAGGTTAATGTTATCATCATGCATATGTACGTGCAAAACTTCATATACAGCTTATAATCTTTTTTGTCAAGAGGCTAGACATCATAGTTATTAATGATACAATTTTCATATTAGATTCATAAACTTTACATTCTTTATGTTATCTTAGCATGGTAACCTGATTCTCATACCATCTTCATTCTATGTCATGCCTTGCACTTGGTTAAATGAATGTTATCATTAAACCTATATGGGTGTAAACATTTATATATAATTGAATAGACTGGCAGCATTGCATGTGATCACAAAGAATAAGCATTACATATCATGATTATAAAATAAGGTTTCGATGCCACATGTATGCATTTTATAATAGAGCACATGAAACTTAGTATACAAGTTATAGTCCATGTAAGTTTTAGCATAATATGGTACATTTTGGGATCCATATATTCTCCGTGGAACCCAACGATTGAGTTCAACTCACACCGACACTCACACGGGAACCTTCCT
Organism: Excoecaria agallocha; assembly: GCA_037975025.1. NCBI lineage: Eukaryota > Viridiplantae > Streptophyta > Magnoliopsida > Malpighiales > Euphorbiaceae > Excoecaria > Excoecaria agallocha. The sequence continues at coordinate 23,645,186 of CM075810.1, read as the reverse complement.
CGTAGTCGATGACATACATATCTCGTAATCATGATATACTGAACATGGCATCTCATTTCATAGAGACAGTTATAACCAAAAAGAAATTTAAAATAAAACATCACAATACCATAAGTCATTCATCATGCATATGTTGACTACGTGAAGAAATTGATGCATATGTGTATACATATACCACTTTATTTCTTGTACCTTTTTTTCTTTTTATCACCTTTAATAGCCTGCCAAAGTACTAGTTCGAAAGGTGGATAACGGGAGCAATGGATACCCGAAGGTATCAAACTATAGATATATGAAGATATCAAACAATGGACCCAAACAGGATCAAGCAATGGTTCTAGCAAGGAACAAACTATGGACCCAAACGGGATCAAATGATGGTTCCATTAAGGAACAAGACCCAAACGGGGTCAACTATGGCAGCTGCAACTGTATCCCTCTAAACATGCCTATTTAATCCACAACTGAACTAAGACCTGCGGGCTTATCCTATTATAATCATCTTTGAGTCATCATATTCTTCGTTACTTAATATATTATTTGGCTTTAAGCCACAATTCATAAAGAATGCATATCATTCTTATCATGCATCATTGTTGAGTTATAGGCTCCATTACACACGGGTGCAGATAATGTAGTCTCATGGTTTCATTAACATTTATTCATAGTTAGCGTTAAGCCAGATTTTAATGAAGCAATATGAAAGTGTAGATCTTGCTACTAAAACATTCATAAAATCATATGCATGTCCATGTACACATATGTTTATATACATAAATGCATCTTGAATCATGGCAATTCATTCTTTTATTTCTCATATTCGTTCACATATTGAATCCAGCTACTCATGTTAGCACATTCATGTCAACAGTACAATGTAGCTTATAAGACTCATGGATGGCTCTTAGTGACATACCTGGTTGTCGTTTTCCGTGAACAGTTTCCATATAATATCATAAATAGTCATATTGGTACTTAATTACTTGAATAACATCTAAACATCTTTGGGTCAGTATAATAAGATGAACAGTTATTTCCTTCTCAAAGTCAACACTTGTTTTTAATTAACTCTTTAGTTCACTTTTATAGTCTATTAGATCATGAACAACAGGTCATCTCTCCTAACCAGTTCATACTTGTTTTATTCATCTTACCAATACTCTTTCATCATATAATGTATTATACCCTGGTAAGTTATGTAAGATTATTTCATCCCGTGCTTACCCCCATAAGGTATAGGGCAACAAAGTAATTATGTTTTGTTATATCAAGGCTAATCATTAATCCTCGGTATGACTCAAAACATATTCAACTTCTATAGTTCCATCTTTGAGTGCCAATAAATATTTCATCTCTTTTAATTTAGTCAAGTACATTATAACTATCTTCTTAATGTTACTAGATCATAACATGGTAATTTCTTGCCATCGTAAAGAAACATTGGTATGTATGTATGTATGTATATATATATATATATATATATATATATATATATATATATATAGTACTGGGACAAAGCCAGTTGCTTTGTTTGAGTTCTCATCGATACCAATTTCATAGGATACATTAAATAACATATACAATTTAGAGTTATTAGGTTACATCTTATTGTCCTTAGTTATGTGCTTATCATGCACCGAACCCTATTCTAGCGACTTAATTTGTATAAGCATTGCCTCATACAAGCCCCTTTGAAAATTAGTTCTCAAGGGTACCCCGTACTATAATATAGTGGTTGCATTATTTTACTTCTAAATTCTTTATATACATGCATAGAGTTTCTTCCATTACGGACCACACTAATATAGCATATTGGTGGCTTAGATTACTTACAACTTAGTTCAGTTTACTTTCTCTTACCATAACCTTCATTTCATCTAACTTTCGATAATACTTCATATTATGGTCCTGCTTTTCTAAATTATAGCTCTATAAACTTTAATATGGACCATTGACTTTCATAATCTATTGATCCATCAGCATTCAACTTTCAAATTAACCATTACTTAGTAAGCAATCATTCTCCTCACATTCACGGCTAGCCTTGTTCATCTTACTTATGTGACTTTTAATAACTTTAAGATATCACCAACTCATACTTATGGGTGATTTATTGTTTAGGAGTATGTGTACAGGGAGTATTGGTGGCCACGTACTGGAGAAAGAACAAGGCACTTGGCCAAGCTATAAGAAAATAATAGGTCATATTGGGCCAGGTATTCCTAAAGAGAAAGAGTAAGTGGCCATATAGGGGAAGGAGAAAAGACAAGTGGCCGTGTATCTCAAAAACAACAAGTGTATGTGGTCGTGTGCAAGGAAAAGAGAAACATCACGTGGCCATGCATGGGGAAGAAGAAGACCACATGTAGTCATGCATAGGGAAGAAGAAAAACATGTGTGGCCGTGTGTGAGAAGAAGAAGAACATCATCACGTGGCCACGCATTCTCAAAGGAAATTCAATGCGTGGCTGTGGGTTCTCAAGAATAAAATGGTGGGTGGCCATGCGTGAACAAGAAAAAAATGGTGAGTGGGCATACATGGGAAGAAAAGAAGAAAAACCCAGAATCCCAATTCTACAGACATGAAATTAAACCCTAAATCTCACTTCCCTACATACTTATATTATCATTTAAGTTGCTAATCATGTTATAATCAACAAAATATATTAGATTAAACCCTTAATCTTGCTAAGGAAACACATACAATAAGAAAGGAAAAACATATACAGTAACCATTCCAAAAATATAACTTTCGTACCTTAAATCAAGCTTCATCTCCTTCAATCCTCAAGCTCCAACTCTACTACTCATGGTTCCTCTCCTCTTCTTCATGAAGCTAGCATCAAAACCCTAGTTCCCTCATAGCTTAGAGAGAGAAAAAGAGAGAGAGAGATCCCTCCATAAATGCTAATCCTCAACTTCCCCCAAACCCTAAATAGGTAAGTGGGGTAAAAATCTCCCTAAGATCCAATAATACCCTTATACATTTTTAACCCTTAAAACTCATTTTCTTAACATTTAACCCCAAACTTCTCATTTAATTCAATTGTATCCTTCCTTACTATTTTAGCTACACTCCAATACACATGTGCATAATTACCACCATACCCTTTATATGACTTAACTTCGTTAATGCAAGATAACCTAATTTTTCCTTATTAAATCTTAATCCTGATTAATTAACTATAATCCTATTAGGGCCATGATTGGGTCCTCATAGTTATAGTGTCCTAAAATTCCTTACTTGACTATTGCAATGCATTATTTTTTCTTCAATTTAAAACTGGCCTTTTTATGCTCAAAATATGGAAACTAACAAATATAAGTCAAATTGAATGCTAAACTAGATAAAATTCTATTAAACAACATGTTTGTTCTACTGCTAAACAAAGAATTTCAACATTGCACATTCTAAGTTAAAGTTTAACAAGTTCAATTTTGAGAATAAACTAGGGAGAACTAAGTCTAGTGTAAGGTAAATGACATATTTGAACTAACTATTTTACTAGCATGCAAACTACAAACTATCTAAACAACTAAAAGAAAAACATAACAAAATAACTAAAATAATTCATGAGTAAGAAAAAAGAACTTTCCTGAATTTTTAAGTTCAAAACCAAATTCAATCGGGCTCTATCCCCTTCTTTAAAATTTTTCTATCCTCAGCAAAGTTGAGCTTGAATTTATATGGTAGTGGGCATCGTGGTGGGGATGGTGGTGGTGAAATGTGTGCTCTAGATCAAAATTAGTCCCCAAAAGTGCTCGGATCAACAAAAAGTAGAATGCATAATCTGGAAATACTAGGAGAACCAGGATTTCTTATTCTCGTAGGGGCCACTATACAAGTCACACTGCCAAAAGTAAATATCTTAAAAGTTAAAGTTCAAAAATTCATCCGAAGAGAAATAAGCCAAATGAATCTCTAGGTCATAAATTTTAATTACACCATATCAAATGATCAAAAAGTAGATAGCAAGTGTAAAATGACATATGAGATTGGTGAAATATGGTTGAGACTAAGAAAAATGAAGTAAAAGAGTTAAATTTAGTCATTGAGCCTAATTATTAAACCCATTGTGTGCACAAAATAACTAAGCTAATTTAAAAGTAATCTCAACCAATATTAATCCAAGAATTGAAATAATAAGTCATTTTCAAATAACAAGTAAGCTAAGTATAAATGGAATGCAAGATGAACATGACTTGAACTCAAGAATAGAAACCTCATACCAATTCAATGCATGCAATATAAACATACAAAAGAGAAGATAAAACAAGTTACAGGAATGCTTACTTAATGTAATGAAGAAGGAATTTGAAGAAAACTCAAGCTAGATGTGAGTGCCTAGGGTGGAGAGGTATGTGTGAATTAAGTGAGCATACAAGAAATGATGCAAATTTGATTGGCCTAACTAGGCGTGTGTATGTGCCTTAGTGGAGGTGGATGGCTCAGTGTAGTATAGAGTGACTCGATAGAGTGAAAATCCACTCTATCGAGTGGGAACCCTTTGGAACAAAAAGGGACAAAATAAAAAAATTAAAGATCTAGCCAAAATTTAAGGGACTCAGTAGAGTGAAAATCCACTCGATTAAGTGGTATGTCACTTGGTGGAGTAAATTTTCACTCCACCGAGTGCTAGCCCTTGGGTCAATAATGAACACATCAAAAATTATTCTTTTGGATAATAAAACCTGTCACTTAAATTCTAGCCTGATATTCACTTAGTTTTCAACCCACTCATGGTAAATTAAGCCATCTTTAAAATACAATAATTACACCAAATAACTTAAACATTTAGTACAAACTGGCTGTAAAATTCTCTCCTCTGTGCATAAAATACTTATAATGCAAGCAAAATCATGAATAACTGATATAAAACATACACACCTATTAATTTGAATTTCAATACCATTCTAAACTAAAATATGATTACTCTTCCTATGATTCATGAAACTGAAAAAAAATGAACATCACAGCTCTCCTAGGAAAAACATACTTAAAAGCATAGACCAACTTTAAGTTCAACCGAATTATATTTCCCTTTTATTAGTGACCGGTGTCTAACAAGTGTACTAGATCAACTAGTAATATAAGAAAATATAGATTGAGATCTCAAATATCGTACCCAAGAGAACATGGATTGCTAAGCCAAATATCTTTAAGTGAGTTAAATTAATTTGAGATTATTCCCCAAGTTTTTTATTTTAAAGACAAGAATTAAACTAAATTAACAATAAAACAAAATAAAAATAAAAATTAGAATAACATGAATTAAATATAGAGCAATAACTAGTATACTTTTGCCAAATGACTTTCCACCTCAATTTCTAATGCATATAACTTAGTCAAATGTAATGCAATTGATTATGGAAAACTAGCAATAAATTCAGATAACTTCTCAGAATATCTTTCTAAGCATCAAATTCCCTTACTTAGAACAATTTAATATTTAGCATAAAAATTTAGTTCATGACCTCCTAAATATCTGTTAAACCCTTTCTCAAGAAATCTCATTTTAATTCATTCTTAAATCACCTCTTCATAGCCTTAATTCACTTAAAGTTAATACACAGTTACCACATTTTTCAGAAAATAACCATGCATCAAATTAAATGAGTTAAACTATGAACATGCATACCTTAAGCCAATATTACAGTTGATTATTAACCATTTATCAACAAATCAACATAAATATAACTCAAGATAAGGATTTATGCTCAGGAATTAAGAAATAACCAAACTACATCCGATTAAAGAACAAACCAAGTCATTACATAAAGAAATATGATGGTTCAAGTTCCCTCAGCAATAGAAAAAGAACTACTTACCGAACATGATTGAAATAAAAGAAAAAAATAAAGAGATATAGTACTTATGAAGCTTCAAACTTGCTCTTGATGACTTCTTAGTACACCAATAAAAAGCTTGAATCTTTAAGAGAATTGAAAACTAACTAAGAAAAATTAAACCTAAACTATGTTACAGAAAATAATAAAAACTAAAACTAATTAAAGAAAATTCCTACATAATTACTCCATTTAATTTCGTCCCCCCTTTTTTTGGTATTTAGGTGTGCTTTTATAGCTTAAAGAGAAGAAGTTAAACAATCTTCAACTTCCTATTATGCACAAGACTTCTTATTCCAGCAAATAACTTCCTATTCAGCACAAGACTTTATATTCCAACAAATAAATTCCTTTTCAGCAGAGAAGAGTGGTCCAATTACAATTCAGATTCTTTAACTCACTAGAGTGTAATTTTACTCCATCGATTAAACTTATTCTGGCTTGGACTTGCTCGGTAGAGTGATATTTCACTCTATCGTGTGATAAGACACTGCCCTTTTATCTTCCTTCATAACCCACTCCACGAAGTTAATTGCCTCTGGAACTCACAATCAAAACTCTTAATTCCTTAAAAATATGCCAATGCTAAAATTTCACTTTAATCCTTCAATTTCCTTCTTTTCTCCAATTAAACACCTAAAAACACCAAATTAAACAATTAAGGTCATAAAATACTAACTTAAGAAATTAACCACTAAATTAACAAAATTAACACTAAATTACACAATAAATACACTAAACACACATTAATAATATAGTACAATTCACACTTATCAATTGGCAACCCAAAGCATATAATTATTTAAATATCATTAGGTGCTGCTTGTTCAACCTCTAACTCTTGACTCATGAATTGGCAAACACAAACACAATAAACTCAAGCAAACACAAAAAACATGCATTGAACTATAAAAGCTTTTTAAATTAAACTAAAGCCAGGATAGAAAACTATTAAGAAACATATTAAACACAACTAAAAAAATTATGAAAATTTAAAGAGAAGGTTTAGAAAAGTTTTGATTTTTTGAGTTCCAGCTCAACCCATGTTACTCTTTGGAGATCGAGCTTGTGATCCAAATAAGGGTCTTTTCGGACTGTGCTCCTCATTTTCTCTTATTAGTAGAAGAAATGTGTTATAGTCTACCAAATTTAAAAATTCCATATCTTTAATAAAGTATGACTCCTCCTTTGGCTCTTTAAAATTGAATTCTACTGGCTCTTCTAGCCTTAATAACTTCTTCAAGCGGACGAAATTCAGTGCCTTCACTTGAGAATTGAACACTTCTTGCTTCTTTGGTGTAAAATCCTTCATAAGAAACTAAATTCATCTTCCAAGCTATAAGACTTGTCTTTAACCATGATTGGTTCCTCCATTGACTCATGCACCCCATTTTCAATTTTTGTATTATCCACCATTGGTACATGACTCAATTTCTCCTTATTATCACCAACACCTCGACTTTGCATAAAACTACTCAAGAATTCCAACTTGAATTCCAAATTTGTAATTCCTAATTCTTGATCTCTCAATAAATGCTCTTGAGTCCTTAACATATTCTCTTAATTTTGCAACATAACATCTTGGTATTTGATATTTTCCTCTTGAGAATTAATTGTGGCTATCCATTCTTTTTTTCAGCACAAAATTGCTTTTCTTTAGTCATAAGGAAGTCAAAAAGAACTTAAATTTTCGAGATACTAGCCTCTTGTGAATATTGCAATGCTTCTCTCTCCTTAAATCTTTCATTTGTGCTCTCAAAAGAATTAATTCACAGTCTGGACCATAAGAATTATTTAAAGGTGGTGAATAAGGAATTAATGAATGTGTACGTAAGAGCTTTATTTCCTACAAATCTTTATTTAAATCATTCATTTGCTATCTTAAAAGGAACAATTCATAATCTTGAACATCATCTTGCATCATCTTGAAAAATGTCTCAAAAGTTTCCTACAAATAATAATCACCAAATAAAAAATAAATAAAAAAATCTCAGATTAAACTTAATTATAGATATTAAATAAATAACACCGTTGTTCCCTGACAATGGTGCCAAAAACTTAATCGATTTCAAGCAAGTGTACTAGATCAGCTAGTAATATAAGAAAATAAGATTAAGATCCTGAGTATCATACCCAAGAAACCATGAATTGCTAAGCCAAATATCTTTAAGTGAATTAAATTAATCTGAGATTATTTTCTAAATTTTTAATTAAAAGCAAGAATTAAACTAAATACCAAGAAAACAAAAATATAACTAAAACTAAGATTAAATGAACATAAATTAAACACAAATCAGTAACTAAAACATTTCTACCAAAGGAATTATCTACCTCAACTTCTATTGCAGTGACTTAGATCAAAGGTAACACAAGCAATTATAGACAAACCAATGAAATAAACATAAATAACTTATTCAAAATATTATTCTAAGTATTAAATCGTATATTTAGGAACAATCTAACACCTAGCATAAAGATACGATTTTAAACTCCCAAATCTTCATTAGACCCTGTCGAGAGAGATCTAAATTTCATCCATTCTCAATTCAAAAATCTTAAATTTAAATCAACTCATGAACAATAAATCATTGTCTCAATTCTTAAAACACAACAATACATCGATATGAGAAAATAAGCTAAGAACATGCATATCATAAATCATAAGTGAAATTGACAACTAACCATTTATTCAATACATCAATCATTAACACAATCATAACTTAAGATAAGAATTAGCACAAAAATTAAGAAATAACAACTTGCATTGAAATTAAGCTCAAATTTAAGTCTTTATAGTAAAAGTATGAGTGTTAAGAAATCACTCAGCAAACATGATTAAAACAAAAGAAAATTAAGATAAAGAGATACAATACTCATGAAGCTTCAAACTTTCTCATGATGACTTCTCAGCATACCAGTAGAAAGCTTGAATCTTTACAAGGATTGAAAACTAAGAAAAAAAAAAGAAAAACTAAACTAAACTACTGGAAAACTATTATATAAAAACTAAAGCTAAAATTCATAATAAAATTGCCTCCCTTAGTTTTGGTGCTTAGGTCTATATTTATAGCTTGTAAAGAGGAAGTTTTATGCCTTTAGACTTTTTATTCAGCAAAGGACTTCTTATTTCAGCAAAAGACTTCCTATTTCAGCAAAGGAGAAAAATTTAATCATAATTGGACTCTCTAATTCGATAGAGCACAATATCACTCCACCGTGTGCCTTATGCTACCTCTTTGCTCCTTCTTTATAACCCACTCGGTAGAGTGACGAATCACTCCACCGAATGGCTTGTCTCTGGATTGCCTACAATAAAAAAAAATCTTTCTTTCTTTAAACCTTTAATTGTTGAATTTTCACTTTAGTTCTTGGATTTTTTTCTTTTTCTTCAATTAGCCCTCTTAAAATACCAAATTACACAATTAAGCAACTAAAAAAACAAATTAAGAAATTAAATAATAAATTAACTAAATTAACATAAAAGTAACATAATAAACACACATTAATTATATAATATAATTCACACTTATCAAGATACATTTACACTATATCAAATTAAGAATCATTAAATTGCATTTGAAGAACCCAATCAAAATTATGAATCATAAATACACACAGGTGATATATAAACATATATTTATCATTTTTTACTCTTTTTACAAATGTGAATTATAAAAAAGATAGAAAAAAATTCTTACATGCTTTTTTAGGAGATTTCATTGAGATTGAGGATGACATAGATCGAAGCATCCATGTTATTTCAATGTGAATTATATAAATGCTCTTATGGGGTCATTTATATACTTTATATAGCTGCTAATCTAGTTTTTCATATGATAGAGACTAATAGAGTTAGAAGTTCTTTTTCAAATCCAGTTCCTTTAAATGATTCAAACAGATTTAAAACCTCTTTGTGCAATTCAAGTAGCTCCTTAAATCCTAAACTTTGTATATATTTCATAGTGTCTTTATTCACTATTAAATTCAATCATAAACTTAGCTTCAAGGTCGATGAACTTGAATTGGTAAATGTTAATAAAAGCTTGAATTTTTTAAAAAGATTTAGCAGAATAAATAATACAGTACTTCAATGAACTTTCATCCATTTTACTTTCATTTTCCTAATAACCAAATAAAAGAAAATATAAAAAAATAAAAAAGCAGAGGTTTAAAATAAAGTCGGTAAAGCTATGGTGTTATTTAGTTGATGGGTTCATCAAGTAAAGCTTCCAATTCCATGTTCAAAAAAGAAATAGCCGAAGCATAACAAGAACCAAATATCCTAAACTAATCAGTGTCACAAGAATTGACTTGAACTAGAGAATTAAGAGAGTAGAGGAAATTGGACTAAGTACCTCCAAAAATGCCATAAATGACACCCGGATGATAATTGGTAGCAATGGAGGTTTTCAAATGGGTTATGATGAAGTGAGAGCTATCAATTAGGACATAACTTGACTTGGATATGCACCCAAAGCAGCGATGAGTCTGGAGAGAAAGTCGATGGGATGGCAGCGGTGGCAGTGAAGGCGAAGGGAAAGATAACGATTTAGGTTTAGAATTTAGAGAGAAAAGCTGTAATGAGGAATACTTGGCTAAATGAAAGAATTGGGGAATGCATTGGTAAATGAATTCAAAAATACATCAATAATTGTGATTACATTAAATTATTAGGTATTTATGTTAACAAACACATGATTAATTACAAGATTAATTACATTGTATTATATTACATTACATTACTGGCTACCAAACAAAACCTAAGTGCTTTAAAGGCTTCTAAGACTTGTGGAAATGATTTATTTTTATAAATAACATGTTTTACATCTTTTTCCAATATTTGTTTTACTTTTTTCTGCATACAATGGGGTTTAGGGGCTACTTTTCCAAAGAACCTAATGATAAAATAATTGTACAAAAGATCAAGAGATTCATAGGATCTAACCAATTATTTAGGTGAAAAAATTAAAAAGGTACTTACTTTAGAATTGGAGAAAAAATGGTTTTAAATGAGAAGCTTTAAAAACCTTGGCCGAAGATAGTTCATGGTTGTGAATAGATTTTCATACTCGAGAAATGATTTAACTCCCAAAAATGTATGCGATGATTTTTTACATTTGTTGAATAAGTCTTGGTTGTGACATGGTCGTTTTCTAGATTTGGAAATCTATAAATATAAAAAAATTTTGAGATTCAAGGGGTTGGAACTTTCTCTTTCCAAGCAAAACTTTATTCTATATTTTTACTCTCTAAAAACCTACAAAAACACCCAAATATGGTTTTGATATCTAAAAACATCTAAAAGTTTGCATCTCTTGATTGCTTCATAAACCTTTAAGGATATAAGCCTAAAGGTAATTATATAAGGAGAATCTCCCCATAATCTAGTGCTTTGGGTGTTGGTTCATTGATTCACTAGTTGCATGTGGTGAATCAATAAATTATCTAGTTTTTATTGGTTTTTTTCTTTAAATGTATAATTTAATGCTTTAATAAATGTTAAATGTATGCTGTGAAACAAATTTTGTTAGAGAGTATGCCCTAGAGCCCATGTAATAGGGATGTTTTTCATATGTATGAAATTTATATTCTTAATAAAAGGTATCATTCATTTATTAATGCTATGTTTGAATACATGAGTTTGTAAATCTTAAATTAATAAATGAAGTCCTAGATATTATAAACACAGTGCAAAGGCAATCATGAAGGTGTTCATGATGTGAGATGTCTATCGCATGCAAATGTATTAATATCTAAATATCCCTAGTCATAGAATTAACAAGATAGGACATTGTTAATTTGAATTGACTAGCACATGTTATGCTTCTTGAATGGTTCAAGCAGTGGTTCTCATAACTTTGATTATGGATGATAATCAAAGCTAACATATGGATGCTTGTTAGAGGAACAAGTTCATTGGAGACCTGCAAAGAGAATCTTCATATGGATATTAAATCTATGTCAGTGAGGAATCTCTTCATAGCGATTGTGCAAGTATCCTTAGACTTGAGATCACCAAAGTTATCTTAAGTAGCAAGTGGTATACTTTGACTCCATAACTGATTACTTCCAACTGGGAGTGAACATAGTTAGGAGATTGGGTATATCATGACCTACTTGAAGATAGTTGAGTGATTGACAAAGGATTCACCATCCCAGATTTAACAAGGGAAGTTATCTCACATGATTCTATAATTGCCTTGTTCAGAGAATCTCTGGCCAGAGTAATATGCCGAGATGGATGGAGATCCATGAAGGGCATTTTAGGAACAATGGTTAAATTAATAGAACATACATAATTAGATTTATATGAGTTGACAGAAATCCATACTCAGAATCTAATTGAGATAAGAGTGATAAAAGGAGTAATTGCACGGTAACTGTTTCTATGGACGGGTACAGTCAAACCACATGACTTTCCTGACATTTGGGTAGTCATGATGCCTAGCTAGAGGCCAATCATGACTTGTATAATGATGTATCAAAATATCAATAGAGATTGATAAAATGATTTAAAGGAGTTTGAATCATGTGAGTTTTGAATAGAACTCACAATTACATATTATACTGCCAACATGGACAGGAACCCAATAGGTCACACACATATAAAGAAAAGGGTAAAATGGTAAAATGACAAGGATAATAATATTTGATATTATTATGAAGGTAGAGAAGAGAATATGATAATAATTAATTAAAGAGTTTAATTAATTATGATCAAATAAAATTGTCCGCGGAACTTTTGAGAAATGTTCTGTAAATTGGACCTAAATGAAATAATGTATTTCATGATTAATTATTATTGTCTTATAAGTGTTATAAGACTACTATAAGTGTTATAGGACTGATATAATAATTAATAGGATCATTGGAGGAATTATTAAGGGCCAGAGGAATGAAGAAAGTTGGCGAAAGCCCTCCAGAAGAGGGCCACACGCCAACTCCATACAGAAGGGCTTAGAGGGCTTTTTCTTGGACTAAATTAATTTATATATGTTACATAAGTGTTATGGAACTCACATATTTAATTTGGTTGGATTTGAAATCCATTTGGGTATTTAAATCCAATTAGATGCACAAAGGGCCTAGTTTGTGGATTTTGTACATGGTCTTTTATGAAAAGATTTAATTTGGATTTAATTAAGCCCAAATGATTATAATTAATTCCAGAGGCCCAATTAATAATTATCCAGTAATTTTAAAGAGCCCAATCTCATTAAGGAGTTGGAATTTTAACCTAACTATAAAAGGCCAACTAATGAGAATTAGGGTTAAGTGATTAAAACAAAAGAAAAGTCTTTTCTCTTAATTCTCTCTCCCTTTTTGCGCCAACTCCTAAGCTAGCTCTTGGGAATTTCGGCCAGCCCTAGTTAAACACCAATTTGTTGGTTCAATTTACCCCTCTCTAGTGTGGATTACTCATTGGAGGTATTCGATTTTGGACACTGTGGTTTGCGACAACCCGGTGCGAAGTAAAATCAACTGTTCAACAAAAATCAAAGGTGATTTTTCTTATTCTCATATAGTTATATTGTGTATTCATGGCAAGATCAGATCTAATGGTTAAAAAAATTTAAAATTTCGCTCATGTATGTGATGCATGTAACCGTTAAAATCCAACAAATTTAATGGGTATTATGCTTGATTTCTATATAAATGCATGATTTGGGGTAGGGGTGAGCATGGTTAACTGAAATTTCGGCTAATCGAAAAATCGAACTGAGATTTAGATTAACCGAACCAAAATTTTAGATTTTTGGTTTTTACTTTAAAAATTGATGGTTAACCGATCTGAAATCGAAATCGAATATATATATATATATTATGAATTATATTTTAAATTTTACACTTATATTTTTCAATGTTTGTGTAATTTATAAATATTATGATATATAATTTTGTAAAATATATATTTTTAGTATATAAACATTAAAATTATGTACATAATTAGCTTTTTATTATTAGTTTTATATTGAATATTTTTAATTTTTATAATTAATTATGAAAATTTTATTTTTATTATTTTAATGGTTATTATATTTAATTAGTATTTTTTCATTTTTAAAGTATTTTTAACTATTAATAATAATATTATAAATTGTATAATTTATTAAATTTATATATTAAAATTTTTTAGTTGTTAACCGATAAACTGATTCGAAAAATCGAGTTAAAAACCGAAATCGATATAGCGGTTAACCAATAGTAATGGACTGGTTTAAGAAAATTATTAATGAACTGGTTAATCGATCTATGCTCATCCCTAATTTGGGGTTTATATGTTTAAATCTTAGTGTTTTAATGATAAAAATGATGTTTTGATTTCAAATGTAAATAGATAAGATTTTAATAAAACTAGTAAAATGAATTTAATTTATTTAAATGCATTTTTGTGTTTTAAAATGTAAAAATCTATGTTTAAAATCCATTTGGCCATTATTAAACCAATATAAATTGGAAGAAAAGCTACTGTCCAGTAGCGATTTATAGTTGTCAATTGCCATTTCATGGTTGTTACTTTATTTTTTCACTTCTACTCTGAGAGCTATCTAATTCTCGCCTGTGAATTGTTATTCATGAGTGTGAACTTTTTTCCCTATTTCTTTCATTTATTTGGTTTTGCATTTATTTATTTATGATTTGTGCATTTATTTTAATTTATTTATTGCCTTTTAATCATTTTTTTGGAATAAAATAGATTTATTTTATGCATTTATTTATTTAATACTTTAAATATTGCTTTATATGTATGATTAGTGTAATAAAGTAGATTTCAATCCTATTTATTAGAAAATCTAAACCAAAAATATTTATAATAATTTATTGACTTTTGTTGATAAAATTGGACTAGTATCTTATTTTATACCTTAATATTACATTAAAATAATATTTTAATAATGTAAAAGAATTTATTTTAATTAATCAATTAGGAGTTCTTAATAAAAATAAGACCAATGCCCTAGTTTTTACTCAATAAAACTCACAATAAAGAACTATTCATAATTGTATTAGAATAACAAGGTCCTCATTTAATTAAAATAAATAAATAACCCATTTTGATACATGTCTATGCCATGTTAGAATAATTTTCATTACAAGTCAAGATGCCATAATATATAAAATTCCTTATTGCTTTCCTAACGTGAAAGAGTGTGGCTTATGTATAGAGGAGGGATAAATCCATTAATTTATAGGCCTAAACAAAATTGCTATTAAGTAAAAGTATGAATAAGTGTGAGGTCTTAAACCTATTTTTTGGTTTGCCCTTATAATGTCGAACCACTTTTCTTAGTGTTATATTCAATGGCGACTCTACAATACCTACCTTGTGATACCCAATGATGCATTTCAAGATCGATTTCCTACAATGAAATAAGAGTATCCTTTTGAGGCTCGAGATTAGATGAATTAGGTCGAATTTTTTAACCATTACGAAGCGACCGACTTTAGAGGGTGAGAGACCTTTACCTATACATCCCTAAAAGTGGGATCAGTCTAGGTAAGATGATCTCATCCCTTATCACTCGTACCCATGTGCATCATAGTGGCGACTTCATTGGGAACTCATGATACTTCGCTTTGAAAGTACCTTTATTTATAGTTTGTATATAGGCCTTAGATCAAGAAATTTTATCTTTCTTCAAAAATGACATTATAATCATGTTACGATCTTAGAATACTTTAGTATCCCTCTTTTACCTTGATACATGCTTAAAGCACAACTCAACATTCATTTGATATGGGTGTATGTTAAAGACAATCACTAATCTAAGCCTCATACCTTGTAGTATATCACACTGTATTGGTTGTTATACTCATGATGGGCTAGACTTTATAGTAAGGATCATATTTCTACTACATTCATAACATAAAATGTTGAACATGAACAAGGGAACTTAAAATCTCTTATTAATCATTTATCCTTTAAATCTTGTATTTCTTTTCGATAAAATTTTTCTAAATCTGGTGTCATTTTGATAGCTTGAGATTTTGTTGGAATTTTTTTTCATCAAAATATTTTATGCAAGGTAATTTTACTACATGCTGCTTCCTATTCCAAAAAGCATTAGGTACTGGTGCATAAATTTCTTTTGAAAAAATAATTTCAATTTCTTTTATTTTTTTTAATTTCTGGACTATCTAATTGTTCTTTTATTCTTTTTCCTTCTATTTCTTTTATAAGAAATTTAATTTGTTTTTGTTTATTTTTTAACAAATTGATTTCTTGAATATTTTTTCTTACATGACTAATTTCTCTAGATACTATAGGAAATGCAAATTCAAAAATAATTTTTTCTATAGAATTTTTGTCTTAATACCATTATCACATACCTAAAAAGGATATAACATTGTAATAAAGGGGTTCCTAATATAACTCCATAATTTAAGTTTTTGACTAAATGAGTTTTAAAGCAATATCCCTTATTACAAATATTAACTCTTTATAATTTATAATTAATTATTAACTTAGATCCATTAGTAGTACCTAATCTTTCAGAAATTGTTTCATAATATTTGGTTTGAATTAAACCTTCCTGAATACAATTTTGATATGCTCTGTTATCTGTTAAAGCTAAGGTAGTTAAATGAAAATCATCGTTAATGACTATATCTAATTTTACATACCACTTTTGATATTTTACTTGAGAAAAACTATTTATATATTCATCTTGTGTATCTTTGATGATAATACTAGAGGACACCATTTCTTTTAATTTTTTTATCTTCTTTTATTGAATTACTAAGACTAACCTTTAAACTTTCTTCTTCTAAATGCTGAACCTTTCCTTTTAATATATTTACTTCTTGTTTCAATATTTTAATTTCTTCCTGAAGATCTTGAATAGTTGATTCTTTTTTAATTTCAAATTTTTTATATACTTCAGCTAAATTATAAGATGTAAAATCTCTTTTTTCTTTTGTATTTATTATTTCTTTTAATTTAAGTTGATAATTATTTTTTATTTTTGGATCATTTATTTTATCTATTATTTTAATTAAAAAAAATTCCATCACTTATCATATTTATATTATTACATTGACCCTATCCTATGTAGCTATAAGATTCTAATTTAGAATTACTATCTACACTATTAGTTTTAGATTTTTCACTTGTTGCATTTAAATTATTTTCTAAATAATCAATAACTTCTTCATCACTACTAGAGTTTTCATTAAATTATAATTTTAGCTATTTTCTTTTTTAATTCTTTTGAAACAGCCAAATTATTAATACATTTTTATCCTACAGTCTCTTGAATAATGTCCTTGCCTACTATATTTATAACAAATCACTATTTCTTTTTGACGAGTCTTAGGTCTAAATTTTTTGTATTTTGGTTTTCTCTTGAGGGGTTTTTTCTGATTATAATTTTTTTTGGCTTGCATCATGTTCTTTTATATATGTATTTTCTTTTAGGTTTTATTTTCTTTCTAGTAGTTGATGGAGCTCTAATTTGTTGCTAACCATACTGTTCACAAAATGAACCTAATTATTTTCTTCCTATTACACAATCTCTCTTCAATTTCGCTTTTAATTTTAAATCAGTGCAAATTGATAATTCTTATATATTAATAATATTTATTAGTTGTCCATAGTTTAATTCATCATAAGGTATTATACCATTATTATCTCTTTTTAACCTACTCATTGCTCTTTATGCAAATAACTTAGGTAATCCTGCTAAAGATCTTTCTTTCCAATAAATATTATTACAGTTTGATCTAGTCATGTAACACCCTTATCACTCCAATCTAACTGAACAGTGCGCGCAAACCGAATTTTTTTATTAACTATTAAGTACCACCAAAATTTAATATTATCAATTACTTAGGTATTCGATGACCTATAACTGTCCCGGATTACTATTCACATAAAAAATTTTTGGCAATATAACGGCTGTAAATCTAACTAGCCCCCTGAAAAACAGACAAACACAGCCTCTCAGAGGCACAACACTTCTAAAACAATCATCTCATTCTTCAAAATTCCCATCAATCAATCATCAACTCTAAACAGATCATAACCACATGCACACACATACATTTACATATCTTTACATAATCCTGTATTCATACATAACAGTCTGTTTATATACATGCCAAAACCTACAAGCTACTAAACAAAATAACTTCTTCCATTTGTGCATCACTGCTCCTCCAATTCGGTACCTGCATGCAGCAAAAACTACATGCTGAGCATAACTTATGCCCAGCGGTGACAAACAATTCTAATACTTTCTTTGCAATATTTATTCCTCAATTATAATATGATCAAATGAATTAAATTTTTAAAATAAATACAATTAAATGCATCTTAATCAAATTCAAATAAAAACAATTGTTTTCACATTATTTACACTTTTTCTCATTTATTACATAACTTTTGGCAAATTCTCCATTTAGTCCTTGAAATCTTACTAAATTCCAAAAATGTCCCTTTTGTCTTAATATTTACAAATTTGCCATTATAGTCATTTATTTTCATTCTCATTACATAATTTCTTTCATATTCATCATTTATGCTTTATTATATTATTTTCGGTAAAATTATGTTTTAGTCCTTATACCATAAAAACTTAATCTTTTGACACTGTTAGGTTGCCAAAATTATCATTTTGCCCTTGTTAACTATTTCTTACTTATTTTTACTTATTAATTACATACTTTGGCAAAATTACCATTTTGCCCTTGAACTTTCATTTTCTTTCATTTAAGCCCTTTTTCCATTTTAAACTTTATTTTTATCATTCTTTTTATTTCTTTTAACTTATCATCACTTTCATGCCCCTAGTACAGTACCGACAGAAATTTTCAGACTGGATACTCGGGACGTGGACCCCATGGGCCACATACAGACTGAAAAATGATCTCAAAAACCATTTTCCCACATAGCAGATACCAGATACAAACAGAAGCTATGGAGATCAGTGATCCTACCATAACTAAGCAAGTCGCCATGACTTGCACCGCGGTACAGATGTCCCTATGGCTAGCCAATTATATCCTGAACTATGCTTTTACTGTCAGACTATTTATAAGGGCATATTTTCACAAAAATTTCAATCAAACTTAATTTTCTTATTATTTCATTACTTAAGAATACTCGTTTAACTTATTATTTATTCTTTTCAATTCCTTCACATGATTTGTGAATTATTTTACCATAATTCACCAAAGTCATTCACTTTCTCATCAAATTGCTTATTATTTCACATTAATTCAATAATTCCATTACTTACATAATTGAAAATTATCTCTAAAATATTCATTTAATTTTTATAAATTCCATAAAAATTCTCAAGCATGTTATTTCATTTCTACTATGATTTTGACGCATAAAATCATCAAAATTTACAAAATAAACCTTAGTTTTCTTTAGTGATTTGTTCGGCCAACAAAGGACCCACACTTTATTTTCATGTAACACTTCATTTAAGCATTTAAACACACTTATTTAAGGTCTCTTAACACTAATCTACCATTACTTTCAATTAAACATCATTTTATCTCTTTTACCCTAAGTTACATAAAGGTTATTTAACCAAAAATCAAAGAAAATATTAAGATTTATTAGTCACTAACCTTTCCTTTTTGCTCTAGGTTGCCTAAGTTTTCTTTTCTTTGCCCTTAGCATTGGAAGCTTGCAAATCACCTTGATTCCCTATGGAGGCCGAAACATAACACATTCAAAACTCTACTTTCTTGACCTCAAATGCTAAAATTAACATCAAAAATAAAATCTAGGCACCCAAAAACATAAATAGGCACCTTAAAAAGAAATTTAACCCATTGGTTTCACTTACCCCAAATGAAATCCTAAACTCTCTCTCTTGATTTT